>OX411545.1:37156522-37790897 GCA_948146395.1 Fragum whitleyi
TCATTAAATTTACCTATAAGAAGTTTGTTCATATCATGTTCTTATGATCATATACCTAGGCTCAGCCCATGTGCATCCAATTTACATAGATGCTAAGTAGGAAATCTTTCATTAATTATATGAAAACAGTCCAGTGCATTGAAAAAAAGATACAAATTTTCTCCTTAGAAGTGGACATCTCTCAACCTATACAAATGATTCCAAGTGGTCAAGGAGACTCAGGTGAGTAAGATAGGACCATCTTGGATCTCTTGTATTTAGCTCACCTGAGCACATCGTGCTCAAGGTGAGCTTTTGTGATCATTGAATGTCCGTCGTGTGTCGTCCGTCGTTCGGCGTCAACAATCTAAGTGTTTACACTCTAGAGGCCACAAATATTACACAATCTTTATGAAAGTTGGTCAGATTGTTGGCCAGGTCACAAGGATGAACCCTATTGAAAATGGGAAGCATCCATGCCATATCAAGGGAAAAGGGGCCTTAAAGACAATTTTCTTGTTTACACTCTAGAGGCCACAAATATGGCCCAATCTTCATGAAACTTGGTCAGATTGTTGGCCAGGTCACAAGGGTGAACCCTATTGAAAATGGAAAGGATCCATGCCATATTAAGGGAAAAGGGCCCTTAAAGACAATTTTCTTGTTTACGCTCTAGAGGCCACAAATATGGCCCATTCTTCATGAAACTTGGTCAGGATGTTTGTCAGATCACAAGGATGAACCCTATTGAAAATGGGAAGGATCCATGCCATATCACAGGAAAAGGGGCCTTAATGACATTTATCTTGTTTACGCTCTAGAGAAAACAAATATGGCCCAATCTTCATGAAACTTGGTCAGGATGTTTGTCAGGTCACAAGGATTAACCCTATTGAAAATGGGAAGGATCCATGCCATATCAAGGGAAAAGGGGCCTTGGAGAGAAGTTTCTTGTTTACAATCTAGAGGCCACACATATGGCCCAATCTTCATGCAACTTGGTCAGAATGTTGGCAAGGTCACAAGGATGAAGCCTATTGAAAAGGGGAAAGATCCATGCCATATCAAGGGAAAAGGGGCCTAAATGCCAATTTTCATGTTTACACTCTAGAGGCCACACATATGGCCCAATCTTCATGAAACTTGAACAGAATGTTTGCCAGTCAGGAGGAACTCTTTTGAAAATGGACAGGATTCATGCCATATCACAGGAAAAGGGGTCTTAATGCCAGTTTTCTTGTTTACACCCTGGAGGCCACATATATGGCCATATCTTCATGAAACTTGGTCAGAATGTTGGTCAGGTCGCAAGAATGAACCCTATTGAATATGCAAAGGATCTATGCCATATCACTGTAAAAAGGATCTTAATAACAATTTTCTTGTTCACACTCTAGAGGCCACAAATATGGTCCAATCTCCAAGGAACTTGATCAGAATGTTGGCCATTGTCTCGAGGATATACCATTTTGAAAAAGGGAAGGATACATGCAATATTAAGGGAAAAGGGGCCTGACAATTTATGTTTACACTCTAGTCTCTAGAGGCCACAAATTTGGTTCAATAGTCATGAAACTTGGGCAGAATGTTGGCCAGGTCACATGAAACTGGTTTAGAAAAGGCTAGAAACTTATGCAGGTATCATAGGAGTAGAATAATGTCTTTCTTTTAATAATCTAATGGTCATTTAATGATCTTTAGAGCATTTAATTTTGCTAAGGGAGGACTCAAGGAGACGAAGGTGAGCGATTTAGGACCATCATGGTCCTCTTGTTTTATTTTCAACCCTTTAAACAAAAATCTACTGCAGGACAGTGTCAATTGTTAGCCTGGTATTAATATTTAAAAATGTGACCCAAACAGGCCAATCAGACAAAAAGAATCGTTTTGAATGAACAAATTGAAATAAAATGAATCAGAATTTCAAAATTTGAATCATGAATAGATTTTTTTTGTCTCAATCAGATATCAAGGGGTCAGTGAAAAACTTTTATAAGTGCCTATATATTTTGTTACGTGCCAATGTAACACGAACAAAGAAGCCAGCAACAAACTTTACAATTAACAATATTTATTGACAATAATACCAGAATTATTGACAATATGAAATTAATACAAAAACAATTTACAATACCTTGAATGTTTAATCCTAAAGTTTTAATTTTAGATCCAATTTAATTAAGTTCCTGGTCCACAAATAATAAGTCCAATAATATCCGAATTTAAAATTAAACACGCTTTTAAACACACTTTTAAGATAACAAGAAATCCCCTTTTAGTTTAACACAGTACTACTAAATGAAACCATAAGTCTAAATCAAGTGAACCAAGAATGCTGTAGGAACCCCTTTATATAATACTATAGAACAATCTGGAATAATATAGAACATAAGAATACTCTAGAGTCTGAATCACCTTCCAAAAGGCCTTTCTAGAAAGATCTACAATATTCTACATACATTTACCTAACAGAATCAAGAGATAAGAAAATTCCCAGTCTAAAAATAGACACAGTACATACCATTAGGTTTATTTATAGTTTATATATAACACTTTCCCCCTTGAAAGAAAAAAAGAAAGGTTTATGAAATAAATCTTTCTTTTTGCATTATCTTTAGCATATACAATGATAATATACTTTACATAATTGATAATATCATGATTTGTTGAAACATTTCAGCACATCTAGCATGAAAATATAAACAATTTTCATCAAAAGAATTGAAAAAGAGATATATATACAAACATATATACATATAAACAAAAAATATAGTGAAATGGTACTGTTAAATTCAATTTTATATTAAAGATAAGACAATTCAAAATTTTAGACTCTTGACAGAGCATCTGGTATAATATTGTCTTTTCCTTTAATGTGTCTTACATCAAGATCAAGTTTGTGAAGAAAACTTAAGGGATTGTGGTCACTGAAAACAACTATAGGAGAAGTTGCAGATGTTAAATAAACTTCAAAATGTTGGATTGCCAAAATCAGAGCAAGACATTCCTTTTCAATGGTGGAGTAGTTTTTCTGATGTTTGTTTAATTTTTGAGAATAATAACAAACTGGATGATCTATACCATCATCGTCTTCTTGCAAAAGAACAGCACCAATACCAACATCACTTGCATCAACAGCTAATTTGAAACATTTATAAAAATCAGGTGCTAAAAGAACTGGTGTGCTCTTTAGTATGGCTTTTAAGTGATCAAAGGCAACTTGACAGTTATCATTCCATTTGAACTTAACATTTTTCTTTAATAAATTTGTTAAAGGTTCAGCTATCATAGAAAAATTCTTACAAAACTTTCTATAGTAGCCAGCCATACCAAGAAATCGCATCAGTTGCTTTTTAGTAGCAGGCACAGGAAACTCAGAGATAGCATTGACCTTAGATTCTAAAGGTTTAACTTGACCCTGTCCCACAAGATGTCCTAAGAAAGTAACAGTAGCATGACAAAATTCTGTTTTTCCAAGATTAACAATCAATTTTGCATCACTGAGACGGTCGAAGAATTGTTTGATTCTTTGAAGGTGGTCACTCCATGTATCTGTATAGATGATGACATCATCAATGTATGCGTCACAGCCATCTAAGCCAGCTATAGCCATATTTACAAGCCGCTGAAACGTCGCAGGAGAATTTTTCATCCCAAACGGCATAACTTTGTACTGGTACAGACCAGTTGGAGTAGCAAATGCTGATACTTCTTTAGCCCTATCAGTGAGCGGAACTTGCCAGAATCCTTTGAGAAGGTCAAATTTAGTGACATATTTAGAATTACCGACTTTGTCAATACAGTCATCAATTCTTGGTATTGGAAAAGAGTCAGTTTTTGTCACAGAGTTCACTTTTCGATAGTCAGTACACATTCTGTATGTGCCATTCGGCTTTGGAACTAATATACATGGTGAACTGTAATTACTTTGGCTGGGTTCAATAAAGTCATTCTCCAATAAGTAATTCACTTCATCTTGAAGGGCTTTTTGTTTCACTGGATTCATTCTATAAGGATGTTGTTTTATTGGTTGAGAATCTTCCACAATGACATCATGATATATTTTATCAGTTCTTGTGGGGATGTCAGGAAACAAGTGTTCAAATTCATTAATCAACTGTTTCAGCTCTTCTCGTTGAGATGGCTCCAAATGTGAAAGTTTGTCGTCAAGATTCTTTAGTATTTCAGAGTTCTCAAGTTTAGGTGGACCAGGAACGGATTTTTCACTAAAGTCTGAATTAACTTCTGATTCAATCACATTTGATTCTTGTGGGACAGTGTTTACAACTGTAACCGGTTTTGAAATAGAGCTATCTCTGTCAAAATACTTTTTTAACATGTTTACATGACACATTTGTTTATTTTTACGCCTTCCAGGAGTATTGATAATATAATTCAAATCACTTGTTTTCTTATCAATAGTATACGGGCCATAATATCTTGCCTGTAAGGGTCGGCCAGGTATTGGCAAAAGAGCAAGGACTTTATCACCTGGTTCAAATTTCCTATCAACACTATGCTTGTCATATCTTGCCTTCATTTTGCTCTGAGATGATTTAAGATTTGACCTTGCAACCTCACATGCCCTAGACAGTTTATTTCTGAGGTCAGAAACATACTGTAATAAGTTCAAGGGTTTTTCATCATCAGCAAGAAATTTCTCTTTTAAGAGTGTTAATGGCCCACGAACAGAATGACCAAAAACTAACTCAAAGGGGCTAAAGCCAAGAGATTCTTGAACAGATTCTCTGACTGCAAATAATAGCAAATGAATACCTTCATCCCAATTTTTCTCAGTATCAAAACAATATGACCTTATCATATTTTTTAGGGTCTGATGAAATCGTTCTAAAGCACCTTGACTTTCAGGGTGATAAGCAGATGACTGCTTGATACCTAATTCATGCATAACCTGTTGGAATATGCCTGACATGAAGTTTGATCCTTGATCAGACTGAACTGATTTTGGAAGGCCAACAAAAGTAAAGAACTTGACAAGAGCCTTAATGATTGACTTTGCCTTAATGTTTCTTAAAGGAATTGCTTCTGGGAAGCGGGTAGAAGCACACATAATTGTCAACAAATATTCAGAACCTGACTTGGTTTTTGGTAAAGGACCAACACAGTCTATTATTATTCGACTGAAAGGTTCATCAAAAGCTGGAATGGGTTGTAACCTTGCTTTTGGAATAACTTGGTTAGGTTTCCCTACCATTTGACAAGTGTGGCAACTTTTACAATATTCGGAAACGTCCGATTTTAGTCCAGGCCAAAAGAAGTGAGTCATAATCTTGTGATAAGTCTTGTTTACACCTAAATGACCAGACATTGGACTTTCATGGGCTATACTAAGTATTTCACGGCGATAAGACTTTGGAACAACAATTTGGTGATGAACAGCCCAATCATCATCAGCTGGGACATCAAATGGTCGCCATTTTCTCATCAGAATACCATTCTTTTTATAGTAACAAACAGGATTCTGAGACATTTCTTTTTCGGGTAATGCCCTATCAATTAACTTTGAAATCTCAGGATCATTTTGCTGTTCCTGGATTAACTTTGACTTTGAATGCGTTTCATGACCTTGGTCATTTGACCTTGGAGATGACTGACAAAATTTTGACGAGTCTGTCTGAGTATCAGGCAGACTAAGATTAAAAGACTTTTTAATCTCGTCATTGAAATATTGACCAACAAAAGTATCAGTTAAGTCAATATCATTTGAAATTTTCAAGGAAGCTTTTTTAGCCATACCCCGAGTTACTGCACATGAAGGGTACAAATCAGGTATTTCCTGCAAAATAGGATCATCTGTTTGACCTACATTAGGTGTGTCAGTTACAAGAGGATTAACAACAACCTTATCTCCAGCTAAGTCATTGCCTAGCAATAAATGTACACCTTTAAATGGTAAAGAATGTTTAACACCAACAACCACAGAACCAGTAACCAAATCTGAGGACAAATTAACCTTATGAAGAGGAACATTAATAACACCACACTCTACACCCTGAATAAGGACACTAGTACCAGACGAAGTCTTCTCAGAAAAAGGCAGAACATCTGCTAAAATAAGAGATTGAGAAGCCCCTGTGTCTCTTAAAATTTTAATAGGGGTAGGTGGGCACATTTCACCTGAAAGTGATACAAAACCATCCAACATGAACGGTTCAAAAATCTCCATACAGGAATCAGAATTTGGTTCTGCCTTAACAATTGAATTTAACTCAAAAGAAGGCTGTGATTTAGGCTGAAGGCTGGTGAGCCCTGTAGGTTTGGCTACACTCAGTTCCTTCTTCCTTTTTAATCTAAAACATTCTGAAATAAGGTGACCTGGTTTTTTACAAAAAGTACAATGTACTCGAGATAAGGGATTTTGAACATTGGTTTCACCAGTAGACTTTGGTTTAGGTGAATTCGATTGACTAGACATGCTAGATGAATCACCAGACATAGATTTATTTTGGGGATGTGAGGAAGCAGGTTTTGCTTTATTAACGAAAGAATTTTTGTGTGTAAGGTAGTAATCATCAGCTAAACGAGCTGCTTCATGTATAGTTTCAACAGTTTTTTCATCTAAATGTGACTTAATGTCAGATTGAATGCAATTTTTGAATTGTTCAATTAATATAAGTTGTCTAAGATTATCATAATTTTGGTCTATTTTCTTAGAATAGCACCACCTGTCAAATAATTTTTCTTCGTTTCTTGCAAATTCAACGTGAGTCTGGCCAGATTCTTTTCTACAACTTTTCTAAATTGTTGTCTGTATGCTTCTGGAACCAGCTCATAACCTTTGAGAATGAGTTCTTTTACAGTATCATAATCATTGCTTTGTTCTGTTCTAAGTTGCGAATAAATATTGCGAGCTTTTCCTACTAAGACACTTTGAAGAAGTAAGGTCCAGTGCTCCTTTGGCCATTTCAAGTTATTTGCAACTTTTTCAAAATGTTCGAAATATGTATCAACTTCATTTTCTTGAAATTGAGGAACAAGCCTAAAATGTTTTGTTACATCAAAATGGTCATTATACATATCTCTGGGCTGATTTGCTCTATCTTGTATTTCTAATTCTTTTAATCGTAATTGAAATGCTCTTTCTTCTCTTTCCCTCTCTCTTTCTATTTCTCTCTCTTCTCTTTCTCGCTCTTCCTTTTCCCTTTCTCTCTCTTCTCTTTCTCTTTCTCTTTCCCTTTCTTCCTTTTCCCTTTGAAATTGCCTTTCTCTTTCTTTTTCTTCAATTTCTCTTTGTGCTCTTTCTCTTTCAATTTCAATTTCTAATTGCTTTTCTTGAAATTTCCGCTCTTCTCTCTCTCTTTCTATTTCCAATTCCTTCTCCCTTTGTTGAAGTTTTAACAGTTCAAGATCTCTTGAGCTTGAAACTGATGGAACATCAACAATGAGAGACAGAGCCTTTTCATCAAAAATGTCCTCATCAACAAAATATTGAACCAAAATATTCTTAATTTCATGCTTTCGCAAAGAGGACTTGACTTCTTTTAATTCATGATGCTTGGCAAGATTGAGCAAATCAGACTTTTTACCCAAATTCAATAGCTCCACAGAAGGTTCGTGCGTAAATTTTTCTAAGTCAAAAGACATGGTAGCTTGTTGCTGTATTCGAATAAGAATGCAAGATTTCGATAAATAATAGTGAAAGTGCACTCTAGATTTATCAAAATTGAAATATGAAATTAATTTCTTAAATAATTTTGAACAGTAGATTTAAATAAAGAATTTGTTTGATTTGTTTTGTTTGTTTGTCTGATATTCGTATCTCGAGACGAGCCCCCAAATTGTTACGTGCCAATGTAACACGAACAAAGAAGCCAGCAACAAACTTTACAATTAACAATATTTATTGACAATAATACCAGAATTATTGACAATATGAAATTAATACAAAAACAATTTACAATACCTTGAATGTTTAATCCTAAAGTTTTAATTTTAGATCCAATTTAATTAAGTTCCTGGTCCACAAATAATAAGTCCAATAATATCCGAATTTAAAATTAAACACGCTTTTAAACACACTTTTAAGATAACAAGAAATCCCCTTTTAGTTTAACACAGTACTACTAAATGAAACCATAAGTCTAAATCAAGTGAACCAAGAATGCTGTAGGAACCCCTTTATATAATACTATAGAACAATCTGGAATAATATAGAACATAAGAATACTCTAGAGTCTGAATCACCTTCCAAAAGGCCTTTCTAGAAAGATCTACAATATTCTACATACATTTACCTAACAGAATCAAGAGATAAGAAAATTCCCAGTCTAAAAATAGACACAGTAAATACCATTAGGTTTATTTATAGTTTATATATAACACTTTCCCCCTTGAAAGAAAAAAAGAAAGGTTTATGAAATAAATCTTTCTTTTTGCATTATCTTTAGCATATACAATGATAATATACTTTACATAATTGATAATATCATGATTTGTTGAAACATTTCAGCACATCTAGCATGAAAATATAAACAATTTTCATCAAAAGAATTGAAAAAGAGATATATATACAAACATATATACATATAAACAAAAAATATAGTGAAATGGTACTGTTAAATTCAATTTTATATTAAAGATAAGACAATTCAAAATTTTAGACTCTTGACAGAGCATCTGGTATAATATTGTCTTTTCCTTTAATGTGTCTTACATCAAGATCAAGTTTGTGAAGAAAACTTAAGGGATTGTGGTCACTGAAAACAACTATAGGAGAAGTTGCAGATGTTAAATAAACTTCAAAATGTTGGATTGCCAAAATCAGAGCAAGACATTCCTTTTCAATGGTGGAGTAGTTTTTCTGATGTTTGTTTAATTTTTGAGAATAATAACAAACTGGATGATCTATACCATCATCGTCTTCTTGCAAAAGAACAGCACCAATACCAACATCACTTGCATCAACAGCTAATTTGAAACATTTATAAAAATCAGGTGCTAAAAGAACTGGTGTGCTCTTTAGTATGGCTTTTAAGTGATCAAAGGCAACTTGACAGTTATCATTCCATTTGAACTTAACATTTTTCTTTAATAAATTTGTTAAAGGTTCAGCTATCATAGAAAAATTCTTACAAAACTTTCTATAGTAGCCAGCCATACCAAGAAATCGCATCAGTTGCTTTTTAGTAGCAGGCACAGGAAACTCAGAGATAGCATTGACCTTAGATTCTAAAGGTTTAACTTGACCCTGTCCCACAAGATGTCCTAAGAAAGTAACAGTAGCATGACAAAATTCTGTTTTTCCAAGATTAACAATCAATTTTGCATCACTGAGACGGTCGAAGAATTGTTTGATTCTTTGAAGGTGGTCACTCCATGTATCTGTATAGATGATGACATCATCAATGTATGCGTCACAGCCATCTAAGCCAGCTATAGCCATATTTACAAGCCGCTGAAACGTCGCAGGAGAATTTTTCATCCCAAACGGCATAACTTTGTACTGGTACAGACCAGTTGGAGTAGCAAATGCTGATACTTCTTTAGCCCTATCAGTGAGCGGAACTTGCCAGAATCCTTTGAGAAGGTCAAATTTAGTGACATATTTAGAATTACCGACTTTGTCAATACAGTCATCAATTCTTGGTATTGGAAAAGAGTCAGTTTTTGTCACAGAGTTCACTTTTCGATAGTCAGTACACATTCTGTATGTGCCATTCGGCTTTGGAACTAATATACATGGTGAACTGTAATTACTTTGGCTGGGTTCAATAAAGTCATTCTCCAATAAGTAATTCACTTCATCTTGAAGGGCTTTTTGTTTCACTGGATTCATTCTATAAGGATGTTGTTTTATTGGTTGAGAATCTTCCACAATGACATCATGATATATTTTATCAGTTCTTGTGGGGATGTCAGGAAACAAGTGTTCAAATTCATTAATCAACTGTTTCAGCTCTTCTCGTTGAGATGGCTCCAAATGTGAAAGTTTGTCGTCAAGATTCTTTAGTATTTCAGAGTTCTCAAGTTTAGGTGGACCAGGAACGGATTTTTCACTAAAGTCTGAATTAACTTCTGATTCAATCACATTTGATTCTTGTGGGACAGTGTTTACAACTGTAACCGGTTTTGAAATAGAGCTATCTCTGTCAAAATACTTTTTTAACATGTTTACATGACACATTTGTTTATTTTTACGCCTTCCAGGAGTATTGATAATATAATTCAAATCACTTGTTTTCTTATCAATAGTATACGGGCCATAATATCTTGCCTGTAAGGGTCGGCCAGGTATTGGCAAAAGAGCAAGGACTTTATCACCTGGTTCAAATTTCCTATCAACACTATGCTTGTCATATCTTGCCTTCATTTTGCTCTGAGATGATTTAAGATTTGACCTTGCAACCTCACATGCCCTAGACAGTTTATTTCTGAGGTCAGAAACATACTGTAATAAGTTCAAGGGTTTTTCATCATCAGCAAGAAATTTCTCTTTTAAGAGTGTTAATGGCCCACGAACAGAATGACCAAAAACTAACTCAAAGGGGCTAAAGCCAAGAGATTCTTGAACAGATTCTCTGACTGCAAATAATAGCAAATGAATACCTTCATCCCAATTTTTCTCAGTATCAAAACAATATGACCTTATCATATTTTTTAGGGTCTGATGAAATCGTTCTAAAGCACCTTGACTTTCAGGGTGATAAGCAGATGACTGCTTGATACCTAATTCATGCATAACCTGTTGGAATATGCCTGACATGAAGTTTGATCCTTGATCAGACTGAACTGATTTTGGAAGGCCAACAAAAGTAAAGAACTTGACAAGAGCCTTAATGATTGACTTTGCCTTAATGTTTCTTAAAGGAATTGCTTCTGGGAAGCGGGTAGAAGCACACATAATTGTCAACAAATATTCAGAACCTGACTTGGTTTTTGGTAAAGGACCAACACAGTCTATTATTATTCGACTGAAAGGTTCATCAAAAGCTGGAATGGGTTGTAACCTTGCTTTTGGAATAACTTGGTTAGGTTTCCCTACCATTTGACAAGTGTGGCAACTTTTACAATATTCGGAAACGTCCGATTTTAGTCCAGGCCAAAAGAAGTGAGTCATAATCTTGTGATAAGTCTTGTTTACACCTAAATGACCAGACATTGGACTTTCATGGGCTATACTAAGTATTTCACGGCGATAAGACTTTGGAACAACAATTTGGTGATGAACAGCCCAATCATCATCAGCTGGGACATCAAATGGTCGCCATTTTCTCATCAGAATACCATTCTTTTTATAGTAACAAACAGGATTCTGAGACATTTCTTTTTCGGGTAATGCCCTATCAATTAACTTTGAAATCTCAGGATCATTTTGCTGTTCCTGGATTAACTTTGACTTTGAATGCGTTTCATGACCTTGGTCATTTGACCTTGGAGATGACTGACAAAATTTTGACGAGTCTGTCTGAGTATCAGGCAGACTAAGATTAAAAGACTTTTTAATCTCGTCATTGAAATATTGACCAACAAAAGTATCAGTTAAGTCAATATCATTTGAAATTTTCAAGGAAGCTTTTTTAGCCATACCCCGAGTTACTGCACATGAAGGGTACAAATCAGGTATTTCCTGCAAAATAGGATCATCTGTTTGACCTACATTAGGTGTGTCAGTTACAAGAGGATTAACAACAACCTTATCTCCAGCTAAGTCATTGCCTAGCAATAAATGTACACCTTTAAATGGTAAAGAATGTTTAACACCAACAACCACAGAACCAGTAACCAAATCTGAGGACAAATTAACCTTATGAAGAGGAACATTAATAACACCACACTCTACACCCTGAATAAGGACACTAGTACCAGACGAAGTCTTCTCAGAAAAAGGCAGAACATCTGCTAAAATAAGAGATTGAGAAGCCCCTGTGTCTCTTAAAATTTTAATAGGGGTAGGTGGGCACATTTCACCTGAAAGTGATACAAAACCATCCAACATGAACGGTTCAAAAATCTCCATACAGGAATCAGAATTTGGTTCTGCCTTAACAATTGAATTTAACTCAAAAGAAGGCTGTGATTTAGGCTGAAGGCTGGTGAGCCCTGTAGGTTTGGCTACACTCAGTTCCTTCTTCCTTTTTAATCTAAAACATTCTGAAATAAGGTGACCTGGTTTTTTACAAAAAGTACAATGTACTCGAGATAAGGGATTTTGAACATTGGTTTCACCAGTAGACTTTGGTTTAGGTGAATTCGATTGACTAGACATGCTAGATGAATCACCAGACATAGATTTATTTTGGGGATGTGAGGAAGCAGGTTTTGCTTTATTAACGAAAGAATTTTTGTGTGTAAGGTAGTAATCATCAGCTAAACGAGCTGCTTCATGTATAGTTTCAACAGTTTTTTCATCTAAATGTGACTTAATGTCAGATTGAATGCAATTTTTGAATTGTTCAATTAATATAAGTTGTCTAAGATTATCATAATTTTGGTCTATTTTCTTAGAATAGCACCACCTGTCAAATAATTTTTCTTCGTTTCTTGCAAATTCAACGTGAGTCTGGCCAGATTCTTTTCTACAACTTTTCTAAATTGTTGTCTGTATGCTTCTGGAACCAGCTCATAACCTTTGAGAATGAGTTCTTTTACAGTATCATAATCATTGCTTTGTTCTGTTCTAAGTTGCGAATAAATATTGCGAGCTTTTCCTACTAAGACACTTTGAAGAAGTAAGGTCCAGTGCTCCTTTGGCCATTTCAAGTTATTTGCAACTTTTTCAAAATGTTCGAAATATGTATCAACTTCATTTTCTTGAAATTGAGGAACAAGCCTAAAATGTTTTGTTACATCAAAATGGTCATTATACATATCTCTGGGCTGATTTGCTCTATCTTGTATTTCTAATTCTTTTAATCGTAATTGAAATGCTCTTTCTTCTCTTTCCCTCTCTCTTTCTATTTCTCTCTCTTCTCTTTCTCGCTCTTCCTTTTCCCTTTCTCTCTCTTCTCTTTCTCTTTCTCTTTCCCTTTCTTCCTTTTCCCTTTGAAATTGCCTTTCTCTTTCTTTTTCTTCAATTTCTCTTTGTGCTCTTTCTCTTTCAATTTCAATTTCTAATTGCTTTTCTTGAAATTTCCGCTCTTCTCTCTCTCTTTCTATTTCCAATTCCTTCTCCCTTTGTTGAAGTTTTAACAGTTCAAGATCTCTTGAGCTTGAAACTGATGGAACATCAACAATGAGAGACAGAGCCTTTTCATCAAAAATGTCCTCATCAACAAAATATTGAACCAAAATATTCTTAATTTCATGCTTTCGCAAAGAGGACTTGACTTCTTTTAATTCATGATGCTTGGCAAGATTGAGCAAATCAGACTTTTTACCCAAATTCAATAGCTCCACAGAAGGTTCGTGCGTAAATTTTTCTAAGTCAAAAGACATGGTAGCTTGTTGCTGTATTCGAATAAGAATGCAAGATTTCGATAAATAATAGTGAAAGTGCACTCTAGATTTATCAAAATTGAAATATGAAATTAATTTCTTAAATAATTTTGAACAGTAGATTTAAATAAAGAATTTGTTTGATTTGTTTTGTTTGTTTGTCTGATATTCGTATCTCGAGACGAGCCCCCAAATTGTTACGTGCCAATGTAACACGAACAAAGAAGCCAGCAACAAACTTTACAATTAACAATATTTATTGACAATAATACCAGAATTATTGACAATATGAAATTAATACAAAAACAATTTACAATACCTTGAATGTTTAATCCTAAAGTTTTAATTTTAGATCCAATTTAATTAAGTTCCTGGTCCACAAATAATAAGTCCAATAATATCCGAATTTAAAATTAAACATGCTTTTAAACACACTTTTAAGATAACAAGAAATCCCCTTTTAGTTTAACACAGTACTACTAAATGAAACCATAAGTCTAAATCAAGTGAACCAAGAATGCTGTAGGAACCCCTTTATATAATACTATAGAACAATCTGGAATAGTATAGAACATAAGAATACTCTAGAGTCTGAATCACCTTCCAAAAGGCCTTTCTAGAAAGATCTACAATATTCTACATACATTTACCTAACAGAATCAAGAGATAAGAAAATTCCCAGTCTAAAAATAGACACAGTAAATACCATTAGGTTTATTTATAGTTTATATATAACAATTTAGTAGCACTTACCATTCCTTCTCACTGATCCTTCAATTAGTATTTTACCCTTTCCTGTTTTACAAAATTTTGGACCTGTCCAAATTCAAAGGTTTTGCAGACAAAAATTTGAAATTGATTTAATTTGAAAAATAACCATTCAGTAGGGTGGAAAATAGTGTGGAAAAAGAAGAAATTGCTTGTCAGAAGCAATTTCTTCTTTTTCAACAATGTTTTCTCAATCATAAAATCACAGACACGTAAAAAGCAGGGATTAAACAGCAAAGGGTTAACACAATACATTAATTTTCAACAATTATGAATTCATGAATTTGAAATTAAAAAAAAACCTTTCCCAGTATGTAACATCCCATATGATATTTTTTCATGAAATTGCATGTACATTTTTAGAGCAATGACAAAATTTGGTTATTTTTTTCAGAAATTTGCATTTCTGTTGGAAACAATGACAAAAACAAGGCAAATAGAGGTTGTAAGATAAATATATTACATACTTAGTGTATTCTATTAAAAAATATCTAACTTGGTTGGCGGAGCCTCGACAATGATCAATTAGTATCAAAGTATGTATTATATATATAGCTTATGCTTTACGCACTATACAGACTATGCTTATCAAAAGTCAAATAAGGATGATAAAGTTTCCTTGAAATTTCTCTAATCTTTCAGCAATATGTGAAATATCGACAAAAAATTCTGTCATTTTAAATCTGCTATTACAGACGATTGTAAGAAATTTCTCAAAATTAGTCAGTTCATATCACTTAAATTGTCTCTTTATTTACACAATTTAAATAATTTCTCTGGAAAAAGAGATCAAATCAATTTCATTTCTCTCTAAAGAAATATAAATTCTTTGTAAAAGCTATGGGAGGTCAACTTTGTTTCATCGATAAAACTAACACTTGACATTTAAGTTTGATTTTTCAATTCATTTTTTTATTTTGTTTTGTTATTTGAGAATTGGAATAGTATGCTTCAGTACAATAAACATCAGGGCCTCAGATTATAAAACTTTTTTTTCATCCTCAATGATAATTTTCTCGAATTGATAATTTTCATAAATGTATGAACATGAAAGATATCATTGAATTGTTATTCATTACAAATTATAATTTGACCTACGTTGTGGGAGTGTAATAAGCTCGTTGAATATTTTTTATATTACACTGGTATATTATGATGTCATTTTTGCGGTTAAATAATAGCATTGCTATTCATTCTTAGCTCATTTGCATAGTTATTCCACTAGTGTAATAACACCCATGTAATATCAAAAATATTCAATGGGGCTATTCCACTCTCGTGAAGATCATTTTTTAACCCTTTCCTGTTTTACAAAATTTTGTACCTGTCCAAATTCAAAGGTTTTGCAGACGAAAATTAAAAGTGGATTTAATTTGAAAAATAACCATTCAGTAGGGTAGAAAATAGTGTGGAAAAAGAAGAAATTGCTTGTCAGAAGCAATTTCTTCTTTTTTCACAATGTTTTCTCAGTCATAAAATCACAGGCACGTAAAATGCAGGGATTAAACAGCAAAGGGATAAATCATTATCTAAAACCTTGTTTTCAATATGGTCAGTAAAGTCTGGGATTTGGTTGTCTGATGGGTGATTAACTTCTTCACTTAACTTTACAAATCCTTTTGACCCATCCTTAAGGTCACTCCAAGTCTATTTATCTGTCTGTTTGTCAATATTATTTCTTATTTATGATGTCATTTATAGGGTATCAACAGGAATAATCAGATATATGATATAGTTCTTCATGCCTTAGAGATGAATATAGCCCTGCAATCAAGTTGACAAAAACTGTGCAAACTGTCATCCAATAATACTCCACTTTGCCTGTGCACTTGTGTGTAAAACAGGGTATTATTGGCCAACAGTTTTCACAGTTTTGTCATCCTGAAAGATGGGATGATCTCAACCTACCATATTGGTCAGTAGACATTTGTCATGTTGATTTGTTACCGAGGCTGTTTTTGAGAAAACCCCAGGTTTTGTGAACATGTGGTTGTCGTTCTCAGCTGTGGTGTTTTTGGTGTGACAAACTTTAACCTTGGACATATCTCTCTTGTTTGTGAAGATAACTTGATGAAACTTGGCATTAGAGTTCACAATTCCAAGAGCTATCCAGACTATCAAGGGGATTACTCCGAAAGCTTTTTATGCCCCTGCATCAAAAGATAAGGGGCATATTGTTTAACAGCTGTCAGTCTGTCACTCTGCAAAACATATCCAAAAAACTTAACATTGCTAATATTTTCAAGCCTATTCAAGATATTAGCCTCATATTAAGCATGATGATAGATCTCAATAATAGGCATCTGCTGATACCAAAGTCAAGGTCATGTGACAAGGTAAAGGTCATTTGTCAAGGTCATTTAACTGAAAAACTTATCCAAAAAACTTAACAATTTTTTCAAGTCCTTTAAGATACAAGCCTCATATTTAGCATGATGATAGATCTCAATGATATGCATCTGCTGATTTTAAAGTCAAGGTCAAGTGACAAGGTCCTATGTCAAGGTCAAATAACTCAAAAACTTAACCAAAAAAAGTTAACTTTAACCAAAAAGCTTTCTGCTGCCAATATTTTCAAGTCTCTTCAGGATACATGCCTCAAGGTCAAAGTCAAGGTCATGTTACAAGGTCAAGGTCATCTGTCAAGGTAAAAAAACTCTAAAACTTAACCAAAGAAGTTAACATTGCCAATAATTTTAAGTCTATTCAAAAACAAACCTCATCTTTTGCATGACGATATACTTCAATATCGCACCTGCTATTACCAAAGTCAAGGTCATGTGACAAGGACATGGTCATGTGTCAAGGTCAAATAGCTCAAAAACTTAACACTTCCAAAATATTCAAGAATATTCAAGATACAAGCCTCATATTTGGCATGACCTAGCAACTGCACCCAAGCCTTGTCACCTGTAGGCAGTTCTCTTGTTTGATTGTGGGTTCATGGATTTGTAATTTTTAACGCTTAATTTGGTCAAGTTCTAAAAAACTTTTAAGTTAGTTTCACCCGAATTACACTTTACAAGATTTCCTTGTTAATGAGTGGTTTTACAAGATTGCAGCCTCATAGTCAGAGAGTCACATCTATATGGGTATTTCATGGGTTAAGAAATTTCAGAACCAAAAGCACATACTGGACCAAGGGTGTTACTACAATTACGCACATTATGCAAGTGCGTAAGACAAATAAATCATCTTTCGAAAAATATTGTTGATGAATGATCAAAACATCATATCAACAGCTTTTTCAAGCTGTTGTTACAATGTTTTGATTATTTACCAACGCTCTAATCATGCAGAAGGGGGAGTGGATGGAGGGCATTTACCCTTTGTTACAGTCCACAATCTTTGTTATCGCCTTTATCCTATACATTCTATATGTGGTTGCCTTCAAAGTGAGTATAAGTTTCAAAATCCTACTTACACCTATGCTGGACACTAAGTGAATAATCAATGGCACAGCGTGAAACACTTGTAACTGCCTATATAGGAAGCAAATGGATGGTGTATCAGAAATTTGTTCTAAAAAGGTCAAAACTGCAAACAATTAAAATGTGTTTAAAGCCCCAGTCTGTGTTCGTGAATATTTCCGGAAAACAAGACAATAATCTTAGACGACTATGTACACAAAAACTAGACTTTTATTCTCAAAGAAAAGCTTGAATTTGTCATTCCAATGTTTGGTTATGCAGATGATTATGACAAGATGATATAAATATAGGCATGACTTGATGAATATCTATGACCTCCAACATTTAAGACTCCAATTTGAATACCGCTCTTTTACCGCTCTTGCACGTAGGCATATTTCACATAACCAAATTCTTGTTAACATATTTACTTTATACAGCTGATAATGGGTTTCACGAAAAAGCCGCCATATGTCAACTGATGAGTATTTTTATGTAGCTCATCTTTTATAGGACTAAATCAAGAAAAAATATTCAAAGAATATTCACGAAAGATCATTTGTTTTTACTTTAAAAGTAGACTGGGGCTTAAAGGTAAATGAATCTTTTGGATTTTATTAGTCCCCCACCGGTTACCGGTTGGGGGACTATAGGTTTGCTCGATTCCGTCTGTCTGTCCGTCCGTCCGTCCGTCCGTCCGTCTGTCCGTCCGTCCGTCTGTCCGTCTGTCCGTCACGCTTTTGTCCGGGCTATATCTTCTAAACCATATGTGCTAGCAACTTCAAACTTGGTACACTTATAGATCTCATTGAGGAGCAGTGTCATGTTCAAGAACCGTTACTCTGCCACACCCACTTTTTGAGTTATTGCCCTTTGTTGTTTTTACCCTTACATTCTTGTCCGGATCATATCTCCTAAAGTATAAGTGCTAGCAACTTCAAACTTTGTACACTTATAGATCTCATTGAGGAGAAGTGTCATGTTCAAGAACCGTTACTCTGCCACGCCCACTTTTTGAGTTATTGCCCTTTGTTGTTTTTACCCTTACATTCTTGTCCGGATCATATCTCCTAAAGTATAAGTGCTAGCAACTTCAAACTTTGTACACTTATAGATCTCATTGAGGAGAAGTGTCATGTTCAAGATCCATAACTCTGCCACGCCCACTTTTTGAGTTATTGCCCTTTGTTGTTTTTACCCTTACATTCTTGTCCGGAACATATCTCCTAAACTATAAGTGCTAGCAACTTCAAACTTTGTACACTTATAGATCTCATTGAGGAGAAGTGTCATGTTTAAGAACCGTTACTCTGCCACGCCCACTTTTTGAGTTATTGCCCTTTGTTGTTTTTACCCTTACATTCTTGTCCAGAACATATCTCCTAAACTATAAGTGCTAGCAACTTCAAACTTTGTACACTTATAGATCTCATTGAGGAGAAGTGTCATGTTAAAGAACTGTTACTCTGCCACGCCCACTTTTTGAGTTATTGCCCTTTGTTGTTTTTACCCTTACATTCTTGTCAGGATCATATCTCCTAAACTATAAGTGCTAGCAACTTCAAACTTTGTACGCTTATAGATGTCATTGAGGCAAAGTGTCATGTTCAAGATCCGTAACTCAGCCACACCCACTTTTTGAGTTATTGCCCTTTGTTGTCTTTACCCTTACATTCTTGTCAGGATCATATCTCCTAAACTATAAGTGCTAGCAACTTCAAACTTTTTACAGTGATAGATCTTGTTGAGGACAATGGTCATGTTCAAGAACTGTTATTCTGCCACGCCCAAATTTTGAGTTATTGCCCTTTGTTGTCTTTACCCTTACATTTTTGTCCGGATCATATCTTCTAAACCATAAGTGCTAGCAACTTCAAACTTAGTACACTGATAGATCTTATCAAGGACAAGTGTCATGTAGAAGAACTGTTTCTCTGCCATGTCACTTTTTAGAGTTATTGCCCTTTGTTGTTTTTTAGTCTTACATTCTTGTCCCGATCATATCTCCTAAACTATAAGTGCTTGCAACTTTAAACTTTTACAGTTATAGATCTATTAAGTAGGAGGTATATTATAAGAGAGGATTTTTTGTTATCCGGTGGGGGACTCCTGTATTGCATCGCAATACGACATGCACTTGTTCATTTATAGTTTGGTTTGCTGATTCACCATATCCAAGGAAAGCTGAATCTTTTTAAGGGGAAAAAAACCCTCTGAAAATTAAAAACTAGAAAGCCATGAATGGCTTGTGTCGCTCCACAGGCTTGAAATTCTTGTAAAAGCAAATAAAAGTTTTCACTAGATTTTTAGATATTTTGGGTTCTACTGATGTTGAAAATGATTTTCAAAATTTCAACTAAATAACATTTAGAGAAATGACCTCCGCCCATAAAGGACATATTTTTCATTGAATCAAAATAATTTTTGGCTGCATGATAATGGGTCACCCAAAGCTCAAACCAAAAATGTTTGATTGAAATCTATCAGTTACATTCTGAGAAAATGATTTTCAAAGTTTCCACTAAATAACATATTGAGAAATGACCTCCGCCCATAAAATATATATTTTTCATCCGATCACAATAATTTTTGGTAGACTGATAAAGGGTCACTCAAGGATCATTCCAGTGAAATTTGGTTGATATCCATTGGTTAAATTCTGAGAAAATGATTTTCAAAGTTTCCACTATATAACATATAGAGAAATGACCTCCGCCCATATAATACATATTTTTCATCTGATCACAATTATTTTTGGAAGACTGATAAAGGGTCACTCAAGGATCATTCAAGTAAAATTTAGTTGATATCCATCAATAAGATTCTGAGAAATTGATTTTCAAAGTTTCCACTATAAAACATATAAAGAAATGACCTCTGCCCATAAAATGAATATTTTCCATCTGATCACAATAATTTTTGGTAGACTGATAAAGGGTCACCCAAGAATCATTCAAGTAAAATTTGATTGGTATCCATCTATTAGAATCTGAGAAAATTCACTTTTTACCATATTTGGAAATTAGCCACGCCCATTAAATCCATGGTTTTCATTGGATCAAAATTTCTTGAACAACTTTGAAAGAGGGTCACCCAAGGATCATTCCTGTGAAGTTTGGTTGAAATTCATCCAGTAGTTTCTGAGGAGAAGATTTTTAAAGAAAAAGTTTACGAACGGACGCACTGACGCACAGACGGACGCACGACGGACACAACGCCATGACAATAGCCCCAGTGGCTTTCAGCCAGTGGAGCTAAAAAACAAGATTTAAATCTGAAGAAGACAAAAATACATTTGAATTGGAAAAAGAATTCCCTTGAAAAAACTTTGCAGTTGACATAATTATTTACCCAGACATTATATTCACTTTTTTTCTGGTAAAATTAATATATCAACTAGATGAGAATAGATCTAATATACTATTTTTTTAATGGAATGACATTTAGATTTATTATTATACGCCCAAAGGGTCGTATTATGTTATGGCCTCGGTCGTCCATCAGTCTGTCCGTCCAACTGTCTGTCCGTCCGTTAGCAATTTTTTGTGTGCGCAACTCCTCCTAAACTATTAATGGGAAAGAGCTGAGACTTGGCATAATCACTCCCTATGATGTCTAGTTGTGCATAAGACCTTTGAAATTCAAATCGCTCCAGTCATTCCTGAGAAATCTTGAATTATCTGCCCTTGAATATAACAAAAATTACTGTTTTTTGTGAGCGCAACTCCTCCTAAACTATCAATGGGAATGAGCTGAAACTAGACACAATTACTCCCTATGATGTCTAGTTGTGCATAAGACCTTTGAAATTCAAATCGCACCATTTATTCCTGAGAAATCTTGAATTATATGCCCTTGAATTAAACGAAAATCACTGTATTTGTGTGCAACTCCTTCGTAACTATCAATTGAAATGAGCTGAAACTAGACACAATTACTCTCTATGATGTCTAGTTTTGCATAAGACTTTTTAATTCAAAATGCTCTTAAATGTTCATTCTTGAGTTATCTCCGATTATCTGCCCTTGAGTTGATAAAAACAAAATTTCTTGTCAGCTCATTTTCTCCTACATTTTGGATGGGAATGAAAGGAAACTTGCCATAATGAATCTGTAGGTTGTCTATTTGTGCTTAGGACTAAATATATTTTCATATTAAAAGTAGTTCCTGATTATCCCCTGCCATTTTCAGCGAGGGGATATATTAATGGTCTCCGTCCGTCATTCCATCCTTCCGAGGTTCCGTCACTAAACTTGTTTATCTGCCCTTTACTTCACAAAATAGTTTAAATTTACAGATTTTTTTTGTGTGTGCACAACTCCTACAAATTTATTTGGAATGCAATGAATCTTGCCATAATGTACCCCTGATATTTGGTTAAGCATAAGACTTCAGAAATTCAAAAAGCTTGGGTCTTTCTTGTATTATCTGCCCTTGAATTGATTGAAATTCACTATATTTCTTTTGAGAGCAACTCGTCACGCTTTGAATTGGAATGAACTGAAACTTTCAAAATAACTGTTTGGCATATAGTTGTGCATAAAATCATTTTCAATTTACACTCAAAAGGTCATACTATATGTTATGGCACCTGTTGTCTGTCTGTCTGTTTGAAGTATTTTTAGCTATCATTCAAGCTCAAGTTACTAACAAGCCAAGGTTACTGACAAGCCCCATCAGGCATATATGGGCCACTCTGCGAAGCTCTTGTCTACTTTTATCCTATAGAGTAGTGAATTAGCTATATTCAAGTTGTATAAACAGCAATTTTGTCACCCATTTTGGTCACCGAAACAAGGATATTTAATTTAAAAAAAATAATTCTCAGCTCTCAATGAATACAATATAGATTTATAAATATTCCATTTTAGATCACAAAAGTTCTTGACCCAATTCTGTTTCTGTAGATTCATAAAAAATTCAACTTACAGATTTTCTTGAAAAATCTAATTTGAGGTTTGTGTCTGCTCTTGTCCCAATCCCCCCACTCTTCTACATATTGGTTTCAATATGTCTGTGTGTATGTGTCTCTCTGTCCACCCATCCATATACCTTTTTATGCCCCCGCATCGATAGATCGGGGGCATATTGTTTTACTCATGTCTGTCTGTCTGTCCGTCTGTCCTTCCGTCTGCCCGTCCGTCTGTCCGAAAACTTAACCTTGCCAATATCTTCAAGCCTATTCAAGATACAAAGCTAATATTTGGCATGATGATAGATCTCAATGATCCGCATCCGCTGGTACCAAAGTCAAGGTCATGTGACAAGGTCAAGGTCATCTGTCAAGGTCAAACGTCCGAAAACTTAACCCGAAAACTTAACCTTGCCAATATCTTCAAGCCTATTCAAGATACAAAGCTAATATTTGGCAATTTGGCATGATGATAGATCTCAATGATCCGCATCCGCTGGTACGAAAGTCAAGGTCATGTGACAAGGTCAAGGTCATCTGTCAAGGTCAAACTTTGAAAAAAAAACGCCGTTACGGGGGCATTTGTGTTTCACAAACACATCTTGTTCATTTCTGGACTATAGCTCTAGAACAAAGTGATCTAACAGCATGAAACATACAATTGTTGCCTATGCCCCAAGGAGGTGCCCTGTGGGTCATTTTTGTCAAATATCCGATTCTAGAACTGTGACAAAGCGCTGGTGTGGGGTATTAGTCCACTTTGTAACAGATCTAAATAAACTTGAAGAAGCTCCTAGATGCTAGTAGATATAAAATGATAAAATAAGGTTATCTTATCTATAAATGTTGTTTAAAATTTCAATATGATACATTGTGAAATTTTGCTGGAGTGTACTATTGGTTTATAGGATTTCACAACTTGTAATTAAGGCTTGTCAATTTCCTCTTAATGTAAAACTCAGTTTCCATGGTTATCATCTAAATAGTTTGAGTAATCCTGAACAATTCCTAAGTGTCTCATTATGTACTAACACATTTAAATTTGACCGGAATTGGAGTCTGCAATGAGCAGCTTGTTATTCAGGCGGTGAAAATTATTTTGGTCTAAAGCTTAATTATTTTGAAATAACAAGGCTTGATTGTGTCCAAACTTGAGAGGATTTCTCTATATAATCAAGGTTTTATTTAAGAACACACTGTTATTGCGAATCTTAGACCCACCACTAAGTAGCCATGACTCTCAAAACATTCAAATGTGAGTCCCATTGACTCACTTGGTCTCAATATTGGGAAAGAATTGAAGACTGTTGTAAACAGTCTTCAATTCTTTCCTAAAGTTGAGCTCCAAGTGGTTCATATCATAAGTTGTTCATTTTCATGAGAGAATAGCTTTGTATTTGCAATAAAAACCTTGTTTATGTTCAAAGAAATAGTTTACATTTGAAGAAGGGACTCTCAAAATTAAGCCAGGACTCCTAATATCCTAATGTTTGAGTCCATGAGATGCCATTTTGTTGATGAAAAACTAAAATCTAAATTATTTTCATGTTTCAACCTCATGTTCAAGGTTACTCTTAAGCTGCTATACATATATATAACATCCAGGCATGTTGGCAAGCAGATTTCATGACATTTGTATAAAATCTCTGCCATCGGCCATGCTTTTCAATAAAAAGCTGATTTGCTCACAAACTATATATCATAGGAGATTTTTCTGGGAGAGATTCCATAGAAAATATACATTAGATAAAGTATTAGTGAGGAAAAAAAAAGAATGTAAATGACATTGAATGACATTAGTTGCGGAAAGATTCCAATAAAATAAGAATCGTAACATCTGTAATGTGAAATTTGTAAGTTAATTTGATTCTTCGACAGCTGCGGTTATTTGCTTTGGTAAGAGATCTTGAAGGCCATGTAGAATCATTTGTTTCAAGGTTTATATTTTTATGGGCTTTATTAATGTTATACTTGAAGAAAATTTTAAGGTCTTTGTAATGTAAGATGTAGAGTTGGTATGAGTCAAATTTGGATACCTAGGTATCAGAGGTCTCAAAGCCTGCGGGTACTTGAGTACCCAATGATTACTGTCCATATATATTTATTTATCAACTAAATACAAACACTGATCTAGAATTTCTGTAAAAGGGGTTCATACATACAAATTCTTACATGGTATTAACGGACAAAGGAATTCAATTCAATTCAGAAAAGAATTGAAGACTGTTTCAAACAGTCTTCAATTCTTTTCTGAATTTGATCCCCAAAAGATATAGTGCCTTTAAAATAGTTGTGTTACAGGAATTGACTTGGAACCAAGATCTATTGCTCAGTGCAAATAGTTGTAACTTCCTATACACACATAGGGAGTTACAACTGTTTCACGCTGAGTCATCAAGAAAGGATCATAACCCTATTCGATACCCTGATTCTCGAGTACTCATCCCAGCTGGAGTTGATTTGAACCCCTGCTTCTCATTTCTAACAAATTCACCTGTAAGCAAGGCACAAATAGTTATGAGCCTAGGCAACCACACAATGCATTAAGGTAGTGGACCCGTAATGGTTGAACAACATTTCAGAACTCGTGGTCTTTCACAATGTTAACCGAGGTTTCCTTATGAAATAATAAGAAACCCTTGATTAACACCATTAAAGGTTATGACTTCCGCAACATTGCTCAAATATTAACGGTCCACTACCTTATTTCCTGAAGAGGGGGAATACCATATGTATCTACATCGTAAGCGCATAGTAAAGACTGAAAAGCCTGTGTGAATGCATTGGTTGGCTAGACTCTATACTTCGTGCATTTTGTAAATTCCTTTAATAATGCTAAAATTATGAATTTTTCCTGGCAAGACTTTTTCTTTACATTATGCCAAATAAGGAATATTTTGTTTACAGCATGAAACTTATGATTCTACAGGCCAGTTTTCATTCATAGAAGTGCTGATTGGTCTTTTCTTCCTACTATTAACTAACTTTGCTGCATAAATTTATTGCTTTAAAATGCAAAGGTCATGAAGTTTGTTACTTCCTCTGAGCGCATGTATTAATCATAAATCAAATGAGTTTTCAAAATGGCACATTCAGTTCCTTAGATATTCAATCATCTTAGGTATTTTGTTAGATTGCACTGTAGACAAGAATTTTTTTCCTTTAAGCACAATATTTAATTTCTAGAAACCTTTATTAATGTTTCCCATTGGGCACATATTTTTAGTAAATAATGCAATTTTACTTCAAACCATTTTGTTATTAACAGCACTTGATTATTTTTATTGGTAAATATTTCCTTATTCTAAATTTTTTTGTATTTGTACTCTTATGTAGCTTAATGTATTATACTTTAAGATAACTAATCCCTGCATTCAGGATGCAGCATGACAAGGATTAAGTTTTTAGGTGACAAGTAGTTAAAGAGACAAGCATACTGGGCAAAAACAATAAGTCCAAAATCTATTTATGTCGGGGTAAGAAAAATGAAAAGGCATATTGTTGTACCAAACCAGCCACAAGAGATAAATAAAAGGATAAGAAATTAATAACTGATATGCTTTAATGAGATTCTTCTGTGCATTATTTGATAATATGATTCAAATCTGCTGATTTTAATCTGTTTATTGTATCAGAATTCCTCTGGAGAATATATGAAAGAATCATTATTAAGTTAGAGAAATTGATAATTCCCTGTGTAGGTTTTAGTAATCCCAGTTGATGATAATGCTCTGTTTTTAGCTCACCTGAGCACAAAGTGATCAAGGGAGCTATTGTGATCGATTGTTGTCCGGCATCCGTCTGTCCATCTGTCCGTCACGGTGTCAACTTTTTCTTTAAATGACATCTCCTCCTAAACTTATGAGTCAAAATCAACCAAACTTGGCAGAAATATTCCTTGGGTGGTCCCTTTTAAAAATTGCTCAAATGGAAAGGATCCGTGCCATATCACGGGAAAAGGGGCCTTAAGGTTCATGTAAAGAGTTTGAGACCCAATATTTAGGGTACTTCATTAGCCAAGAAAAAGCACTATGTCCAGGTATATTATATATCAAAATGAAGCTATTCGTGAGCACAAGCAGTTAGGCAACATAAGACCGCCATAGCTATAGCGGTATAGCCAAACATTGTGGAAAAGGGTCATTTTGTACAGAACAAGCAACTGCATGACGGTTGCATAAAATTGCCCCGTATTTTAACAAAGTACAGTCTGAAGTACCATCCAGGTAGTGCTACAACCGTTGATATAAAACTGAGTCTCAAAAGGCTCTTTTGAAACAACAAATTTCCATTTATGATGTCAACATACTTGTCAAACCGGTTTGGTCTGTTTTCAAAATAGATGTAAGGTATGGTGCAACATCACACCATAATATTGTGAAATATTTTCTGCGATTTATTTCAAATTATAGTCTTTTTTAATTCAATGATCTACAATATTACTATGTATTCATCATTCTGTGAAATAGAAATTGATATATTGCTAAACAACCTTACAGGTATATAAACAATAAATGTCTATTTATGTTGTGATAACACACCATACCTTAAAAAGATCTACACGATTACAAAATTGGAATGACATATATGACATATGTGTTTATAAAATAAGTCAAAATAAATTGCCTGCATAACTGCGTTTTGGGGCTGAGTTTTATACCAATGGTTGTAGCACTACCTGGATGGTACTTTAGGCTAGACTTTGTTAAAATATGAGCCAATTTTATCCAACAGTCATGCAGTTGCTTGTTCTGTACAAAATGACCCTTTTCCACAATGTTTTGGCTATACCGCTATAGTTATAACAGTCTTATGTTTTTCAACTGCTTGTGCTCATAAATAGCTTCATTTTGATATATAATATTCCTAGACATACTGCTTTTTTCTTGGCAAATGAATGCCCTTAAAATTGGGCCTCAAACACTTTACATGAACCTTAATGACAAATTTCTTGTTTACACTCTAGAAGCCACAAATATGGTCCAATCTTCATGAAATTTGGTCAGAATCTGTTAGATCATGAGGATGAAGTCTTTTGAAAATGGGAAGGATCCGTGCCATATCACGGGAAAAGGGGCTTTAATGACAATTTTGTCAACAATTTCTTTAAATGACATCTCTTCCTAAACTTATGATCAACCAAACTTGGCAGAAATATTCCTTGGATGGTCCCTTTTAAAAATTGCTCAAATGGAAAGGATCCATGCCATATCACGGGAAAAGGGGCCTTAGTGACAAATTTCTTGTTTACACTCTAGAAGCCACAAATATGGTCCAATCTTCATAAAATTTGGTCAGAATATTTGTTAGGTCATGAGGATGAAGTCTATTGAAAATGGGAAGGATCCTTGCCATATCATGGGAAAAGGGGCCTTAATGACAATTTTGTCAACAATTTCTTTAAACGACATCTCCTAAACTTATGAGTCAAAATCAACCAAACTTGGCAGAAATATTCCTTGGATGGTCCCTTGTGAAAGTTGCTCAAATGGTAAGGATCCATGCCATATCACTGAAAAAGGGGCCTTATTGACAAATTTCTTGTTTACACTCTAGAAGCCACAAATATGGTCCAATCTTCATGAAATTTGGT
Organism: Fragum whitleyi; assembly: GCA_948146395.1. Taxonomy (NCBI): domain Eukaryota; kingdom Metazoa; phylum Mollusca; class Bivalvia; order Cardiida; family Cardiidae; genus Fragum; species Fragum whitleyi. Next base: position 37,184,580 of record OX411545.1, read on the forward strand.
CAGAATGTTTTTTAGGTCATGAGGATGAAGTCTATTGAAAATGGGAAGGATCCGTGCCATATCACGGGAAAAGGGGCTTTAATGACAATTTTCTCGTAAGAGCTCCGAACGCCACAAATAAAGTCCAATCTTTATGAAACTTGATCAAAATGTTTGCCAGGTCACAAGAATGAAATCTGTTGAAAATGGGAAGGTTCATGCCATATCATAGGAAATGGAGTCTTAATGATAATTTACTTGAAATATCAGGTGAGCGATTTAGGGCCCTCAGCGTCCTCTTGTTTACTGTAAAAGCTCTAATATAACCCTTGGGTTCTATTAGAATCATCACATTTCCATTAGAAGGGGATGGGCTTTTATTAGCCCTTGTCATGCTGAATCCGGAATATTCCTGCTTTGGCAGGAGCTATAGACAAACATCAGTCTGCACATATGTGCAGTCTGATGTTAGTATATACCACCTGTTTCTCACTTTCAAACCAGAATTGTCAATAGATTTAGTTTTTCAAATATAAATTGATCTACAGTGGGTACTTTCTGTGATTTTTGCCCTTTGATTTTGATGATTTTTTTAACCAAAATTTATTCAGAATGACAAGGGTTAAGTTAGAGAAATTTATAATTCCCTGTGTAGGTTTTAGTAATCCCAGCTGATGATAATGCTCTGTTTTTTACCATAAAAGCTCTAATAAAAATTATAACCCTGGGGTTCCATTAGAAAGGGATTGGCTTTTATTAGAGGCTACACTTTATCGATGGCTCAGTGCGAAACATTTGTAACTGCCTATTAGCATTTTCCGCTCAGGCATTAATATATGTTAATATATGTTAACCCTAGTCATGCTGAAAAAAAAAATCTTTGCAAAATTGCAACAAAATCAAAAGTACTCGATGCACTGAATACATTAATTGTGAGTAGGTAATCATTTTGAAAATGAAAAATTTCAGCTTTTTTGGATTCAAAAAAGGGAAAACGGGTGGTATAGACAAAGACCAGACTGCACATATATGCAGGCTGATGTTTGTGTATAGCTCCTGCCAAGGCAGCAATATTCTGGGTTCAGCATGACAAGGGTTAAGACAGTGAAAGAATGGTAAAAAAATTAACATAATCCGCGCAAAATATTATCATTTGATTTGGGAAAAGTTGCAAAAAACTATGTAAAATTTTTAGTGACCTTGATTTTGTGAGTATGGGCCCTTATTAGAAGCTTCAAGATTTTGTAAAATCCCATCAAAAACAGTCAATTTCAACCTCCGGAAAGGGGTATGGGGATTTTATTAGAGCATGGGGCTCTATTAGAATTTTTATGATATGTGTTTATCTTTTTTGTTGAAAGAAAAGCAAACATGATAAAATCTAACATGACTATGGAACATGAAATTATAACAATTGCTGATCTCACATTTATATCAAGATACAATATAAGATCAAGGTGTTTAGTTATGCTCTAAAACATGGAATAGGTAAAGAAATGTGACCAGTCACGCAAAAAGGAACCATCTGGGAAGTGGGTAAATATCAACCTTGGTCGTACTTCTCGCAAACAACAAATTTTCTGAATTAAGAAAGATTTGTCTACCTTCCAACATAATTATTTCCTAAAGGCCCCTTTGAGTTAATCAATGCTGAAGCCAATCCCTTTTCCAAATATATTTATTCTACAAAGTTCCCAATGGTCCCTTTTTGCGTGATGAATCACAAATAAAAAAAAAAACAACACATAAACCTGTATGCACTTTTCTTTCCAATATAGATCTCATATCAATAAATGACCACTTCTTGGCTCCGTTTAATCAGTTAATGAAACTTATTTTCTCCTCCGAGATTACTTATCTATCTGTCTTATTGTAGTGCTAATTGGATTTTATTGTCTGTTCTCTTAATTCCCCAGACCTACCGACTTTACAGACATTCCCTTATTTACTCAACCCTAATTTATAATTGAGCCTGTGTTTGAGATTTCCAACAATTTCATATATGTACAAAGCAAAGACTCTAACCAGCCTGTGCATCCGCACAGACTGATCAGAGTCTTCCCTATGAGTTTAGTAGCTAGATAAGGTCTGAAAGTACTTGTACACTGCAGTAAGCATATTGCAGTGATCTGTCATGGTTGGTCTTTTGCTGGATTGGCTCATAAAAACAAATTTCTCAAATTTTATGAGATTCGGGGACATAGCACCCTCTGACCCAAAGCCCTGGTAGCAAAATTGTTGATCAATTTTGTAATCTTAAATATCCTCACCTCTTCTTTTAGACATGATGGGGATTTTAATGACTCCTAGCTTCAAATGTATCATGGTATTTAGGTCTGATAACTTAAAATATACAGTGTTTAATGAAAGAACAGCCTACAAATCCATATTTGGTACAATATTATCTCACAATGATGAAAAATGCTTCTTGTCCATGCCATAAAATACAAGGCAATATCTCTTTTACCAATTTACGGCAAGAAAATTTTAGACTTGATTGTGGAACTTTATAAAAGAATAGAAAAGAAATCTGAGTTTTTCTGCAAAAAAATGGTTAAAACTTAGAAATTAAATACCTAATGACCAATTTTATGAAATGCATGTGATCGCTAATTCTGTAATGGTTTCAACACAAAAATTAATGAGGCATTTCTTTCAAATGCTCGAAAAAAATTCAGGTATATTTCTTAGAATTTTTTAGAATACCATCTTTAGTAACAGCACTGATTTTTATGCCCCCGTATCGAGAGATCGGGGGCATATTGTTTTACTCATGTCCGTCTGTGTCCGTCCGTCTGTCCATCCATCTGTCTGTCCGTCTGTCCGAAAACTTAACCAAACTTAACCTTTGCCTTATCGAGAAATCGCTGTTACGGGAACATTTGTGTTTCACAAACACATCTTGTTTGATAAATGATTTTTCTGTTCTGTATATTTCAGGAGGAATGTCTTGCAGAATCGTTCAACAGTTTTATAGATCACTGTATGGTCCTGATTCGTAAACAAAGGGAGGTGTTTCCAACAAACAATAGACAGGCCTTATTAAGAATAGAGGGGATGCTGTTCTGTTTGGCCCAGATTTATCAGATGAAAGTCTTCAAGCGTACTTGTCCCTTTCAGAAAGAACTTCATCCTGAAGTTACAGCTGTTTTAAAGGTATGTATGAAAAAAATGTGAATGATCCTAAAACCTTAATGTTATTTGTAATTACTCAATGTAAAAAAATGTATATAACCTTACACCAAATCCAGAATTATTAAAAAGCTAGAGATAAAGGGGTATTTTGGATTTTAAATTCAAATATTTCACCAGTCCCTGTTAAAATCCTTTTGTATGAATACTTTTTTAATCGTCTCGTTGGGAATATTTCAATGAGAGCTTCAATACAGGGTTTCATTTTGAAATAAAGATTAAAGACTGGAGTTACCCCTTTTCAGGTCACCTATGCATTAAGCGCTCAAGGTGAGCTATTGTGATAGTACAATGTCTGGCGTCCGTCATGCTTCGTCCACAATTTTTTTAAACATCTTCTCTTAAACTGGTGGGCAAATCTTGATGAAACTTGACAGGGATGTTCCTTTGGTCAAGTGTTACGTACGAACTGTCCTAAACCGAAGCATAGCTGAAAAATATCCACTGCAAGCCCGTCTCGAACTCACGCAGACAACAATATTCAAATATATGGTTTATAAGTCAAATGCTCTACCACTGAGCCAAAGAAGATCTTCCCTGACGCAGTTGTCAGGCATTGTATTTAGACCTACGAAGCTACGCAGGACAGTGGTGAGAGTGGTCTCCCATAACACCCCCCCCCCCCCCCTTAAGAGTCATCATATATTGATGACGATAAGCCTATCAAGGCAGTAATGTGCTTTCTGCACTAACCAAGTCGGTACAATGCCGACATATATGGCTCAATGGCCAATCTCAGACAAGCCCCCATTTTACGTACGAACTGTCCTAAACTGAAGCATAGCTGAAAAATATCCGCTGCGAGCTGTCTTGAACTCACGCGGACAACAATATTCAAATATATGGTTTACAAGTCCAATGCTCTACCACTGAGCCAAAGAAGATCTTCCCTGACGCAGTTGTCAGGTATTGTATTTAAACCTACGAAGCTATGCAGGACAGTTGTGAGAGTGGTCTCCCATAACACAAGCTCTACCAAAGTTGTTCAAATAAATGAAATCCACCCTTTACTCTCCCTTTACCCTTAACAAAAAGGATGAAAATAGATAAATCTTCAAAACTCTTCTTCTCTGAAAGCAGATGAAAAACAGCTTTCATATTTGGTATTTAGCATCATCTATTGGGCCTCTACCAAGTGTGTTGGTATCAAGACCCTGGGATCATATTTGGTCTCCATCCAGGCACAATCCTTTTTACATAGAATCAAAGACGAAAATCTTTAAAAATCTTCTTGTCTGAAACTAGAAGGCACACAGCGTTAAAATTTGGTATGTAGCGTCATCTAGTGGACCTTTACGAAGTTTGTTCATATCAAGGCGCAACCCCTTTAAGCTCATCTGAGCACGAAGGGTAAAAATTGGAAAATTGAAAAAAATCTTCTTCTTTGAAACCAGAAGGCAGGGAGCTTTCATATTTAGAATGTAGCATAATCTAGTGGACCTCTATCAAAGTTGTTCATTTCAAGACCCTAGGTTCATATTTGGGCTCCACAAGGACACAACCCTTTTTACATAGAATCAAAGAGCAAAAATCATTTAAAAAAAATCCTCTTCTCTGAAACCAGAAGTTATCCCCCGCGAGGCGAGGGGATATGGTAATGCTCTCCGTCCGTCATTCCGATTCCGTCATTCCGTCTTTCCATCACTAAACTTGTCCGGAGCATATCTCCTAAAGTATAATAGCTATCAACTTGAAACTTTATGGGTGGATAGATCTCATGGAGGAGAAGTGCAGTGCACAAGAACTACAACTCTGGCTTGAATAATTTTGGAGTTATTGCCCTTTGTTATTTTTAAGACTTGGATTTTGTCCGGAGAATATATCCTAAAGTAATTTAGCTATCAACTTGAAACTTTATGGGTGGATAGATCTTATGGAAGAGGAGTGCAGTGCACAAGAACTATAACTCTTGCTTGCATGATTTTGGAGTTATTGCCCTTTGTTATTTTAAAGACTTAGATTTTGTAGGGGCTTAATTTCTTGAAGTAGAATCCTTAATCTATTAGGCTTCAGTTTACTATCAAGCTTTCTCGGTGGGGGATGGCCATGTCCGACATGGCTCTTGTTTTGGTATGTAGCATAATCTAGAAGACCTTTACCAATTTTGTTCATATCATGCCTCTGGGTTCATATTTGGGCTCTGAATGGGCCACAACCCCCTATTTTACATAAACACCAAGAAGGAAATATTGAAAAACATGTTCTTTGAAACCAGAAGGCCGGGACTTTTCTTACTAGTTTCATTTAATTGAATTTCATCAAGTTTATTCATTACATGCCCTATATATTTTAAACAAGGGCTGTGCCAAGGCATATCTCTTTTGCTCTTTGCGGAAAACATTCCATGGTATTGATCTTATGAAGAAGTCATCTCCATGTTGACATCTGCCTATTTATTTGATGTGATGTCCCAGGGATCAAAGAGACTCAGGAGAGCGATCTAGGACCATCATGGTCCCCTTGTAATATGTATCTCTGCAGTATTAAAAAAATAATATCTATGCCCCTGCATTTAATGATTAGGAGCATACTGCTTTATCCTTGTATGAATCCCTGTCTGTCTTACTGCTAAATATATAATACGTACTTAGTGTTTTGTATGAAAAAAAAAATCTAATGAGGTTTGGAGAATTGATAACTGTCGAGGCTCAGCCGAGACAATTATCAATTCTCACAACCGAATTAGATATTTTTATGCCCCCGATAGGGAGGCATCATAAATTTGACTTGTCCGTCCGTCCGTCTGTCCGTCCGTCCGTCCGTCCGTCTGTCCCTCCGTCCGTCATTCCGTCCAAAAACTTTAACATTGGCCATAACTTCTAAATCAAAGCGGTGTCGGGGGCATTGTCATCTTACAGTGACAGCTCTTGTTTTTCATACAATACACTAAGTATGTATTATATTTATCTTATAACCTCTATTTATCTTGTTTTCAAGTATGTTTCTAACTGAAATGCAAGTTTCTAAAAATAACTGCATTATATCATTGTTCTAAAAATAACTATGTGATATCAAAAGAAATATCATAGGGGATGTTATCACACTGATATTTGTATAGTTATAAGATAATCTTAGGTACCAATACATTTACCAAATTCTTTTTCTATGAGGGTACAATAAGTAAATGACTTGTTTAGTTCCTGATAAGTTAGTTTCTTTATTTTGTAGAAAAGTGCTCAAGACTGGTATGAGCGTATAAGAAGTCGATGTCGTCAACAAAACCGTGCTGAGTCAGACGAGGACATCATTCATGGTTTATTAGAACTCACAAACACATTGAACGTTGATCTTCATCATGCTGTTATTTTCTACACCAAACTTTATGAACAGTAAGTTTGTTAATTAACACAAAAAAGCTATATTAATTGTCAGAACTATGAAGGAATTATTGTCAAAGCATTCGTTTAGGGCGAAGTCATTTAAGGTAAAGCTCATTTCAGTGCCTATAAATGTATAGGCACTAACTGCTGTTTTGCACTGTCCCCTTGAATTTTTATTATGCCCCCGATAGGGAGGCATCATAAATTTGACTTGTCCGTCCGTCCGTCTGTCCGTCCGTCTGTCCGTCCGTCCGTCATTCCGTCCAAAAACTTTAACATTGGCCATAACTTCTAAATCAAAGCGGTGTCGGGGGCATTGTCATCTTACAGTGACAGCTCTTGTTTTAAATTTGTTGTTGAGGTTGTCTTTTGCAAATGTGACCCTTCACACAAAAGGGCCCATCTGGGAACTCTGTAAAATAAATATTTGAAAAAGGTATATGGCCCAGCATACATCAATCCAGAGGTTGCATTTCAAAAATTCTTTCAGACAAAATATGATGCATCATTGATTACAAATTCAATTCGCAAAATAAGCAATGTGTGAAAAGTTTCAACACTGGTTAGTCTGCCCAGTCTGACTAGGGTCGACACTGTTTGAACTACCCAGATGTGCCTTTATTGTGTGACAGGTCACATATATTAAAAAGCTTTTAACAATTGAAATATTGTATGAAATTTTCAAACAACTTTTGAATATTGATTATCATTTTCTTAAATTATTTTCCTGCATGTACAATATTTGAGTGGTCGAGAGTTGTGCTGACAATTAAGAAAGTGATATGTATCAAGAATTTATTGGATGTCTTTATGCACCTGTGCTGAAAGATCAGGGTCATTTTGTTTTACCATGTCTCTCTGTCTGTCTGGGAAAACAAAACCTTCATCTAAACATCTTTTCTGAGAACTTCAACACTATTCAAGTTACTATGCTGTTATTTAAGGTTCCTCTTATCAATACACATCTAGGTCAAGGTAAACTGAAAAATCAAGGTCAATGATGAAAGTCAAACTAATAAAAGGAAATTTCAGTGACATCAGTCTTTTACTTGATGTTTATCTAAATGTTCATTTTATTTCAGAATTCTAGATGTGCAATATTTCAAAATAATCTACAGACAAATAGAGAAGGCAGTAAGTAGATTTTGCTAGTGTATTCCTAAAACCTCATCACTACAGCTTGATTAAAGCTGTAGCTAAAAGGTTTTAGAATTATACTGGTGATATACATGTATCTTATTTAACAATTTCTTAATGTTGTTCGACGTAAATCTGTTTCCTCTTAAGGTGATGTGAAATCCTGTCTTCTATATTTCTAAAATTCATCATCATTAAATGTTTTTTATTTGTCATACAAAAAGTACATATTTATGAGTAAGAGGGGGGAATGCTCGTCTAAAATCTTCATTTTTCATTGAAACCATATGTTTTAGGTATTCACTTGAATTCTCTTGAAGAGACAATTCTAATGAGTACTAACAGCATAGCATTTGTGCAAGTAAAGTTGAAAAAATCTAAATTGAAATAAAAAATATCCCCTCTAAACAAAGCTCTGAAAGTGCTTTGCTGAAAGCACATCTTAACCCAATTTAGAGTTAATCTTTTTTTACACCGCAGTCAATGAACTGCTAAGAAAGAAATATCTGAAATTTAGAGAAACTGTATTTCAGTCAAAGGTAAAGTCAAAAATTTAACTTTCTTTGAATACTAAATATTTGCTATGGAAATAAAAGAATATTTGTCCTCAGATTTAAGTATAGAAATAGTAACAATGAAATTGTATTATTATGCCTTTGACATCTTGTGTTAATCATAATTTCAGTAAGCTTTCCCTCTCACATAGAGTTTCTTATTAATATCAGGGCCCAAGGTTATAAAACTTTTCTCAGGCTCAGGCTCAATTTTCTCAAATTTTTGATTAAAATAAATGTATTAACATAAAAGATAATATTGATAAGTTGTTATTTATAACATCTTAGTAATGTTAGCTTTTATGTTAATACATTAAAATGAGTATTTAAACAGAATTATGGCTTTGATCACAAATTGAAATTTGAGAAAATTTTGAATTGAGCCTGAGAAAAGTTTTATAACCTTGGGTCTAGATGATTCAAGCCTGTGAAACAAATCTGGAGCTCACACATCTCTTTTTCTTGTTGAATTCATGTTTTATCATATTATTTGAACTCTTCTTAAATGCCTGTAAAATAAGAAGGAACAAAGATCAACATTGTGCCTTACAGTTTTTTTGTTGATAGCTTCCAGACTGTGTCTCAAGGGCCATACAAATTATTCAAGACAAGATATTTTTGTTAAGGTCTCCCAGAAGAATTGTTGAACGCCTATTTATGGTCAGTTGTAATAAAATCAATTATGCTGTTTTGTTTATAGCCACCTTTTCACACCCACGTATTGCCAAAAATTGACAGAAGACATTATTTTTGTCTCTGAAAACATTATTTTTGTCTGTTGTAAGTTTTGAAATAAGAAAAAGATATTAACCCTTAATTTCATGTATATTTGCTATCATCTCCATCTGTCCCTCCCTCTGCTTGTATATGTGTGGGTATGTATGGACATAGGTACATATGTGGGCATAATAATTATCTTTGTGAACATAACTATATTGATGGACATATTTTAATGAAATCTGTACAAAATGTTTCTAGTAATCTGACATTGCACTTATTGTCTGGGTTAGGTGATATATGTATTCTGCCACATCATAGAAAAAAGGGCCTTCAAGAAAGATTTTCCTTTAGTGGGGAATACAGTAGAAATGACACTATATTTAAAAGATATGTTTGTTTTCATGGGTAACTAAGGTTATACTCCATTATATTTCATGCAGTTAAATCTTTTTTAAAGCTTCTTTATCAAGATTGATGATGGATTTGTATTAAAATGCAATCTCAATTTTAAAGATCCTTCCTGTTTATAATTATTTTACTCTGATATCTACAGCTTGCTGGTGATATTGAATCTGGTCTCAGTGAAGAGGTCTGTTGGTTTTTATGGCAAATATTTATCTTTTGATAACTTTTTAGCCAATCTTAGCATTTAATGTCCTAGATAGGATTTTCTGATCACTCTATGTCTGTTTTAAATGATCACAACTCTTGTGAAAATACCCAGATTTTATTCAGAAATGGTTCTTGCAGGTTTTGAATTAAAAATGGCTATAATAACAATGAAAAGAACAATGGAAAACAAATAATCTTGAGTAATATTTATGCCTATTTATGGCTTCAAGTGGGGGCAAATTTGACCCTTCTTATGCTTTTTACAATAGATTCCTGTTTTTACACAAAGCTTTGACGGATTCATAGTATCATCAAAGATCAACCATGCTCAGACATGCAGGCTGATCTAAGTTTACTCTGCCTGCTTTATAATAAATTATTGTGCAAATAACTTGAGCTAAACTGGTTGATATTGCACAAAACTTTACAATTTGGTTGGAAGGCATTTTAGATTCAGCAGGCTAAGGGTTAAAACATCAAGGTTTTGGTCTGACATCAACAAAAATAAACCTGAGATGACTGAAAAAGTGAACTTGTATACTCAAATACTACTTTTTCTAGAAAATTGGTGATCTTGTATACTCAACTATTACTTTTTTTTTTTATAAAAAAAGGTGATCTTGAATACTCAACTACTACTTTTCTAGAAAAAAGGTGGTATGTAAACTCGACCACTACTTTTCTAGAAAAAGTGGTGGTCTTGTATACTCAACCACTACTTTTCTAGCAAACATGGTGATTTTGTTAACTCAACCACTACTTTTCTAGAAAAGTTATGATTTTGTATAATCAACTACTACTTTTCTAAAAACAAAATTGTTCTTGTATACTCAACTACTACTTTCCTAAAGAAAAGTGGTGATCTTATAAACTAAATAATACTTTTCTAGAAAAGTGGCGATTTTGTATACTTACCTACTACTTTTCTAGAAAAAGTTGTGATCTTGTATACTCAACTACTACTTTTCTCATTAGTTGTTGTTGAAATTTTTAGAGAATATTTGGTATCATTGCTGCCTTGAATATTGGTTTTTGCTTATATGTCTGAACCTTAGACAGAGGTTTATTGTTTAAACTATTTTTTGTGACAATTCAATCTGTTTGTCTAATTTTTGTTACTCAGGTGAGCAAACTAGGGTCATCTAGTCTCTTTTAATTTAAATTTCTAACATACAGAATATATATCTTTTTTCAAATTTACCAATTTTATTTAATTGTATTTGGGAGGTATTTTTTTCAGTTTCTTTTCTAGGATATTTAAATGTACATACAAATATATCCTTTGAATCTACTAATTATTAATGGTTTGAGGAATGTACCTAGTTTTTGAATTAACCTATCTCTATGCAATCACAATTTGTTATGCTCTCAAAAAAAAAATAATTCTTTTTTCTTCCCCATTTTTTTACCCAGATAGACAAAGACCCTTGTTATACAGAATAAAAACTTTGGGAAATTACTTTGAAATCTAAGCTCGCTCTTCATGCAAACATTTTGATTTGATATTTTTTGTGAAAATTTTATTTCAAAACTGGTCTGGTTTTAAAAGCAAAATCAGCTAGTATAGACAATGATGAGATAAAACTGATCTTTGTCTACACCTTCTGCCAAATAATTCCAGTATTCCAAATTGGCTGGTGTTGAGATTTCCTCTGTCATGCATTTTGGTGTATTATCAAGAAATAACAGTATTATGATGTGAAACTCACCACCTAAGCAGTGAAATTATCAAGAAGGTGTACCCCATATTCATTCATTTCACCCTATCTGGGGCCTGTTTCATCAATACATGTCCTGGGATGTGTCTTAAAAGTGTCGTAGGACACATCCTAGGATGTTCGTAAGTCAGTTTCATCAAAACATCCTAAAAAGTTCCTAGGACGTGCATTTGCGTTTCATCAAACTTTGTCCTATTTTAACCATGCTCGATTAAAAGGCCCCAAAAAGCATGTGATAAAATCACGTGCAAGCTAATTATAGCCGCGTTGATTGATTTTCCTTCAAATGTGAAATATACTGTCAGTTAGGAGAGAACTAATAAAGATAATCGAACGGGAGAGAAACTTAAGGTTTACATTGAAAAGATATAAGATCTCACCATCGCTTAAAAGCAACAAAGAGGCGAAGTTGTTTTCAACTCCATCAGAATAGAGACTTATTATAAGAAAAGAGGTTGGACTGAGCTAAAAACAACCATGTATTTCATAAGGTTGGGAAAAAGTACATTTACTGTTTCTACAAGAAATCAGTTTTCACCTTGATTAAATGTGCCTCAAAAATTGCCGTTTTTAAAGAATTCCTTTTTTATTTGTATATCTCATTACATTAAATTTCGGTACGTATGTAGTTCGAATTTCATGATTTCTTTCGTCATACATTATCACGTTAACGCTCTTAATATCTTTCTACACTTTTTTCCGACAATGTAACAATTTCGTTGCCTCCCAATTTGCCAAGAAAAACAAAATGTTTGTTATTTCACACTGTCAATTATAGAAAGACGATGTTCAGCAAAACCGAAATATTACAGCGTCATCAGAGGTAAAATGACACTGGACTAGTTATAAGACTACCGGTCATTTGCAAAGCACTTCTCAAAACGATGGAGTATGATATCGCGATGGAGTCATCAATGTTCATCTGATTTGCTTCCAACTTAAACAAAATAATTGTATCATCATTAGGATGGTTCCTTTAGACAAGAGGCCCATGAGGGCATGAATCTTACCACTGGATTTATATATCCAATGAGAAACTCTGCAGATAAGGAAGTTTACAAGAAAATTCGCGAAGAAGACAGAAAAGCTTATTCTAGTGTAGGCTAAATCTTTTAAACAGGAAACAATATTTCAAAGTATATATCAGTACTGATTCTAAAAGGAAAGGTTTCTAATCTATTTTATGGATAAGTCTTGATGAGTCTTGATGGATATTTATCTACGAAATAAACTAGTTTGATAAACATCCTTTTTAATGACACTCTAGTTTTGAAAGCAAGAGTTGGTTCATGGGAGTTTTTTTTTTTTTTAAAGTTTTCAGAGTGAAATAAAAGCCCTGCCCTGCTACGCCTTTTTATTTAAATCGGCCTAATGGTTTTGGAGGAAAATATTTTATAGTCAAAATAAGCCCCGCCCTATCACGCCCATATTTGGGGGGTCAATCAAAATGTCTTTAACAATGGGCTACCCAAGGAACATCCATGTCAAGTTTCATTGAAATCAGCCCATGGTTTGGGAGGAGAAGATTTTTAAAGATTTTCAAATGAAAAAAAAAAAAAAAAATGCCCTGCCCTGTCACGCCCATATTTGGAGGTCAATCAAAATTTCTTGAACAATTTTAGAAGTGAGTCACCAAAGGACCATTTCTACCAAGGTTTGTGAAAATCCGTCCATTGAATTTGGAGAAGATGTTTAAAGAAAAAAAAAATACGCACGAATGGACGGAAGGACCGACGGACGCACGACGGACATACTGCCATGACAATAGCTCGCTTGCCTTCGGCCAGTGGGGCTAAAATTGGGCCAGGTCCGTCAAGTATAGCGGATATATGGGTCTACGGAAACTTGATAAAATACCCTTATTATCATGATAGATTCCACATCTGGCATTCGATTTGCTTCAATTTCTTTTAACAGAATGATCGAACTTCATAATGATCGTTCCTTTTGAAAATGGCCTGTGTCCGTGAAGTATCACGGGCCTTATGGAAATTAAAATATCTTTATAGCGATATATTATACAGTTACATAGGTGTCATGCCATAAGAACCAAGTAGAGCGTCCTTTTCTCTCGTGGTGCCTCTAGTTTAAAAAAATGACAATTTCATTCTTTTTTATAACATTTTAGCTCGACTGTTTTCGAAGAAAAAACTCGAGATGGTGATACAGCATCCATGTCGTCTACGGCATTGTGGTTGTCGAGCGTAAACTTTCTTTTTTTTGCAATTCATTTGGTATTTCTGAAGGCTATCAGCTAAAACTCGTAACACATGATAAATGCCACTTAAACTGATAAGAGGGTAAACCTAACTATATTTTCTTATACATTATGCCGAGAAATTTTTTCCACTATCGAGTACTTGATAGCTGAGGTTGGTAAGCGTTTGTGATGCTCTTGTTTATTAGCCATGCTTATTTCCTATATCGCAATAGAACACAAAATGTTCGGCTATCGCCTGCAAAAGGCGTTCTTACTACACCCAACCCATGCTATCGTTTCGCACTCAAGAGGGTCTCGTTGTATACGTTGAGAAGCTCATGTCGGTTGCTAAGGCGATCCCGGGATGCTTTTACTGCGGACTTGTTACATGGCACTCCACGTGTACTATTTTGTAAAATACCCAGAGAGAGCATCGTCACTCTGTGTTCTGTGCTGTTTTCACACATTTGCTCGGTGCTCCTACTGCATACTTGCGCCAATCAAGGCAATGTCAATATCATATCACTACGCATTCAGACTGCTCTAGCATTTTTTTGGATCGCAACAAGAACACAATGAGGATTGCCATCCCCATCTGGCCAAATATTCTAGTTCCCTTTAGTCTCACTTAATCCTCTTTGTCCTTTCTTCATCAAAAGTTTGGAAAAGAGAAGCCATATCTTCTTTACAAACAATATTTAAGACAAAAGTATCACGTAGGACGCCGAAATCGGTGTCCTACGTTTGGGACAAAATTTAGGAACTTCCTAAATCTCTCGAGTTTGATGAAACCCGATTTGTGTCTTAAAAATGTCCTAGGACATTTTTAAGACAAAAATACATCCTAAACAGCTTGATGAAACAGGCCCCTGATGTTATATATGCAAAGCCCAATAAGTGACATCATCATGAAGGTTACATTGCAAACACATGCAAAATGATGCGCTTTGAGATAATTGTCCTCAAATTTTAACATTTTGTCTTAATTTTCCATTAAAGAAATAGAAAAATTGTTTGTTTCAGTGTAAGATTGCTTATTGTATAATTGTTATAAAATTTTGTTTCCTAAACAACACAAGCTTTATTTTCACTCATGGCTCTGCCACTCATGAAAATAAAGCTCTTGTTGTTCACTCAATGAAATATAGATTGATCTTACGCTGAAACAAATGAAAACGCTCTATATCAACTTGATAAGCTGTATGTTCTTTGTGAATTTTGAATTGTTTGTTTCTTTGTTTGGGGTTAAGCACTATTTATAATGGTAATGGAGTAATATAGCAGTAGCTGGTGCACCTACTCATAGATTCCTTTTGCTTGTATAACCTGTACAACCACACCATTTGATCCAAGCCACCAGCTGCCTATCCCTTTTTGGGATTGTTATCATTTGCCCATCAGTGAGAGACATTTCGAAGGTTCAGCGCAAGGCTTTACTAAGTGTATATGCAGTGTATATATTAAGTGCAGATGTGTGCTGAACCCTCGAAATGATGTGTGGTAATTACCGTACTTTTGTCAAAATGTTATATAACAGTTGACCAATATGGGAGAAGAACTCACCACCCGGGATAGACATCATTTGCTAGCAAAGGGTGATACCTACTACATGTTCTATTCATGTGGATAGAATAGATAGTGGGCATCAGCCTTGGCTGGCAAAGATGCATGATTGAGAGCAGAATGTGCTACTGACTGAGATATATTGTTCTTATTTAAGACATTAAGGTACCTGTCACAGATACATATCAGTCAAGGTCAAGGTCATCTGGCAAGGTCAAAGTGAAACTTCTCAAAATTTCCTGTTTCGGAATCATTATTGTTCCATTAATACATCTCGAGTTTGTCAAGTTTGAGTAAGAGTAAATCACTGGAACACTCGCATGTTATTCTTGTCACTTACCAGAGCTACAGATAAGAAGGGTTATTTTGGATTTTGAATTATAGTATTTCACTAGTCCCATGTTGTGGATACTCATTGGAATTGTCTTGTCGAGACAATTCAAATGAGTACCCTCAACATAGGGGTTCATTTTGAAATAAAGAATTTAGGCTGGAGTCACTCCCACTTATGTCTGTTTAAATCGAATAAAACTATAGCACTAGTATCAAGAGAATCATAGCTTGAATTAGCCTAAAACAAAGTAACAACAGTGCTTATGCACAGACATCTATTGTTAACATTTTCCTATATTTTAATTCATTTCAGTAATCAACACCTTATATACACCAAATTGATTGATATATTTCAATTTGGAAGCAAATTAGTAAATCTTTGTTTAAAGCTAATAACCATTATTTGTCAATCATAGCATTCTTTATAAACATTTAATTGCTTAGATGAGCTGGCATTCAATAGTATAATAGAAGAGAATTGATTAATGAAATATTTGTATTTGTCAAAATAGCACTTTCAATCTGTAAACAGACAAAACATTTTTTATTTGTCTAAACTTCTATTATCAGCTGAGCATGATTTTTGCAATTTCAAACAAAAAAAATCTTCTCAATTGGCATTCTAATTTCAATCAAAGTTGAAATTTTGTGTTTTTTCAAAATTCTTCATTGGATTTAAATTTGGATAAAGACAATCACAGAAAGAAGGTCACTATGATAAATCTTTTTCTTTAAAACAAGATTATCAAGAATATTTGTCTTGTAATTGACATTTGATTTATTCTTTTTAGCTCACCTGAGCACAACGTGCTCAAGTGAGCTATTGTGATCACCTTTTGTCCGGCGTCCGTTGCGTCGTCCGTCAACAATTTCTTTAAACGACATCTCCTCCTAAACTACTTGGCCAATTTTAACCAAACTTGGCAGAAATGTTTCTTAAGTGGTCCCCTTTAAGAATTGCTAAAAGAATTGAAATCGGTGGAAAACTCTGGTTGCTATGGCAACCAAAGTTAAAAATTTAAGAAAATCTTTAAAATTCTTCTCCTTCTGAACTAGCAGCCCTACAGCCTTGAAATTTGGCATGGATGATAAGCTCATAGACCTAAATAAAAATAGCTAAATTCATATCTGTTGGGCCACCAGGTGCGGAGCACCAGGGGGGAGGGGGTAGTACCTTGGGTAAATTTTGTAATCTTTAACCTTCTTCTTCTTCTGATCATGAAGGCCTACAGCCTTAAAATTTTGCATGTATGATCACCTCATAGACCTTTATATAAATAGCTAAAATCTTATTTGTAGGGCCACCAGGTGCGGAGCACCAGGGGGGGGGGGGGTAGTATTTTGATGAAAATTTTGTAATCTTTAACGTTTTTCTTCTTCTGAACCAGGAGACCTACAGATTTAAGAATTGGCACGGATGATCAGCATATGGACCTTTATAAAAATAGCTAAAATCATGACTGTAGATTCACCAGGTGCGGAGCACCAAGGGGGGGGAGGGTAGTACTTTTGTGAAAATTTTGTATTCTTTACCCTTTCTTCTTCTGAAGCACAAGTCCTACAGACTTGAAAATTGGCATGGAGGATCAACTCATAGACCTTAAAATAAATAGCTAAAATCAAGACTGTAAGGCCACCAGGTGCGGAGCACCAGGGGGGAAGGGGTAGTACTTTTGTAAAAATTTTGTAACTTTAATCTTCATCTTCTAATGAACCAGGAGCCCTACAGACTTCAATATTGGCATGGATGGTAAGCATATGGATCTAAAATAAAATAGCTAAAATCATGAATGTAGAGCCACCAGATGCGGAGCATTAGGGGGCAGGGAGTAGTACTTTTGATCAACTTTGAAATCTTTGACCTTATTCTTCTCCTAGATCAGGAACCCTTCAGACTTGAAAATTGTCATGGGTGATCAATATATTGACATTAATAAAAATAGCTAAAATCATGACTGTAGGGTCACCAGGTGCTGAGTGTCTTGGGGAGGGGGTAGTACTTTGGATCATTTTTGAAATCTTTAAACTTCTTTTAATGAGCCAGGAGTCCTACAGACTTGAAAATTGGTATGGATGATCAGCGTATGGACATATATTGAATTAGCTAAAATCATGATTGTAGATTCACCAGGTGCAGAGCATCTTGGGGGAGGGGGAGTGCTTTGTTGAGAATTTTGAATCCCTACAGCCTTTATGTTTGACATGGATTGATCAACTCATTAAAGAAAACTTTAAAAGTCTCAGACTCAGCCTGTATATCTGGCATAGATTAGCTGATCACAGACCTTTTATGGAAAAAGCTTAAATAGATAATGTCCAGGGGAGGAGCAGAGGGGGGGGGAATGATTATTTCAAATCTTATCTGATTGAATAAGTGAAAATCTCTTTTTCTGTGGTTGCATGGACATACCTAGGTAATGAAGCTTTTTTCTCAGGTGAGCGACCCAGGGCCAACGGCCCTCTTGTTTATTTATTGATTGATTTATTATGATGCCCTTGGAAGAAGAGGTGGTATATTGCTTTGCACTTGTTAGTTGGTCGGTCAGTCTGTAGTCTGTTTACTTTTTTTTCAAAATAGTTATGTGTATTTTGAAATTTATCTAGGCAAAATGTCTTATCAGGGATCGGCAAATCAAGGGGTCAGTGCTAAACTATTGTGTCCTTTTATATATTTGCTTTTACAATAGTGTTGCACTGACCCCTTGAATTTAATATTCAAACCTAGGCAAATACATCAATTCATGTTATATGGGCATTAATATTTCTCATCTGTATGAAATTCACATATTGTATTTTTGACATTTCATAGAAATTTTGGGACAAACCAATAATTTAGGTCAATAAAATCCTAGTTGACAAGCTGACAAAAAGTTTTAACATCAAGTTGATTTCACAGACAAACTTATTCCTCTCTTGATACAAGCTTCCTGTCTATTTACTCTCCATGGGGCTTAACTTCTAGAAAAATTGTCTAGTTTTGTTAGCCTTCTCTTTTTGGGACATATTCATTGAATGTAATGTCCTGAATACAATGAAAAGCTTCTTGGTATAGGCAATAGTAAGGTTTTATTAGCTGGGCAGGTTTTTTCAGACAAAACCAAAGGTATTGCTAATGCATGGTGTTGTTGTCATGGCTGTACAAAAAACTTTGACATTTTGTGAAAATTCTGCTATCACTAAAGACATTCATTTGAAGCACGCCAAATATGCAGGCAAATGAAAGCACTAAGGTCAATAACCGCTCCTGGGAGCATGTTTGCTATTCAAAGAGCACTATGTACTATCAAGGGGGACTGTTCTAGATGCATTTTGTGCAAATTATGCCCAATTTTTCAACCTGAATGATTTTTTTTTAAAGCAAACATTTAGTGAAATCTCTATTATGATAAAACACATTCACTTGAAACTTGGCACAGAAGGTAACTAGCAAAAAACAACCAATCCTATCAACGGGGATCATATCTAGAAAAACAATCATAATAGAAACATTCAACATTAGTAAAATTCATCTCAAATTGAATGTAAATGGGCCTAAAAGACATCAATTTTAATGACTTTTTAAATCAGAAAATGCATACTTGATAAAAGCTCCCTTACCAAGTTATGTATAGATCCTAGTATGTGATAGCAATCTCAAGGTCTGTCAAAGTTTTTAAAAAATTGCTGTTTCAGGGGCATTTTTGTTTCACAAACACATCTTTTGTCATTCTTTGGTATTCAGGTGAATCATGGATTGCCATTTGAACCTTTGTCTTGTTATCTTTCAGTTTGGAGATGAAGTAACCACAGATTTAAAAAGAACCCTGTCCAGGATAGAGAGAAAAGAAAGAGAAGAAGGGAATGAAAGAAATGATGTGTTTGAAGAAATGGGGACACAACTGTTTGAGCTCTATCTGGCTATACAAGAATTCTGTAAATTCAAAGAGCATCTGCCTCCAAGGTAAGTGATTCATTATTTTTATATACCGTTGGAGGTATATTGGTGTTCTCTTCTGTCTGTCCATCCATCCTGACATGAGTAAGTATGTAATTACATTCACAGCTTGTGGACACAACTCTTCCAACAAATATGGATAGATTTTGACGAAATTTTCTTAGATTATTCCAAGTCACATGACCTAATGATCATCAGGCCTCTCAATAAGTTATGTGGCAACAAATATTGTGACTCTGGCACACTTGTCCTACAAAGTAGTGATTATCAGCTGTTTGAGCAGTGTTTATAATTTTAATTATAATATGACCTACGTCGCCGGAGTGAAATAACCCCGTGGAATATTTTTGATATTACACGGGTGTTATTACACTAGTGGAATAACTATGCAAATGAGCTCAGAGGGAATAGCAACGCTATTTTGTAACCGCGAAAATGACATCATAATCTATGTTTTGTGACATCATTTTTAAACGGCGTTATAAATTTCGCGTAAAATTGAAACATTGAATTTCAAGAATTTTGTCGATTTTTTGCTAAAATTCGGCTCATATTATAAACAGAATATAAAATTTGTGCTCATAAAATACAGAATTTATTAAACTTGTCATCTAAAACTGATAAAAACTCGGCACAGCCTTGTTTTTATCTGTTTGTAGGTGACTTGTTTAATAAATTCGGTATTCCATGACCACTCATTCAATATCCTCTATTTAATATCTGCTTCAATAAAGATAATGATTCTTGTTTGAAGAAAGATTATTGTCTCAGCTGAGAGTGAAGATATCTAGAAAACTGTTTTCTACTTGCATTTAAATAGGTCTCTAAATGTCCTTTTTGTGTTTGGATTTTTTTTAAATACCCAATATCTTGAGAGAACTTTCTACCTTAATGTTGAGATACACAAAGGATCCTTTATCAGTGGCAGATCCAGAGGGGGTGTAGTTGGGGGCTCAATTAAACTTACCCTCAAAGCCCGACATGTATTTATGTCATTTACATGTCGAAACTAAGTACGAATTGGAAAAATCAAGTATCAGTAAAAATACCCAATTATTTGTATATGTGTAAACTCTGTTTACAGAATTCCTGGATTCACCATTATCTGATTATTTTTCTTTTGTTCATTTGTAGCGTGAAGAAGGACTTGGCAGTGTGTAGCTACTACAAATGGTTCAGTTTTGCTGTAGAGAAGTGGTTACTAATAGCAAAACAGAAGTGTTACAAGAGGATACATAAAGCAGTGGAACTAGACAAGGTATTGTTTAATGAAAGGCAAAATAAAACTACTACAAATGGTTCAGTTTTGCTGAAGAGAAGTGGTTACTTTTAGCCAAACAGAAGTGTTACAAGAAGATACACAAAACAGTGGAATTAGACAAGGTATTGTTTAATGATAGGCAAAATAAAACTGCATGTACTACAAATGGTTCAGTTTTGCTGAAGAGAAGTGGTTACTTAGTTATTACTTTTAGCCAAAGTGTTACAAGAGGATACATAAGGCAGTAGAATTAGACAAGGTATGGGGTTAGGTAGAAAAGGTTAAGTTTAGAGCTGCCATACCCTAGTATGGTATGAAGGATCAAATTAAATCCCCAGTCTGCGTTTAGAGTAAAAAAATTCTCTTTCGATAATATTCTTTGAATATTTTTCTTGATTTAGTATTATGAAAAAGGAGTAACATAAAAAACAAATCAATCGACAAACAACGTTTTTTTCTTGAAACGCATAATCTGTCGTATATATACCGGTAGTAAATATGTAAATGAGATTTTGGTCACGTGAAATACGCCCACATGCAGGAGCTGTAAAGGAGTGGTGTTCAAATTAGAGTCCAAAATGTTGCGGGTCATAAATATTCATCTAGTTAGGCCTATATTCAGATCATTGCATCATAATCATTTGAAATACTGAATATTGGAATAACAAATTCAAGCTTATCTTTGAGAATAAAAGTCTAGTATTTGTGTACATGGTCGTCCAAGATAATTGTCTTGCATTTCGGGTATGTTCATGAATAAAGACGGGGGCTTTAAATGAGCTTGTGCATAACATTTCCAACAATTCACACATGCCCTAGGTACAAACGTTGAGCAGTATAGACAACAACACAATGCAATATGAATATACGCTGACTGCCAGAAGAGGGATTAAGACCTTATCTATCAATATAGCGCATAGTGAAAACCCTTGTTAGACTGTGCTGCTTCACATTCTGGCCAGAAGCTTTGTTTTGTTCACAATGGCTGGAAATGTCACGCACAAGCTAAATAATATTTACTGCTTTAAGTGGTATAGTTTAGCTGTAGAGAAGTGTTTACGTACAGCAAAACAGAAGTACTATAAAAAGTTATATAAAGCTGCTGAATAAGACAAGCTTTATACAGCTTTCAAAATCCAAGCAGCTAATGCAAATGCCTAGAAAGATATAGAGAATAACCTGTTAAGTGTCTTAAAATAACAATGATATCTGTTCGAGGTTGGGGGAATATATATCATGGCGAGGCTTTGCCTTGTCATGATAATTTCTCACAGGCAAGACCAGATTGCATTGATATTTTTAGACACTTACATATTATTCTATTTATCATACAATCATTTTTTCAGCGCTTGATCATAATAAAAATCAAAGAAATTCAGGTGAAAGTGTACGCAATAGTTTCTAAAAATAGACTGCCTGATATCCTGCTATGTTATCAGACAGGTAATATCAGGTCAATAAGGTTTCATTGCATGATAAATTGGCACTTTCAACAGTTTTGAACATACCTTGCTTGGAATAACTGCTACAATTGATCTTAAAGTCTGTCAAAAGTTGCCATATCTTGATAAAGTTACCAGCTGAAATCCTAGATCAATTCATGAATTATTTACGTGAAGTAATTATGAAACTGTCAAAAACAGAAAACATGCTAATTTTATATCATAAGGATGCCTCAGGGCTTCTATTCTTGGTAAGTTGTTTGTGGAACACATCATGAAGAGGACAAGAGGAAAAGCTATGAACATGGCTTAGCCAGCTTTTATTCTTGCATTCAGGCATCCAATAAACTCAAAATTGATTGCAAAAATGTGCCATTTTAACCTTATCATTAAAACTTATAATGCCAACAATGCTAAAGAAGACTGTTTTCTATTGATCATACTAGTCAACTTGAAATTGAGGAAGCATCTGAGAAAGCATATCTAGTCATAATTTCAATTGTCATTCGTATGGATGCAGTGAATTACCATAGCGAACTAGTTGAATCAAAGTAGAAATAGTTGTCTCCCTTAGATTTAACATTCAAATAAAACTCATTTCAGATGTTGACAAAAGATGAAATCAATTACAGCGCTTCAGCTATTACTTTATGCTAATGTTCCTATAAAATTTGAATGTATATACAGCCAATATTGCTTGAGTAACTGTTCCTATTAAGCTATCAATTTCATTAAGCGATCAGCAAAAATAATCCCTTCACCCTTGGAAAAATCTTTGTAAAAGTATTGAATGTTATATCATTGGAACCCACTAGAATCGTCTTTACGAGAGGATTCTAGTGGGTTCCAACTTGGCATTCAGAAAAAAATTGCGGGACAATCTATATATGCTTTCAAATGACCTGTCTTATCTATCATAGTGAACCATTTTTTGTTGATCCTGCAAGTGTCATCGAGAATAAGTGTATATTTCAGAATGTAGACATAAAGAATGGTGTTAAGTATAGTACTTCAGCTGTTGATGTCTGCTGTTGTTTCTCACAGGTAGGTAAAATGGGAATTGACAATCTTGATTCAGCTTTGAAAAAGATGGGATGAGTGCAGCAACACAGCATTCACCTACATGCTTCATGTTTACCCAAGGTATATACCTAGGTGAACACCTGGGTATATATTTTGGGTAAACATGAAGCATGTCAATGAATGCTGTGTTGCTGCACTCATCCCATCTTTTTCAAAGCTGAATCTAGATTCTCTTTAAAAGGAATGTAAATTAAAATTTACACAAAAAGGACCATCTGGGAACTCTGTAGTTAAATAGGTTCCAGTAGAGATAAACTTTAGTTCCAAAAATTCTATACAGGAAAAAAGAATGATCATTCCAGATTTAGAAAATCAGCCAAGTAGAAAAATTGTTGACTCTTGTCAGTATGTGCAAACCCTGCAGTTTTACAAGGATCAACACTTTAACAAACCTCCAACATGATCATTTTTTGACCAACTGGTAGCAAATGATTGAAAAAGAGACAAGATCTAGCAAGGACTAGCTGCATTTTGAAAAAATATTCATGGTATTGTAAAATAATCATTTCAGATTACGAGAAATCTATATAAAATAAAGTTCCAGTGCTGTTCAGTCTAAGTTAACTGTGCAATCTGACAAGGTTTTGCACTTTTCTCGAATCCAAAATCTACAGTGGATACTGCTCGAGTAACCACCTCTATTTAGGGACAACTTTTATTAAGCAACGATCATAAGTCCCTGCATCATAAGAGAAATCTCTGTAAAAGTGGACATTCTTGAACTAAATATTGTTTATTATTGAATCTTATGGCACTGCAACCATTCAGAATTGTCTCAATGAGATGATTTAAATGGGTTCGAACATGATGGGATTCAGTAAGAATTATGTAACAACCTATATTTATGCTATAAAAATGACCTTTCTTGTGTTTCAATAAATATTTTTAAATATGCTTTTTGTTGGTCCCCTAAGTGGTCACCATAAATTTTACTGTACCTTTTATGTGACTGTTTATACATGACTATTCTCTCACCATTAGATAACAGAATTTTGGAAGAATCTTGATTGGCCAGACCTGATTGAGGCATATCCAATGGTAAAGAAGCTTACAGATGATGTTTGTGGTGGGGCCATGTTGTATGCAGAATTGATTCATAATAAACTAATAAAGGCTGGGTATTATGATGAAGAGGGACAATTTGATGTTACTGAACAGGTATTTATTACATAAAGGTTCCTTCATAAAATATTATTTGAGACCATCTGATCAACTGAGTCAAGAATAGAAATGTGTTTAAGTGAACCTTTTAATTTCATGCTAGCACAACCATACCTTCAACAAATTTGTGGGAAACTTTCACAGAATGTTCCTCATTAGGTTATCATGCACCTGTTTTAGTGGTTTAGCAATTTCATGCTATGTTACGGGAAGAGGGTCCTTCAAAGTTGATTTTTATTCTGGTGGCATATATTGTGACATTATATACCAAGGCTTGACGTTATGATGTGAGGGAATGATTTTTGACATGACAAGGGTTAATTAAAATCGGAAATGTAAAAAGATATGGAAAGATAAAATCTTTCTAAGTATACTGAATAAATCCTTGAAATCATCATTTTCTGCCAACAGCTATGTATCACAATCAACAACATAGAGCAAGTACGAAAGTCCCTATCACCAATACCAGAGATGTTACAGTTCAATGAAATAAAGACAGCCCTAGAACAGGAACATATCCATAGTAAAGCTGATCTAATGAAGATTCTCAGTGAAGCTGACAAAGATATGATTAATAAGATTAAGCAAGTTGTGGACAGAGTTGCTGATAAGGTAGAGATGTTTGTTGTTTAAGCTGCTTTAAAAAATGCCTATTTTTGACGCCCTTGAAGATAAAGGCATTGCAAAACTTGTTACAAGCAGTGTCTTCATTTTTCACGTTTTTCCCTGTCTAAACTAAAGAAAGCCCTAAAACATATCTGTAGTAGAGCAGATTTAATGAAGATTCTCAGTGAAGCCAATAAAGATATAATCAACAAGATAAAACAGGTTGTGGATAGAGTTACTGATAAGGTTTGGGGATTGGATTTTGAGACAATCTATTTATCTATCTATTCAATCTGTTTAAAGAAAACAAAATTTTAGAATAGGGCTTAATTGAAAGAAGTTTAAGAAGGCAATTTGAAACTAATGAGGATCACAAAATAATACCAAATCAAAGTTTAAGGTTTTGTTTATTCAAATATTAGAGTTTAGTCATTTCCTTTATAGACCCAAAACTTTAATGCCTTGCAGTTTGTAGAGTTGAGGCGTACATTGTATTGGTTTCCTTCGAATAAAGCTGCACTGACTCTATTTCAAAAATATGTTTATTATACTGCAAAGAAAATTCTAGCATTTTCATTGGTTAATGCTGACCTGACAAACATTGATAGCTACGGTCGCTCCGGTATTACCTCCTTAAGGCGCCTCGACGTGAACATAGAAAAAAAAAATCGAAACGGTAATCGCAGCCATGTTTCTCTCGCTTCGCTGATAACACGACCCGAATATACACACTAGGATACAGTTGAAAAGGATGTCAGTTAATAATGTGCAAATAAAAAATGATATAGATGTCAATAAATACCTTAAATTTGTACAAATCTATCCATTTAAAGTGCCAAGTTTCTCGCAGTTTCAGCCAACAAATGCTTACATACCACAATAGCACAGAGTGTAGTAGTGTGACGTCACAACTATATATGACGTCACTTTGTACACGTTTACTTTTCATAGGGGCGCATTAAGGGATATTGGCGGTTTAAAAGAAATCGGTTTATACGAACACCTAAAATAGGCAAAAGACAGATATTTGGCCCTAAAACTTTGAAGTATAATAAATTCGTAATACGGTTTCTTGCCTGGGTATATGACGATTTATTCCCGGCAGTAAAAATGATGTCAACCCTCGCCTACGGCTCGGGTGACATCATTTTTCCAGCCGGGAATAAATCGTCATATAACCCGGCAAGAAACCGTATAACTAATAATGTATTATTGTTGGACTTATTCAGTATATAAAGGATATTGAATGAGTAGTCATTGAAAAAGAACATAGTTATCTATAAAAAGAAAAAAACGAGGATGTTCTGACGTTTTGTCTTAATGAGGAGTTGAATAAATTTGGTACATTATGAGCACAAATTTGGATATTTTATTTATAATATGACATGGTTTTTTACATAAATGGAATAAGCACAAGAAATTTAACAAATCAAGTTTTTCACTTAAACCTATAATCCTGTTTGCAAAATGACATCTGCAAATGAATTTGACGTTCTTGCTGCTATAAATTCTTTGCTCATTAAGTTATTTGCATATTACAAATTGCATTTTATGCCATAGCATTATGAAAGATTGTTGGCATATTGTTTAACTGTTGTCAATGAATCTGTCTGCATGTAAGTCTATCTCCAAATCTTAAACAAAAAATTTAACATTGATTATTACTTCAAAGCTATTCCAGATACATGATACTCATAATTGACATGATGATAGATATTATCCATAGTCACCTGCAGATACTTAGCTCAAGGTCATGTGACAAGGTGAAGGTCATCTGTCAATTTCAAAATATTGAAAAATTTGGTGTTTTGAGGGCATTTTTGTTTTACAAACTTTTCTTGTATTTAATCTATGGTAGAATTCTTATACACTATATGTATTTCATTTAGATGAGACCAGATATCAAGAAAGATGTGTTCCATTTGAACTGGGCCCCTGAGGCTGTTCCAGCAGATGATGTTAGTACATCAAGTCATATAAAAATGGATAGATTTTTACACTGTGATACAAGTCTTTAAATATTTTGAAAGCTAAGTTTGTAGGTCTCTTTTTCAGCATTTCTATTTGCCAGTTAAAACATTTTTCCATTTCTTGATAACCCTTTGGATGCTGAATAAAAACCTTTGCAAAATTACATTAAAATCAAAGTGCATTGTGAGTCAGTTATTATTTTTTATACCATATGTAAGAGGGGATAAAGCCTATTCAAAAACTTTATTTCACATTCGACCTATGTTGTGGGTATTCATCTGAATCATCGAGGCGAAACAATCCAAATTATTACCCAGAACAAACAATTTGTTCAAGTATAGTTAAAATGCTTCAATTTGAAATCCAAAATACCTACTCTTTCTGTAACCCTGCAAATTATACAGCTTGTTGCTTGTTAAGCTTAATGGCAGGCATATGATTTGACAGCCATTGGTAATTTGTTGAAAAACCTTTATATCAACCTATCAAAGGCAAACTTTGATAATATACTTGACATTTAAGCTTGGATGATTTCGGAGAAATCTAAGGTATTGCTTAAGCCTTGTCATTGTTGTTGTCTTTATGCAAACTTTTAACATTTTGTGATATCTCTGTTCTACTGAAGGCATTCATTTGAAACTTGGCACATTTGTTTCCCATCAAAAGAGCAATCTATACTATCAAGGCGGATAATACTAGATGCATTTTTTGCAAATTATGCCCCTTTTTCTGACTCTTTTATCCACCATCCTGCACTCATCAGTAAGGCTCATTTTACATAGTTAAAAAGTTTGTAAGCCACATTTTAGATAACTATTCCGTAGGCTATTGGTGATCTGCTGGAGTACCTTGATAGTAACCTACTAGTGCTCAATACCAACCTACTGAAGGCAAACTTTGACAGAATACTGGACTCTATCTGGGTAGAATGCCTGGAGGAGTTTAGAGAAGCTTTGGAAACAGAAGAGGCTGTGAGTTATAAACCTTCATTAATATAAATGGACAAATTTTAGAGCCCCAGCAAAGAACTTTGGCTATCTAGAAATTACCTGAATAAGAAATTGCCATTTTATGATTGAAAGTTTGTCATAAGTGCTGTTAGATAGTATTTCAGATTCAATCAAAATACATAAATTGGACTGCGGTATTTGTGTTCTTGAGGTAGAGCGTTGGCCTCTTGATCTAAAGGTCGGAGTTTGATTCCTGGGAGCAGCTGTCATTCTTTGTTCTTTCATTGGTCCACACGAGTACTCGAGTACTGGTTAATTTTCCATGAAGCAGAATCGAGAGGGATTAATCTAAGTTGTAAGAACTTGTTTTTCAATCGATTTTGATTAAATAGGTTTAAACCATAAATTGTTCGGTGTTGCAGGTGCACAGACTGATCATATTTTTTTGCAGCATTCGTGGCATTGTTTGATATATAGATTAATTCAAAATAACTTTTTTTTTTCAAAAGATGCAAGGGTAAAAATAAAGTCTTTCATTACTCTGAATCTTGATTTATATTACAAATTTTGTTTAGCAAGTTAAAATAATTTGTATTAACAATTAAAAAAAAATAGTTTCAATGAAACATTCTAAGGCCTTTTTAAATAATCTGTTGGCAATTACACTATTAAAAACTCATTGATTTGTGTTCCTTATTTCAGAAACAAGTGATTTTCTACCAAAGAATGTATGATGCTCTTGGTCTACTAGTCCAGTTCTTCAATGCCAATGACAAAGGTTTACCCATGCAAAACATTCTCTCTCCAATGTATAAGGTAATTAATTATAGAAATATACTTATTAAGAACAATTAAAGGTCAAAAAATAAAAATACATGTAATCGCATTTGTTTATTAAAGTTCAGGGTCCCATCTTAGGTTCAGAGGTCAAAAACGGGCCTGATTTCTTACTTCCTGTTCCTTTGCCACAATGGGAGATAGTATCTTACAAACCTATTTTGTGAATAACATTACTTTATTTCAAAATTTCATTGTCATGAAACGAAATCTAAATTTAATCACATGTTGAAACCAAGCCTGCAAGTATCCTCATCTACTCATTTTGTTTTGCAGAAACTCAGAAAAGATTTAGAGCTCCATAAGATGGACACGGCTAGTCTGATTGAGGTCTTCTATGAAGAAAAATTGGAAGAACAGGTATTGTTTTGGTTGAAATATATTTCTTTAAGATTCTGTAGTTTTTGTCAAGATGAACACCCACCCAAAATAAATGAAATCTTAAAAGAAAAACAACAGACAACTGTTTAACCCTTGTTTTGCTGAATATATATAATACATACTTAGTGTTTTGTATAAAAAAAAAAATCTAACGTGGTTTGGGGGAATCGATAAATCTCGAGGCTCTGCCGAGACAATTATCAATTCCCACAACTGATTCAGATATTTTTCCTAAAAATACACTAAGTATGTGTTATTACGAGTAGAAATTTTCAAGCCCTTTTCATTGTCATTTTTCTAAAGAAATCTATGTGATTTCATAGAAAATATCATATGGGATGTTATAACACTGTTATTTGTTTATTTATAAGATGAAGTTATAAGATGAAAAAAATCTTGGCAAAGATTGCAATATTTCAAAGTGCTCAAAGCACTGGACACTCTAAATGTGCGTCGGTATTCATTTTGAATATTAAGTTGTTAAGCTTTTTAGGTTTAGAAAAGGAAAACAGGTGGTATAGACAAAGGTCAGACTGCAAATATGTGCAGGCAGATGTTTGTGTATATCTCTTGCTAAGGCAGGATTATTCCAGGTTCAGCAGGACAAGGGTTAAAATGATTTAAAACAAAAAAGACATATAGAATCTGTCTTGAGATTTTGTTTGAAACAAGCTGATTTATACTTGTCTAAAATAGAAATATTTTTTAGCTTGCCAATGCTTGCTTAATAACATTTTAATTCTAGACTCAGTTAAGATCAGTTTGTCTCAATCAAAATCAATTAAGATATTCTTTTTCTCACATAAACACTAGTTAGCATTGTATGTTAAAACCCATATTTAGAATGTTAAGGTTATACAAAATATAGCCATAACATGCAGTATAATAATAATCACTTATTATAACTGAGGTTTATTCAAATACAGTTGGAGTATCTTTTTCCCTTAAAATCATTTTGAAACTTGAATATTTCTACTTTGCAGGAGATATGACAAAGATCAGTCTGCTTAGATTTATATAAGACCTTTACCTTCTGATTTTTCTTTTCAACTCAAATAAGTTTAAAAATAGTATTTTTGAAAATAATAGTTACTCATAATTAGTTCTATCAGTACTTTCAGCAATGATTTTTATTCAGCCATTTTTTTATTCTGCTTGGTAAGGGTTAAGTAAATAAAGAAAAACATATTTGAAACAAGAGCTGTCACTGTAAGATGACAATGCCCCCGACACCGCTTTGATAGTAATAAGGAAGTTATGGCCAATGTTAAAGTTTTTGGACGGAATGACAGACGGACGGACGGACAGACGGACGGACAGACGGACGGACAGACGGACGGACGGACAAGTCAAATTTATTATGCCTCCCTATCGGGGGCATAAAAAAATATATACTCTGCCTGAATTTTTTTATCAGATAAACATGCCTCTGTTTAATCTTACAGAAACAGTGGAACAGTACAGAGTTTGGAGTCCTAAATGTCCGAGTCTGGTACAAGCAAGATACACATACCATGTTGGTGGAAGGTAGGTGTGGATCTTACTTCTGTCTATCCCATTACATTACTAAAACTTGGAACTAAATTTAACACTCTTTTTAGTTCATAATCAAAAGACTTGTCTGAATCTTTAAATAATCACAGTATCTTAAATTGTTAATAACTGTGGAGTCTCTGGTCAAGTGATTAGGATGGTGCCTTTAGGATTTTAGGATCACAGGATCAATAATCTACCATGGTATTAATTTTTTTCTGGGCAAATAATTAACTCTACATTGTTCTTTGCCACCCAGGGGCCTGTTTTTAGCTCACCTGAGCACGAAGTGCTCAAGGTGAGCTATTTGGATCGTAGAATGTCAGTCGTGCATCGTGGGTCGTCCACAATTTCTTTAAACATCTTCTCCTCCTAAACCAGTGGGCCAATCTTGATGAAACTTGGCAGGGATGTTCCTTGGATCAAGC
Source organism: Fragum whitleyi (assembly GCA_948146395.1). NCBI lineage: Eukaryota > Metazoa > Mollusca > Bivalvia > Cardiida > Cardiidae > Fragum > Fragum whitleyi. The sequence continues at coordinate 37,215,495 of OX411545.1, forward strand.
TCTACCAAAGTTGTTCAAATAAATGAAATCCACCCTTAACTTTCCCTTTACCCTTAACAAAAAGGGTGAAAATATGAAAATCTTTAAAAATCTTCTTCTCTGAAACCAGAAGGCAGACAGCTTTCATATTTGGTATGTAGCATCATCTAGTGGACCTCTACCAAGTTTGTTCATATCAAGACCATGGGGTCATATTTGGGCTTAGCCCGGGCCCAACCCTTTTTACATAGAATCAAAGAGCGAAAATCTTTAAAAATCTTCTTCTCTGTAACCAGATGGCAGACAGCTTGAATATTTGGTGTATAGCATCACCTAGTGGGCCTCTACCAAGTTTGTTCAAAACAAGACCCTTGGGTCATAATTCGGCTTTTCACGGGTGCATCCCTTTATCTCTTATGAGCACTAAGGGTAAAAAAATGAAAATCTTCAAAAATCTTCTTCTCTGAAACCAGAAGGCAGACAGCTTTCATATTTGGTATGTAGCATCATCTAGTTGACCTCTACCAAGTTGTTCATATCAAGATCCTAGGATCATATTTGGGCTTCACCCGGGCGCAACCCTTTTTACATAGAATCAAAGAGCAAAAAGGCATATCTGTCTTGCTCTTCGCTGAAAAGGTTCCATGGTATTGATCTTAGGCAATTATCTTCTTTTTGACATCTGCCTATCTAATTAATGTGATGTCCCAGGGGGTCATAGAGACTCAGGTGAGCGATCTAGGACCATCTTGGTCCTCTTGTTACTAAATTTCTTACGAATAAATTGATCATAAGTCTAAATCACAAATCGTACCTGGTGTTTTCATTCATTGATAGATTCTGCCTTACAATATCTCATTGGAATCGTCTTCAAATGAACATAGAATTGTTTATAACCCGATTCCAAAGAAATGATGCATGGCAGAATTCCATATTTAGTAACTATTGTAGAAGCAACTTTAATTTTTGACTTACGCAAAAATGATCCGTAAGATATTTAGTAAAAAAAGGCCTAAGGTGTATAAGTGTATATCCGAGATATAGTCTAAGTGCTGTGGCTGCCAATGTGCATTATTTTGAGGGTTCAGTGTAACTCTATTATAAGTGTTGAAATATTGATTTGTATTTACAGCAAACTGGAGTTCAATGATTTGGGTTTCAATGTAAAGACGGTTTAAATAGCCTAGCATGGACAAAGACTTTTAACTAAAATAGTAACTTCAAAAACTAATCACTCTCTAATTTATACCAATAAATTCTGAAAGACCTAGGTACTTACTAAAAACTCAAGAATAGCATGAAAAAATTTGTTTATCTCTCAATCTTCTCTTCCAGTTTTAAGTGCCAAGGATGTGATCCCCCTGGATGCCAATGGTTTAAGTGATCCTTACGTTGTTGTGACGTTTTGTCCCGAACATTTATTTCCAACAGTGCCCTCTCAAACTACAAAAATTGTGAAAAAGACTTTGAATCCAGAGTTTGATGAGTCTTTTGAGTTGTAAGTATGAAACTGACTGTCAATATTTGTATCTATGTATGAAATTTTTTGGGGAATTATTTCACCCTGTGACTTACAGATTAAAGTGAATTCAGTCCTCTTTAACATAATGAAAAAATTGCCATATTAGAAAAAAAATCTGAATCTTGTGACAATTTCAAAAATGAATCAGGGTGATTCATTGGTGAAATCATTTTTCTGCTTATATTATGTGATACTGAAAATGAAAAAAAATCATGCAGATCTTTCTAGAGGGAACCCTCTCTTAAGTGACACTGTAGTGAGGAATCATTGTCAAAAAGCCGTTTGACAAAGAAAATTCTTAGAAAAACGCATTTTGTCACTTTCTTTAACTTTAATTGAATCTTGTTGAATTTAAATAGTCTGAGAGAGAAGATTCTAATGAGTCATAGCATCAAAGGGTTAAGTTTGAATAAAGCAGTAGCCATTTCCGCATTTTATTTTGCGTGTATTAAGCAACCATTCTCCTAAAAGAGCACCTTTTTCTGTTCAATGAGTGGTCACTTACATGAAAGGTTCACAAACAAATTTTACTCAAACGACAGGTTCTTTAATGCCCTTAAGTGGGATAATATCAAGGAAAATGATTGGTGGAAAAATATTGCTCTCATGAATAAGCTAAATTACATTTTAGGCAAGGGAGTGAATCCAAATATAAGTGAACTGCAGTATTAATGAATTTACTCTTTGTTACAAAATGTTAGATCATGTTAGATGTAAAGAACCAAACATCATTTATAGGTTACTTAGTTAGATACTTTGTCACATTCATTTTACAATAAATAAATCGGCCAGATCGCACTTATGTTTAAGTACCTCTTGCCCATCCCAGTTAGCTAAGTAGGTTAGGCATTGAGATCTAAATCCTTGTGATGTGTTTTCGATCCTTGATGAATAACCTTTCACTCAGTATTGTATCATTTGTCTCCCACTACTGGAGAGACGAAGAATGGGTACCTGGTTGCTTTGATCAAATATTTAGGTTGTACTGTTATGAGAATGAAAGTAATTCAGGGTTAGGTGCTCCAGCTACTATAATATAATTTCATTTCTATTGAAAGTGAAATTAAACTCAAACAAGAAATCTACAAAGTAATTAGTCGATTATTTGCTTTCAGTAATGTGTCCCTGAATCAATGTCGTAAGAAAGGTGCAGCTCTTGTATTCACCGTGATGGATCATGATTATCTATTTGAGAACGATTTTGCTGGAGAGGTGTACATTCCCTTAGCGGAGATACCTGGAGTTGACGGAGACGAGGTCACTGGTTATGAACAGCTCAGCGTCATCTCATTACCACTGATGCAGCCACGAAAGAAAAGTACGTCCTGAGTTTATATAATAAGTGTCAACTGATAACTTATTCTAAAACATAAGACAAAAAAATACTGGCTAAACTAAGATAAATCTGAAGAAAGGTTTCAAAGTGCATTTGAAATGAAAAAAAATGCCATATTGGATTGAAAACATTGATAGCCTCATTGCTTGCTTGTTCATAAAATTAAGGGGTTTATTAGTTATAAGTTAACATACATTTAAGAGACTGCTTCAGTGGCCTAGTGGTATATGCTCTCAACCCATGACCTAAAGGTCCATGGTTTGAGTCCCACTGTTGCCACAGTTCACCCATTTGTAAAATTGGGTAGCAGTGGGTTTATACCACTGCCTCTCTCAGGGACATGTCAACATCAGGATTGAGTGTACGAGAGTGATTCTATATGCTTAAGCTTTTGTCGCAATCAAACTAAAATAAATTAGTGCTAACTTACTTAAAGACTAAAATGGAATCAAATCTAAAGTTGCTGTCTAAAAATATGAAAATGCAGGGCTTCTCAGATCTATATATGGCATAGAAACAAAAGGAAAAATGATCTTGGTGACATGAATGTCAGGAGAATAACCTGTTGATGAGATCACAGTCCTGTTTCAGAGTAAGATTATTGTTTTGACAGAAAATTTCTCATTTGGAATATTTTTTCAATATTCACCTTGACCCTTCTCATACTGAACCCAGATTATTCCTGCTTTGGCAGGAGATATAGACAAAGATCAGCCTGCACATATTTGCAGTCTGATCTGAGTCTAAGCCCTAAGATTTTCTTTTCAAACCAGAAGTCAAGGTTACATTTTCAAAATAAATACAGACTCGGAATGAGTGCATCCAACAAAATGCTTTTAATGCAATTTCCCAAGGTTTATACTCAGCATTACAAGGGTTAAATAGGTCTCCATCATGAGAAGATGTGCCATTTCAAAGAAAATATATTTCTGGGCATGGTAATGATCAAAGGTCCTAAAGTTGCATGCATAACCAAAAATATGTCCATTTTTTCAATGTTTGCATAATGGCTCTTTTCCACAGATGAAAATTGGGTAGCCTTACAACCCGTACTACATTCAGGATAACAAAGCCATTTTATTGCCCACATTTTGATAAGCATTGAATACACTTTACTTGTTCAAAAGGGCTTAGCTATCTTGTTGAGGCTTTGAGTGTAGGCATCACTGTTCATTTTGCTTGCAGAGATTGGAGCCTTGGGTGTGTTGGAAACAAGAACATGGGACAGACCTGCACAAGAATTTGTCAAATTGAGGACCAAAGTTCAAGAACAGAGCACATGAAGTCATAATATAAACACAGAAATGGCTTTACTTGGGACCAATGTTCAAGAACAGTGTCATATGTTAATTTAGATTACAAACTAAAGTTTGTTGGTATAGACCAGTGTTCAAAGTATATTTGTTAAGTTTTGATTGGAATAATGTATATTGCACTCTACCCTTCAATGTGATAAAATAAGAAAAATATATTGAAACCGATTAAAACAGAGTTTGCTATGTTCCAAAACAGTCATGAACAAAGTTTAATATTGGCGGAATTCAAAATGTCATTGATTTAAAGAAGGAAGCTATACACAATCTTAATTTTGTGATCCATGGTTTCATTGTTTTTTGTTACCCTAAACCATTTGGCTACATCAAACAAATTTAAATACAGGAACCATACCCCTTGTCATTCCAAAATGATCCAACACTGCATAATTATTAACAAATTTAAAGTTGATATGAGATGAATATTTCCTTCTTTTATTGATTATGCACTTCTTTTATTTTTAGCTCGGCTGTTTTCGGAGAAAACCCGAGGTATTGCTATAGCCTCCGTGTCGTCGTCGTTGTCGTCGTCGTGCGAAAACTTTGACATTTTGTTATAACTCTGGTTCTACTGAAGGCATTCACTTGAAACTTGGCACAATTGTTCACCATCAAAAGAGCAACCTATACTATCAAGGGGGATAACTCTAGATGCATTTTGTGCAAATTATGCCCCTTTTTCAACTTAGATTTTTTCCCACCATCCAGCACTCGACAGCCGAGCGTAGGCACCCGTAGGCGGTGCTCTTGTTTGGTCATATTATTAATCATTGGTGTACTTTTTTACCTTAGATTACTGCAAAATGAGTTGTGTTTGTTATCTTGTTTTAAATTGAAATTTTGTTAATAGAGGTTGAATATTTATGTGCCCTGGCTATTGAGTGCTAAAAGAGAGTAATATTGATGTCATTCTGAAACAATGAATTTCTAAAATGTAAAACAATGCATTTTGTTTGCAAATTAAAATTCTGCTTTGCACACGCACTTGAGTGCAAAGTGGGTTATATTTTTGCAAACAGTTTGCATTTTTTTCTTCTCCTGAGTGTTGGGCAGGATTAAGAGTTACACCATGGATAAAGACATCATTGATAGCTGTGTCTGTCGGATGTATATGTGTGGTGCTCTCAATTCTTAAGCATCATCGTTTACATTTATAGGTGAATTCAAAAATTATTCTTATTTCTAAGCCCCCACATTGAAAGGTCGGGGCATATTGTTTTTGGTCCCTCTGTCAGTGTCTGTCTGATCAAAAAACTTAAAAAGAATGTAGAATTGCCAAGTACTTCAAGGCTATTCAAGATAAAATGTTCCTATTTGTTATGATGATAGATCTTGATTATGCGCATCTACGGATACCAAGGTCAAAGTCATTCGACAAGGTCAAGATCATCTGTTGAGGTACAAACTTTAAAAAATTGCTGTTTCAGGGGCATTTGTTATTCACAAACACATCTTGTTAATAATGTATCTTGTGTACTATCTAAAACTTAATAGATTAAAAAAATATATTTTTAGCTCACCTAAGCACAAAGTGCTCAAAGTGAGCTTTTGTGATTGACCAATGTCCATTAGTATTTGTGTGATGAGTGTTGTCCATTGTGAACAATTTCTAAACTCCTTCTCCTTTACCTGTAGGCCAATCTGAAACTAGGCAAGGATGATCGTTGGATCAGGCTCTACGAAGGTTTTACAAATAATTGAAATCTAACCTAAAATCCGGTTGCCACAGCAATAAGAAGGTAATAGAAAAAGCTTCTTCTCTGAAACCAGAAAATCGGACAGCTTTTATAATTGGAATACAGTGTCATCTAGTGGACCTCTTCCAAGTCTGTTTATATCGTGACCCTGGGTTCATATTTGGGTTTCCTGTGGGCGCATAGAAAGAAAAGTAAAAATCTTTGTAACCAGAAGGTAGACAGCTAGAAATTTGATATTAAGCTTCATTAAATTTTCCCATATGAAGTTAGATCATTTCATGTTAAAAGGATCATATACTTAAGCTCAGCCCATATGAATCCTATTTGCATAGAAACAAAGTAGGAAATCTTTCAAAAATAATCTGAAAACAGTCAGGGCATTAAAAGAAAATACATACTGTCCTCTTGAAGTGGACATCTGTCATTCTTCTTCATGTGATGTCCAAGTGATCAAGGAGACTCAGGTGAGCCATATAGGACCATCACAGTCCTCTTGTTACAAGTTAAATGACTCTTAAACCTGCCAAATTTTACTCATGTTATGCTCTTTCTATTATTTTGAACCCCTTTAAAATCAGTATTGATCCCAAAGATTAAATTTTTCAAGGAGTCAAAGACCTTTAAAAAAGTAGCAAGAGTCCTGGTTATATATGAGGTGTAACCCTTTAATTTTAGGTCCTGGACATTTTTGCCCATTTGATTCAAATGATTCAAAAAATATTGTACAAAAAGACACTTTTGGCTCACTCCTAGGTTGAACTTATTGATTATGTGTCTTGATGATTTTGGGTGTTGATCAAAACTTGATTCAATATCCTCATCAAAACACAGAGTTCAACACAAACTTCCATGAACTTGGAGTCCTGTGGACCCACAGTTTATATCAAGGAGTCCAACCTAAAAGTTAGGAGTCCAAATGTTTATTCCAGGGTAGAACATCACAGGGAATTCCTTCTTTTCAACAAGTTCAACCCCCCATTGTTTGTTTCAAATTACTACTTATAAAAGCAAAATTATTGGCATAAACTTTTGTAGTGAATTATTTTAAAGTTTGACAATGTGGGCTGAAAAAAGTTCCCAAGTTTATGAGTTCTAATAGTCTCGTATAATCAATGGAATCCATCAGACTCCTTACTAGCAAAAAGGGAGTCCTATCTTGAAAATAGGGAGTCTCAGACTCCTAGACTTACCTTAGTGTAGAATGAATGAATTACATTCCAGGGATTTTACATCTCAAGGGGTCAGAGCAACACTATTGTAAGTGCCTATTAATACATAGGCACTTACAATAGTGTTGCACTGACCCCTCGAATTATTCTATGTGAAAATATACATGAAAATATGATATGGTTGGAGAAGAAATTGCTTGATACCAGCAATTTCTCTTTCGTAAAAAATAATTTTTACCATAAACCATAGTTGCTTTTCAAATTTAAGCAACTTCAATTTCCTTGTTGATTGCAGCGGTGAGCCTCCAAAAATTTTGACAAGCCTGAAATAAATTTAGATTTATAAGAAAAAGTTAAATAGACACATACCAATAGATGGGGCAGCACATCATTGTTATGGCTCTTCTGACCTTTAGCCAGTAGAGCTGGAGAGTGGACATAAGCTGGAACTTAAACAATGTAACCGTATCTTGTTTGGCGTTTAAGCCACAAATGGAAAATTTTGAATTTCGTGTTGTATTGTTGTTTAATTGTTCCATTCTTTGGTTTTAATACATATTTTGGTTTTAGTATCTTTATAATTTTCCTGTGATCACTATTTTTATCAATAAAATTGATCTTATGTGTGAAACCTAGAGACTTGTTCCAGTTATTTTTCAGTTCAAATTGATTCTTTGTTCCTCATAGGTGAAATTTTTCAGTTCAAATTGATTTTTTGTGCCTCAAAAGGTGAAAATGAAGCTTCCTCTTCATCTGTCCTTAAGACTTGGAAATTGTTAAAACCCGTGGAAAACTCCACTCGAAGAACCTTAAATCTTTTGAACTTCCAATTGGTGAATTTTGAAGTCTATCAGTTCAAAGTTGCACTGCATTTAAGAAATGATATCCAACTTTTTGCGTTAACAAAATTGGGTTTCATTTTAAAATTTTTGCAAACATTTTTGCAGCCTGAACGCTGTCCTGGTATTGACCACATACCGTAGAACTGGATAATTTCATTAATTCATCTTTCTTCCAGGATCATTTTCGGGTGAGATATTTAGAGATTCTCTCATTTTTTTCTGTCAGAAATCTCATTGAAACTGGCTTAATGAGAGAAAAGTCCCAACGCATATTGTAATTTGGTAAATGATTTGGTAAAATTTCTTGCCAAATGTTTTTAATTTCTCATAAGATTTGGCCAAATGAGGTATTTTCGCACATGAAATTATGAGCTAGAATTATCCCTGATTTTATAAGCCATTAATTCGGCGTAGGCATATCAAACATGTGTAACAACTCAATTAGACATATGGTTCAAAGAATGCAGCAAGTACTAAGTAATTGAAACGAAGCAATTAATTCAAACGTGGTCATTCATGCTATATTCGTATCTAGTCCTTGGCAATTTGGGAACACTCGCATTCAGTACACTGTACAAATGGACAAAGGTCGATTCGTCGTTCCTAACATTGAAAACCGTTAAAGAAAAACATTCTGTCTGCAACTACGAGGTTAAAAACTTTTGTTGCCAAACCATCAGTATTAATGACATTGGGAACTAGGTTATCCAAGATGGCAGTCAGTTTGTTTCCTTTCAAAAAGAATCCATTACTACTTCGGAATTTGAACTGTCAGATAAAAAATCCCAATTTCAGAATTGGTCATCTAAATAAAATATATATAATCAAAATAACATGTTTTATTTAAAGATGTTTTGAACGAAAGGAATTCGAATGTTTTTTGGTTTTTAGCTATTGTCATGGTGTTGTGTCCGTCCGTGCATCCGGTGGTAAACTTTTTCTTTAAAACATGATCTTCTCCTCAGAAACTACTGCATGAATTTCAACCAAACTTCACAGGAATGATCCTTGGGTGACCCTCTTTCAAAGTTGTTCAAGAAATTTTGATCCAATGAAAAACAAGGATTTAATGGGCGTGGCTGATTTCCAAATATGGTAAAAAATTGACATTTCTAAAATTTTTATCGATGGATATCAATTAAATTTTACATGAATGGTCCATTGGTGACCCTTTATCAGTCTACCAAAAATTATTCTGATCAGATGAAAAATATAGATTTTATGGGCGGAGGTCATTTCTCTATATGTTTTATAGCGGAAACTTTGAAAATCATTTTCTTTGAGTGTAATCTATGGATATCAACCAAATTTCACTTGAATGATCCTTGAGTGACCCTATATCAATGTACCAAAAAGTTTAGTGATCTGATGAAAAATATGTAATGTATGGGTGTAGGTCATTTCTCTATATATTATATAGTGGAAACTTTGAAAATCATTTTATCAGGATGTAACCCATGGATATGATCGATCAAATTGCACTGGAATGATCTTTGATTGACCTTTTATCAGTCTACCAAAAGTTATTGTGATTGGATGGAAGATATGGATTTCATAGGCGGAGGACATTTCTCTATATGTTATTCAGTGGAAACTTCGAAAATCATTTTCTCGGAATGTTATGGATGGTTATCAGCCAAATATAAGTGGAATGATCCTTGAGTGACCCTTTATCAGTGTACCAAAAATGTTTGGGATTGGATGAAAAATATGTATTTAATGGGTGGAGGTCATTTCTCTATATGTTATATAGTGGAAATTTTGAAAATCATTTTCTCAGTATATTACTGATGGATATCAATCAAACATTGGTATGATCCTTGGGTGACCCATTATCATGCAGCCAAATATTGTGATGGGATGAAAAATATGTTTTTTATGGGCGGCGGTCATTTCTCTATATGTTGTATAGTGGAAATTTTGAAAATCATTTTCAACATCAGTTGAACCCGAAATATCTAAAATTCTAGTCAAATCTTTTATTTGCTTTCACAAGAATTTCAAGCCATTTATGGCTTTCTAGTTTTTGTTGTTGTTTTTTTTCAAAGTGTTTCAAAGTAGTATGCTCGTGCAGTGCAAGTGGGTACAAAGACATGAGAAAGCAAAAGATGTGCTCTCCAAAAACTAAAGTAGGCAATGTCATCAGTATAATAATAATAATAATTATTATATCTTTATTTCGAGAAGGTAAAACATAAAGACATCAAATTCAACCAACAAAGTGTCTTTTTTACAATGTTGCTCAATATAAAATATATAATATATAAAAAAATTGAACTTGATTTCTTTAGAAACAACTAGTGGTCTGATTTGGAAAGAAATATTCTGCACAGCCTGATCATATTACCAGAAAGTCCAGGTTTTCTTTCAAAGTCACGGATGATAAGCTCTAAACTCATGTTGTGGCACGGTGAGAACCAAAACATGGAGTTTGGGCTCATGAATAATGGGTTATTTGAACTTTATTTGAAAAAAAAGAGGTATCTTTTCCGTTATCGTTGCTTGATGTCGTTAGCGTTGATGTGACAAACTTTAACTTTGATCATATAACCAATCCGTTGTTATTGAAGATATCTTCATGAATTGTGGGAATGCACGAATTCACGATCACAAGAGCTATCCAGATGATCATAGTGGATAACTATGATGGCATTTTTGTGAAAGTGATGCCACTTTTTCGGTCTAGATTTTTTGCATTATCTAACAACGGCAGCCGAGGGTTGGCACCCGAAAGCGGTACTCTTGTTTCATGTATACTGTCTTCAGCTAACGAAACAATAGTTAGCTAAAGCTCAGACTTTACGTCTATGCAGATTTAGGCTTATATAGTTAAGGTAATTGCGGACACATAATGTCAAAAATGGCCTTTTAACGAAATTTTACGAATTTTTAAATGTGCGGAAGCACAATTAGAGCAGTTCTAAACGGATCGCATCTAATCAAATTTGCAAAAGCTTCCCATTTATCCCAACTCATATACATTTTGTAAATAGTTTGTTTCGAAAATTGCTTGCATAAATTGAGCTTCAGATTTTCTCTGAATATTAATTCACGATTTATTTGCAGTAAATTTCATAAAGGGTTGAACATTTGATTCATTTAGCTTAATAACAAATATTTACCGAGTTTTTCAAGAATATAGTTGCATATATGCACTTTGTACAGTTATTAACATCATGAAATTGACAATCATTCCAATCAAAATCATTCTAAACCGCTCACTCAGCGCTCCATTCATTCACTCTAAACACTCACTCAAATCGACCAAAAACGTTCAAAAATCTTTTAAAACATTTCGAAATCGACCAAGACTTTTCAACATTTTATTCAAACCGATCTAATTATTCCACGGTATTATTGGCTTGTGTGGATTTAATAAGTGACTAATTAATCCATGAAGACACATAGCCTCATCTTGAACAAAATTGTCCATATTGGTTAACCTCCCCTTAATTTGATTCAAAACTCGCTCCACACGCTATCAATTTCATTCCAAAATTATTCCAAAATCATTCATCTTGTCAATTTCACAATGTTTTCAACAGTACATATGCCGTGGGAAAAAGCTACAGAGATAGACGGGGGATGAACTACCTCCCTCCAACCCCTTATGATACAAGTTATTCCCTTCTCACTTTTTGCAGTGGGTGATAAAGCCTTGCAACTCCCACTCTTTCTCTCACTCTCTTCTCTCTCTCTCTTTCTCTCTCTCTCTCTCCGGCTCTCTCTCTCTCCGGCTCTCTCTCCCCGGCTCTCTCTCTGTCCCTCTCTCTTTCTCTCTGTCTCTGTCTCTCTCTCTCTCTCTCTCTCTCTCTCTCTCTCTCTCTCTCTCTCTCTCTCTCTCTCTATCTACTAGTATCTATCTATCTATCCGAGTATCTATCTATCTCTCTCTCTGTCTATCTATCTACTAGTATCTATCTATCTATCCGAGTATCTATCTATCTATCTTTCTATGAGTTACAATACAGAATTTTCTTACATTTCTTACAAATAGCTTATTAGCTGTCGGGAAACGGGTTATTTTCAAATCAAGTTTTCCCATCAAAAACTTGAATTGAGGTGCATTTGTCTGTTTATTCAAACCTCAAACTATGTTGTAAGCAAATGCCAATGCTTATATTTCGCTGTTAGATATCGAATAAATTTTGTTGACATCCTTGGTAATTTTTTTTTGTCTCATTATGCTTTTCGTGCATTCTTAGGATATTTTTTTTAATGAGGCATGCGTGCCGGTTTTGACTATACCCATAACCAATGACTTTACTTTGGATTTGATAATTTTTATCATATATATATATATATATATTTTCAAAACTATATATATTTTAACTTCTGAATCATCAATGACCAGTTGAGTCATTCAGTACCGCAAAATTTCAGTGCCTACAGCACTTTGGTTTGGTCACAGTAATGGCGCTACGCAAAAGCGAGGACCTTGATCCGGCACTAACAAAAATTTAGTTTAGAGTGCAATTTTGAAGTTATGCGTCTTCGAGGCCTGTTGTCTGTCTAAGGCTAAGTGTAGCCTGCATAGGTAATGGGCCTACCATCACCGAATGATAGGGCGCGCGGTGCCCTACCACTTTGGCTATCGAGCCATCCACTAGATTCGTCCCCTTTTCATACTCTTGCGAATAAGTCAAAAACGTAGAAGAGATAAGAGTTGCTTTCACTTGCATTTTCCCTTTGCCGACAACGATTTGCACATTAAGCTTAAGTAGGACGGAAGCAGTTGTTGACGACAGCTGGCGTTTTTCCAATGCTACCCTGTATGGGCGAGGAAAGACATGGAATAAGGTCGATATTTTATAGGTCATTATCTACGCCAGTTAAGTCCAGTTTGAACCCATCCGTGGTAACCCGACAACAACCTATACTACCAATAATTGTAAGTCTAATGCAATGTTTAGGGCCTAGGTCGTACATGATCAAAATTTATTTTTGACGTTTCAAGTTAAAATTATGCCTCTTGCCTACCAATTCCCCTGGATATCTAATTTTAAAGGCCATATAACAACTTAAGAGATCGCTTGCCACACTCATTGACCTTCGAAATTCTAGCGTGCGTTCAGGATGACAAAACGGTGCGCAGAATTGTTTGCGAATTATGTAATTATTAATTAATTATGTAAGTGCACGTGCAAAGCGGGATATAATTGGCAAACAGTTTGCACCGTTTTGTCATCCTGAACACAGGGCTGAATCCAAGTGTCTATGGTCATAACACATTGCCTCAGAAAAACGCTTTATCTCAGTCAAAATATATGGACACGAACATAAAACATACAAATCAATTACTAGCGACCAAACCCTCTAAACTTCAATTCAAATTGTTGTTTCGAAGTTTAGTTAAAAGATACAATCTTAGAATATGTTTCTGCCAAAAATCATGAAAAAGGCTGAATACAACGCCGGTCAACTGTAAAATCATGTTTTGTGGTTGATTAAAAGGTATGTTTATCGTAATCGGGTGAGCGATATAGGACCATAAATGTCCTCTTATTCAAGAAATTTTACACTCTTTTTAGAAGCATATTAAAATACATCGTCTGAGGGGCATGGTACTTTCAACAGTTTAAAAGCAGAATTTCTGAAAGTTTGGTAACCCTCTGATGAAATGTTTTCACTTTTGCTTAAAAACTATAATTATAATTTTTATGGTATGTTTGATGTTTTATATTTCTTAAATGCTTTAGTTTTAACTAGTCTTTCAGTTTTGCCAAATATGCTGATTTCAACTTGTGATAAGTGTGCTCAATTTTTATTTCATTTTGCGTTAACGATAGTGAGAGACAAAATTTACAATGATTCTACTGTATTTGAAAGTAATCTGGTCAAATATTACCTCATGATTAAATCACGTTATACTTACGAAGAATATTCATAATGAACTGGGTGGGTGCTTCACCAGAGAAATACACGCCTTTTTCAATGTTGTACACTATACATAATTGGGTCAATGGTACTTTGTTGTAAACAAACCTCGCGCGCAGTTCACACATAACGTCATTACCGAGTTTTAAGCAGACGACAAACAGAGGCGGACGTTTTCACAGAGCGAGTCGTAAGATTAAATGGCTACGAAAAATTGTAGTGTTTTGTTGAGAAAATACTTGAAAGGACCTTACCAAACAAGTAAGTCATATTTTCATGTTCATTATGATATATTCAATCAACTTAACACTATATTGATCTTTTATGTCATATTTTGACAGTTCTTCCCGCCACTTAATTCCGTGCTCTAGTGCAGCTTTAAGGCTGAAAAATAGTCTATTTGGCATGGGCTTATAATGTGATGATATGAAGTCTTGTCGATGGGCGACCAAAACCCTCGTAACTACAGCATGATCAAGGGCGTAGCTCCCATCTACGCAACTTACGCAAGGGCGTAAAAGAAATAATCCTAATGCTGAAAAATATCGTTGATAAATTATCAGAACATCGAAACTACAGCTTATACAAGCTGTAGTTACGATGTTTTGAATATTCACCAACACTCACATTATAAAAAGGAAGAGGACGGAGGGCGTTCATCTTTTGTCACAGTTCTCAAATAGCCTTTATCCTACATATTCTTCAGTTGTCGCCTTCTGAGTGCGTACCAATTTCAAAGTCCTAGATACGCCTATGATGATTTAAGCTGCAGTTTCGATGTTTTGGTCGCCCACCAACGCTGTGTAATTACTAGTTTTCTGTCCTCGAAATGCGATGCTTTTTTTGACTGGTGGCATCCGAGTAACAATGAAATATGTAACATCTAGAATTAGGACTAAATCGTAATAACCAATGTTTGATGATTATAATTGGATGGGAATTTGTTGTAAGAAAGATTAGATTAACATATAAAATTTATGACTCAGCCAACAGCATAGCATTATTTTTGTATATGGGTAGTTTCAAAAATAATGAGGGTTTTTCAAAATCTACTTCTCAATATTTTGTAAACCTGTATTCAAACATTTTTTTTGTCCTAAAATTTGTATTTCTGCATGGTTCAATAGATGGTAAAATATTTTTTGTTTTGAACGAACGATCTAGAAATAGTTGCAGAAAAAGTGTTGAAAAAAACAGGAGTGTAACACTTTATGTGTGAATTTTTTCAAAAAGTCTTTTTTCAGGAATGAATTGTAACTTAGCCTCAAAGTATTAAGTTTGTAAACTTTTACCAGAATAAATGTTGATATCTAAGGACAAACTTTCAACATAAAACTTTCGTATGGATGAATGTATAGAATATGAAATCCTCATTTGTTTTGCATCACTGATCAGCGAATTTTTTCTTGAAATGAACAATACTTTGGATTGATCTGTAGAATTTTGCATGAAATACTAGAATTATCTTTACTTACTAGTTTACAACCACCTAACTTACATTTTAGGAAGTGTTAACTGTATTCCTCATAAGTGTGCATGTCATACAATACATTTGGTGATTCCATATCTTATACTACCCATGATTAACAGGAGTGTAACATTTTTTACACAAATCAATATTCAGAGTATATTCAACACAAATATTCATATTCTCTGCATTTATTTTAAGAGGAAACATGCCAAAGTTGACACCTGTGAAGAGTGTTGCAGTGCAAGGAGTCACATACTTTTCAGATGTGATCATAAATGAAAACAGGAGTGTAACACTTGATTTGAATTGAGGATGTCCCTTATATATTGCTTAATAAAAACTTGAATTTATCTATGTTACAGATTGAAGTTGCAATATTTAAAGAGATATTAGTTATTTTTCAAATTTTGATAATGTTTTATTTAATGAAATTCACCGATTTCCTTAATCCTCATAACATTTCTTGAACAAGAGTTCTTATATTGTAAATGTTTCTAAATTTGAACATGAATAAACAAAGGTATTTAATTCTAATGATTTATATTTTCAAATGTACATCTTTAAGGCACCACTATGTTAAAAAAGAGAGAGCTACTGCAGTTTTAACAGATAACAAGAGTAATTCATAAATTGATACAGAAAGTGTTACACTCCTGTATCAAAAACATTATTCTAAAGATTAACAGTTTAATGCTTAACATTCAGATTATATATGGACAGCTCATACTTAAGCTTGACATGGATGAGTTAAGTACAACATTACCTACAATGAAAAGAGCATTATTGTCTAAATTTATGTCATCTTCATGTGTCTCAAACAATACCCAGAGTCCAAATTCTCAAAAGACAAAGTAAGAAAATATAGAAAATTCTGAGTAACCCTAAATATAATGCAGAGAAATTAGGCCTGAAGGATAATTTAATATGAAGCATTAAGAGATCAAGCAGTTTGGATTAACTCAAAGTTTTCTTAGCAATATATAAATGGCATTCAAAATTCAAATCTTGTGTTACACTCCTGTTTCATTTATTATCAAATCAGATAAGTATGTGAATCCTGGCACTGTGATGGTCTTTGCTAATGACAACCTTTAGACATAGGTGTTCCTGAAATAATGGCACAGAAAATCTGTAAAAATCATGTTAAGTATTCTCAGAATTGTCATTTACACCAGAAATGTTACACTCCTGTAAATCATGGGTTGTATTTGATACAAGATCACTAAAGGCCTATTATATATATATATAAGTCAACTGACTGCAAGCAAATAAGTATAGATAATTTAAGTATGTCATGCAAAATATTACTGCTCATACTAAAGTATAGTTTGTTCTACAAAAAGTCACTGATTTGAAATGCAAAACACTAGAGAAATTCTTGTACTGTATATTCACCCACATGACAAGTCTTATGTTGGTAGTCTGCCCTAAGTATCAACTTTTGCTCTTATAAAAGTTTAATAACAATAATTTACTCTTTGGTGTAAATAATGCCGAGGAAAGAATTCTAAAGAAATTCATGCAGGTAGTGTTACACTCCTGTTTTTTTGTATCAGTTTTACTTAAATAATTTCTAGAATACTTTTTCAAAGAAAATCAATATAATGTCAACAATTGAATCATACATAAATACAAATTTTAGGGCCCTTAGAGGTTCATAATATTGTTAAATAAATACTACGAAAAGTAGATTTATTATGAAAAAAAAAATCAACTTTTTTTTTAAAACAAAAGAGCAACACATAACAGCCGGTGAATTTGTTGTGCAGTGTTCCTAATTTTTTATGAATTGTATAGAAATCATTTAAAGGGTTGTCAATCTAACACATATTTTTCAAAGGCCTGAGCCACTTTATTATTTGATTGCTAAGTTAAACTTTGCTAAAAATGTCAAAGATCCATTGTACATGTATAAAAGAAGCTGACCTGGCACATGGAATTTAAAAGACAACTCTTTTCCAGAAGTCTATAAAATAATGGTTAATTTTATTCCATTTAATATTTTTCTATCCTTAAATTCATTGAAAAATATTCAATAATCAATGTAACCACTTCAAGTGAATTAAATGAGACCTTAATTATTTAAAACAGGAGTGTAACATATTGCTCTCATTTTATCAAGCTATCTTAAAATGTTATTTTGACCTAAAATGTGTCTTTTTTAGCTCACCTGAGCACAAAGTGCTCAAGGTGAGCTATTGTGATCACACACCGTCCGTCGTCCGTCCATCGTCCGTCCGTCTGTCCGTCCGTCTGTCCATCCGTCCGTCCGTCAACAATTTCTTTAAACATCTTCTCCTCCTAAACCACTGGGCCAATCAAGCTGAAACTTGGCAGGGATGTTCCTTGGGTGAACCTCTTTAAAAGTTGTTAAAAGAATTTAATTTCATCAAAAACTCTGGTTGCCATGGTTACATAATAGGCCAAAATGGCCGAAAATATTAGAAAAAATTCTTCTCCTCCTAAACCACTGAGCCAATCAAGCTGAAACTTGGCAGGGATGTTCCTTGGGTGAAGCTCTTCAAAAGTTGTTAAAAGAATTTAGTTTCATGAAAAACTCTTGTTTCCATGGTAACGAAAAGTCTGAAAAATGGCCCAAAATGGCTGAAAATATTAGAACAAATTCATCTCCTCCTAAACTACTGGGCCAATCAAGCTGAAACTTGGCAGGGATGTTCCTTGGGTGAAGCTCTTCAAAAGTTGTTAAAAGAATTTAGTTTCATGAAAAACTCTTGATTCGATGGTAACGGAAAGTCAGAAAAAATGGCCGAAAATGGCTGAAAATATTATAAAAAATTATTCTTCTCCTAAACCACTGGGCCAATCAAGCTGAAACTTGGCAGGGATGTTCCTTGGATGAAGCTCTTCAAAAGTTGATTAAAGAATTTAATTTCATCGAAAACTCTAGTTTCCATGGTAACAGGAAGTCTCAAAAATGGCCAAAAATGGCTGAAAATATTAGAAAAAATTCTTTTCTCCCAAACCACAAGGCCAATCATGCTAAAATTTTGCAGGGATGTTCCTTGGGTGAAGCTCTTCAAAAGTTGTTTCAAGAATTTCATTTCTTAAAAAACTCGTGTTTCCATGGTAACAGAAAGACTGAAAAATTGCATAAATTGTCAAAAATCTTAGAACAAATTCTTTTCCTCCTTAACTATGAGGCCAATCAGTTTTAAACTTAGCACGGATATTCTTAACGTGTAGGGTTACTAAAGTTGTTAAAAGAATACTCCATGGTAAGAGAAAAGTTGAAATTTACAAAAATTAAAAAAAAAAAAACAAGTTGCAGTAGGATTAAATTTAACCAACCTTAATGTATATCAAACAAATTCTGGTATTCATGACATGGTTGACAAGTTATGAGTGACTTACTCAGGGGAGCGATATAGGACCATCATGGTCCTCTTGTTTATCTGACCTTACACCCTAAAATTTCTATCTCTTACTTTGATTCATTGTCAAATATGATGAAGTCATAGGCAACTGTGAATTTGGTTGATGCAGTGAATAGATTATTTTGTATTTCTGTTTGTATGAAAAAGCCTTGGGTTTTTTAGCTCACCTGAGCACGAAGTGCTCAAGGTGAGCTTTTGTGGTTAGGTGGATGTCCGTCGTCCGTCGTTCGTCGTCCGTCGTCCGTCGTGTGTCGTGTGTCGTGTGTCGTCAACATTTACCTTGTATGCACTCTAGAGGCCACATTTTTTGCCCAATCAACCTGAAATTCGGTCAGAATGATTGTCTTGATAAAATCTCGGACAAGTTCGAAAGTGGGTCAAGTGGGGTCAAAAACTAGGTCACAGGGTCAAATCTTAGAAAAACCTTGTATGCACTCTAGAGGCCACATTTTTTGCCCAATCAACCTGAAATTTGGTCAGAATGATTGTCTTGATAATATCTCGGACAAGTTCGAAATTTGGTCAAGTGGGGTCAAAAACTAGGTCACAGGGTCAAATCTAAGAAAAACCTTGTATGCACTCTAGAGGCCACATTTTTTGTCCAATCAACCTGAAATTTGGTCAGAATGATTGTCTTGATAAAATCTCGGACAAGTTTGAAATTGGGTCAAGTGGGGTCAAAAACTAGGTCACAGGGTCAAATCTTAGAAAAACCTTGTATGCACTCTAGAGGCCACAATTTTTGCCCTATCCACCTGAAATTTGGTCAGAATGATTGTCTTGATAAAATCTTGGACAAGTTCCAAATTGGGTCAAGTGGGGTCAAAAACTAGGTCACAGGGTCAAATCTTAGAAAAACCTTGTATGCACTCTAATGGCCACATTTTTTGCCCAATCGACCTGAAATTTGGTCAGAATGATTGTCTTGATAAAATCTCGGACAAGTTTGAATTTGGGTCAAGTAGGGTCAAAAACTAGGTCACAGGGTCAAATCTTAGAAAAACCTTGTATGCACTCTAGAGGCCACATTTTTTGTCCAATCAACCTGAAATTTGGTCAGAATGATTGTCTTGATAAAATCTCGGACAAGTTCAAAATTGGGTCAAGTGGGGTCAAAAACTAGGTCACAGGGTCAAATCTTAGAAAAACCTTGTTTGCACTCTAGAGGCCACATTTTTTGCCCAATCAACCTGAAATTTGGCCAGAATGATTGTCTTGATAAAATCTTGGACAAGTTCCTAATTGGGTCAAGTGGGGTCAAAAACTAGGTCACAGGGTCAAATCTTAGAAAAACCTGGTATGCACTCTTATGGCCACATTTTTTGCCCAATCAACCTGAAATTTGGTCAGAATGATTGTCTTGATAAAATTTTGGACAAGTTCAAAATTGGGTCAAGTGGGGTCAAAAACTAGGTCACAGGGTCAAATCTTAGAAAAACTTTGTATGTGCTCTAGAGGCCATGTATTTTGGCCGAATAATCTGAAAATTTCTCAGAATGATTGTCTGGATAAAATCACTCACAATATTGAAATTGGGTCAAGTAGGGTCAAAAACTAGGTAACGGGGTCAAATCTTAGAAAAACCTTGTGGACACTCTAGAGGCCATATTTTTAGCCCAATCAACCTGAAAATTGGTCAGAATGATTATCTTGATGAAATCTTGGACAAGTTTGAAATTGGGTCAAGTGGGGTCAAAAACTAGGTCACGGGGTCAAATCTTAGAAAAACATTTTAAGATTGTTAATTCAGGTGAGCGATTAAGGGCCACTATGGCCCTCTTGTTTTAAAAGAAAATTTGAAAAAGCTTAAAATTTCATCAACTGAATTTAGTTTCTTATCAGTAATACAAAATAAAAGTATGTTGTTACCTGTAAATAGAGGGAAACATTAACCTTTGGATAAAACAAAAACATATACAGGAGTGTAACATTTTATTTGAATTTTACGCAAAATTTTGATGCTCCATATCTATATAACTGAAAATGATATTAAAGCTGAGATTTTTGCTGCATGTTGGACATCTCATGGTTGTTAATTATGAAAAATTTTGTATTATTATATAACACAGGGACTGCACAATAAGAACTTTATTGAACCAGGTCTTAAATTATCTGCATTAATTGGAAGTAAAATGTTGAATTTTTTCTTACATAATAGGCCTGCCCATGTTTTTTGTGTAATTCTAAGTAGTAAAGTGTCTCTTGTCATTGTATAATTCAATATGGCATTTTGTAAATCCTCAGGAACATATTAATTGCATGACCAAATATTCAGATATTTAGAGATTTTTCTATAATTTATTTGAATAAAAAGTGAAATTAAAGAAATATAGTAAGGAATTAACCTAAAACCATTAGGAATCTTGAAATTGGGTATGTCCCCTATAAAGTGGAAAGAAAAATATTGATGTCAAACCAACTTCATTTCTGACCCCTAATTTCACACTTTTGCCTCATTTTTTAGCTCACCTGAGCACGAAGTGCTCAAGGTGAGCTATTGGGATCGTAGAATGTCCGTCGTCCGTTGTCAGTCGTGCGTCGTCCGTCGTGCGTCGTCCGTCGTCCACAATTTCTTTAAACATCTTCTCCACCTAAACCAGTGGGCCAATCTTGATGAAACTTGGCAGGGATGTTCCTTGGGTCAAGCTCTACCAAAGTTGTTCAAATAAATGAAATCCACCCTTAACTTTCCCTTTACCCTTAACAAAAAGGGTAAAAATATGAAAATCTTTAAAAATCTTCTTCTCTGAAACCAGAAGGCAGACAGCTTCCATATTTGGTATGTAGCATCATCTAGTGGACCTCTACCAAGTTTGTTCATATCAAGACCATTGGGTCATATTTGGGCTTTGCCCGGGCCCAACCCTTTTTACATAGAATCAAAGAGCAAAAATCTTTAAAAATCTTCTTCTCTGTAACCAGATGGCAGACAGCTTAAATATTTGGTGTGTAGCATCACCTAGTGTTCCTCTACCAAGATTGTTAATAACAAGACCTTGGGTCTTATTTGGGCTATGCACAGGTGCATCCCTTTATCTCTTAGGAGCACGAAGGGTAAAAAAATAAAAATCTTCAAAAATCTTCTTCTCTGAAACCAGAAGGCAGACAGCTTTCATATTTGGTATGTAGCATCATCTAGTGGACCTCTACCAAGTTTGTTCATATCAAGACCCTGGGGTCATGTTTGGGCTTTGCCCAGGCCCAACCCTTTTTACATAGAATCAAAGAGCAAAAATCTTTAAAAATCTTCTTCTCTGTAATCAGATGGCAGATAGCTTTAATATTTGGTGTGTAGCATCACCTAGTGGGCCTCTACCAAGTTTGTTCATATCAAGACCCTTGGGTCATATTTGGGCTTTGCACGGGTGCATCCCTTTATCTCTTATGAGCACGAAGGGTAAAAGAATGAAAATCTTCAAAAATCTTCTTCTCTGAAACCAGAAGGCATACAGCTTTCATATTTGGTATGTAGCATCATCTAGTGGACCTCTACCAAGTTTATTCATATCAAGACCCTAGGATCATATTTGGGTTCCACCAAGGCGCAACCCTTTTTACATAGAATCAAAGAGTGAAAATCTTTTAAAATCTTCTTTAATCCAAACCAGAGGGCACACTGCTTTTATTTTTGGTATGTAGCATCATCTTGTGGGCCCCTACCAAGTTTGTTCATATCAAGACTCTTGGGTCATATTTGGGCTCTACCCGGGCGCATCCCTTTCAACTCATCTGAGCATGATGGGTGAAAATGGGAAAACCATCAAAAATCTTCTTCTCTGTAATCAGAAGGCAGACAGCTTTCATATTTAGAATAAAGCATCATCTTATGGACCTCTTCCAAGTTTTTTCATATCAAGACCCTGGGGTCACCTTTTGGGTCCACCCGGGTGCATCCCTTTTTACATAGAATCAAAGAGCAAAAAGGCATATCTGTCTTGCTCTTCGCTGAAAATGTTCCATGGTATTGATCTTAGGCAATTATCTTCTTCTTGACATCTGCCTATCTAATTAATGTGATGTCCCAGGGGTCATAGAGACTCAGGTGAGCGATCTAGGACCATCTTGGTCCTCTTGTTTTGAAACTACCCATATTGAGCTTCAAACTGGGTTTACAATCAGGTGGGGAATATAAAACGGTGTCCCTAAAATACGAAAAGGTGCTAAAAGATGGTTAAAGGTGCTAAAAGGTGGTTAAAGGCGCAAAAAGGTGTTAAAAGGTGCAAAAAGTTGCTAAAAGGTGCTAAAAGGTGGGCGAAAAGGTGATTAAAGGTGCTTACACAGTATTAACAGCTATTGGTCCTGTTAAATGATCTGTTTGGGCATACCCTTCGTACCAATGACAATGGTTTCATAATTTTTCTTAAGTCAAATATCGTGTAAATAATTCTAACGAAGTAAAGGGAGGTAAGTTGCAGTAGATATGCAAATGAGAGATATCGCTCGGAGATATATGGTTAATGATTGCATGGACAGAGTCGACCCAGTTAGGGTTGAGAATCCCTTTCTCTGAATGGACAGCGTCTGTCTAGTTGCTTTGTTGGTTACATAATGAAGATATATATTAACATGTTAAACATACTCCTTTTCAATGCATGACATCATACAATTATGTCACGACAGAAAACAAATATATCCTTGTGATATGGTTTTTCGTCCGAATTACAATTTTTTATAAAAATCTTTATTCAAACTTTTATCAATCAATAAAAGTCGAAATAATATCAAAAATATCATCTTTTTTTATGATTCCAATGATTCTGAGTTTTATCAGATTGGGTTAGACAGGTTTTTATTCTGTTTGGATTTTGTCAAGATTTTTGTCTATACAATAAGCGTCATTTGTTTTCGTCATATTTAAGAAATAAGCCACTGATAAATAAGGACACAAGAATAAACTGTGTAAATCACAGTTTTTGAAATTGAAACTGGGCCTCAGAGGGGACCACTCGACCCATCCAACCCCCATGGATCCGCCCTTGTATAATGTCTCTTCCTGGTTGTTTGTTGCTTTTAGCTAACAACATACCAAGTATAAGAACTCTAACATATAGAAGTTACAAGAAAATTTTCAGTTCGCAGGTTTTGGGTATAGGGTCAAAATTTTGACATTGAACTTAGTTCACCACCTGCCCTTATTGCTTCTTGATATATTAGGAAATATTTTTTTTGCAGACAAAAAGACAGACTGATGTGGGATGAATAATATGCCCTAATTTTTCGAACATAACTTGCGGGAACATAACAGGTTCATGTACACGCATATGCGTATTTAACATTATACATGAGAAGTTGGACCCTAGAGAATTTTCCACATGTACTACATTGAGATGAATTTGATTTTTTCATAGTAGTTATATTCCGAAATGATCATTTTAATAAATCAATAATACAATTCGTATACATTCACCTTTAACCACCTTTTCGCCCACCTTTTAGCACCTTTTCGCATCTTTTAGCACCTTTTCGCGCCTTTTTGCACCTTTAACCACCTTTTTGCACCTTTTCGTATTATAGGGACACCCAATATAAAAGACAATGATGTCTTGCGGCCCTGAACTACTGATGTAAGATGTAAGATATAATGGTGTCCTGTCAACTCGGCCTGTTAAAAAATCGGCCTGTGTAAAACTCGGCCCGTCAACTCGGCCTGTAGATAACTTATATAGTGTTTAGCCTAGTAAACGGATATATAAGCACACTTATCAGATAGTTAATCAATGATTGCAATGTACTTAGAGGAGGTGCAAATTCACAATTGATGATTAAAATCTACGATCTTCATATTTGATATGCATATAACTTGTCATCTTCTTTTGTGCTTAGAAAAAAAAAAAAAATTGAAAAATAAATTTGAATAAAAGGTGAATTAAGTATTTAATTATGTCTATTTTATCTCATATTTACACAAATGCCATCATATAATAGTAAAATAAGATTATTATTATTATAAAAAATCTTTTTAACGAGTGGTTATTAATCTTAAAAAAGCACATCCCCAAAATATTTACATTGCATTGTCATACATGTACCTATATAGATCTAATATAAACAGGCCGAGTTGACAGGCCGAGTCATTCACAGGCCGAGTTGACTGTGAACCGATATAATAGGTTCTGTAACAATAATAAACTGAAAAAAGAGTGGAAATGATATAGAATAAGGAAAATTGCTTATTTCCTCTCATTATTGTAGATCTATAGCTGCTGCAACAAACCTCTAACCTTTGCACTGTGTTATAACCTAAAGAGTATTCGTAGGATATGGAATCTAGGTCTAACTTGTTGATAAGCAACAAAAGAAAAGAAAAATTAACCCTTTCCTGTTATACAAAACTTTTGACCTGTCCAAATTCAAAGGTTTTGCAGACAAAAATTTAAAGTGGATTTAATTTGAAAAATAACCATTCAGTAGGGTAGAAAATAGTGTGGAAAAAGAAGAAATTGCTTGTCAGAAGCAATTTCTTCTTTTTTCACAATGTTTTCTCAAACATAAAATCACAGGCACGTTAAAAGCAGGGATTAAACAGCAAAGGGTAAAAGAGAAAAAACTAAAGAAAGAAAGGAGGAAGAAAACTGAATTTTTGAAAGGTCTAATATAAGTGTTGCTGTTGGGCTGATCATGTTCAAGTAGCATGAACTATTCATGTATTTTAAATGAGTACTACTCATACATTATGGATATTTACCTGTGTAAATCAGGAATTAACCTTGAAATGAATATTTTATACTATTGACTAGCTCTTCTTACACTGCTCGGGACTGCTGTGAAAAGCTGTGGCAGACTTTATAGACTAAGATCAGCCTGCCTAATCTTCCTGCTTCCTTCTTTATTGTTGTATTGAACCATAGTCTGACCACGGTATTCAAAAACCCGGGAAAATATGGTATAGCCAATAGTATGGGTGGATTGAACCGAAATTTAACAAGCGTGAGATAACGGTACTTAATCACAAATGTAATCACCTATATACTGATAGAGTAAAGAAACTCTCTTTTTTTCTCCCAATAGACATTCAATACTTTTTATCGTTTTAATTTTAGTTTCCTCATGCTTAAGTCGGTTTCAAAAGCATGTTACTTTTACGCCATGACACATGACATTTACAGATGTAATTCAAAGGATGGTTAAAATGACAGTAGTTTTGTGTTTCTGTGATCCTTCAGTATAGTGAAAAGATCATGACAGCAAATAATTCGTTGGTCCCAATTTCTCTATATTAAACTTGTCGAAAGTCTGTTTATAAACATTCGGATAGCATGGATACCTAAAGACTGGTTGAAAATAACTAAAATTTACAATTAAATTGTTTCAAACAAAATTTTAATTCAGCAAGATAAGGGTTTATAAATTTCAGTTAACTGATCACGTTAAAATAAACCTTTCCCTATTTTCTTCAATATCTTGGAATTTATATCAAATAGAACTGTACCCAAGGTCAGTAAACAAGCTTAAGTCTTGGATCAAGATTAGGACAAATTCTTTAGTTGTTGACCAACTGATTTTTCATTGACATTTCGTTAATCCTAATCTCATGATCCTGTTTATGGCCTTTGGTTACATTATTTGTACATGTATTATCATTGGTTTCAGAGCTACAGACAACTGGGTTTTTTGGGGTTTGAAATTTTAAATCTGTTTGATAATACTTGTCTAATCCTATGTTGTGGGTGCTCAATGGAATCCTCTTGTCAAGATGAATCAAATGAGTACCCACAACATAGGGTTTCAATGAGATATAAAGATTTTAGACTGGATTTACCCCCTTTTATCTGTACCTCTGGACTTTTGACATGGCCAGGACAGAGCTTATTTATCAGGTTGCTGCATGTTGGGTTGAGGTAAAGCTGGGGGGGTGGGGTGGGGGGGAGGAGAGTGTGTCAATATTTACTGTTAAAGCTCTTATACCGCCAAAGGTTTTGTAAAAACTATCACATCTCTAGAAGAAGGGGATTGGGGTTTACTGGATGCTACAAATATAAAGACATGGAATAGTGGCCACAAATACCAAATGCTTTGACTACAAAGTCGAGGTTAAAACAAATACATTTTATTGTAGGATAGCAGCAGGGGTTATAAGCCCTTTAAATCATCAAGAGTAAGGTACAATAAGGAAATCAAAGAAAAACTAGGAGCAAATCAATTATCTAAGCAGAATTAACAAAAAAAAAAAAGCATACATGTATCTATGTTTCAGTGCAAAACAGTTGTAACTGCCGATAAACACTGGCAGTTACAACTGATTTGCGTTAAGCCATCAATATTGTCCAGAAAAGCTACATCAACCCTCCATTGAAAACTTTGTGGCATTGCTTTGCTGGGGTAGAATTTTATTTGATGCGTCAAGTTTTCCAAAATTACACTAAAAATGGTCCATTTCGAAGTGTTAGGAGGGGGTTGTATCAAAGCATTGGGGCTATATTGGAATTTTATGGTACTCACATTTTGACCCTAGATATTCACAGTGAAAGGGTCAATGGCTCCTTTATTGAAAAGCTAGCCCAAGCCATGTTGAAAAACCATTACCAACAATTAAAGTTGTTATGATATTAATATTACTTACCTTTTTTTTCAGGTAAAAGATTAAATGCCACATACACAACAGCTGCAACTGCAGCTAGGAAGGTAGAATCAACTCATGAGTTAGATGAACCAAGTGCTCCACATGTCCTAACTCCCATACCAGGACCTAAATCACAACAGCTTCTCAAGGAACTAGACCAACTACAGGTACTCTAAAATTTGTCTTCGTGAAAAGGACCTTTTTAGCTCACCAGAGCTCAACATGCTTATGGTGAGTTTTTGTGATCACTCTGTTTCTGGCATGCATGGTCTGACATGTGTTGTCAGCAGTCAACATCCTGTGTGCTTTTTACAAGCTACATTTTTGGCTCAAAAGTCTTGAAACTTCGTCAGAATGTATGTCTCTTCAAGGCCTCAGACAAGTTCTGTATTGGGTCAAGTGGGTTCAAAATGGAGGTCAAAGAAAAACTGTTTGAACTCTACAGGCCACATTTTGGGCTCAAATGTCTTAAAACTTTGTCATAATGTTTGTCTACATGATATCTTAAATGAGATTGAAATTGGGTCAAAAAGTAGGTCACAGAGTCAAATCTTAGAGAAATTTTGTTTGCACACTAGAGGTCACATTTCAGACTCGAATGTCTGGAAACTTGGTCAGAATGTTTGTCCACATGATATCTTGGATAATTTTGAAATTAGGTCAAATGGGGTTAAAGACTGGGTCATGGGATCAAATCTTAGAAAAACCTTGTGTCCACTCCAGGGACAATAATTGTGGTTCACATGTCTTGAAACTTAATCAGAAGTCAGAATGTTTATCAACATGATATTTAGGACAAGTTCAAACTGGCTCAAGTTTATTAAAAAAATAGGCTTCCTGAGATGAAATTTTGAGAAAAAAAACATGTGTGCACTCTAGAGGCAACAATTTTGGCTCTAATGGCTTCAAACTTTGTCAGAATATTTTTTTTTAAAGTCTGGGGTCAAAATGACAATTCCTTTTAAACTTTTTTAGTAGGTTATGCATTTTGCAACCATCATAAACAATGCCTCAGCTGAGCGCTTTAGGGCCAATGGCCCTCTTGTTAAAGGTTAGGGGAAGGGGCCTGTTGTTCTCAATTTGGGGGAATATATATCAGTTGGGGAAAATTAACTAATAGAGAATTTGGTGGAAAGTCAATTTTTGACTGAGACATTGACTTATTCTGAGGTATACAGAACTGAAATTCAAGTAATTTAAAAGAAAATCATTGATTCAATTCTAAAACCTTGTTACTACAGCTTGATTAAAGCTGTAGTAATTAGGTTTTAGAATTAAACAGGCAAAAGAATCTTTAAAAAAGATTAGATGACCAATTATAAGGGAAAAAAGAACATTTTTTCTGGACATGAAATTGTTTTGAGTGGTGAAATTGTTTTGAGTGGGAAAAATTTGATTTATTAGGTTTAAAAAGCATTTTTAGGGTACAACTCTCATAGGAGCTGGGCTCTTAAACAGCCCCACTTTCTGAGTAAAAAAAAATTATGTTGAAAAAAGACTGGAAAAAAAGCAGTAAAATCAAATGCTGAAAGCAATGGATGCACTTATTGCTAGTTGTTATCTATTGTGAAAATATAATTTGTATAATTTTTGTGAACTTTTTTTTGAATTAAAGAAAGAAAACCTACTTCAAATGCCTAGATTTTAGGAGCTTTTTGAGACTTCTCTAATTTGTGATGAATTTCCTCTAAACAATCATATACAGTCAAATATCTTTACGTCGAATGTCCATAAGACGAAGTTATCTCTACGTCGAAGTATTTTTCAAGTCCCGATCTATTTACTCTTTATTTCTATGTAATAAAACCTCCATACGTCGTTATCCATTGCTCGAAATTTTCCGTACGTCGAACCAATTTCAAGGTCCCATCACTATTGTTTGTGTGCATTCACACCTCTTTACGACGAACCCCAACCTTGATTGAAGAAAATTGTAATCGAGGTAGTTTTTCACACATTCGACCTGTCAACCACAGTAATTGACACGCGCGATCTCAGTATTGGATATCGATTATTTATCTGATTGGGTTTGATTGTTTGTAACAGATAGAGAATGTGAAAGGTTAAGTGATTTATTGTTTTGAAATAAAAAGGGTCGACAAAATGCATGTGACCTACGACTTTAAATTTGTTATTCTCATTGACAACGGAAGCATATAAAGCTTATGCCACGCGGGACTTGATTGGTGAAGTACCCGGTAGACACGGGGATGGGGGGGGGGGGTGATAGCCATCAACATCGACCAACATGACGTACCCAAGGAAGGACTGGGTAACCAATCCGAGAATGGTTTGTCCAGGAAATTGTATATGCAGAAATCATTATCAGATATGTTTTTGCTTGAGAAACGCGAAATGTAAACCTCTAACACAAAAGTCATTGTGTCATAGATCTAATATTAATTGTAAGCACATGTAAATGTAAATGTAAAAATGGCTTGTTTGAAAATGTTTTTGCTTTGTGATTTAAATGTATGTTTTAAGTGATGTTTATAAACAAATAAAAATGTAAATAAAAATAAGAATCATCTTTTATATTCGATTAATTCACCACGATAATCAAATACGTCCGATATTTCGCCAGCAATTTCGGTCGTACCTAAGTGTGATGATGGCCGCATATGTCTCCGGCCCGAAGATCGCCTTTTATCTCTTCGTCGAACTTTCTATACGTCAAAGTTTTTTGGTGAGTCCCCCGAAGTTCGACATATAGATATTCCACTGTATATGATTGTTTAGAAAAAAAAATCACCTCAAATTAAAGTGAAAAGGGTCTGAAAGACATCAGTTTTAATGATTTTTAAATTAGAAAATGCATGCTAAATAAAAGCTCCCTGACCATGTTATATATAGCTCCCAGTAGCGCTTTTAAGGAGAAATACGGTATCTTTACATAATATTCTTTGGTTTCTAATACTTTTAATTCCAGCTAGAGTGCCCTGTAACATCATACATATACCATTCTGTTTTCTTTTGATGATACCATTCATCTGAAACAAAATAATTAAAGCAAAACCAATATCATAAAAAAACAATGATTCATTTAAAATGGCCTCCTATTGAATATAATGGTCACTTATGACAAAATGAAATATTGATTTAACCTCAGTTAATTCATTTGTTACACTTTTCCAAAACCACCTAGTCTTGGAATTACTTAAGATTTAAAGATTTAAATGTGACCCGTCACACAAAAAGGGACCACCTCGGAGCTCCGTAAAGTAAAATTATGAAAGAGATTTGATTCAGTAGAGGTCAACCAGTGGTTGCGTGGCAAATAGTTCTTTCACAGGAAGGTTGAATGATCATTCTAGATTCAGAAAATGGTCCAAATGCAAAAAGTTTCGACACTAGTCAGTCTGCGCAATTCACGCAGTCTGACAAGGGTCGAGACTTTACACACTACCTAGATCGTCCATTTAGCTTGACGGGTCACAAATTAATTCTTTCGACTTACGGTTTTGTTGGGATATTTTATCCTATATTTTTTAATGAGCAATTATATCATATCTAAACTTGATATTTCCACAGAATGTTGGGTCGGTTCAGATATTCTGTGACTATGACCGTAGCCAGGGCAATTACTTGGCTGATGTTGATGGGAACATGATGTTAGACCTGTATACACAGATAGCTAGTATCCCTCTTGGTAAGTGGTACGGATTTTGGGTTGATATTCTATTACTATGACTGAAGCCAGGGTAACTAGTTGGCCGATGTTGATGGGAATATGATGTTAGACCTGTAAACATAGATAGCTAGTATCCCTCTTGGTAAGCTTTTTGAATTTTGGTTTGATATTCTGTGACTATGACCGCAGTCAGGGCAACTATTTGGCTGATGTTGATGGAAACATGATGTTAGACCTGTATACACAGATAGCTAGTATCCCTCTTGGTAAGTTACAGAGATTTTTGTTTGATATTCTGTTACTTTGGCCATAGTCAGGGCAATTACTTGGCCGATGTTGATGGAAACATGATGTTAGACCTGTAAACACAGATAGCCAGCATCCCTCTTTGTAAGTGGTTTAGATTTTGGGTTGATGTTCTGTGACTATGACCGTAGCCAGGGCAACTATTTGGCTGATGTTGATGGAAAAATGATGTTAGACCTGTATACACAGATAGCTAGTATCCCTCTTGGTAAGTGGTTTGGATTTTGGTTTGATATTCTGCTACTTTGACCAAAGTCAGGGCAACTACTTGGCTGATGTTGATGGAAACATGATGTTAGACCTGTATACACAAATACATTTAACTAGTATCCCTCTAGGTAAGTTTAATAGATTTTGGTTTGACATTTTGTGACTATGACCATTGTCAGGGCAACTACTTGGCTGATGTTGATGGAAACATGATGTTAGACCTGTATACACAAATACATATAACTAGTATCCCTCTAATGGTAAGTTATAGAGATTTTTGATTGAAATTCTGCATGTATACCATGCAGGGTAATTACTAGGCTAAGTTTAAAGGGAAAATTATGTAAGAAATGTATCCCTGTAGCAGGGCTCGTGCTAGTGTTTGTAATTAGGGAGTCATTGACCCCTTAACCATTAAATTCTTGGGGTCAAAACCGATTTTTAAGGGGTCAAAAGATAAGACACAATGACCCTCTTGGAAGAAATTTCTGAGTGTCAAAATAAGATTTAATCAGATTTATGGGGGTTAAAACCCTGGTTTAAGGGTCAAACAGGAGCCCTTCCTCTAGGTAAGTTGTACAAATCTTGGGTTTATAATCCATGTCTATAATTAAAGTCAGGTTAAATGTTTGGCTGGTGTTGATGGGAACATAAGTATTATGTTGACCCTGTGTGTTTTCCAATTACCCTACCAGAGTCTGAACCATGAAGGATAAAAAGATCCTCTTGTACAATTATGGGAAAATAACTTTTTAATGACAAGTCTTAAATGAGAAAAAGGGAGTTCTGCATTAGGACCAACACCATATCTGACCAGTGTCTGAACCATGGAATTTAAATGATTTCTCCCTTACAATTATTGGAAAATCCCACTGTATGAGACTCTTGTTGTCACTAATTTCTATGGTTTCATCCTGCCAGAGCAATTCTCTATTGATCAATAAAACATCAACATGCTTTCTAAATACAGGATTTGTTTTTTTGCTTCCTTGCCAAATCATTTATTATCTTCGCTGCAAGCTATTGTAAGTGCCTATTATTTATATTCATAGGCAATTATCCAGTTTTTGCACTCACCAATTTGAAAATTTCTGTATGGTATATATATAGAGGATAATTGTTTGTTTCAGTGTAAGATTGATTTATATTCATTGAGTGAACAACAAAAGCTGTTTTCACGAGTGGTGGAGCCACGAATGAAAACATAGTTTTTGTTGTTCACAAAATGAAATATTAATCAATCTTACTAAAAAAACAAAAGATAATCCTATTTTCTTTATTGCAAAAATGAGACAAAATGAGAAATTTCTAGAACATGTTTTTGTAAAGTGCGTCATTTTGAAGATGATTGCTATGCAACATTCATTGTGACGTCACTTATTTCGTCCCTCATAGATGACAAATAGGATGAAATGCACAAAAACAGGATTTTTTTGATAATTTCACTACTTTTGCGGTGAGACTATCAAGTGATAATCTACTGTTATTTCTCGATAAACCACTGAAAAGCACTAAAGAAATATCAATATAATTTGTCTTGCATAATTATATTATGTTCATGCATTTTAACCTATTCCTGCATTGTTCTGCATTTTGAGGATTGGATGAAATATTTAAGGAAAATCATTTAACGGAAAACAAAACAATTGTTTGTAGCAAGCCCTTCCTTTTAATTTTAAACCTAAAGAGGAAAATACACAATGTCTTCCTGTTTTTGCTAAGTTGCAATATTTCGACATTGTTATTCTAAAACTTTGTAACTGCAGCTTGATCAAAGCTGTAGTTACGATGTTTTAGAATAACAATGAGGATAATTCAATGGGACTTTATTTGTTTAAGAGCTGTCTTAGTATTTTATGAAGTTGTCCTTTCTAATTTCTTCTTTTTGCACAATGCATCATAATGCTAAGGTCACTGACGCTTGTTTGTTACAAAGACATTGACTTCAAACTTTCTTATGCCCTGCATTCAGGATGACAAGACTGTGTAAACTGTTTGAAAATTACACCCTGCTTTGCACACAAGTGCATGTGCAAAGTGGGGTATTATTCACAAACAGTTTGCAATGTTTTGTCATATCCTGTAAGCAGGACAGGTTTGTTGTCTGAAAATTGAATAAGGGTGATACTGCATCCACCACTTATGTTTTATCATCCAAATTTTGACCTGACACAGATTTGGGATGCAGATAGAGTTGATAGGTCACCCTGCCAGAACTAAATGAAGATACTTAACCCTTGTTGTGCTGCATCTAAATTTTGTTTCAATCAGATTGCCGATTTTGGGGACATTTCAAATAGAAAGCAGGCAGTGTAGGCTGAGATCAGACAGCACATCTTTGCAGGCTTATCTTTTGTCTATATTACCTGCCAAAGGTTTGTGCACTGCAGAATTTTGTCGTTAACTTCATGAATAGGGTTACTTAAGGTACTTCTCTTGTGTCAGACTGTCAATCTAGAGGTCCTTGGTTCGATCCCAGACGGCAGCACTCATTCTTTCTGACTATTTTTCTCTCACCAATGGGTTGATAATTGTAGACCTATGTGAGATAGCAACTGGAGGCTAGGAAAGAATGCAATGGTGGTACTGGTGAGAGAAATACCAGGAATCCTTTGTAAGGTGCTCCAGCTGCCAGGATATAACTGAAATAATGTTAAAAGCGGTGTTAAATTCATTCAATCAATCATTCAATCCTTGGGACAATCTAGAATCGCTATCTTATACAGAGCTGAGTCTAAATAACCTTATAACCCCTGTCTTGCTGGTTGCAGCATTCTCCTACTCCTCCTACCCAAACATTTTTGCAGACAATATAGGCTAAGATTAGCCTGCACAAATGTGCAGTCTGATCTGAGCCTACATTGTCTTATTTGAACTCCATGCTTGTGGGAAAAAAACTTGAGCCAGAATGTATAATATGTCCAAAACAATTGGCAATTTATTTGAAACAAAATTTAAATTCAGCATGACAAGGGTTAAAACTTGAAAAGAAAAATTTCCTTACAGGATACAATCATCCAGCATTGACTGCTGTATTTTCAAGGCCAGAGAATAGGGTAGGTGTCGTATGAGAAATTTATTACGAAATGAGTGACACAAATCAGTCTATATCAAGCGACAACATCTTTGTTCTTGAATGATAATTACCTCGATTGTTTATGTTATCAAAGGGTATAAAATGTATGTAAAAACTTTTATAGATTAAATTTGAGTGGATTGAATTGTAAAGAGAAAAAATGAGGCATAATGAATTTCTTCGTTATCCATTTAAGTCCACAAATTTTGGAAGGTTTTTTTTTATCGATGATTGTAGGGTTAAAAGGAAAGTTCTTCATTAAAATCCTCAAAATTAAAAGAGTAATTGTCAAGGTAATCTGCAGGAGTCAGCGAATAACTATTGTGCAGTGGCACTTTCAATATTAACTATACATTTCAGTCAATGTTTGTTAATCGTCCCGCCCTAGGAGTGTATCCCCCTGGAGACTGGGTTCAGAGATTACAGAATGCTCTAGTCACGGTAGGTACTTGTAAAATTTTGCTCTTTTGGTTGAGGCATACTGGAAAAAATATGATGGCTCAGCACAAAACAGTTGTAACTCCCTATATGTTAATAGGGAGTTACAACCATTTTGCGCTGGGATATCAATATTTATTGCAACTTTGGATCCAACCCAGGACCCATGATTGTTAGTCTTTGTATGATAGACTATGCATGTGCTACGGCTGTAAATATACAAAATTTGGCTGTCCATGAAATAACCAATGGGAAAGGCATTCCTTTTGATGGGAGACAATGTTGAAAAGTATTTTTGCATCTCTAGATAGAACCCAGGAACAACGGTCAATAGCCTGTATGATACCAATTGAATTTTGGCTTGGACCATACAAAAAGAGACCTTTAGTAAAAGATACATAGGAAAAGGTAAATGATTCCTTTGGTATGAGACAAAAGTCAGAAAGGGAATCTAACCCAGGATCCTTGATTGATAGTCCTAGTCTAAAAGACCACCAATTTGTTGTCTCAGTTGGAAACAGTAACTGTTGTAACTGCCTCTAACCATCAAATTGTGCTTTAGCTTGGACCATGCAAAAAATAATTTGGAAAAGGGATAAAATCCAGTGGCAGTCAATGCTACAGGATAAGGGTTATTTGTACTGGTACCGTATTTCCTCTAATTATAGCACCCTCCCTAATAGCTCCCCTACATTTTTCACTAGGAAAACCCACTATAAGCGCCTAAATTTTAGGAACTTTTTGAGGCTTGTTCTCTAATTTTAGATAAATTTCCTCTAAAAAATCTTTAATATGAGTAAACCAAAGTGGGATTGCAGCTTGAGGCTATGAAAGGATGTTATGGTAGTACTGGTGAAATTCAAGGAATCTAATGTTAGGTACTCCAGCCACATGGTATGATTGAAAAAAGTTACAAAGGATTAAACTCCATTCAAAAAACTCTTTTATCAAGTGCTACTTTACCCTTTTGCAATAGAACTGTAATCTTAAACTGAGGTTGATAACAAAATGACTATCAACCCTTCCTTCTTTTAAAAAAATAACTTTAGACTAACACATCAAAATTTAAAAGGTTCAATTCGTTAACGAAATGTAGGTGAGATTTGACATTAAATAAAATAGAAATTACTTGTTACAAGCAAATTCTTCTTTTTATACAATGTTTTTCTCAAGTATATATTCATGTGGACAAAAGAATTCAGGAACTGCATGGGAAAGGATTAATATTAGGTCAATTTCCTGTCTGAAAATTTAAAGTTAAAGGGCCTTTCCAGAGAGATAAGATTTTGAGTTTTTTGTTTGAAAGACATAAAATATCTATTGACCGTTGTCAAATATTATTGACTCAGTCTATATTTGAGTCTGTCTGGTCATTTCAGGGGAATGACCTGAAGGCCTGTGACCTTGCCTTGAACCCTTTGAATTTTAGATTAGCTGTCAATAGTCCCAAGGCTAATACAGTGTTATTATGATGATAGGCTGTTAACAGACACCAGCTCTGTGTTCAGGATGACAAAACGGTGAAAACTGTTTGCAAATGATACCCTGCTTTGCACATACACTTGTGTGCAAAGTGGGATTTTGGCAAACAGTTTGCGCCATTTTGTCATCATGAATTAAGGGCTGAAATTTTAGAATGGACAAAATTGAAAGTAACGGCAGATAATACTTTTCATTCTGATTTAAGATAGATGCAACATGCAGACATTAATTGGTAGATAATGTATCATGACAAAAGGAAAGTGCTTGCCACAACAGTATCTTTTCCCTTTCTGGTATTGTCAGTGTGTTTATTAGCAGTATTATTTAAGGCAACAGAACAATCAACTTGAATGGGCTAGGCCTGGTTTTGTCAGTAATGAGATTGTCTGTAAATTCTTAGGTGTTGGTTTTGATCTCAATTCAGCCACCTTTCATTCAACATCTGACATAAACATTTGGCATAATGATGAGTAGTGATATGCCTTAATGGGATAAGCAACTCTTAGCTCAGATGGAATGTACCGGTTGTACTGGTGCGGAAAAGGACAAGGAACCCATGGTTAGATGCACTAGCCATTATGATACAAAAATACATTTTTGAAAGGTTAACATAAATCGAAAATTTGAATTTCAAATTAATAAGATTTCAATCATTCTAAATCTTTGTTACAAGATAACAAGTTCTTTTCTTTACAGGTTGCTCCAAAGGGAATGAAGAATATTCAAACTATGGCCTGCGGTACTTGTTCAGTGGAGAATGGTTTTAAGGCCATGTTTTTCAAATATATGGTAAATAGTTGTTATACCCCCTACCTATAAAGTTTCACCAAGTCTGTCGATCCATATAACTTTTTCATTTCCAGACTCTAACTCAAGAATGAAGTGGTTTAGAATCATGAAACTTTATACAATTGTTGTTTTGACCCAAGGAAGTGCTTTGTGTTTTTCTGGGTCACAGAGGTCAAGGTCATTATTGATCTTTGTACCAAAAACCTTTACAGAAGTGGGACAAAGCGCTGGTATAGGGTTATTAGTCCGCTTTGCGACCGGTCAAGTTTGATTTAAATAAATGTATATTTAAGAAAGTGAAAAAGAGTTGTGTGTAAGCATGGTTTGTTATCTATCATTGTTATTTATTTCAATAGAACATACAGTATTCAGTATTTTCTAAAGAACATCAATTATAAGTTTTTTCAAATCAGTAATCAAAGTGATTTAAATAAATCAATTAATTAAAACTCCTTGATCACCAAAATTGATTATTTACATTTTCTGTAATGATGAGATTCTTATGAGAAGACAGGTACCCTATCTGTCAAGACAAACTTAGGCCTATCCTGTCTGAAAAAAGTAAGGCCATCATGATTCTCAGTAACATTTGATAAAAAAAATCCTCACCGTTATTTGTAAAGGAACTTCAGAAAAAAAGGTAGACAGATTTTCTGTCTCATGGATAGAGCCTTGATAATTTTAAAATATGGCTTTCTGATCTTAGTGTATATTTGTGTATATACTTTGGTTGTATTGTTTAGAGAGTATAAAGACTATAAAGATTCCTGTCTGAAGAAGAAAAGCCCCTGGATCACAAAATATCAACATTCTGTCCGTCATTAAT
Source organism: Fragum whitleyi (assembly GCA_948146395.1). Taxonomy (NCBI): domain Eukaryota; kingdom Metazoa; phylum Mollusca; class Bivalvia; order Cardiida; family Cardiidae; genus Fragum; species Fragum whitleyi. The sequence continues at coordinate 37,253,414 of OX411545.1, forward strand.
GAGTTGCTTTCTTTGTATTTTAGAAAGACCTGAGAGAAGGGAGAGAACCAAACCAGTTAGATAAGGATTCCTGTCTCGTGAATAAAGCCCCTGGATCTCCCAATCTTAGTATTCTGTCCTTTAGTAATGCATTCCATGGCAGAACTATCGGTAAGATTAGTTAATATCTCTGTTGTTGTCTACGTTGACTATTTTTAGCTCACCTGAGCACATCGTGCTCAAGGCGAGCTTTTGTGATCATCGAATGTCCGTCGTGTGTCGTCCAGCGTCCGGCATCAACAATCTTAGTGTTTACACTCTATAGGCCACAAATATGTCCCAATCTTCACAAAACCTGGTCAGAATGTTGGCCAGGTCACAAGGATGAACCCTGTTGAAAATGGGAAGGATCCAGGCCAAATCACGGGAAAAGGGGCTTTAATGACAAATTTCTTGTTTACACCCTAGAGGCCCAATCTTCATGAAACTTGGTCAGAATTTTGGCCAGGTCACAAGAATGAACCCTATCAAAAATCGGAAGGATCTGTCATATCAAGGGAAAAGGGGCCTTAATGACAATTTTCTTGTTTACACTCTAGAGACCGCAAATATGGCCCAATCTTCATGAAACTTGGTCAGATTGTTGGCCAAATCACAAGGATGAAGCCTATCGAAAATGAGAAGGATCGATGCAATGTCACAGGAAAAGGGGCCTTCATGACAATTATCTTGTTTACGCTCTAGAGGCCACAAATATGGCTCAATCTTCATGAAACTTGGTCAGAATGTTGGTCAAGTCACAAGGATGAACCCTATCGAAAATGGGAAGGATCTGTGCCATAACATGGGAAAAGGGGCCTTAATGACAATATTCTTGTTTACACTCTAGAGGCCACAAATATGGCCCAATCTTCATGAAACTTGGTCAGAATGTTGGCCAAGCCACAAGAATGATCCCTAATGAAAATGGGAAGGATTTGTGCCATATCACAGGAAAAGAGGCCTTAATGTTAATTTTTTGTTTACACTCTAGAGACCACAAATATGGCCCAATCTTTATGAAATTTGTCAGAATGTTGGCCAGGTCACAAAGATGAACCCTTTTGAAAAGGGGAAGATCCATGCCATATCCCGGGAAAAGGGGCCTTAATGACAATTTTCTTGTTTACGCTCTAGAAGCCACAAATACAATTCAATTTTCATGAAACATGATCAGAATAATATCTAGGTCACAAGGATGAACCCTATTTAAAATTGGAAAGATCCATGTCATATCACGGGAAAAGGAGCCTTAATGATAATTTTTCTTGTTATAACCCATGAGGCCACAATTTTGGCCTGGTTTGGTGTATAAATTAAGTCCTTTATAACATCTGCCTATTTAAATGATGTTATGTCCCAGGGGTCAAAGAGACTCAGGTGAGTGATCTAGAACCATCATGGTCCTCTTGTTAAATTTTTATAGAACAAAATTTCTTGTAAATTTCGATGAAATTGGTTTGAATTAATTACTGGTAGTTAACATTCTCTGGAATGCAAAATAATTAGATTTGAATTTGATGTTTTGAGAAAGCCCAAATTCCCTTTTTATACCCCTGCCCAAAGACTAGACAGGACATATATAAGGATCACCTTTGGCATCCACTTCTTTGTACGGAGCATAACTCTGTCCCCTTATGTCTGATTGACTTGAAACTTTGCAGTTATGTTTATCTCGTGAATATGGAGTGCAGTGCATAAGAACTCCAACTCTGCCTAGCTTAATTTTTTAGTTATTTCCCTCGTACTTTTTCATACTTAGGCATCCAGCACTGCAATGGGCATATCTTGTAACAATTTGCGACCTTGTTGGAGTATGGCTTGTGTTCTCACCAGGGCTACAGATAAGATAAAGGGAAGCAAATTTAACTTTGTTGATCCTCCACTGAATCCTATGTTATGGCTATGCATTGGAATTGTCTCATCAAGACTATTCAAATGAGTATCCTGCAACTTAATCCGTGTCATGCTGAACCCGGAATATTCCTGCTTTGGCAGGAGCTATAGACAAACATCAGCCTGCACATATGTGCAGTCTGATGTTAGTCTATACCACCTGTTTCTCACTTTCAAACCAGAATTGTCAAAAGATTCAGTTTTTCAAATAAAAATTGACCTACAGTAAGAACTTTCAGTGCTTTTTGCCCTTTGATTTTGATGAAAATTTTTAGCTGAAATTTATTCAGCATGTCAAGGGTTGAGATTTGGTGGACAAATAACAAAATTTGACTTTTTCAAATTAATATCAATCTTGGTATATTGATATTCATTTCACTGTTTATATTATGGATTCCTAAACCAGTATATATTTTTGAAAGTGCTTTATTAACCCTAAATATTTGGAAAGATATATCTGAGCGATCAAAGAGTACAGATAAGAAGGGGTAACTTGAGTCTAAACTCTTTATTTCTCAATATTCTTATAGATTCCTAAACCAGTATATATTTTTGAAAGCGCTTTATTAACCCTTAACATTTGAAAAGATATATCTGAGCGATCACAGAGTACAGATAAGAGGGGGTAACTTGAGTCTAAACTCTTCATTTCTCAATATTCTGATAGATTCCCAAACCAGTATGTATTTTTGAAAGTGCTGTATTAACCCTAAATATTTGAAAAGATATATCTGAGCAATCACAGAGTACAGATAAGAGGGGGTAACTCGAGTCTAAACTCTTTATTTCTCAATGAAACCCCATGTTGTGGGTAATCATTTCAATTGTCTCAACCATACGATTCCAATGAGTACTAACAACATATGGTTTGGCCTATAATTGTTGAAATACTTGAAATACTAGCTCTGCGATCATTGTAGACCCAGATCAAAGGAGCAATGTGATCAGGTCCTGCAATGTTGTTCTTTCACTCAGCTTCATTTGGATGCATTTAAATGTTTCAATAATTCCTAAGAATTTAAGAACAATAATCGAGCCTGTGTTTAAGATTTTCAACAATTTCAAATATGCCCATAGCAAAGACTCTGACCAGCCTGTGCATCCACACAGTCTGACCAAAGTCTTCACTATGCGCTTAGTTGATAGATAAGGTCTCAAAATATCTGAAGACCATCTGGTAACTTTATATTTGCAGTCTAAGGCTGTCTACACTACTCAGTGTTTGCACCTCACAAGCATTTCAAATTGTTTGAAAATGTCACACACAGGCTCTATAGTCTGTCATTTGGGTGTTCAAAATTTTGGGGTTATTACAGTATTGTATGATCCCTATCCATTTTGTTTTTTTGTTTTTATTGTAGGTTCCCTATCCTGCACCCATTCTAAATGGTTACACAAGTTGGATGTCCCTGCCCTTGACTGGCCCTGTGCTAGCTTCCCCAATCTGAGATATCCACTGGAGGAGAATGAAAGGGAAAACAGGGCTGAAGAGGACAGATGTCTTGCTGAAGTAAGGTCAAATATGCCTTTAAATGCTTGAAAAAAATATTGCCCCTGCACCCTGAAGATTTGGGACACATTATTTTGCTATTCTCCATCTGTCTGAATGTCTCCAAAAATTTTATGAAAAAGCAACTAACTTTAAAGTTATTCAAGGTTCAAAGCTCATATATGGAAAGATAATAGACTCATCAATACAGGTCACAGACACCAAGGTCAAGGGTATGTGAAAGGGTCAAGGTAATGTGTGGAAAATTTTCTGTTTTGGGGCATTTATGTTTTACTTGCACCTATTGCTGTTCTCAATTTTTACCAAGATCAAAAGGCATAAAGCCCTTTGTTGCCTTTAGGGAACAATCAGATGGTGCAGACTAAGGTCTGTTTATTTGTGCAGTCTGATGTTACTCAATGCCTTATGCTTCACTGAAAAACATCCTTCTTTCAATATAACAAGGGCAGAATTCTTATTGAGAATTTCAAGGTCAGAGATAAGTTATACAGTTGAATCCTCTTAATTGCAACCCTGATAATAGCAACTAACTGCTTAATTGCAACTGACTTTAGGCACAAATAGTAGATATAAATAACAAATAGCTCCTCCTCATAGCAACTTCTGGTTAATAGCAACAAAAATGTTGACAAATTAGAGTTGCTATTATCAGGATTCTACTGTATTGGCATGTTTCATTGATAGCTATGGAAATGTATGTTAATTTATATGATATTTATTTAATGATTGAAAAAAAATTAATGTACATTAATTTATGACATAATATTTATTTAGAGGTGATATTCTATATTCTGTGTCAGAGCTACAGATAGAGAGAGAATTTGGGATTTAGAATTAAGGTATTTCACAAGTTCCTGCTCAAATCCTATTTTGCAGATATTCATACACAGGACAATTGAAATGAATACCTACAACCTAGGGTTTCATTTGGAAATAAAGATTTCAGACTTGAGTTACCTCCTCTTATCTGTACCTCTAATATATTATATACTATTATTTGATTTAGGCAGAAGATCTGATAGTGACATACAACAGAAGAGGGAATCCTGTGGCAGGAGTCATAATAGAACCAATACAGGCAGAGGGGGGAGACAACATGGCCACTCCATACTTCTTTCAACGGCTTCGAGAAATCACCAACAAGGTACTCATGTGATGCAATTTTTTTTTCATTTTTCATTATTTCTGTAAATACATGACTGATTTTAAAAGGGTTTGAAGCAGAGAACGTTGAAAAACGTAAGGGATTTGCTGGTTGTTGAAGATCGTTTAATAATCTACTGATTAAAAGGCTGTTGATGACCTAGTAAATTTTTACATGGTTGTCAGTAATGTTTTTGACAGCAGATTTTTTAAAAGATATGCCACATTCAGCAAATTTCTGATATTTTCCCACCTTTTTCCCAACTTCTCTGCTTCAAACAAAATTCAAATTGGTCATGTATCAACAGAATTATTGATGGTTTTATGAAATTGGTGTGTCACGTGATTCTCTGCCATGTAATTGCAGAAACTCAATTGTATTTCGTCCTCTGGTTACCAAAACTTCATATCTACATCTTGAATTAAGATTTTGACACAACATCTTGTTCACCCATTAAAGATATTACAAAATTTACACCTTGAGAGTTGCAAGTGATAACATGCAGCTTACTTGCCCTGTATCTCTAGAAGGTGTCACTAGATATGTTCAACATCAAATCTTTATGATCATAATAAGTTAACCCTTGTCATGCTGAACCAGGAATATTCCTGTTTTGACAGGAGGTATAGACAAAGATCAGTCTGCACCTATGTGCAGTCTGATCTTAGTCAACACCACCTGTCTGTCCCCTTTCAAGGCAGAGTCGTTAACGAATTTAATCTTCAAAAGATTATCTATACCCTTGGATAGTAGGGCTTTCAGTACTTTGATATGAGTGCAATTCTGAAATACGATTTTAATTCAGCATGGCAAGGATTAATCTAGCAGGTATGTTGGTCTCTCATACGTATGCAAAAAAACAACAAGATTTATTCCTTCAAAACACCCAGCAGTGGTAGCGTTTATCACTCCGACATTTGTCTCCCACCAATGGGTAGATAATTAGAAATTATAGTGGGATAGCAGCTGGAGGCTAAGGAAGGTTTTGATGCTAGTACATTTGTACTGGTGTGAGAAATACCAAGAATTCATTGGTAGGTGCTTCAGTCTCTGTGATATGACTGAAAGATTGTTATCAAACCCAATTCAAACAATCTTTCAAAGCAATTATACATGATAATATTGTAATCAAACAAAAATGATATTGCATAACTTATTGCCTTTAAAAGAAATCATAATGTGATATACCTTGGCTTATTTGACCCAAATTTGACCTCTGCGGAAAAGATGCTTGAATAACAATTACCAACATATTTTATCAATTGATAAAATATATATACTGGCCAAAAGTCCTAGCCGGCCACTTTAAAAATGACGATAACTTTTTTAAAAGTTATAACATTTTAATGAAATTTGATGTGTGAATTTTTCAGCATATTGTACGTGGATTTCCATCATGAATTACAAATAATTATCAAATTTGGATGTGTAATAAAGGAAAAGCTCAAAAAGCTCTAAATCTTAATAGAGATCGGGATATTATACTTTCAACAAATCAAAGTCCGCAAATCGTACGCTGCAACCCAGGCCAAGAAAAAAATTGGAAAATATTGTCAATTTTAAGTGACCTTTGACTACAGGAGAAACAGAAAGAATAGGAGGCATGGTAAAATGGTGTTTAAATTCAACCGGCAAACCATTTTATCTAGCGAATATGCTCAAATATGGTCTGTTGTGAAAAAAACGATGAATCAAACTGTTTTTTTTTCACATATCCTACATTTTGTAGCTCAACGGGAATTATCAGTCTATGTTTTATGCATTTTTGAAGAAAAACGTGTTTTAGGTGCTGTTTCTAGGAACCGTTGTTCTGCATAAATAAGCTCTATCACTTTCTTCTAGGGCCATATGCCGCGCACAATTGTCGAACATTTTCATTTTTTTTTCTAGTCTATGTTGCAGCAAACGACCCATGAGACAAAAATCGCTACATTGATAATATTTTGAGCTCTGTATGAATTTAGAGCTTTCTGAGCTTTTCTCATGTTTCGCTTTAAATTCAATGAAATAACGGTAACCTTTCGGCAAAATCATCTGGAAAGTTGCTTAAAAATTCACATAGCAAATTTCACGAAAATCCAAACAACACAGGAAAAATTTTCTTTGTTTTTAAAGTGGCCGGTTAGAAGTTTTGACTAGTATATTACATTCAATACCATTTGTTATTCATTCCTTTGAAAGCATGTGCAAAGCTAAATAGGAATAATCAGATTTCTATTCATCTAAATAGCAGGGGGTCAGATTCGGGTCAATAAAACCAGGCTATAAAAGCCTATGTGACATACAAAACTGAAGATCGTCTGTGCATTATTTGAATTATCCTTTCATTTTCAGTACAATGCCGGACTCTTGGTAGATGAGGTACAGACAGGATGTGGGGCCACGGGGCTGTTCTGGGGTCATGAACATTTTGATCTCCCTGATGCTCCAGATATTGTGACCTTTAGTAAGAAAATGTTGACTGGAGGCTTCTATCACAAAGATTCTATGAGGCCAGATAAGGTATATATCAAGGGAAATATATAGAGCATATTGAATGAGTGGTCATTGAATTCCGAATTTATTAAACAAGTCATCTATAAATAGATCAAAACGAGGCTACGCTGAGTTTTTATCTGTCTATAGATGGTGAGTTTAATAAATTTGGTATTTGATTAGCACAAATTTGATATTCTATTCTTAAAATAACCTATATTATGGTGACAAAAAGAGAAAATTTTGATATCTTTTTATGCATGTTACATATAACAGGGTTATTTCACTCATAATATAAACTAGTTCATTTCATTAAGAAGAAAAATATAATCTCAATTTTGTCACCATATTTTTAAATACATTGTTATTTTTAAAAAGAATTAACATTTCAACAAAGATTCTATGAGGCAAGATAAGGTACATATCAAGGGATCAGTGCAAAACCATTGTCATTGCCTATGAATAAATAGGCAATGACAATAGTCATTGCCTATGAATAAATAGGCAATGACAATAGTTTAGCACTGACACATGGAAATAAACTAGGTTATTCCATTATGAAGAAAAATATAATCTCAATTTTGTCACCAAAACATTTTGTACATTGTTAATACTTATGCCCCTGCATTGATTAATTCAGCAGCATATTGTTTAACCTTATTTGTCTGTCTGTCTGTCAAATTGGCTGGCTGTAAAACTAAAGAAAAAAACAGACTGTAACTGTGCCAATTACTTCCAGTTAATTCAAGATGCAATGCTAATATTGGGTATGATGATAGATCTCATCTGCTGGTACAAAGGTCAAGGTCATATGACTAAGTTCACATTTTAAGATTTTAGGTGCAAAAGGATTTGCAAAAAATAATTAAAAAGGATATAGCCATGTATGGGAAATCTGGCCATTTTTGCAATGCATAAAGGTATTGGTAGTATTTGTTCTCTGTGTTAATATTGTTTCAAAACTAAGCAATATTCTTCAATCAGTTGCTAATATTAGAAAAAAAAGAACTCTTGCTAATTAAACGAGATTGAAATTGATGTAGAAAACAAAGAATTTATTTTGAAATTTTTTGAGCATGAGTTTAAGATACATTTGCTCTTACCATTCTAGGGCTATAGAATTTTCAACACCTGGGTTGGTGACCCCAGCAAGGTCATTCTCCTGGAGGAAGTGGTCAAGGTCATCAAAAAAGAGAATCTCCTGGACAATGTCAAGGTCACTGGTCAATATCTACAAGAAGGTCTCAAAGATATGCAGGTGATTATCTTCTTTTTTATGGGCCTTTTACTTGTAAGAATCAAGTCAAAGCTTTTCAGTTGGCTATTCTGGTTCTTAGAATTTCTAGTTAAGTCACTGTCAATGTCAGTAAACAAAAAGGAAAAAAAACAACTGTAGGTTACTTTTTGGCTACATTTACCAAAAGGCCAGCAGGCTATCGTCATGGCATTGGATCCACTGTATGTGCCTATATATAACTTTAAACTTTCCCTTGCAAAGTTTTCTCCTCAGAATTCGAAAAATTTGGCTTTCATAGTCCTATTTCTTTGGAATTTGAAATAAGATAAGGGAGATAATAAGATTTTTTATTAGCTCCACTGGCTGAAAGCCACTGGGGCTATTGTCATGGTGTTGTGTCCGTCGTGCGTCCGTCCGTCCGTCCGTCCGTCCGTCCGTGCGTGCGTCCGGTCGTAAACTTTTCTTTAAAAATCTTCTCCTCAAAAACTACCAGATTGATTTCAACCAAACTTCACAGGAATGATCCTTGGGTGACCCTCTTACAAAGTTGTTCAAGAATTTTTGATCCAATGAAAAACATGGATTTTATGGGCGTGGCTAATTTCCAAATATGGTAAAAAGTGAGTTTTCTCAGATTCTAATCAATGGATACCAATTAAATTTTACATGAATGATCCTTTGGTGACCCTTTATCAGTCTACAAAAAATCATTTTGATTGGATGGAGAATATGCATTTTATGGGCGGAGGTCATTTCTCTATATGTTATAAAGTGGAAAATTTGAAAATCATTTTCTCAGAATATAACTGATGGATATCAACCAAATTTCACTGGAATGATCCTTGAGTGACCCTTTATCAGTCTACAAAAAATCATTGTGATTGGATGAAAAATATGCATTTCATGGGCGGAGGTCATTTCTCTATATGTTATATAGTGGAAACTTTGAAAATCATTTTCTCAGAATGTAATCGATGGATATCAACCAAATTTCACTGGAATGATCCTTGAGTGACCCTTTATCAGTGTACCAAGAATAATTTTGATTGGATGAAAAATATGCATTTTATGGGCGGAGGTCATTTCTCTATATGTTATATATCGGAAAATTTGAAAATCATTTTCTCAGAATGTAATCGATGGATATCAACCAAATTTCACTGGAATGATCCTTGAGTGACCCTTTATCAGTGTACCAAGAATAATTTTGATTGGATGAAAAATATGCATTTTATGGGCGGAGGTCATTTCTCTATATGTTATATATCGGAAAATTTGAAAATCATTTTCTCAGAATTTAACTGATGGATATCAACCAAATTTCACTGGAATGATCCTTGAGTGACCCTTTATCAGTTTACCAAAAATTATTTTGATTGGATGAAAAATATACATTTTATGGGTGGAAGTCAATTCTCAATATGTTAAATAGTGGAAACTATGAAAAACATTTTCTCAGGATGTAACTCATGAATATCAATCAAATATTTTTGGTATGATCTTTGGGTGACCCATTATCATGCAGCCAAAAATTATTTTGATTAGATGAAAAATATGTCTTTTAATAGTAGAGGTCATTTCTCTATCAGTTATATAGTAGAAACTTTGAAAATCTTTTTCATCATCAGTAGAACCCTTAATATCTAAAAATCTAGTCAAATCATTTATTTGCTTTTACAAGAATTTCAAGCCTGTGGAGCGACTCAAGCCATTCATGGCTTTCTAGTGTAATTTATAATTTTTTTACTAAAAGTTGCTTCCCTTGATACTTGCATAAATGAAGAAACATTGCAAGTGTACAAATGCTTCTAGGCTGATTATTGACATTTGGTGACTCAAAGCTTGTAACTACAGCTTTGAGCTCTAGTTGCAAGGTTCTGGTTGCCCAATATATAAAAAATCTGAAATATCTTGTTTCCAAGTTTGATAGTTTTGAACTTTGCCAACATGATGTATGCTATTCATCACCCTTCATGCTTTTTTCTTTCAGAACAAATACAGTAACATCTTAAGCAAAGCGCGAGGGCTGGGAACATTTTGTGCAATAGATTATCCAGACGCTGCCACTAGGGATAAAGTGATCAACATGCTGAGACAGAGAGGTAATTACTATTTAAAAATTAACAGGGTGCTGCTGTCAATCAAATTAAATAGAGGATAATCGTTTGTTTCATTGTAAGATCGATTTATATTTCATTTAGTGAACAACAAAAGCTATATTTTCACATGTGAATATAGTTTTTGTTGTTCATTCAATGAAATATAAATCGATCTTACTCAAAAAACAAACAATTATTCTATTTCTTTATTGCAAAAATGAGATAAAATGTGAAACTTCAAGGATATATTTTCGTGAAGCGCGTCATTTTGTGCATGATTGCTGTGCATTGTTCATTGTGATATCACTCATTTTGCCCCGCATAGATAACGTCAGATAGGATGATATACACAAAAGCATGGTAAAAGTTTTTGATAATTTCAATGTTTTTGCGGTGAGATTATCAAGTAATAATCTACTTTCTTTTCTTGATAAACCACCAAAAAAAGCATTAAAAAAATTGATCAGCCAAACACTTATTTTTGAGCCTGTGTGCAACATTTCCAACAATTTGAAATATTTGTGAGGTGTAAACTTTGAGCAGTGTAAACAGCCAAAAACTGTAAATATAAAGTTTCCTGATGGTCTACAGATACTTTGAGACCTTGTATATCTACTAAACAATAGTAAAGACTCAGGTCAGACTGTGAGGATGCACTGGTTGGTCTGTCTTTGCTTTATGCATATATTTGAAATTGTTGGAAATCTCACGCATAGGCTCATTTGTAATGATATGACTGTTGAACTCAGACTTTAATTTCATTTCAATCATTTTCATGGAAGGGGTACTTAAATATTATAACTACAGCTTTAGTTACAATGTTTAGGTCACCCTACAACAGTTTGCTCTTGTTTTTATAAGTCCATTACCATGTATTTTTACAGATAAATTACGTTTTTAAAACTATTTGAGAGGTGTCATGACAGAGGTCAAGGGGCTAGGGTAGCAATCAATTAGTTGATTTATTATACCACCCACAAATTAGATGGGATGATAGTTTTACCATATCTCTCTGTCACGGTTAATAGCAGGTTGGACTCTCATTCACGAAGTCATCAAATAGATACATTTGTATTCAGAAACAGCTGAAGTCCTATCTGATAGTTGTCTCCTACCAATTGGTGTATTATTGTAGGCCTACCCGTGCGAAAAATAAACGCAGCTCTGCGTAAAAGCTGGATAAAAGCCGGCTTTTATCCAGCTTTTCTGCGTAAATACAGAAAAACAGCACAAGAGCTGCGTATTTTTGAAAAGTTTTCAGTAAAGCTGCGTATTTTTCAGAAAGCTGCGCTTAAGCTGCGTTTTATTATTTGAAGCTGTACAGAAGCTGCGTCTTTTATGAAAGAGCTGCGTCTTTTTTGAAAGAGCTGCGTAAAAGCTGAATCTTTTTCTTTACAAGCTGCGTATTCTTTTTTCAGGTTTCAATTATAAATTACCCAGTTCGTGGAAGCTGTGCAGAAGCTGCGTATTTAACGAAGGTAAAATTTGACATCTTGAAAAGTAAATACGCAGCTTTTACGCAGCTTTCAAAGGTGCGTATTTGTTTTAAGTGAAGACAAATAAATCAAACTTTGATAGACATAGAAAAAAATGGCACTTTTTATTTTACCCTTTTAATTGCTTGTGAATATATAAAAAGTAGCAGTTTTGTGTAAATCACCATATTACAAAATATTTTAAAAATTAACCAGATATTTGAATGAAATGAAACTTTTATATCACCTAAAGTTACAATAATGAATATTGATTTAAACCCTTAAAATCCTGTTGTTGTTTATAGTGTTGAAACAAATTGCCTTTTTTTAACTTCCAACCAGTGAAAGTTTTGTTTTTCCAACAATGATTTAGAAGATATCAGGTAATGTAAGCTGAGATCAGACTGCATATCTGTGCATTTATCTAGTTTGTCAATCATATGTGAAAAGACTTATGCTCAAACATAGTGCACTATAGGTGTTAACCAATCATAATGCCCTTTGTCATGCATTGGTTATCACCAATTATATCCCCCCAGGGTGCCAGAGTTAAGACAAAAAGCCTTTGATATACAACCTTCTTATAGCTAAGTCATAGATGAAGCAAAACCAATAGACAACCTTCCCTTTATCTCACCCTTTCTCCTAGCCATTCATTGATCCTAACTACTAACTAAAACCAAACCAAACTATCTTTCTCCTAACCCACCATCTGTCTGTATGTTTGTCTCTCTCAATCTACCCACCCATCCATCCATCTACCCACCCACCTAACCATTCATCCCATCCCTCCCTCTCTCCCGACCTCCACCCACCCACCCACCCAGCCACCCACCAACCCATCCATCCATCCATCCATCCATCCATCCATCCATCCATCCATCCATCCATCCATCCATCCATCCATCCATCCATCCATCCATCCATCCATCCATCCATCCATCCATCCATCCATCCATCCATCCATCCATCCATCCATCCATCCATCCATCCATCCATCCATCCATCCATCCATCCATCCATCCATCCATCCATCCATCCATCCATCCATCCATCCATCCAATCAATATTACAAAATGTTTCAATACCTATGTCTCATTTCAAAATAATACCTTGGTATTCTTTGATTTTTTTACTGGTTCCAAGATAGTAAATTTAGTTTTGAAATGCTGATCAAAGGTACACTTTTAAAAAAATCTAAAATAAAAAAGGGGTAATTTTTCCATTTATTTTTCAAATGTGTTTTTCTTAGTATATAAGGATGCCTAAAATAAAGGAATAAATTTATCTCCCTTGGAGTACCTGATTTAAAAGATCATGTGACTTTATTAGCCAATCAGAAAATATTATTTCCAAGCTAACTGGCACCATTTTGAAAAATGGCTCCAAAAAGGAATCATGACATAAAAAATGTATTAGCACCTTACAGGTAATCTTTCATTATCAAACAGTAAAAGATAAATGCTAATTTTATTATTGTTTGTCAGTATAGGTTCTATGAAAGTTAGAATTGGGATAGATTCACCTTCAATACTTTTATGTAAGTGGCTGACTCAATACACTATCCCATAAAATGGAGGACAAAATGGAGGACACATTTTGAAAGTGATTTCACACATGAAAATTATTATCATCAATGCATTTCCTTTTTCAAAGGCAATCTCAAGTAATATTTAAGTAATATTTAACTGTGTAGTACTTTCTTCATATTTTCTTTTACAGAGATATTTGAAAAGATGTGAATAAATGATTTTTTGTAACCCTTGTTTATAATTTTGAATGAAAAAAAAAGTTTAATATAATAAAAAAAAAAACTAACATATCTGAATATTTGCTCCTTTAAATTTCAGGCAGGTGCTAAATACTTATTAGATGATTGTTGTATACAAGAAATGAACATGGAATGTTGATTCAATCTACCCCTAACCCACTGGTCAAAAGAAAAGCAATGTAATATTGCAGTATGGGTAATTAAAATATTGAATTATTAGAAGAGTAAAAGAATACATTAATTATACTTTTATTTAACTAAACCTATTCCTAAACAAAAACCTACTAGTTTGGAAGCCAAAAGACAACTAAATTAGCTTGTATGAAAAAAAAAATATCAGAACCATCAGATTTAATGATCTGTTGGAAAATATTGTGTGAAAAGAAGAACCCCTTGTATCTTTCTCCATTTACACCAATAAATCAACAAGGTTCATGTTCAGTGTTGGGTTAGTAGGACTTCTTAATTAGTTAAATGTATACCTAATTAATTGCCTTTGGAAATCAAGTATCTGTTAAAGTGTCAAGGTAATCAATCTGTTGACAGGTGTGAATAAGTGACATAGGAACACACACGGATTGTGATTGACCCTTAAACCAGGGTTATGACCCTGAAAAAGCTGAAAATATCCTGTTTTGACCCAAAGAAATTTCTTCCAAGTGGTCATTTTGATACACTGCAAAGAAAATTTAAGTGGTCAAAACTGGGTTTAGCGCTGAAACTTTCAACAATGTATGATTCTAATTATTGAATTTTCCCTTCATTTGATTACTAGAAAAGGTCGATTCAAACTGAAACCTGAAAACTACTCCTCATGATTCAGCACTTTGCCTTTCCGGTTGTTTTGGCCTATTAAGAATGAATGACTCCTTAATTTCAAACACTAGCTCATGCCATAAACACAATCACTAAAATCAATTTGTTTGTATAAGATAGATATGATTTATATCATCAATATCATTTCATCACACTTTCTTTATTTAATGCAGTTCAACAAATTAATGTTTATCTCCCTTTTCCTTGAAATTTTGTAAGGAAAAAAGATTTTTTTTTTAAATTTAAAAATTCATTTTAATATTTGCTCCTTTAATTTCAGTCAGGTGCTAAATACTTAGAAGATTGTTGTATACAGGAAAACTACAATGGAATGCTCAATCTACCCTTAACCCACTGGTCATAGGATGAGCAATAGACTGATGCAGTATGGGTAATATATTTAATTCTTAGAAGAGTCAACGATTTAAATATATCAGTAACATTTTATTTAACTAAATCTATTCATAGACAAAAAAAAAACATTGCTAAAAGGCACATGGCAACAAAAATAGTTTGTATGTAGAATGTTCAGAACCATTTCATTTACTATTGGAAAACATTTTGTGAAAAGAAGATTAAATATGTATCTTTCTCCATTTCAATCAATATTTATAATTAGTTGAAAACAAAGGAATTATCAGTGTTGGGTTATCAAGACCCCTCCCTCTCTTTATTTATTCATAGTTTAATTTATTCTCTTTTGAAATCAATTAAAGTTACAAGGCAATCTTATGTCAGGTTTGTTGTGAAATACAGTAATTAAAACACAATAACCAGAATACATTTGTTTATTAGAAAAGTATATTATTCTAAATCCATTTAATTGTCTAGTTCCATTGCCTTGATTCAAGGTAGATAAATAATTCAAAGCTTATCTCCCTTTGCCATAAAAACTCAAGTATACAAGTTTCAATAATTTTTGTTTCTGTCTTACTATGAATTCGGAATCCAGATGAAGAAATAAGGCCTCTATCTTTCAATTTATTTGTAAAGAAAACGTCATTAATAAATATTGTTACCTAAAATTATTTTGATTGGCATGCATATATAATATCTTAGGCATATTATTTTAATGGGTCTGTGATATTTCATGGAAAACGAATTTGCAAAATTCAATTTTTCGCCATTGTAATCTCTGTAAAATGCAACAAAATATCCTATTGACATTGTCAAAAATGAAATTTTGTCAGATATTGTCAACAAAAAGAACTTGTATAAACTATAAGGAACAAATGTTTTAGGCTTATCATCTAAGTATGTCATATTAGGCTTTCCTTTTACGAAAATGTTGTATGACTAAATGTCATTCGAATAATTTTCATTCACTGGATTTAATGATTTCAATAAGCCTCAAGTCACAAACTTAATTTTACCATGTACACTGAGGTTGTGTACACATATCCATGCAGAGGAGACTGACTGCAGGTACTATCATAATTAGAATATTTAGGCCTGTGGAGTAAATTACGAGCTCAAGTGCCCTTGTTCGTTAAGATTAGAACTAAATTGATCTATTTCTGTAGTTACAAGCAAGCTTTGACTATTAAGTAATTATTGAAAAGAACCAATTATCGTAATTATGTGTAGATATGTCAATCGGTCGAAATTACATTAAAAATTTTGACCAATACCATGAAATGTCTCATTACAAAATTTTTGTATTTGACAACATGTCATAGTTGACAAAATGACGTGGGCCCATCTGCAGATACCAAGGTCATCAATTGAGGTCAAACTCAGCAACAGTAAATAAATAAACAAGAGGACCAAGATGGTCCTAGATTGCTCACCTGAGTCTCTTTGACCCCTGAGACAACACATTAATTAGATAGGCAGATGTCAAAAAGAAGATAATTGCCTAAGATCAATACCATGGAACGTTTTCAGCAAAGAGCAAGACAGATATGCCTTTTTGCTCTTTGATTCTATGTAAAAAGGGATGCACCCGGGTGGACCCAAAAAGTGACCCCAGGGTCTTGACATGAACAAACTTGGAAGAGGTCCATAAGATGATGCTACATTCTAAATATGAAAGCTGTCTGCCTTCTGGTTTCAGAGAAGAAGATTTTTGAAGATTTTCATTTTTAGCTCCACTGGCTGAAAGCCACTGGGGCTATTGTCATGGCGTTGTGTCCGTCGTGCGTCCGTCCGTCCGTCCGTGCGTGCGTGCGTCCGGTCGTAAACTTTTCTTTAAAAATCTTCTCCTCAGAAACTACTGGATGGATTTCAACCAAACTTCACAGGAATGATCCTTGGGTGACCCTCTTTCAAAGTTGTTCAAGAAATTTTGATCCAATGAAAAACAAGGATTTAATGGGCGTGGCTTATTTCCAAATATGGTAAAAAGTGAGTTTTCTCAGATTCTAATCAATGGATACCAATTAAATTTTACATGAATGATCCTTGGGTGACCCTTTATCAGTCTACAAAAAATCATTGTGATCGGTTGGAAAATATGCATTTTATTGGCGGAGGTCATTTCTCTATATGTTATATAGTGGAAACTTTGAAAATCATTTTCTCAGAATGTAATGGATGGATATCAACCAAATTTCACTTGAATGATCCTTGGGTGACCCTTTATCAGTCTACAAAAAGTCATTGTGATCTGATGGAAATTATGCATTTTATGGGCGGAGGTCATTTCTCTATATGTTATATAGTGGAAACTTTGAAAATCATTTTCTCTAAATGTAACAGATGGATATCAACCAAATTTCTCTGGAATGGTCCTTGAGTGACCCTTTATCAGTCTACACAAAATCATTGTGATCAGATGAAAAACATGCATTTTATGGGCAGAGGTCATTTCTCTATATGTTATATAGTGGAAAATTTGAAAATCATTTTCTCAGAATCTAATTTTTGGATATCAACTAAATTTCACTGGATTTATTCTATAGTGACCAAAAATTATTTTGATTGGATGAAAAATATGCATTTTATTGGTGGAGGTCATTTCTCAATAAGTTCAATAGTGGAAACTATGTCAATCAGATTTTTGGTATGAGCGAAGTTCATTTCTCTATCTGTTATATAGTTCAAACTCCGAAAATCATTTTCAACATCAGTAGAACCCCAAATATTTATTTGCTGTTAGAAGAATTTCAAGCCTGTGGAGCGACTCAAGCCATTCATGGCTTTCTAGTTTTACCCTTCGTGCTCATTAGATAAAGGGATGCACCCGTGCAAAGCCCAAATATGACCCAAGGGTCTTGATATGAACAAACTTGGTAGAGGCCTACTAGGTGATGCTACACACTAAATATTTAAGCTGTCTGCCATCTGGTTACAGAGAAGAAGATTTTTAAAGATTATCGCTCTTTGATTCTATGTAAAAAGGGTTGGGCCCGGGCAAAGCCCAAATATGACCCCAGGGTCTTGATATGAACAAACTTGATAGAGGTCCACTAGACGATGCTACATACCAAATATGAAAGCTGTCTGTCTTCTGGTTTCAGAGAAGAAGATTTTTGTAGATTTTCATTTTTTCACCCTTTTTGTTAAGGGTAAAGGGAAAGTTAAGGGTGGATTTCATTTATTTGAACAACTTTGGTAGAGCTTGACCCAAGGAACATCCCTGCCAAGTTTCATCAAGATTGGCCCACTGGTTTAGGAGGAGAAGATGTTTAAAGAAATTGTGGACGACGCACGACGGACGACGCACGACTGACGACGGACGACGGACATTCTACGATCCCAATAGCTCACCTTGAGCACTTTGTGCTCAGGCGAGCTAACAAAAAATGAAGAGTTTCAATGAATCTTACTCAACCGTTTCTGGATTACGCTCAACAAGGGCATTTCTTGGGTATTGGTGTTTCTCTTACAAACCTTGTTTCTGTTTTAGGAAAGTTATTACTGTTACATTCAACATCTGGAGGATAGTCAAAGAAAGATGATGACTGCCTTGGAAGATAAATGACCTGATGGAACTTATTTCAAACAATTGTTTCCCATAATGATATTTGATCTTGGAAGAAACTTTTTCAGTATCTCTGACTTTAAGGTGAAGGCAACACTCAAGGTGAATTTAACTGAAACTTTTTAAAAATACATTAGGACTGTATGTAAGTTAAAGGTCATGGCCACAACTCTAGGTAACACATTTTTAGGGTAAACATGTGTGGTGTCTCAACAGGAAATATCATGGAGTGCCTTCGGCTTAAGGCCATTTTGGCTGTTATCATGGTTTTGTGTCTGTGCATCAACAAAATTTACCATTAGAAATCTCCTCAGAAATAATTAAAAGAACTGGAATTGAAATTGCAACAAAATTGAGTTTTTTTCCAATTACAATGCAAAGCTATCAGAAATCATACTGCTTTACATTTTCTTAGAACATAAAGGATGGCTTTCAACCAAGTTTCATAAATTGTGTTGGATTTCCTTAAAACTATAACAGGATGATTGAAGAGTTACAGTGAAGGTTCCAATTGAAAATAGGGCTAGTCTATTTTAAAACACAGGAAAAGGGCCTTATGGAATTTTGCTCAGAATGTTCTTGTTAACAAGAAAAAAATGCCACAAATATTTAAGAATTTCCTCGACATCTTCACAGGATGATTGTAAGAGCCTAAGGAAGTTTCCTTTCAAACATGGGGCTGATCTGTCGGAAAACATGGAAAAAGGGGCCTTGTGGATTTTTGCTCAAAATATTCTCATTTATGGGATAAAGTGCTCAAGTATTATCAAAATTTCTGTATTCTCTCAGAGGAGGCCACAAGAAATTTCCCTTTGAAAATGGGGCTGATCCGTTAGAAACAGAGCGAAAGGGATCTAATGGATTTTTCTCAATTATGCTTGTTTACAACAAATTGTTTATTTGAATTGGGTTTAATCTTTAAAATCTTTCAATTATATCGCAGCAGCTGGAGCACATAACAATGGATTCTTGGTATTTCCCACAACAGTACTTCCATTACGTTCTTTCCAGCTGCTATCCCACTTAGGTCTACTAATAATCAGCCCACTGTTGGGAATAGAACCCTAGACCTTTTGAATGATAGTCCAACGTGCTACCATCACCATTGCCCTATCATAGCAAATCTACAGATATTATCACAACTGTCATATCACAGTTGGTAGCGCATCAGACTGTCAATCTAGAGGTCCTGGGTTTGATCCCCGATGGCAGCACTCATGCTTTCAGACTATTTATCTCTCACCAATGGGTTGATATTAATATGATGGCTCAGCGCGAAACCGTTGTAACTCCCTATAAACATATAGGGAGTTACAGCTGTTTCGCGCTGAGCCATCGAATAGACCTATGTGAGATAGCAGCTGAAGGCTAGGAAAGGATGTAAT
Source organism: Fragum whitleyi (assembly GCA_948146395.1). Taxonomy (NCBI): domain Eukaryota; kingdom Metazoa; phylum Mollusca; class Bivalvia; order Cardiida; family Cardiidae; genus Fragum; species Fragum whitleyi. The sequence goes on from OX411545.1 coordinate 37,273,165, forward strand.
GGTAGTACTGGTGAAAAATACCATTGTTCGGTGCTCGAGCCGCCGCAAAATAATGGAAAGATTTTCAAAAGCAGCATAAAACCACATTCAATCAATCCATAAACTACAAATATAATCAGATTTCCATTAAACTTTCAAGGATAATAGATGAAAGACAAGGAAGGTTCCTTTAAAATGTGAGGCTGATCTGTTTGAAAACAAAGGAAAAGGGTTCTTATGGAATTTTGCTCAGAATATTCTTATTTGCACAATAAAATCCACAAATATTATAGGATTTCCTTAAAAATTTCGCAGGATGATTGTAGGGCCATAATTAAGGTTTCTTTAGTAAATGAGGCTTATCTGATGGAAAAGACACGGGAAAGTGGGGTCTAATGGACTTTTGTTCAAATCATTCTAAGTTAATTTGATTTGAATTGGGGTTTTACGTCGCTTTACACAATCTCTCAGTTATATTGCGACGACTGGAGTACCCAACGATGGATTCCTGCTATTTCTCACACCAGTACTACCAACATATCCCTTTCCTAGCCTCCAGTTGCTATTCCACATAGGTTTACGATTATCTACCCATTGGTGGAAGTCAAATGTCGGAAAGGATAAGTGCTGCGGCAGGGGATCAAGCCCATGCAAATATAGACCCCTGGATTAGAAGTCTGGCGCGCTACCAACTGCACTATTGCCGCGCCTCATTCTAAGTTAAGCAATTTAGTCAACAAATATTTCCAAATTGTCTTTAAACTTTCACAGGATGATATTAGCATTTGAAGGAAGATTCAGGTTCTATGTGACTTATAATGAAAACAATATAAATAGAGCCAAAAGGATTGTTGTTTAAAACTAATTGAAGGAGAGAAAATTGGCTAAGTTGATTTATCATTTATTCATTCTTTTTAAACAATAAGTTCCTGAAATGTAAGATTAAATTGAGAGATAACTTGATAGCCAGATGAGCTTCTAAGGCTGTCATTGGCCTCTTGTTATATTTGGCAATCAAGTAAAATCGTTGAATAACTTGATGTATGCAAGTTTTTTTTCAAACTATTCTCTTTCAATAATTTCGATTACATTCAGGCCTTTGGGTGAAATCAGTAACTTAAGCACCTCTAGTTGTGTTTTTTGCTTGTCGCTTTGCCACTTTTAGCATCATTGCAGTCATAATACAGGGACTGGTGTACCTTCATATGATTTCCTGCATTTTTCACACCAGCACAACTACATCATTTCAGTCTGACCTCCAGTGCTCATCCTATTTAGGTGAACTACTTATCAATCCCTGATTGTAAGGAAAGAAATGACTGTTGTCATATTAACTTTTATCAAATGAAAGATGGCTGTGATAGAGGACACACTCACATCACTAGATTTGACAGCCCAAAAGGTAAGGGACTGACTAGATTTTTGTTGTGGAAACAGGACAGGGATTCTTAATCATCGTATTGAAATGTAGTAAAAACTGTAAAATACTAAAAATATATGTTGTTAGAGCTCAGATGTTTTGGAACAAAAAGTCAAGTCATTTTCATAACTTTTTTGTTGTCTATGTGGCTTAGGCATTAGAAGGGAGAAATATTTTAACCTTTAGCACTAAAATTTAAGAGCTGCGTATTTTAAAATTGAGCTGAGTAAAAAATAGGCAGGGCTGCACTTAAAAAACGCAGCTTTCTTATAAAAAACGCAAAGCTGCGTTAAAGCTGGACAATAGCTGCGTAAAAGCCGGCTAAAAGCCGGCGGTATTGGCACCTGCGTAAAAGCTGCGTTTACGCAGAAAAAACGCAGCTTTAACGCAGTTTTCTCTGAAAAACGCAGAAAATACGCAGGTTTCTAAGGAATTGTATAGAAAGATATATTAGAAAAAACGCAGTGCTGCGTAAAAAAACGCAGTATCTTAATAAAAACGCAGCTAGCTGCGTAAAAGCTGTACAATTTCTGCGTTTTTCTAGCTAATTCTATTTGAATTCTTATTAAGCTGCGTTTACGCAGCTATGCGTAAAAGCCGGCTTTTACGCAGGTGCCAATACCGCCGGCTTTTAGCCGGCTAAAAGCCGGCTTTTACGCAGCTAAATAGCCGGCTTTTAGCCGGCTATTTTTCGCAAGGGTAATTGGGGCTTGGAAAGGATGTAGTGGATGTACTGTTGTGAGAAATAACATTCTTCAATGCTGTTTGGTTGTTTATTGAGAAATAGCAAAAGATAATCATTTAATAAACTCGCTGCCTTATCAGTGAAATTATCAAAAACTTATACCCGTCTTTCGTTCATTTCACTCTATCTGACATTATCTAAGCAGAGCCCAAAAAGTGACACAATCAAATGCAAATTGATTACATTTTGTTTCATTTTTGCATTAAAGAAATAGAATTATAGTTTGTTTTTTCGAGTAAGATTGGTTGATATTTATGAAGAACAAATGCTATAGTTTCACTCGTGGCTCCACCACAAATATAGCTTTTGTTGTTCACTCAATGAAATATCAATTGATCATTCACTGAAATAAACAATTATCCTCTATTCATTTTCCTGGAGCAGCTAGATGCAATTCCTTAAGAAATTGTCAAGTAAACGCTTAAAGTCAATAGGCAAAGAAAAGTCATAAAAACAGCTTGAATAAATCTGCATTTATGACATTTTGGTTGACTATTGGTGTGGGACTTGAATTCTGATGTCAGGGGCAAATGTGTGTTGTGTTTTACAAGCATGACTTGTTCTTTTTACCGGTGTTCACACAGGGGGGTTGTGGTGACTATTCAATTGGGTTCAGACCCACTCTCACCTTTCATAAAGGCCATGTCTTGTTCTATTTACAGGTGTTCACACAGGGGGCTGTGGTGATTATTCAATGAGGTTCAGACCCACTCTCACCTTTCATAAAGGTCATGTGGACATTTTCCTGGAGCATTTTGATGCCATCCTTGGTGAAATCTCCAAGTAAATGCATTAAGTCAATAGGCGACTGTCTTCAAGTAAATGACATTTTAACGACATACAACATTTTAGTTACCCTTTGGTGGTGAAATAAGAGCTGTGAATATAAATGACAAGGTAAAGGTCAACTATCAAGGTCACACTCGTGGGATTATTTTTATACAGGTCAAGTGGACATATTCTCGGAACATTTTAATGCTGTTCTTTGTGAAATCTCTAAGTAAACCCATGAAGTTAATAGGCAACCAAAACATCATAAATGCAGCTTAAGGTAGTGGAACTGTGATAGTTCTGCATCATTTCAGAACTAATGATCTTTCACAATGTTGACAAAGGTTTCCTAATGAAAATCATTAGGAAACCTTAGTTAACACTGTTAAAGTTCATTACTTTGGATATGTTGCGGAACTGTTACGGGTCCACTACCTTTGTTCAAAATATATTTACAACAATATGCTGCCGATTTATGTTGAAATAAGAGGTGTGGATATAAATAAGTGTTGCAAGGAGTCTCTGGCCAGTCTGTGCATCTGTTCGGGCTGCCAAAAGTTTGTGCCTTGCGCACATGTCAAATTGTTGGAAATGCCATGCACAGACTCAAATGATACCTCAAATATTTACCATAACTGCCAAAAATGTAGAAGGCCAAAATGTTGTCAGATTTATTCAGTAATATTTTGCTTTGAAATAGTTCATATTTCTTGTTAAGAAATGAATGAATGAATTTATGAATGGAGAAGTTCCATATTATGGGTGGATGACCAAAACGTCATAAATAAAGCTTTATGTAAAGTACAGCATTCAGTCACCTACTCACAATTCTTGTTGTTTGATGGCGAATATTCAAAATTACGTCATTCAGAAGCCAGAGTTTAAGTGTTTGGATTGCACGAAGACAAAATAATTGCCCTGCTTCAATGCATCATGTATATGTGACCTGTCACGCGTAAAGGGATCATCTGGGAACTCTGTAAAATTAATATTTCAAAAAGAGATTCGGTGCAGCATAGGTCAACCAGAGGTTCGCAAATAAAAAATTCTTTCACAGGAAGGTAGATTGATCATTCTAGAGGCGGAAAATAAGCTAAGTGCGAAAAGTTTCGACCCAAGTCAGTCTGCGCAATCTGCGCAGTCTGACTGGGGTTGACAGTTTACACACTTCCTGGATGGTCCCTTTTCGTGTGACAGGTCACATATATTAAAGTGTTTAGGAGGGGTCAGTGTAAAACTATTTTAAGTGCCTATAAGTACAAAGGCACTTACAATAGTTTTGCACTGACCCCTCGAAAAATTTGTGAGTTCACATATTGAATGATTATTGCTTGTAATGAAATCCTTTAATTCAGTATGATTGAAAATTTTCGTCTTATTTTATTTTGTGCCATACAATTTGAATTCACCAAAGGACTATATACAGGTCATTTATATATATTTTGTTGAAACAATTGTATATTTCTGTATTTATATTTTCTTTCTATTATTTTTTTGCGTTGAAATATTAAAAAGTGCTTTTTTTATGTTTCGTATTTAATATTTTATTCAGTATACAGCTTATTCATTACCTTTGCACATGTGTTGAAAGTTACTTAATAAATAGTTTTAAGCTTTAGTGGCCTTTGTTTCAGTTTTTTATCCAATTTCCACATTCATCATTTTAAGGCTCCTGGAAAATGAATATAATTGAGTTAAAAAAACAAATTGTTGTATGTTTTAATAAGAAGGACAGTCTGAGCCTGAGGTTATAAAACTTTTCTCATTCTCAATTCAAAATTTTCTCAAATTTCAATTTGAGATTAAACAGTTCTGTTTTAATACTCATTTTTAGCTCACCTGAGCACGAAGTGCTCAACGTGAGCTTTTGTGGTCGAGTGATGTCTGTCGTGTGTCGTCAACATTTACCTTGTAGACACTCTAGAGGCCACATTTTTTGCCCGATCAACCTGAAATTTGGTCAGAATGATTGTCTTGATGAAATCACACACAAGTTCAAAATTGGTTCAAGTGGGGTAAAAAATGAGGTCACAGGGTCAAATTTTAGTAAAACCTTGTAGACACTCTAGAAGCCATATTTTTTGCCTGATCAACCTGAAATTTGGTCAGAATGATTGTCTTGATGAAATCTCGGACAAGTTCGAAATTGGGTCAAGTGGGGTCAAAAATGAGGTCATGGGGTCAAATCTTAGAAAAAACCTTGTAGACACTATAGAAGCCATATTTTTTGCCTGATCAACCTGAAAATTGGTCAGAATGATAATCTTGATGAAATCTAGGTCAAGTTTGAAATTGGGTCAAGTGGGGTCAAAAATGAGGTCACGGGATCAAATTTTAGAAAAACCTTGTAGACACTCTAGAAGCCATATTTTTTGCCTGATCAACCTGAAATTTGGTCAGAATGATTGTCTTGATGAAATCTAGGTCAGGTCTGAAATTGGGTCAAGTGGGGTCAAAAATGAGGTCACAGGGTCAAATCTTAGAAAAACCTTGTAGACACTCTAGAAGCCATTTTTTTGCCCAATCAACCTTAAATTTGGTCAGAATGATTGTCTTGATGAAATCACAGACAAGTTTGAAATTGGGTCAAGTTGGGTCACAATTGAGGTCACGGGGTCAAATTTTAGAAAAACCTTGTAGACACTCTAGAAGGCATATCAATTGCCAAATCCACCTGAAATTTGGTCAGAATGATTGCCTTGATGAAATCTTGCACAAGTTCAAAATTGGGTCAAAAATGAGGTCACTGGGTCAAATCTTAGAAAAACCTTGTAGACACTCTAGAAGCCATATATTTTGCCTGATCAACCTGAAAATTGGTCAGAATGATCATCTTGATGAAATCTCGGACAAGTTTGAAATTGGGTCAAGTGGGGTCAAAAATGAGGTCATGGCGTCAATATTAGAAAAACCTTGTAGACTCTCTAGAAGTCATATTTTTTGCCTGACCAACCTGAAGATTGGTCAGAATGATAATCTTGGTGAAATCTAGGTCAAGTTTGAAATTGGGTCAAGTGGGGTCAAAAACTAGGTCATAAGATCAAATCTTAGAAAAAACCTTGTAAGCAGTGTGGAGGCATCATTTTTTGCCCAATCGACCTGAAATTTGGTCAGAATTCTTCATCCTTTCTAAATCTACTTTTAACAATTTTTGACAGTTCATTCAGGTGAGCGATTTAGGGCCACTATGGCCCTCTTGTAATGTATTTACATAGAAGATGATATTGATAAGTTGTTATAAATAACAACTTATTGATATTATCTTTTATTTTCATACATTTATTTGAATTTAAAATTTGACAAAATTCTCAGTTGAGACTAAGAAAAGTTTTATAGCTTCGGGCCTTGATGTCTACATGTTTCTAAATACACCTTTCGTTTTGATTCGTCAATAATTTAATTCTAATTGTGCTCATCAATATTTGTGCATTCTGATTGGGAAAAAAATCATTATATTTCTTGAATCAAGTTTGATCATGCTGTGTTTTAAACTTCTAGTAGTCCCATAAAATTTTTTTCATGATTGATAAATATTTGCATTTTTGCTTTATGGTATTGAATTCAAAGAGACAAAGAGAGTGTTTTGTTGATTTCATGGAGGTACGATACTAAAAACCTAATCACATTCATGAATGAATCCTACTTTGCGTATTGATAAAGTAAAAGGGCACTTGCAATAGTTTTGCGCTATTCCCTCAAAATGTGATTTGAGATTTTAAAATGCCTTATCTAAGGGTCAACGTAAGACTAAAGTAGGTGTCTATACAATGTATAGGCACCGACTACACTTTTTAGCTCACCTGAGCACAATGGGCTCAAGGTGAGCTATTGTGATCGTACGATGTCCGTCGTGCGTCATGCGGCGTCCTTCGTCCGTCGTCCACAATTTCTTTAAACATCTGCCATTGATGAAACTTGGCAGGGATGTTTCTTGGGTCAAGCTCTACCAAAGTTGTTCGATCGGAAGGAGAATGTTACTGAATCTCTAAGTTTATTGTAACATATTATCAATGATGAAATTAAAATTGGGGTAAGAGCTGCTCTTTAAATAACGTTACTTTAGAGGCTTTTTAGCTCACCGGAGCACAAAGTGCTCAAGGTGAGCTATTGTGATCACTCACCGTCCGTCGTCCGTCCATTGTCCATCCATCCATCCGTCTGTCCGTCCGTCCATCAACAATTTCTTCAAACATCTTCTCCTATACCACTGGGCCAATCAAGCTAAAACTTGGCAGGGATGTTCCTTGGGTGAAGCTCTATAAAAGTTGTTAAAAGAATTTAATTCTATAATTAACTCTGGTTGTCATGGTAACAGAAAGGCTTAAAATTGCGTAAATCTTAGAAAAAATACTTCTTCTCCTAAACCACTGGACCAATCAAGCTGAAACTTGGCAGAGATGTTCCTTGGGTGAAGCTCTTCAAAAGTTGTTAAAAGAATTTAATTTCATCAAAAACTCTAGTTTCCATGGTAATGGAAAGGTTGAAAAATGGCGGAAAATTGCTGAAAATCTTAGAAAAAATTCTTCTTCTCCTAAAACACTGGACCAATCAAGCTGAAACTTGGCAGAGATGTTCCTTGGGTAAAGCTCTTCAAAATTTGTTAAAAGAGTTTAATTTCATCAAAAACTCTGGTTTCCATGGAAATGGAAAGGTTGAAAAATGGCCAAAAATGGGCGAAAATCTTAGAAAAAATTCCTCTTCTCCTAAAACACTGGACCAATCAAGCTGAAACTTGGCAGAGATGTTCTTTGGGTGAAGCTCTTCAAAAGTTGTTAAAAGAATTTAATTTCATCAAAAACTCAGGTTTCCATGGAAACGGAAAGGTTGAAAAATGGCCAAAAATTGGCAAAAATCTTTCAAAAAATTCTTCTCCTCCTAAACCACTAGGCCAATTAAGCTGAAACTTGGCAGGGATGTTCCTTTGGTGAAGTTCTTCAAAAGTTGTTGAAAGAATTTAATTTCGTCAAAAACTCTGGATTGCATGGTAACAGAAAGGCTGAAAAATGGCCGAAAATTGCTGGAAATTTTAGAAAAACTTCTTCTTTTCCTAAACTGCTTGCCTGATTAAGCTGAAACTTGGTAGGGATGTTCTTTGGGTGAAGCTCTATTATTATTTGAAAAAATAATTTTATTCAATCAAAATCTCTGGTTTCCATGGTATTGGAAATGTCTAAATATTGCCAAAAATCTCAGAGAAGGTTAATCTTTGCCTAAACTATTGGGCATATCTTAAACTTGGCAGGGATGTTCTTAAGGTTTTAGGTCTACTAAACTTGTTAAAAGAATTCAATTCCACCAATAACTTTGTTTGCAATTTAAAAGAAAATCAAATTGCAGTAGGAGGAAATTCAAGTTTTTCTTTTAAATCCACCCTAAATGTACATCAGACAATCTCTGGTATTTATAACATGGTAGACAAGTTCTGAGTTGACTAACTCAGGTGAGCGATATAGGACCATTATGGTCCTCTTGTTTATAATTAAAAAGTAGAAAATATAAGTTTAGAGGGCGTGGTCGGCGTTCCTTAGGTTACTTTTCCCTATCAGTCAAAAGTTAATGTTAGTACAAACAAGGAATGTCTTCGTGGCAAGAAAAGGCGGGAAATTTTACACTTACCAGCCTGCACGGATTGCGCAAACAGACAAGGATCCGGATACTTACACTTCCCAGATTGTCCCTAAATGTGAGACGGATTACAATTTATTTGCACCGTTTGCGATTTGAAACTGCCATATCGAAGAGTCAACCCGAGATTATAGTTAGTTTCTATACATTGTATAAACACAAGATTTTTACTTAAATGTTTTGCGTTGACGCATCGCAACAGGGATTTAGTAGGGTAATCGGCGATCCGTAAATTACCTTTTTGCTGTCAGGTAATCAGAACGACACTCTGTTATTTCCGTAACCTGCGACAGATCGTAGTTAAGGTAGTGGAACCGTAATTGTTCCGCAACGTTTCGGAACTCGTGATCTTTCACAGTTTTGACCAAGGTTTCCTAATGAAAATCATTAGGAAACCTCAGTGAACACTGTTAAAGTTGATTACACCTAAGACATTGCGATACTATTACGGGTCCACTACCTTAAGACAAGAGGCGTTCCGATCGGAGATGCTAGCATGAACATGCACAGTCTACCGGGACATGATATGGAATAAGCTTCCAAGAACACGATAATTTATCTCCCTTTGCACTCTGATGACGCTTCTGGGCCCGAGTATTTCTCCTCCGTTTTCCGCCTCTACGTCTCTTACACCGCCATCTAAGAATAGTGATCGCTTTCAATCGCCCAGGCACACAGGTCATACCGCTGGGCCACGAGCAGGATTCGCTAGATGTACATAGCCCCGACTTGATGAACCTTGGCCAGAATAATTCTCCCAAATCCGACCACTCGTAACGAACTTTGCACGTAGATACACCGGCTAAGAATTTGGCTAATGCTTCTACCTCTAAATTGGATTTAATTTTCAAATTGTCATTTCTAGATAACATATTTCGAGCTTGTTTATAAGTTTCGGCGAATGATTCATTATAAGATTCAAATTCTGCTTTCCAACTGTCAGAAGTTTGTTCCGGTCGAGTAATGGCCATCCAGTCCTCGTCAAAATAACGTCTCATTCGACGGAGAAGTCTCTTTTCTTTGAGATTTTTTGGCTGTGGATGGTAGCGGTTTATGATACTGGGAAAGTCTCCAATACTCGCGGTCTCGTTGAGTCGGGTCGGTTTGTTTGATGACGACACAAGCGGAGCTCCGAATTTATCGAAACACATTGCCGTCCATTGGGAACAAATAAATATGTAGATAGGGAGGCGGTTCATCTGAAAGTAAATGTGCGGTATTTTGTAATACACGTAGTTCACATACGCAACAATGTAGGACAAGCTCCGAAAGACGGAAACTTAAACTAGAAAAGATGTATATGTGAGCCATTGTATGACATTTTCAACTATTTCAAATATGCGCCAAGCAAAGACCCAGGGGCCCGTTTTACTAAACATCTCACGATCATTTTATGCTTAAGTCAAAAATTAAAGTTGCATCTATAGTAGTAACTAAATATAGAATCTTGTCATGCATCATTGGATTCGTCTTCTGAAGACGATTTCAATAAGATATTGCAAGGCAGTATCTTACAATGAAAAAAACACCAGCTACGATTTATGATTTTGACTTACGATTAATCGAACGATTTTTTTTCCGTGAGAACTTTAGTAAAACGGGCCCCTGGTCAGTCCGCGCTACTGCGCAGTCTTTCCAGAGTCTTCACTTTGCGTTCTGTCGATAAAAATTGTCTCAAGGTGTCTTTAGACGGTCAGGTAATGCGATATCTACACTATGTGGCCGAGTGGGATGCCTTATGTTGATCCATCACGCTTATGTAAAATTGTTGAAAATACCACGTAATTTTGCTCATATTTCTTTAATTCTTAACAAAGTATGAGGAGCGTTTTTAATGCCTTCGAAAGATTATCGATAAATTATCACTAGTCGTTAATTTGGTACTTTTACCACCCCCGCTTGTAGAAACATATAGAGGATAATCGTTTGTTTCAGTGCAAGATCGACTTATATTTTCATTTGAGTGAACAACTAGAGTAAAGATTTCACTCGTCGGGGATCGAACCCATGGTAGACCTGGTTAAAGCCTGGGGGTCTGATGCGTTACAGCCTGCGCTTTGACGGCGGCTAAGGTTTTCTTGCAGAGAGTTTTTGCTTTTTATACGAAGTGTCACCATTAGCTCCTATTCAAATAATAATAAAGTCTGATAGATAAACTTGATAATGTTTTTGTAAAATCTGTATTATGTAAGCTACAGGTAAATAAATCGTAAGCTTCGGAGAGGTGAAAACCATGAAAAACACTTAATCCAAAAGCTACTTAGCCTTAATGTCACCATCTTCAGATCTGATTAAAACCGGATGAATTAAGCGCATTTTAAAGATCGGCTATTGAATAAGCCTTAGTGTCAAATCTTTGGACAATTTAAGTCTTTGAAATAGATTTACAGTTGAATGTACTTTTATTTTTACTCTTCAAAGTAAGGAAGCAAAGATTAAGATAAGTCTAAAGATGCCATTTAAACGAGGTTTTTACTATACATATTTATTTCATATTGATATTAAAGTTTAGGGGCTTAATCCCGTTATTTTGAGAATCTCTTTTTAATAACGGATCTAGAAATGAAAAAAAAAAAGAGAAAATGCGTGATGGTTTTGTGTTGACCTCTCGATTTATTTGCATATTACTTGCTTAAAAAATATTGGCCTAGTAAAACGGAACATCTGAATTGAACTATTTGAAGTAAAATTTAATTTGATATCCACCAGCCCCACCCCCCCCCCTCCCCTCCCCAACGTAAACAAACAATAAAGCTCTCCAAATAATGATTAAAACTTACTAATTTGCTGTAAGACGTCTCCATTGTTACGTTAATCCAACAATCTATTTATCCATAATGAAAAATCCACCGGGCTTTTGTTTAGAACCAGGAAACTCTTCTCTTGTTAATAGAATTTGTCGGAAAATCTCGTTCGTCTGTAAACCGATGGAATTTTATACAAGACATTTTGATTTATGATACGCCATGTAGAAAAGGACTATGTAAATAATGACTATCTAGTTTTGTTTTTTTTAAATGCGCGTTTTGGCTCGATAACGGTGAAGTTGGCATTTTTGGAATCGAAAATTATTGCGGTTTTACTTTACAGTAATTTGTATTATCCAAACATAAAATGTTTAGCCTTTTTGAAATATTGCCGGTTTCTGTGGCTATAACTAGATACGTAATAGACGTGTTTGCAGCCCCTCTCCCTATTGAATGTGTGTTTATGCTTTCACTTTTATGTGTGACTTAACCAACATGTTTGGAGAGGTCAGGGCAAAACGTACAATAAGTACAAAAATATTAATAGTCCGTTACAATAATTTTGCGTAAAATATGCGATTTGCATAGATTACGTACGATAGCATCATAATTGGATAATTCAACATGCGTACGCTAGCATCATAATTGGATAATTAATTTCTCCTATCAAAACTGTTCTACAGCTGTTTAAAAGTGCCGTGCATTCTTAATCAAAACATCAAAGATTTACTGCGTTACGAAGAAGGGTTTGTGCAAGACAATTACATTGTTTACATGGAAAATTTGCGAATATATAGAACCTGGAATTCCAAAGTGGGACATCGCAAAAACGGGACTATTTATAAAAATCTTTAAGTCGGTTATTGGGTTTTTGTTTGGATTTGAAGATGCTGCAGAGTTGATGTGGACGATCTTGACGAATATACTTTAAAACAACATTTTGATGAATTGGGCGTTTCTTATTTGATAACGCCATTTTTTGTTGATTTGCCCTGCATTGAAGATGAACTGGTTCGCGAAGAGACGTCGCAGTTACGTCGGGTTATTTTATGAAAATCATTTAATTTGTGTTTGAATTAAAAATAAACTCGCTGTATATCCTCAATAGCACATTATCGTAAAATAATTTCAAAACTTTTAAATAGCTCTATTTTAAAGTCACTAAATAATACCGGGCCACAAATTGCTGTAGAGAAATTCTCCAAAAATCGCATGTAACGCGTAACATGCTTTTCTTTCAAGACATGATCAAGTGTCATGAACTCAACGATATGCTCCTTTCCATCGTGGAATTTTGCTCTCAAATACCTAGAATACTTACTTAGTGCAGTGTAAATTTCGAAAGATCAAATAAAAATTCGCGTATAACTCTTCTCGTGAATAAAAAAAGCAGAAAATGTACAGCCCTGTGTTCAGAATGACAAAACAGTGCAAACTGTTTGCAAATTATACTCCGCTTTGCTTGCGCATATACGTGCAAAGCAGGATATAACGTGCAAACAGTTTACACCGTTTTGCCAACCTGAATACACTTCAGATTACATTTCTTAATTCTTATGACAATCGTTCTTTACTATCATAACCTACTAGAGAACAAGTATTTAGACTTGCTACATTCACAACGTCCATGTCACATGCGCAACCATACCCACTGAATTCCAAGTTTGCAATCACGGGGTCACAGGTTCGATCCCAGGCGGTAGCACATATTATTTCCGAAATTTGTCCCCGACCAATTTGTGGATAATTGTACAGCTAAGTGTGATAGCACCTGGAGGCTAGAAATGGTAAATGTAGAGATGGAAGTACAGGTGCGAACATATCCTGGATCGATTGCCAGGTGCTGCTGTTGTTTTTGCTCCACTGAAAAACTTTTAAAAGTGACGTTAAAAACATTCAAACAAACAAGGCTGACTAGTGACATATTTCGAATATAAGCCTGCCCGTGACACTGCCAACAATTTCACAAAGTAAGACTTCTGCCCAGTCTGCGCATATCTACTAAAGATAGAAAGGTCCCAAATGCTCAAACCCTTTTCCGTCACTCCGCACAGTTAACGACAAGGTGAATTATTTCGGAATTATATTGATTGATTGTGCGAAGCGAGTTTGAATGAAATTTAAAGGAGATAATACATTGACGCTAATTTCGTCCAATTTCGACGAAATAAGCGATAAATTCATTACCTCCCTTTAAAAACCTAGTACTTAACAAGATTTGTGTCTTCACGTTCCAATAAGGCGTTATAAAATCTTTACCAGGCAAATATATCGTGGAATGATTAGAACGATTTCAATAAAATGCCGGTCGTTTTTGTCTATTCCGACTTGTTTTTAAAGATACCGGGTTTTGTATTTTTTATCGAGTTGACTGAGTGTTTGGAGGGAACGCACGGAGTACTGAACGAGGGTTTTGATCGAAATGAGAGTTAATTTTACGATGTTCTTAACTTTAGCGAATGTTCTCTCCTTACATTGTGTGGTTGCTTTGGCTGCTCAAGTGCCGTTCGTGTACGTGTATAATAGTTTGAAATTTCACGCAAGGGCTCAATTTTAAAGGGTCCGAAGAAAAGGAAGACAGGGTTATACTGCTGCGAGGCAAACGGTTTGCTAAGTATATCCTGATTTGCACGCAAGTGCACATGCAAAGCAGGGGTATAAATGGCAAACCTTTCGCATCGTTTTTAAGATTCCCTCGCATATGTTATAGAATCCGTCGTCCAGAAAAACATACCCAACTGAAAATAAAATTGATAACAATTCAATATTATTGGTTTCCATGAATTTTCGTGCATTCAGATTGGCTCAACAGTTTTATTCCCCAATAAAACAATTTTGAGTGGGCAGGTATTTCTTAAGCTTGCGCTTAAAAGAGAAATTCTCCCATTTTGCTTAACAACATTAATTTATAAGAAATGAAGGGAGCCCATGGGAATATGTAACTAAAAACCTAATCACACAAATCACACCGAAGTATGAATCCGCTTCGCGTATTTATATTGTGTGATAAGGGGTATTTCACTTAGTCTGATACCTCAACGAAATTAAAAAAACCCTCTCCATCTCTTAATTGGGCATTAACTCGAGTTCTTGAAAAAGGAGAAAATCTTTATTCATTGTTATTATTTTTATTTTTTTCACTCGAGGATAACATGATAAAGGGTCGTATGACTCCTTTTTCCTAACTCATTCCAGTTCTTATCCTACACATTGAGAGAGAGGCAATGGTTTCTAACCACTGCTACCGACTTCTACAGCTGGGTGGACTGGGCCACGTCTGTAAAGTGCCGTGCCCAGATACACTACCCGCCTCCGGTGGAGCTCGAACTCGCATCACTCGGCCAACGAGCCAGACAATAAACAAGAAAAAAAAGCTATTTGACTTATTTTCCAAAGAATTAGATCATTTGTTTCTGTTTATGTAATCATAATCCCACAAATATGATTCTATGCACTGAAGGCAATAAAAAGAGATATCGCTGTTTCAAGCATATTTCTCTCTTTTTCATAATGTTTCCTACAATTTCAATTGCAATCTAAATTGAATATATGGGAGAACTTTTTGAAATAAGATTTCTCTTAAATTGTTCGTTCAGCTTGACTAGTCTGGGTGAATAGGTGAAGTTGCTCAGTGACGTCATTTAGTCACGTTTTCCTGGTAAACGGATCATTTTATATCCAGCTTCACCAGCAAAAAGTGGTTGCAGGGTTCGGTTTAAGTAAACGGTCAAAAAGTAAATGTAAATATTGAATCATTACTTGGAGGAAATTGGGTTTCAGATATTTTTAGGATGAATGGATTTGAAATCGAAAAGTAAAGTGTGATTTTAACTGTTCGGCTCTTTTGGAAAAATGGGTCGATGTATCGATTGGTTGCTTCGTTGGTTTGATTCACAGGTCTGTGAAGAAGGAAGAATCAGTATAGATCCACATGTTTAAGTGAGTGATCAAAGATCAATTTTGTCTATACCTGTATAGACAAAATTGCCCTTTAATCACTTACTCTAAATTGCGGAACTATATCCCTAATACACAACACTCACAAGAAAAACAAACAAACAAACAACCAAACAAAAAAATCCTAGTTGTCCAAAAAAGTCGATTATTCAAAACAGAAAACTTCTTCGTAATCTGCGCTGCGTTTGAAACGAAAACGTGCCACGAACCGTCAAGAAATAGCACCCGCTACATGCACGTTGATTAACAATACTTAAAACATAACGTTACAAGGCGAAAAAGAATTAAGGTTGAAGAGGACATAGCAATTTTTTTTTAAGAGAAATGCATAGATATTAATATCTATGGAAACGTTATGTTAGCGCGACTTCAATGATGTATACCTTTAACGTTCAATTTAAAAATTTACCTTGCAATGACGGCGTTAAAATGACGAATTAGCGCGTTTTTCACAAGTGACCCTATGTGTTCTTAAACGCTTACCTCGTTCGTATTTATTTAAGGTGATATAATTCATCGGAATACACCAACATGAAGTTGAATGAATTAGGAAATTTGTTTGAATACAAGAATTTGAATTAAAGTTTAATTTCCAAATCATTTGGGCCCGAAAAATAGCTTTAAACTTCTTTCTTTCCCTTTTTTAAGACCCAATGAAAATTGTTTATAACTTGATATTTTTGTCTGTTTTACATGCTCGCATCTTTTTGTGACGTTTTACCGAACGGGAATTTCTACAATTTGGGATCAAGGTTTTTTACCCTAACGTCGAAAGTTTGAAAAAGACGAACGCGTCACGTCGAAAAAAAAAATCGCTAAATTCTTTTGACAGACTTCTAAAACAAAATTGATAGATTCCTGTAAATATAGGAAACATTTGCATAAGTTGAACACATCATGTACCGTGAAGTTCTCGGTGTAATGGAATGACATTTTGAGGACACTTTCCTCACAGACTTTTGAACAGGTCTGTGGAATTTTATTTTTTTATACAAATAGATCGCAGAATAGTCAAATAGAGAAAGGGAAATATTAGGTGTAATTTGAACGGTTAATATGTGAATATAGAGTTCAGCCAACTCACATATATATATATTTAGTTACAAATATTTTAGTGTAGCATTTGCGTTATGACCAATTATTAAGTAGGCCTATAATTTTGGAACAATTTTCGGAACGAAAAAGTCTTGTATTAATCGCACTGCGCATTTAAACGGGGGAAAAGTAGTTTGAATAAAGCGTGCCAGATCGTCATTTCTACGACGTCATGGTAACGCAATTTCCCAATTAAGAATGAAAAACAAGATTATCATGATGGTCCTAGATCGCTCACCTGAGTCTATCTGATCCCTAGGACAGCTTATAAATTAAATAGGCAGATGTCAACAAGGATATGATTTCTACATAAGATCAATGCCATGGAATGTTTTAAGCCATTAGAGCAAAACGGATATGCCTGGGCACAGTCCTTATATGAACATATAGCATGTAATGAATAAACTTGATGAAATTCAATTAAATGGAACTTTTAAGAAAAGTCCCTGCCTTCTGGTTTCAGAGAACACGTTTTTAAGGTTTCCTCTTAGATTTGGATGGTGGAGCCATTCAGAGTCCGAATGTGACCCAGGGGCATAATATGAACAAAATTGGTAAATTCCACTAGACAAATCAAAATACAAAGGCTCTCTGCCTTATGGTTTCAGAGCAAAAGATTTTTAAAAATTTCGCTCTTTGATACTTTGTATAAAGGGATACGCCAGGGTGGAGCCCAAATATGACCCTAGGGTCTTGATATGAACAAACTTGGTAGAGGTTCACAAGATGATGTTTCATACCAAATATGAAAGCTGTCTGCCATCTGGTTTCAGAGAAGAAAATTTTTTAAAGCCTTTCTCTATTTGATTCTTTGTAAAAAGGGATGCGCCTGGTGCAGCCTAAATGTGACCAAGGGGGGGAGATATGAACACACTTAGTAGAGGTTCACTAGATGATGCTACCTACGAAATAGAAAGCTGTCTGCCGTCTGGTTTCAGAGAAGAAGATTTTAGAAGATTTTCCAAATTTCACCCTTCATGTTCGGGTGAGCTAAAAAGGAATGCGCCCGAGTGGAGCCGAAATATGGCCCCAGGGTCTTGATATGAACAAATTTCGTAGAGGTCCACAAGATGACGCTACATTCCTTTTGTGAAAGTTGTCTGTCTTCTGGTGTCAGAGAAGAAGATTTTTGAAGATTTTCCCTTTTCACAGTTTTGGTTAGGGTAAAGGAAGAGTTAAGGGTGGATTTCAATTATAAGAACAAGTTTGGTAGAGCTTGACCCAAGGAACATCCCTGTCAAATCAAGATTGGCCCTGTAGTTTAGGAGAAGATGTTTAAAGAAAATGTGGACGACGCACGACATCTTCACGAATCAAGGGGTATCGAATCGATAGCTTCTTCTCGAATACCTTCGACAAGATGGACGCACGACTGACAACGGACGACCGTTATTGAACTATCACAATAGCTCATCTTCAGCACTTTGTGCTCAGGTGAGCTAAAAATGCACGACGATAACAACAACATCAAACCCATAGGCTATCGTAATTCTCCGACGATACTCATCAGTACTAGAAAACTCGTAAAAATTTTGTTTATTTCTGGAATGCTGTATTTGTTACATTATGTCTTTTAAAAAAAAATCTTTTTGTTGCACTTTAAATAAAGGCTGGAGGCGTTTTATATAAATTTTATACACTGAATTTCTTGTGTTCGTCAATGAATATATATGGTCAGATGTGATTTATTTCTATATTTCTAATAGATTGATTAATTCATTTCTCAAAAAAAAAAAAAAAAAAAAAAAAAAAAAAAAAAAAATATTGAAAAGGAATTCTTGCCAGTAAATCACGATAGACAAGCAGTTACATAAATCGAATAAATTATTGACCAATT
The DNA here is from genome assembly GCA_948146395.1 of Fragum whitleyi. Lineage (NCBI taxonomy): Eukaryota > Metazoa > Mollusca > Bivalvia > Cardiida > Cardiidae > Fragum > Fragum whitleyi. The sequence goes on from OX411545.1 coordinate 37,291,341, forward strand.
CCAGTCTGTTTCTAATTTGCCATAATTTATTGACCTGCAAATTACGTGAACTAAAGTGATGAGATTTGCATTAATAAAGCCAAACTGTCTAGCTTTATTGCAAACGAGAACCAACATAGCTAATATAGCGCCCGATTCTATGCAACTGTTCCGTAAATCTTCGGAGTAATCCGGATTCTGAAGCCAATTAATCCTTATCCAACTTAACTTTAATTTTGCTTCAAACGAATTGCCAAATTGACCACCGTTTCAACCAGTCTTTCTTAATTTATTCCCATAATAAGAAGTAAGAAAGTATGTGGTGTAGACTAAGATTAGACTGCACGTATGTGCAGTCTGATCTTAGTCTACAGTGTCTGTCTAAGCTTTGTCTACAGCTAGAATATGACGTGAACAGCTTGAGAAGGGGAACGCGTGTAGCAGAACGGAACTTCAAAGCGGTACCCGATGCGAAACGGCGTGACGTCACGTTTTTGTTACCTGTTCGGACAAGATCGATTTTAGTGTATCGGCTTTTCTGCTATCTGTGTTATTGATTACCAATAAGTGTGCCGCGCTATATGGCCAATAAGGTCGGGACTGGCAATTTAGTGATATTTCTGTATTAACAATGTGACCTACACGTTTTTTAAACAATTGTTTTGTTTTTGTACGGCAATTTTCTCTGAAAAAAAGTTGTGTTTGTAAACCAGGAGGAATATTATTCAGAATTATATATCCAGGAATTTGAAAGAACGATCTGTTTAATAGTGTTAAGTATGCGACGAATTATGGGGAATATTCTTCTAATTCCACCGTAATTAGTGTAACCGTGTTTGATACATCTGCATGGCCGAACCGAGGATCGTTGGAGAAACAAAAACAATGGCTGACGCAAAGACGAAAGGCGGGGGAGAACAGAATTTATCGGTAAGAAGTTCGCTCCTACTTTTAATGCTACATACTACATAGGCGATTGTTTGATAATCTGCTGCAAAAAGAGGTTTGCAGACTCGTATGAATTGTACTTCGCTTTATAATTGAGTGCACGTGCAAAGCGGTGTATAATTTCTAAACGTTCGCGAACGTTTTTATATTCTGAACACGTGGATATCTTAAGTTCTTGCAGGTTATTCTAAGTCCTACATAATAAACTACATTAAAATAGGACTAAGACACAATCGCCTGTGCCCAACGATGATCCTAGAATTTTTCAGGACAAAAAAAAAAATGAATAACTAGCAAGTTTTTTGTTGATAGATTTTAAGCTTTTTTTCAGATCCTTTCATTCAAAGCTGAGGGTATTTCATTTTGTTTCTAAGAGAATCAGCAACAATTTGAGGGGACAGTGGCTGATCCAGAGTGGGAGTTAAGACCAACCACCTCTATAGCCAAATTATTTCATTTACATTAGAAACTTCAATAAAAATCAATCTGTGGTGAATTCAGGATTTCTGTAAAGGGGGTTCAAAAATGTGAATGTTTCTCTTTTTTTTCTTCCTAACATTACACATTTTTTATTGAATTTCTGCATGAAAATGCAAAAACAAGGCTATAGAAGGGGGTTCATTTTAAACCCCAGAAGAAGAAACCCCATTTGGTTCTGCCACTGATCAAGTAATGACAAGAACCCCCCCCCCCCCCCCCTTCATCTGTAAGCTACTACTCCCTTTACAGAAATCCTGCCCTGCGTTCAGGATGAAAACGTAGGCAAAGCGCTTTCAAAATGATACCCCACTTTGCACGTATGTGCATGTGCAAAGCGGGGTATCATCTCAAAGCCCTCGCAAAACGCTTTTACATCCTGAACACAGGGCTGGGTCTGCCAAAGGGACACAGCAGCTTCAATAACTAGCTAGGTTTGGATTGACCATGATGCCTAAAAAAGAAATACCAGAAAAAGATTCAGAAATTATGGAAAAATAGATCATCACTGAATAAAAATCAAATGAATATTAATACTCATCTTCTTCAACATTTAACATAAGGAATCATCATGAATCAAATATAAGACTTAACTGAAAAGTAGTGAATGCTCAATGCATTGTATTTTTACTCATATAGAGAATGGTGCAATTCATGCATTACTTAAAATGTGGGTCTCTAAATAGAGTTTACCACATATAGTAATTCTTACACCTAATCCTATAAATCTTTAAATCCTTAGGAAGATTAAGACATTAGAAATTTAGTACACATGCATTTATATATGAGTGTCAGTTTTCAGTAAGGATTCAAGCTTAAGTGTTTGTAACACAGGGATATGTCCCGCTATTTTTTTAAAATATATATGATAATATAGACCATAGGGATGTGTTGCGCTGATTTTTTTTCAATATATATCATATTTATTCAAACAAAAAAAAATCAGCGGAACATATCCCTATGGTCTATATTATCATATATATATTGAAAAAAAAATAAAATCAGCATGTCCCTATCGTCTATATTATCATATATATCTAAAAAAAAAAAAATCTTTTTACTCTTAATAATCTAAAAATGTAAAATCATCATTGATATGATCATATACTCATTGCTTTTAAAAAATCATTATCTTCTAAATAAAGCTTGAAAAAAATTTTAAGCTTAAGACAGAAAATGAAAAAAAAGAAATGACATTTAAATGTGATTATTCTATATGCAAAAAATTATTGATACTTAATTATAGAGTTTAATCAACTCCAACAAAGTCTCTCTTTTTGATACTCCTTGAGAAAAGAGAGTTGGGAAAACATTGTGGAAACGTAGAAAATTGCTTGTAACAGGCAATTTCTGTATTTCAACAATGTTTTCTGTTCAGAATGATAAAAAAAAAGGTATGAGAGTTTCAGTGTCTATTAATTGAAAATTGGCAAAAATTGCAGAAAAGATGGGAATTTTTGCTCCTTCTCTAAAAATCCCTCATTATCCTTAAAAAAAAAGGGGGACTTTTTCAAAAGTAAGTGCTAAAATGCGCAATTCCCCCCTCCTAGAATAGACACTTGAGTTAAATACTTTAAGCTGTCGTCTACACCTTCTTTGAATTTGGACTGGTCAAAAGTTTAATATTTTTTGGTGTTGAAATTGAGTTGAAAGGGAATCGATTATATTAAGTTGTTATGGTTGAAAGTGGAGACAAGTTTTTATTTACAAGTTGTCAAGAATGAAATAGATATAAGGTTTACACTTAAAAGCAAATGAAAGGGATAATCCTTTCATAGTAATGCAAGTTTTAAATCTTTCTTATGCAAATCTTATAACCCTTTTTACCGAAACCATTAGGTGTCCTTGAAACATTTTCTTTATGAATTCTCTTTCAGACAAATTTTATTATTGTTTGATTGTTTCTAAGAAATGAAGACATTACAATTCATTATGTTTAAAAGACAAATGATTTTTTAATTAAATGAACGTGTCTTTAAAAAGAAGGGTTTGTTGAGTTATTGAAGTTTAAAAATGAAAGAAATAAATCATACAATTTTCACAAAACTAGCTGGCTTAACCCTTTGCTGTTTATTCCCTGCTTTTTACGTGCCAGTGATTTTATGACGGAGAAAACATTGTGAAAAAAAAAAAAAGAAATTGCTTCTGACAAGCAATTTCTTCTTTTTCCACACTATTTTCTACCCTACTGAATGGTCATTTTTCAAATTAAATCCACTTTTAATTTTCGTCTGCAAAACCTTTGAATTTGGACAGGTCCAAAATTTTGTAAAACAGGAAAGGGTTAAATAAATCTTCTGAAGTGTGATATCAATATGTATGTCCATATTTAATCCCTGTAATTTATAAAAGCTGTATTGAGTTCTGATGCACTGAAAACACAGTCAAAAAATTATTAAAAGAATTTGAATATTGTATTTATAAATAGAAATCCTTTGATACTTAATAAAGTCACTTTACATTAGCCTATAACTGAAATTTTGACAAAAAAACAAAATGTTGCAAGTTCTTCAATGCTAAGTCAAAATGGATCACATGCCAAAAAGCGTGATACAATCTTTTAACTTATTAAACCCACAATAATTTATACATTAAATCATTAGGCCTATTAATCCTAACCAAAAAATAATTATCCAATTACTACGAGTAATATCATTTATCTGTATCAGATTTGTCATGATGTAGGGTGTTAATCTTATAGAGAACAAAACTTTAATTATTTGAAATACATGTACCATATTTCCTCTAATAATTATAGCACCCTCCCTAATAGTAGCACCCCTACTTTTTTTACTAAGAAAACCCACTTCAAATGCCTAAATATCTTAATAATAATTGATTGAAAACATTGTTTTAAATGAAGAAAATGCTGGGTACAGCATATTCTTCATTAAAAATAATGTTTTCTTATCCCATCACCGTTTCCCCTATAAGTTCATTTTGATTCTGGACAATTGGAAAATCATCTTTTACTTGTTCGCAGACAAGCAGAAAATATCCATATTTCAACATCCCTGGTTACAGAGACCAATCAAATTATTGATTTAATATCCAAATAGAAAAAGTTTTGTTGATCCAATCAATTTGAACTCATCAACATTCATTAAAATCCAATTTCATGTGCGGGTGACGTATGCAGGCATCACACTGTCCTGAAATTGACATTAGATGGCCATACGAATATGGAATTTTGAATTTTGTGCAAAAATGGCCCGGAACTTGGTCAACAACCAATCAACAGCCGAAGCAAGGATGGTGCCTAGAGATAGTCATGCGATGGCATCCCAACCAGACACAAAGGCACAAATATGTGAATTTTATATCAAGAACTTACCTGCAGGACACACGAAGGCCACACGATGGCAACATGACATCGTGTTGACAGTACGATGCGTTCCATCTAGATCACGAAGGCGTCACATGACCTCCAGATGGTATTAAACCGTCGGCCGACAGTGGGAAATTCAATTGCAGATCAGCTATTATTGGGGTAGAATACACAGTTTTCTTCCTTATTTCAAATAGAATCAAACTTTTCGAATGCTAAAAAGGCAACTAGCAGGAAATGAAAAAGCGAAATGAGACAATCTTTACCTGTAAGAGGAGGTGCTGGGCCTGTAAGAGTTGCACATCATGTTCTGTAAGGTGTATCAAAAGCAGTGCTGCTGCCTTCTTTTTCCAGGTTGTCTGGTAAAAGTATGCCATTTTGCAGGAATTGAATTGTGACTGAAGTTTGGGAGCTGGCCTTTTATATATCCAGTTTATTATGACACATGTAAACCACTTGAGCTACTCATTCGGCTGTCTTAGCCCACACTGTGGTCCCATCTCGATGTCATCGTACTATGATATGGTGGCTATACGACGGCATTGGGAGGGCTTCACCTAGTCTTGTAGTTGCCTTCCTAAGACAATCTATTGCCTTCTTGAGGTGAAAAATGCCTGATGGCACCGATGATCACACAAAGTAAAGAGGAAGATGACACGACTTGACATGATGCCCTCAAGATGGCCTTACGAAGGACAAAATGGACACAAAATTCAACACGAAAATGAACCTTCGCAAGGTCCCCCGGCAATTTTTTGGCATGCCAAAGAATTTTTCACCGCTCACGAAGTTTCTACCGGAGCCTGAGGAACTCAACTGGCGGTCATACGATAGCTTAAGATGCCCTTATGATTGTCCCGATTTTTTTTTTTATCAGATCCGAATTTGAACAATCATTTATCGTGTGTCCATTAGGTGTCAATTTTGGGAAAGTGTGACGCCTGCATTATAGGCTGTTTATATGTAGCCAACAATATTCTGTGTGTTTTATGTCTCCCACAAGTTCTTCTTCAAGCAAATAGTGTTTACTTTTTGAGATCTGGGTGTGTGGCCATGCAGAGCAATGGATTCCATAATTTACTTATAAATTTTTACATTTGCATGGAAATCATACTTACCTCTATAAAGCATTAAAAAACCTCTGAAAACTGAAGCTCTCAAAGCACAGTATATTACAGGTATCTATAATGTACACTGAACCACAAAAGAAACATCACTTTATTTAGAATTGTAGAAAATAGTGAATATTCGGAGACATTTGATGTTCTTTGGTGAAAATAAATTAGGTAGGACTCCAAGTAAAAGGAAAAATACCCATTAAGTCAAATGTTTGGCTCGGCTGTATAAAATATGTTGTGAATAGTGTTGGTACTCATGAGATTGAATAGGAAAAGTTTCTCATCTCAATTTTGAAAAATTCAAATATAATTCTTACTGCTTTGTGTAGGTACTGGTGTTAAAACAGCAAAAAAATACTGATCATTGGTGTAAATTGTCATATTAAAGCCTCCAATATTCCTTCCCAAATTAGGGAAAAAATGCATTTACAGAATTCTTGCACTGGAATCAACCATACTTTTTTGACATATATCACTTGTTATAATATAACCTACGCCACGGGAGTGAAATAACCCCATTGAATATTTTTGATATTACACCAGTGTTATTACACTAGTGAAATAACTATCCAAATGAGCTAAGAGCGGATATCAACGTTATATTTTTTTCTATGTGAAAATGATGTCACAATGGATTTGATGATGTCATTTGGTAGATGGCGTTATATGTTTCGCGGAATAACCTGAATGGATAAATATGGAAATTTCCTCGTTTTGTCACTAAAATTAACGTCATATTATAAACAGAATATCAAATTTGTGCTCATTAAATATCGAATTTATTAAACTCGTCATCTTAAACAGATAAAAACTCAGCGTAGCCTCGTCTTTATCTGTTTATAGATGACTTGTTTGATAAATTTGGTATTCAATGACCACTCATTCAAAATCCTCTATTTTACCAGCTTTACAACCTAAAAATGGCACATTTAAACAACTTGTATTGGTAGCTTGGAACACATGAATTTTTAGGCAAATTGGGTTCTTCAACAATATCTATGAAATTAAGTCTCTGACAAAGCAGTATAAACTTGATAAACATCCAGTAAGAGACCACATTGTGGACCGCTGCTCAGATTTGAGTAAGTTTGGTTTCATCAAACCTTTTGTGATTGTAATTTTTGAGCTTTGGAAAATGGCTGTTCATTAAAATTCTAAAATAAGCCTTTTCTCCAAAAGATTTCTGTATAGACAAAATTGTTTTAACATGATGTTTCTTTTGTGGTTCAGTATATAGTTGATGGGCTATTAAAACCTAGAAACTGCAGTTTTATTCAATCTAAAGATAAAAACTATTAATTGCCCCCTGTTAAGGTTGCTTTAGCACAACCAAATGTGACCTGTCACCCGAAGAGGGACCATCTTGGTAGTGCGTAAAGTGTCGACCCTTGTAAGGCTGTGCAGGTTGCACAGGCTGACTAGGATCAAAACTTTTCTGATTCAAGAATTATCAGTCTACATTCCTATACAAGAATTTTCAACATGCCACCACAGGTTAACTTCTACCGGAACAAATCTCTTTTATCGCAATTTCATTTCACAGAGTTTCGAGATGGTTTCTTTTCACATAACAGGTCACAAACTTTTAAAAATGGTACCCTACTTTACATGTAAGAATACATGCAAAGCAGGGTACCATTTAAGAAACATTTTGCAAAGGAATTTCATCTTTAACACACAGACTTAAATGGTCACTCATTAACATTATATTGTCATGTGGTAAAAAAGGATTTGGAACAAGTCCAACAACTTTCAGTATACAATATAAGACTCATAAAAACTTATTCTTACCATAAACAGTACAAATGGGTTTAGTTATCAAAAAGAATTTATTCATGGCTACAAAATAACCCATGTTGGGTCAACGAATAAAAGAAATTAGTTACCCTGAACCTACTGTAAATTTAAAGATCTAAGAGCCCCATGTTCTAATAAAACTCCATCTCCTTCTTTAGACATCAAAATTGTCTATTTCTTTAACAAAGTTTTGTTCAAAAGACAAAATGAAGGCATCAAGGAATCATTAGGCACTCATTTTACTAGGTGATGTGATCTCTTCCATTGTATAATGCCTCGCTTCTTCACATTCATAGGTCATAAATCTCTGTTTCTATAATGGCATACAACTAATTATATTATCAGCCTAATTGGGAAACAATTGCAATTGCATCCACTAATAAATGTAGGTCAATGAACAAAATTAGGGCAGAGTTCACTTTGACTAGATTCTCTCCAATGGGATCTTAAAATGTTACAGTTAAGCTGTAAGACAATTATCTTGCATGGAATGACCCTTCAAGCATACTGTTTCAATAATTATTTATACATACCAGAAATTTCAAAATACAAAACAAATGTTCAAAAAATGTATCAATAATTTCAGGTTTACTATGATATGTCCAATTCATGTTTGAATAGGAGCCTGTGTGTGACATTTCCAACAATTGAAATATGCATGAGGTTTAACATTGAGCAGCCTTGACAATTCCACAGTACAACAGGAAGATTGGATTTCTGTCTGAAGACACATCGAGACCTAATCTATCTGTAAAGTGCACAGGAAAGACTCTGGTCAGACTGTGCAAATGCATAGGCTGGCCAGAGTCATTGCTTGGCACTTATTTCAAATTGTTGGAAATGATACAGACAGGCTCATATGTAAAGAGATAGCCTTATGATAGTTATGCATTTAAATCCTTCAAATCACTGAAAAAACTCCAAAATCATTAAAAACTGAATTTAAAATTGCTTACGCTTAAAACAATCACATTTCATTGATATTAATTAAATTTTACCACATTCATTTTGCCTTGAGTGGATGCTGAAAAGTCTGATTGGCATGTGAAGACACAAAAATTGGAAAGAACAGAGATTTTTTTAAAGGGAGGTAAATAAGTTAATGGCTTATTTGTCCAACTTGGACAAAATAAGCGATAAAATATTATCTCCCCCCCTCCCAAATTTCTTCAATAACACACTCCACACACTAACAATTTCATTCCATTAAAATCTTAACTGTATTTTCTGCACTTACTTATCTCAGTGTCTGAATGCAGAGCATTACATAAATTATTATAACAAATGTATGTAACAGTAATAATTTTTATATCAGCGTTTACTTAATGTGTTTATTTGCATATTTTCAGGTTTGCCTCCGTATACGGCCCATGAATGAGGATGAAATTCTGTACAGCTCGACTTGTATTGCCCACAAAGTGGAAGACAGGGTAAGATAGAATGCCTTCATATTAACAACTGTAATCATTCTAATAAATGCTACCAGGAGCTAGTCAGAATATGGACAGGGTGCTTTTATTTGAACCTGCGTGTGTGATTTCCAACAATTTCAAATATACACAAAGCAAAGACTCTGACCAGCCTGTGCATCCGCACAGTCTGACCAGAGTCTTCACTATGCGCTTAGTAGATAGATAAGGTATCAAGTATCTGTAAACAATCAAGTAACTTTATTTACTGTTATTTTGGCTGTCTGGGCCGCTCAATGTTTACATGTCACGAACATTTTAAATTGTTGGAAATATCACGCACTGGCTCATTTAGTAAAGCAGAGCTACAGAAAGACTCCAGGTGAAATGTATCATGGTTTTTCATGAAATAAATGGGCTAGGGACCATGTTTACCCATGGTTTATCATGTTTTGTTAAATGGCCGCTAACATGGCCAACATTAACATGATATACCACGGTAAAAAGATGGTTGGCCATATTAAAGAAAACATGGTTGACCATGTTAAAGAAAACATGGTTGACCATGTTAAAGAATACGCAGTAAACTATGTTTCAGACCATGGAAAGAAACCATGTTACCAGCATAACAAAAAGCCATTCAGCTTTTTACTCTTAGCTTTCGGAACGGGTCCGGGACCAGAAAAATTGTAAAATTCGTTTTTGTCTCCAAAATTGGGAATTTTCGTTGTGACACTTGTTTCAAAAACATTTCTTTTATTTTTATCATTACTATATAGATTAATTGAAATTCCTTTGCCTCAATAATCATATTTTAACTGAAAAGCAAACCATAGTCCTTAAATAAGGAGTCTGTACGAAACAATGTCTAACAATTAGTTTGATTGCTCTGTTGAAAATCAAATCCAGAAATGTCACTTAGTTTTGTGTTTAAAAAAAATCATGGTTTAACCTAAAATAAAGATAAATCAAGTTCTATAATATATGTACACTCATGTAGGGTAATCCTGCGCGTCGTCTAAAGCTGCACAGCTATATGACGTCATGTAAACTTAGAAAATGGCCGCTAAACATAAAAGCAGAACGACCTATTTTTCAAAATTCGATCAATTAAACCATTTTAAACAAAAAGTCCATGTGTATATTTTAAAGCAAGAATTTTCCCGTTTTTGTCTCGGTGTTTTTCATTTTAAATTGAACATATATGGACATTAATTTTAGGTTCTTTCCTCGACTGCGCAGGATTAGCCGACGAAAGCTGCGTTGATAATACACGACGGTGCCTCTGTTTATCACCGGATTGTGTTATTCTAGTGACATTTTGTTCTAGATAAAATGTCTTTTACATAGCCAAAATGGTCAACAAGTACATTCATGTATTGATTTTTTTTGTACAACCAATATCTTTACACGAATCTTGTACTTGATGTTCTTAAGTGCGCAGGGTTAGCCGACAGTACTGTATGGGTTGAACATTCTTGGGTACAAATCAACAAAAAACAAATATATCCAATCCTAGTGTTTTTAAAACAGCTACAAATTTTTCTACTTAAAAATGGAAACTTCTTAAAAATCTTTTCAAAAAAGGTCATTATACTCATTTGTTCTACCTGTTGTAGACTGTTTGAAAGAGAATTCAGGTTAGTTCTGAGAGGTGCTAAGATCGTAAATAACAGTCAACTTCTAAGTGATCCAATGAAATACACTGGGTTGACCCATGTGACTAAAAAATAAATAGACTGGTTAACCTTTCCCATCTATGCTAAGACCGGGATATCAGACGCATCTATGCTACCCTCTGATACTGTATCAATTGAGACAGACAGGCCAGTCAAAAAAATAAACTGATCTTCGGCAATTCCCCTCTTGTTGACAAATTACATCACAGATATTTATTGCTAAAAGGACTATCCAATTTTCCAATAAGAAATAATCAAATTTCATATCTACATTCAAGAATTAGCTCTGAATTGGGAATTTCTCTCTTCTTTATTGGGAAAAAATAGTAGTTTTCGTCATTGGGAAAGGGTCTGTTTGAGGAATATCTCCTTTAACCACATGACTTTAACCACATGTTGTTTACTTTTTTCATTTAAGTTAAGTATAGAATTATGACCATATTATTTCTGTAACCATGGTCATCTTCATGAATTGACCATGGTTGACCATGGTTATGATCTTTGTAAGGTGGGTGACCTTGGTATTTCATTGCATACCATGATAACACTGTAGAACCATGCTCTAACATGGGCATAGTAGCAACTCTGACCATGATATTACCATAGCATTTGATGATTTTTCACAGTTGATCATGACAAAATATGATCAGATGCCAAATACAATGAAATGCCATGGTAACCATGGTAAACATTTCACCTTGCTACCTACAACATAGGCTTTCATCATGAAATAAAGAATTTATGACTGGCTTAACTCCCTCTTATCTTGGCCCCCTGAGTACCAATTTCTTGAAGATAAATACCTTTCAAATTAATGTCTTTTTGCTTTTTATCTCTTTAATTGAGGTAAATTACAATCATGACATAATTGTTATGAGGAAAAAAATGTCTTTTGGAGAAAATTCTTACAAATTTGATAACTAAGATCAACTGAAGTTGGGGATTTTCTTACTAAATATTGTATGGGCTGCCATTGTTAGGGATAGCACTCTTATTAGTGAAAAAACAGTAATAGTCCTTATTGGACTTTTTTTTTGAGAACTCAGGTCCTGCTAGATTTCTTTTATGATTATTACTGGTATACTGTTTGGCAGTGAAGGTATTTTGTGACAATTGCCCTGGCAAAGTTAGTTCAAAGGAAATTCTGAATTTGATTATAGGTTTTTTTTGTCTTCAAAAATATATTATATTCATAATAGGAAGTTATACCCTAAAAGATGAAATAAATCCTAAACACTGGAATAAAATCGTCATTTGGTTAAAGAGTGGCTTTTCTGTAATATCAGTATATGTAACTTGAGAAAGACAATCGGATCAAGCCCAATATAGATTTTCTCACCGTATCTTTGAAGTATGGCATGATCATCATGCGATCTGTCAATTTACTCCACTTTCTCACACAATTCTTCCTTTCTTCATCCACATAGTTCCCTTACCAAATTATTGAAGAGATTTCAGACAAATAAATATGGAAAGTGTAATTACTCAAAAGACTGTTGAAATTTATCTGATAACTATACAAATACCCGTGTGATAACATCCCATACGATATTCTTTATGGTATCACATGGATATTTTTAGAACAATTACATAATGTGGATATTTTAAGAAACTTGCATTTCTATTAGAAACATCAACAAAACAAAGTAAATATAGGGGTTAAAAGATAAATATGATACATACTTTGTGTATTTTATAAAAAAAATATCTAACTCTTTTGGGAGAATAAGAAACATGTTGATGTGTCCAAATGGGGCTAAGTAAAGGCAAATGTTGTAGTACTAAAATTGGTAGTACCAATAAGAAGGATTAAGCTGGTCTCAAATCTTTATTTCTCATTGTTGTGGGTACTCATTTGAATCATCTTGACAAGACGATTCCAATGAGTTTCCACATTATAGGATTTGTGAAAGTATTATTGAAAGAATTTAATTTGAAATAAAAAATACCCTCACTATCCATGGCTCTGAGTCTGATATAAAAGGAGCAGTTTGATCTTGGTCCTCAATGTTCACTTTGACTTGTCTGTCCCCAACTCAGGATCAATGCAGTTATGATACAGTAGTCTTATATATAATTGCCAAAATGATTGAAAATTGATTTGATAAAAAAACATGGAAAATCTGAAGCTTGCCTAATTAAGGTAATTATGACTTGCATTGTTATGCAATACATTTGTAATTTGTTTTTTAATTTACAGTCTGTACATCCACTTTGAGTTTGTTTTGGGGTCTAAAATCCTCATGTTTCTTCAAAATTAAATATGGAAGGGAAATAACTACTCATATCACTTATTTGACTCTGTTGGAATTTGTTAATGGCAAAGTTGCAATAAACTCTTCAAATTCAATTGCTATTCATAAACTTACAAATGAAGCTAAAAACTATCTCCAATGTTTTTAGTCCTTCAATTATGAACATTTTATTTACAAGGATACTATTTTGAGGATCATGCAAAACTAAGTTCTCTTATAGTTACTTACATAGTTTTGGCCCTTAGGTTTTACATGTAAATGATTCTTTTTAGCACGGCTTTGGTTTTACATGTAAATGTTTTGTTTTTTTTAATCATGGCATTAGGTTTTACATGTAAATGACTCTTTTTAGAATGGCATTAGGTTTTACATTTACATTATTCCACTCAGCATTGTGTTTGGTTTTACATGTACATTATTCTATTTAGCATGACGTGAGGTTTATAATACATATACAGGATTCTAGGTGTTATATGTACTTTATAATGTTTATTTTTCAGATGGTTGTACTCATGGACCCTATGGAAGATCCAGAAGATATTTTGCGTGCCAATAGATCTCGGGAAAAACAATTTGTGTTTGATGCATGTTTTGATGGCAGCTCTACTCAGGTAAAGTTATTTTCCACATTCCAATTTTATAAAAGATGCTTTAACATTGGTTGATTTTCAATTCAAAGTTTTTTTCAGCCAATAAGATTTGTTTTTATATTGGTGCACTGTTGGCTCAATTGTGCCAAATGAAATAATAAACCTACGAGGGTGAATAAAAAATTACGTAGACTAGCCTTGCAGAAATTTTGATTTCACAGACTTTGAAGAGAAAAATACATTGTTATTAGATTGAGGGATATTTCTTTTTGTCATGCAAATTTGGATGAAATCCAAATAGTTGGTCACCTGTAGCAACCATTCTAAAACATATAGTCATTTGGTACCGGCGCACTGTAACGACGTCAATATGACGCCGCGGTATTGATAAGTTCCGTCTCAAAATTCAGCACTTTTCAAAATACTCAACTCAACAATAAACACGATTTCTGCACCACCTATCCATTCGATGAGTACTATTTTCATATCCATCTGATCCAAAACAATGATCATAAATGTGTAATGTGTCTAAACGATTCTGAACTGATGTTGTTCTGTGACAATAATAGATTAAACGCCAAGGAGACGTTTTCCAGTGGCATCCTTCAGAAACACTCTCCATTCTTAAACAAACCTTTTAAACCATTTAAAAAGAAGGTATGTATCTGCTTTCATTTGAAGACCTTTTAGCATATTTTATCATTTAAACCTCTCGATTAGGTTTTCCATAGGTCCTGTAGAACTTTATTATTATCTGGTTGTCTCTGGCTGCACCGGTGCCGTCCTTTTGAAGTTCAAAAATTGAAGCGTGCCCTTAGTTTACTGCATTTAAATTAAAAAAAAGCGAATGGATTATGCTAAAATTTTAATTATCCTAACTCATAACGTCAACACGTAATTTAGCGAAGTTTGGAAATGTTTGGTCCAAATTGAGGGGACAATTACGGGTAGTAACACTAGGAAGTAACGTTACAAAATAGGTTTCACCGATAGCACCTACCCAGGTATATAAAATGTTAGATTATATCATAAGATTATCGAGGCTTAGGTTGCATGTTGTTCTACACAGTAGTGTCTGTCTGTCTGTCTGTCTATCTATCTATCTGTTCTGCTTATTTGTTTGCAAAATGAATTTGAGTTTATTGGATAATTCTAAAACTATTTAATGGGTAATAATTGACATCAGGGCCCGAGGTTATAAAACTTTTCTCAGGCTCATTTCAAAATTTTCTCAAATTTGTAATTCAGTTTTATTACTCATTTAAATGTATTAACATAAAAGATGATATTAATAAGTTTTTATAAATAACAACTTTCATCATTTATCATTTATCATTCATCTTTTATATTCATACATTCATTTTAATTTAAAATTTGCGAAAAATGAGCCTGAGTCTGAGAAAAGTTTTATAACTTCGGGCCCTGATTAGGGACAGAGTCACTTTTTATTAATTGTCTCTTTTGGGGCATAATTTAATGGCTCGGTGTAAAGGCCCATACCCACAAAATCAAGGTCATTAAAAACTCAACAGAGGTTTATGCACCTTTTCTGCAATAAAATGTTACTATTTTGTGTGGATTTTGTTTATTTTTGGACATATTGATGCCTCAGCACTAAACATTTGTAACTGCCCATATGGTTCTAGGCAGTTACAACTGTTTGGCATTGAGCCATCAATATGTATTGTAGCCTCTTATAATTAAAATCCCATCCCTTTCTAATGGAAATGGGATGATTCTTATAAAAAACCCAGGGTTCTTTAAGAGCTTTTACTGTATCTCCCCTGTATGTCCCTTTTTGTTACATTTTTTCTAATTTAAAAAAAAAACTATTTTATGGTGATCCATGGAACAGTGAAAAAACTATTGCCCTAGGGTCAGGGATGTGGGACATTCTGATCTGTTGCTCTCTGTCTTCCATGTTAGGCAATTAAATTCAGAATGTGTTCCCCTCCACCCCTCTACAATAGTTTACACTGTTACACAAAACACCATGAAATAACTGTATTATTGCCTGTATGTTTATAGGCAGTTACAACTGTTTCAGGCTTGGCCATCAATATGAGTGTTTTACTAACACTATTATAATATTCTGGCATATATTTGTGTTTTTTTTTCAAAAAAATATACTACATGGATACAAGACTAGAAATCAATCCTATTCTAACATCCATGCAAAAAACCCAAATTTATGCCAGAATTCAGCCATGCATGCTATGAATTTCCTACAATGTTCTTAGCAAGGAAAGCATTTGTTAAATAGATACTGTTTACCGGTAGGTATATAGATCTTCAGGACATAAAAGACGCATTTACCCAGATCCTGGCTTATATAAAAGTGATTTATTTGTTCTCACACATTAGAAAATCTACATTATATTGACAATTACAAGTTTTTATGTTCCTTGTTCTCTATGGGGGATCTATATGGTCGTATTGTTATGTGATAATTCAAAAGCTATAATTATATCAATGAAAAAGAAAAAATGACTGACAATATTATAACATGCTGTAGATCCATTATCTCAAAACATTGCAGAGACTGCATACGAAAAAAGAGTGTGAGGAAGCATTCTATCCATTTAAAAAAGGATGGAAAATATTTCTTACTGTGAGGTCTCTTATTTTCTTAGGCCCGTCAAAAGATGGGGTGTACCATATATCTCCTGATAAACGCTCCCAGGAGCTATACATAGCATGGTCGCGAGCTTTACCCGTTTACTTGCATGTAAAGCAGGGTATAATTTACAAACGGTTTGCAATATTTTTTTCAGCCTGAACGAAGCGTGGGTTTCAAGCTGAAAAACGGGCCCCGATAGGGCGTGAAATAAGTTGGCCCTTAGAAAAAATCATTAATCTTCTGTCTTTAGGCCCTTTTCTCTTTAATTTGAAGTAAATTTCCTCTAAATAATCATCTTATAGATGATTGTTAGAGGAAATTCACATCAAATTAGAGAAGTCTCAACAAATTCTTAAAATTTAGGCATTTGAAGTGGGTTTTCCAAGTAAAAAATGTAGGGGTGCTACTATAAGGGAGGCCATATTATTTAGACTTAGGGGAAATATGAAATTATGTGATCTCTGGTGGCTTTCAGCATCCGGGTAAAGTCCAATTCTTTGTCTGAAGCATAACCATGTCAACTGAAGTCACATGGACTTGGAATTTTTCAGTAACAGAATGCAGTGCATAAGAACCATAACTGTACCTGGCTTATTCTTTGAGTTATGGCCCTTTGTTGTTTTTCATACTTCTTCGTTATCAGGTGTATTTTGTGACAATTTGCCATCTTGCTTTTAGAAATCATTTAGTAAGGTGTGTCTTTAGGCAATATTAATCTTGGTGGCCTCCAATACACAATGATAATTATTGATAATTAAATATTGACTCAATATATTGATCAATTTTCAACATTGTCCATACACCATCAATAATATTGATTCAATATGAAGGGCTGTATTATATGACAAGCACTGGTGACATCCAGAAAGTGTTCGGTATTTAATTCAAGCAGCCACCGCGATAGAACTGCAATAACGTTGAAAGCAGTATTAAACCCTAATCAATTAATCAATTAAGGGAGGGCTTTGAAACCCAGGTCCTTACCATTTTGTCATGTCTGGTGTGACTCAAAATCAAAGAAAAACATGTATATAAGACCTTTAAATTTTTCAGGTATGAAGTTTTAAATATATCCAAACTGTGTAAGGTTATTGGTAAAATATTCATTTGGTGATTGACATTTGTATTGATTTTTGTATCAACTCTTGAGAAGGCTTGAAATTACACCGTTATACAAAGATTACACTCCATAGAGTAATATTATTTGGAGGGTCTAGGTGCAAACCTTTTTAGATTATTTTTCAAAATCATTTGTTACATTCTACAAAAAAAATTGCTTGTGATATGATGAATTAAGATGAATTAAATTAAGATAACCAGAGGTAGAGAAAAGAGGGGGTAAAGCCAGTCTTAAATCTTTATTTCTCGGTGAAACCCTATGTTGTGGGTACTCAGTTGAATTGTCTTGGCCAGATGATTCCAATGAGTACCAAAATACCCCCACAATCTGTAGCTCTGCATAACAACAAGCATCAGAAACCAGCCCTGTTTCTTGGAGACCAAAAATTTGCTAATGTTTAGAAAGTGAATGTCTATGTGCACATGTTCAACGAAACAAGATCTTGTCATAGAAATGTCTTAGGCTTGGAAGTGGTTTAAAATCGATGGCTCAGCAAGAAACGGTTGTATCTGCCTATATATTTATAGGCAGTTACAACCATTTCATGCTGAGCTCTTGAAATGGGCTACCTTTTTCCAGAGACTTTGTTTTCATCAGAATTAGCTCAATTCCAGAAAAAAACAATGAAAGCTGGATTTTCAAAGTGGGCCATCAACTATCAATATAACGAAAATAAAATTAATTATATCAACCCGTGGCATGCTGAAAAAATTTTGGCTAAAATTTTTCATCAAAATCAAAGGGCAAAAAGTATTGAAAGTTCCAACTGTAAGTCAATTTTTATTTGAAAAACTAAATCTATTGACAATTCTGGTTTCAAAGTGAGAAACAGGTGGTGTAGACTAACATCAGACTGCACATATGTACAGACTAATGTTTGTCTATAGCTCCTGCCAAAGCAGGAATTGTCCGGGTTCAGCATGACAAGGGTCAATAATAATATAATAAAAGGGGTGTTTTATGTTATGGCTCTAGTTGTCCATCTGTCTGTCAGTTTGTCAGATGGTCTGTTTATATCGATGGCTCAGTGCAAAACAGTTGTAACTCTCTCTATGTTTATAGGGAGTTACAACTGTTTCATACTGAGCCCTCGATATGGTCTGTCTGTTAGCAATTTTTGGTGTGTGAAACTCTTACGCTATCAATGGGAATTAGCTGAAGTATGCCATAATCACTCATTATGATTATGAGTTTTGCAAAAAAAAAACCTTTGAAATTTTAGTTGTTCCAGTAATGCTTGATATTTTGAATTATCTGTCCTTGAATTAGAAAAAAGGCACTGTATAGTTTGAATGGGAAAGAACTGAAGCTTTTTACAATTCTTCTACATGATTTCTTTAAGTTGTGCATAGAACCACATTTTTTCTTGTACCTCAAGTTCTTTCTGAATTATCTGCCCTTGACCTAATTAACAGAATAGCTTAAAATTACAGATTTTTGTGTGTGTGCACATTCCCACATGTTTGATTAGAAAAAAACAACAACATCTTTTATGTCTTAATTCTTATAATTGTGTTTGATTTATGGCCAGCAAAAATGAATTCAAAATACACTTCAAATGGTACAATTTGTCTCTTTGACAAGATCATATAATATGCACTTCACAATACTTGAATAAGAACATTGTGTGCAATAAAAAACTTGGAGAGTTTCTATTTAAATGAAAGGGCCAATTCATCATATCACGACTGTGGGACAACTTGATTATAATGTGAAATAATTTATTGAATTGACTTTGGCAGCGAATCAAATCTTTCATTTACCTTTATGTTCATGTTTTTGTTAAGCTGGCAAATTTGTAGCCTTTTTTGTGTACATTTCGACATTTTTGTAAACTTTGAATCCAAAAGACAAACATTATCTATGTCATTGACTGACCAATATTTTGTCCATGATTTGTCTTTTGTTTGTTCTTTTGGAAAGATTCAAATCTATATAGCATATATTGCACATACGACAGGTAGGTGTACAGCTAACAACATTGTGAAATTGACAAGGTGAATGATTTTGGAATGTTTTAGAAATGAAATTGAATGAGTGTGTGGAGCGAGTTTAGAGTGAAATTAATGGGAGGTAATTCGATATCGCAAATTTTGTTCAAGATGAACAAAATAAGCAATATTGATAACTTCCCTTTAATGAAATATGCATACAAGTCTATACATATATATATAGCTTACTATTTCTTCATGAACCTATGGGACACTAACAGTTTGAATTATGTCATTGAAATGGCAATTTTCTCTACTAAAATTTATTTCAAATGATGTTGTTGATCCTATATTTTCAATGAGTGTTTTTAATGGTTTGAGTGAGTGTTTGGAATGAGTGAATGGAGCGCTAAAGGAGCGATTGAGAATGGTTTTGATTGAGGTGAATGTCAATTTCATGATGTAACTAACTGTACATGTGCTGATCCAGAATTGTTTCTCATTCAATATTGTTATTTTTCGGTATGCAGGCAAAATTTAAAAAAAAAAACATGTTTAATCTCTCTTATGTACTTACCCTTTTATATATAACTGCCATCACAGCACATTTTGATAAATCAGAAGACTCTGAAAAATGTGGTCCAAGGGGTATGATTTTTGACGGCAGCACATCCATTCCAACATTTGTGTCCCACCAATAGCTGTACAATATGTATTTTAAAATCAATTGACAAGAAAGAGCTAGATCTAATCATGAGTAAGAATTGTAAAGGTTTTAGAGTAATTTGACATTTTCTTTTAAGCTTTTGATATGTAAAATTTTAGATAGTATGTTGGATGCGACTTAAAATTTTTTGACTCTTGGAAATTTCTTCCAAGGGGGTCACACACTGACCCCCTTGGAAGAAATTTCTTAGAGTCAAAATAAGATATTATCAGTTTTGGGGTTGAGACCCTGGTTAGAGGGTCAAACACAAGTTCTGGTAAACCTGTGTGGAGACTCGGAAAGCCTACTCATAATAATAGTGTCTGGTGAGATGAATACCAGGGTCCTGTTTTACTATACATCTTACGATAATTTTTTTGCGTAAGTCAAACCCAGCATTTCCTTCATTGAGCACAATGTTTTTCACTGTTATATTACCACTTTTTAACAAAACCCCATCGATACTAACGATGGGTCGTTACTCAAATCTCAAAGATTTAGCCTGGAAATTATTCTTGTCCTGAGACATGAGGCCTAATGAACATGTACTTAATATGTCTGTATGTATTAAAAAACCCATTCGAAAGTTTGGCTTTAGTGAGAAAATATATATTTGCTACATAGAAAAAAGTTATTAAACACTAATAATCATTAAAGTTTTAGGTTGCATAAAAGTATATAAATATTATACTATTATTTAGAATTGTGGAAAGTTGTATAATCAACAATAAGTATTCCAATTTTTTTTGCAGTTCCCAAGTTTAAGATAAGGTTAGGGAGGATTAATTTGGTTGCATAAAAGTACTTAAATTCTAACACTTGTTTCGAATTATGAAAATTTTTATAATCCATTACATGCTTTTCATAATAGTGTTGCAGTTCCCAAATTTTGGATTAAGTAGGAGCATGTACACCAGAGGCCTGTGTTATTGGAGACCACTCTCACAACTGTCCTGCAAAGCTTCGTATGTTTAAATACAATGTCTGACACCTGCATCAGGGAAGATCTTCTTTGGCTCAATGGTAGGGCATTGGACTTGTAAACCAAAAATTTGAATATTGTTGTCCATGTAGGTTCAAGGCCGGCTCACGATGGATATTTTACAGCTATGCTCTGGTTGAGGACAGTTTGATTGTAATACCAGTTTTACCAAAAACTTACAGTTATTTTTTGCGTATGTCAAAAATTAAATTTTCTTCTACAGTTGAAATTTTAATATCGGTTTCTGTCATGCATCATCTCATTGGAATTGTCTTCTGAAGACGATTCCAATGCGATATTGCCAGGCAGAATCTAAGAAAAAATGAAAACTCCAGGTACGATTTTAGACTTTCGATTAATTTTTTTTCGTAAGACCTTTAGTAAAACGGGCACCAGGGATCTTGTATTTGCTCATTATGAAGGTCATCACATCCTGGCCGTAATTGACCTTGAAACAATTAGGTTCTATTTGCCTTGCCTGGTTAAACTATTTATAAAACATTTGCATAAACTCTCTGTAATGGTGCCGATCAATGCTTTTTTAATTGGTTTGCATCTTGTTTTTAGAGGTTTACTGAAATATGGTTTTAACCCATATGCTGAAAAACAGAGTTTACTTTATGAGACAAAAAAAGAGATTTATTTTGCCGTATTTGAAAACTTAACTAATTCGTCTTCTATATATTTGCAGGAAGATGTTTATGAATCGTCCACAAAATTTCTTATAGACAACGTCATCACTGGTTATAATGCGACTGTTTTTGCATATGGGGCAACTGGTGAGTCAACTCAGAGCTACAGATATAAAGGATAACTGTTTGTTATAGTGTAAGATCGATTTATATTCTTTGAGTGAACAATAAAAGCTATATTTTCGCCATGAGTGAAAATATAGCTTTTGTTGTTCATGAAATGAAATATTAATTGATCTTACTCGAAAAACAAATGATTATTCTATCTCTTTATTGCAAAAATAAGACAAAATGTGAAATTTCTAGGACATATTTTTGTAAAGCGCGTCATTTTGCATGTGATTGCTATGCAAAGTTCAATATATAACTGAAAGATTGTTGAAAACAGCGAAAAAACCCATTTAAACAAACAAACATGAGGGCGTTACCTATGTCCATAAACATAAGTATCTCTCTAATAAGATGATGGAGAGCCAACATCATCCCAAATAACTTTTCAGATAGAACCTGATACATTGAAGTAGATATAAGCTTAAATTGGATGACATTTTAATACAGGAAGTTCTACTTCACTGAAAAATAATCCGATTTCAATAGAGATTGAAAAATATCTAAATTTCTGTTACATGGAAGTACTGTAACCGAATACTTATAAGTAGCCCTGGAACACCTGTTAATTTATGAAATATTTAGCACAGCTGTTTTCGGAAAAAAAACTTAGGTACAGTGCTGTCGGCTAATCATGTCCACTTAAGAAAGTCAAGTACAAAATTGTGTAAAGATATCGTATGTACACAAAAAATCAATACACGACTGAACTCATTTACCATTTTGGCTATGTAAAGGGCATTTTATCTAGAACAAAATGTAACTTAAATTACATAATCCAGTGATGAACAGAGGCACCGTCTTGTTTTATCAACTCAGTGTTCGTCGGCTAAACCCGCGCAATCCAAGAAAGAACTAAATTTGATGCCCGTAAATCTGTTAGAATTAAAATAAAAAACACTGACACAAAAATGGGAATCTTTTTACTTTAAAATACACACATGCACTTTTTTTGCTTAAATTGATTAAATGAAACAATTTTTGAATATGAAAAGTAGAGTGTTCTGCTTTTATGTTTGGCGGCCATATTCTTAGTTTACATGACGTCGTATAGCTGCGCAGCTTTAGACGACGCGCAGGATTACCCGACGTGAGTGTAAATGTGATATCTCTGTTTCTACTGAAGGCACTCACTTGAAACTTGACACACAATGTCCACTATCAAATGAGGAACCTATACTATCAAGGGGAATAACTCTTAATGCATTTTGTGTATATCATGTCCTTTTTTACTAAGATTTTCTTCCACTATCTAGCACCCAAAAGCCGAGCATAGGCACCTGTAGACAGTACTCTTGTTAAAACTTAAGTATGCCTACTTTTGTAAGAATTTATTTTTCCATAAATATTCAAATCAAATTTAACACTATGCTAAAATTTGCTCATGAGAAGAGTTTTATTCAAATCAAATCTAACACTATGCTAAAAATTGCTCATGAGAAGATTTTTTTAGCTCACCTGAGCACGAAGTGCTCATGTGAGCTATTGTGATCACCTTTCATCCGGCATCCGTCCGTCGGTCGTCCGGTCGTCGTCCGGCGTCCGTCGTCCGGCGTCCGTCAACAATTTCTTTAAACGACATCTCCTCCTAAACTACTGGGCCGATTTACACCAAATTTTACAGAAATGTTGCTTAGGTGGTCCCCTTCAAAAATAGCTAAAAGAATTGAAATCCATGAAAAACTCTGGTTGCTATGGCAACAAACGGTGAAATTTTAAGAAAATCTTTAAAATTCTTCTTCTTCTCAACCAGTAGTCCTACAGACTTGAAACTTGGCATGGATGATCAGTTCATAGACCTGAATTGAAATAGCTAAAATCATATCTTTTGGGCCACCAGGTGCGGAGCACCAGGGGGGAGGGGGTAGTACTTTGGGTAAATTTTGTAATCTTCAAGCTGCTTCTTCTTCGGAACCAGGAGCCCTACAGACTTGAAAATTGGCATGGATGATCAGCTCATAGACCTGAATAAAAATAGCTAAAACCATATCTGTTGGGCTGCCAGGTGTGGAGCACCAGGGGGGAGAGGGTAGTACTTTTGTGAAAATTTTGTAATCTTCAACTTTCGTCTTCTGATGAATCAGGAGCCTGACAGATTTGAATATTGGCATGGATGATCAGTATATGGACCTTTATAAAAATAGCTAAAATCATGACTGTAGATTCACTAGGTGCGGAGCACCATGGGGGAGAGGGTAGTACTTCTGTGAAAATTTTGTAATCTTTAACCTTCTTCTTCTGATGAATCAGGAGCCTGACAGATTTGATTATTGGCATGGATGATCAGTATATGGACCTTTATAAAAATAGCTAAAACCATGACTGTAGATTCACCAGGTGCGGAGCACCATGGGGGAGAGGGTAGTACTTTTGTGAAAATTTTGTAATCTTTAACCTTCTTCTTCTTCTGAACCACAAGCTCTACAGACTTGAAAATTGGCATGGAGGATCAGCTCATAGACCTTAATAAAAATAGCTAAAATCATGACTGTAATGCCACCAGGTGCGGAGCACCAGGGGGGAAGGGGTAGTACTTTTGTGAAAATTTTGTAACTTTAACCTTCATCTTCTAAAATAACCAGGAGCCCTTCAGACTCCAATATTGGCATGGATGATAAGCATATGGATCTTAAATATAATAGCTAAAAGCATGAATGTAGGGCCACCAGATGCGGAGCAATAGGGGGGAGCGGGTAGTACTTTGGATCAATTTTGAAATCTTTAACCTTATTCTTCTCCTGGATCAGGAACCCTACAGACTTGAAAATTGTAATGGGTGATCAATATATTGACATTAATAAAAATAGCTAAAATCATGACTGTAGGGTCACCAGGTGCTGAGTGTCTTGGGGAGGGGGTAGTACTTTGGATCATTTTTGAAATCTTTAAACTTCTAATGAACCAGGAGTCCTACAGACTTGAAAATTGGTATGAATGATCAGCATATGGACATCAATTGAATTAGCTAAAATCATGACTGTAGATTCACCAGGTGCAGAGCATCTTGGGGGAGGGGGAGTGCTTTGTTGAGAATATTGAATCCCTACAGCCTTTATATTTGACATGGATTGATCAACCTCATTAAAGAAAACTTTAAAAGTCTCAGACTCAGCCTGAATATCTGGCATTGATTAGCTGATCACAGACCTTTTATGAAAAAAGCTTAAATAAATAATGACCAGGTGAGGAGCAGAGGGGGGGGATTATTTCAAATGTTATCTGATTGAATAAGTGAAAATCTCTTTTTCTTTGGTTGCATGGACATACCTAGGTAATGAAGCTTTTTTCTCAGGTGAGCGACCCAGGGCCAATGGTCCTCTTGTTTATAAAAATTATTCTTTGTTTTCTTGCTCCTGATTATCAATGTTGAGAAACTCTTTACAATATTGAGATCTTGGTTTTAAAAGCCAGTGGAGTGCACCAGTCCCCCCTGAGCCTCTAATGTTCTCTTTTGTTGGCCATGGCTGCTAAATTTACAGTGGTTTTGAAATTCGATTGTCATTGTTTGCTAAAGTGTCCATGTATTGAACAAAATTGATAAATTACATCACAAAAACTTTCATACTGACAGCACTCAGTTTTCAAGTGTCATCTAATTGAAAATTATTGTTTGGTTGGCAAATAATTCTGTTTGTATACCAAAACAAACTCAACAACTGTATTTTGGAATTTTGTTTGGATTTAGATTACACTTTGATTGCTGCCACTTGAAAGAAAAGTCTTTTTTCATACTAGTATTTCATGAACATTTTTTTGTCGGTTTGATGTTTCAGAGATTTTTAACCAGATGTAAAAGACAGGAAAATTTAACTTGAATTAACCTATACAAAATTAATCCAAGTCTGTTTGACAACCCTTTAGAAGAGAGATTTAGGAAAACATTGTTAAAATGAAGTAAATTGCTTATGCCTGGCATAAGCAATTTACTTCATTTCCCACATTTTTTCTACCACACAAGACAAAAAATTGTAAGATTTCACTAACTTTATATTGTTGTCTGCAAACTCTTTCAATTTGGACCAAATTTGCGGAGTTGCAATGGGTTAAGAGATCAGTTCAGAGACCATCAAAAAGTGGTATAGGCAAAGGATGATTTAGCTTCTTAATAGATACAATAATGCTGATTACATTTATAAATTGTTGCATAATTTCTGGTGATTCTTATGTTGTTTGAGCTCACAAGAACCACGGTATTGATGAGATACAGTTTTGACAGTTTTGAGTGTCAAATTGTCCACCTTTTTTGATAGGATTTACTTTTATCACAGTAAAGAGATGTTTGATGGTGGGCGCTCATTGATAATTTGCTCATTTAATGGAGAGGGCCAGTTGATCAAAGTTAGGCCTATTTTAAATAAAGGTGCTTATTCTGAAACAGCCATCAGGTGCAAATCGACAAGGAACCATCCTATATGGTAGAAAAAATTGTGGGGAAATGAGAAATTGCTTGTTACAATATGAGCCTGTGCGAGACATTTCCAACAATTATGAATTAATGTATGGTCAACTGTTTTGTTGTACTATAAGAATTAATTGAATTCTTTATATCATAAAGTATTAACATATTGATGTCATGAAATATTCATCAAAAAGGACAGTCACCTGGTTACTGTCATAATGTGAGGTTAAAAGAAAAAAAGATTAAGAAAATTGAGTTCATGGCGCAAACAAACATATTATTGCAGACGCAGATTGAAAGCTCCTTCAGAGCTATCAAATTTGCCTTTGGCTAGGCCTCTCTTCAAGAGCAGTTTGACCTGGTGCAACAATGTTTTTATGACCTGTCTTTCCAAATTCTAAGGGTAAATAAAGAAATTATTTAACCTTCAGGTGCTGGTAATACCTATACCATGTTGGGTAGTATAACAGAGTTAATGGCTGGTACGTGGCTCAATGACCTATTCATCTCCATAGAGAAAACTAGAGAAAACATGAATCACAAGGTCACAACGTCAAGTACAAGGTCACAATGTCAAGTACCAGGTAGCACTGTTAAGTACAAGGTCATATTGTTAAGTACAAGGTCACAATGTTAAGTACAAGGTCACAATGTTAAGTACAAGGTCATATTGTTAAGTACAAGGTCACAATGTTAAGTACAAGGTCACAATGTTAAGTACAAGGTCACAATGTCAAGTACCAGGTAGCACTGTTAAGTACAAGGTCACAATGTTAAGGACAAGGTCACAATGTTAAGTACAAGGTCACAATGCTAAGTACAAGGTCACAATGTCAAGTACAAGGTCACAATGTTAAGTACAAGGTCACAATGTTTTATTTAGAGTTTCATTACCGTTATATTTTATCTACAGGGGCTGGTAAGACCTACACCATGTTGGGTACTGATGATGATCCCGGGATTATGGCCCGCACACTTAACGACCTCTTCATCTCCATGGAGAAAACCAGGGAGGACATGAAGTACAAGGTCACAATGTCATATTTAGAGGTAAATGAGAAGTTGAAAAAAGAATGACTTTAGTATCTTTTCCTATGTAACCAGGGATTCTGTCTTGTGTGCCTACCATTTTTGAACATGACTGTTAAGTTAAAATTGTTTTGGATGGACCTTGACCTTTGGTCAATGTGACTTATATTCAGCTAAGTTGGACTTTGCTTTTCCACTTTTGTCATAATCATTGAATCTGTTTCTGCACATGCTTTTAGATCAAATGTTTGAGCCTGTGGGTGACTTTTCCAACAATATCACATTTGGTCAAAGCAAAGTCTCTGGTCAGACTGTGCATTCACACTGTCTGACCAGAGTCTTCACAATGCAACATATAGATAGATAAGATCTTAGCCCTCTTAAGGTAGTGGACCCATAATAGTTCGGCAACATTTCAGATCACATATTCTTTCACAATGTTAACCAAGGTTTTCTTATGAAAATCATTAGGAAACCTTGGTTAACACTGTTAAAGTTCAATACTTCTGAGATTATTGAATAAGGTCATTTTACCTTCCCCATTGTCAATTTGTTAAAAAATTTCTACATACATATGCAGTATTTAAGGCATTCATATAAAATAATCAGTAGCCGGCATTTCTCAATCAAAGGCTATTAAATAAATTTAATAATTTTAGACTCTTTTTCTCTTAACCTTCCTGTGAACCATTTACGGCAATGAAATCCACTTAAAAACTGCACCAACATTTAGGTCACACCCATGAAAATGCCAGGCCGTGAAATAACAGTTAGCTATTAATGTCTTTGGCATAGTCATATATTTCTAGGAAAAGAAAAACAATCTTGTAAACAAGGGGTCAAAGAGTGTAAAAGTTCAGCATTACATTATATTGAGCCTAATTAATTAATGAAATTTCTTAGTGTTTCTTTGTTCTACAAAACATGATCGATTGTATGTGGTACTGTTTCACCTTAATGCTATATCAATTAATTGAATTTCAAAAAATGATACAACCTGCAAAAGTCCATAGGTCAGTGCATAACTATTGTAAGTACCTATAGATATATAGGCACCTACAATAGTTTTGCATTGATCCTTGACCTCATCTTGTTTGTCTCCCACCAATGAGTGGATAATCATAAACCTAAGTGGGGTAAAACTGGAGGCTAGGAAATGTTGTAATGGTAGTGTAACTGGTGTGAGAATTACCAGAAATTTATTACTAGCTGCTCCAGCCATCTCAATATGACTCAAAAATTGTTAAAATCAGCCTCAAACGTTATTAAACAAACAAACAATTGAAATCTTGTTTAAACCTGTAAACAATGGGTCAAAAGGCCATTGTGTTTTGGAGGTGGTCAACTGGTTATATTGCCGTTAATTAATTAATGAAATTTCTTTGTTTCCCAGTGTGTGGCATCGAGCCATCGACCTTGGATTACTTCCTGATATAGAAGATATATTGAAATTAGTTTTATTCTGTATCAATTAATCATGAAAACTAATTATTTGATGTCAAAATTGACTCTTTCTCAAATAACTCTACATTTTTGGTCAGGGATTTTAATCTAATGTTGATGATCCAGTGGTAATATTTCTGATTTGGATTATTGGGCTCGGCCATTGTACATGTAGTATAACACTTAATTGGCCATCAAATTTGGACTAAGCCTGACTTACTTTTAAGTCATTAACACATTGAGATATTAATTCTGGAATCTTGAGTTTGAATCCCATACTCAGCCAACCTTCATCGGATATTTTGACAAAAGTCATAATGACAAGCATCATTTGTCTCCTTACCTATGCACAAATGACAAATAGTATGCTGGTTTGGCAGCTGGTCATTCGGATGAATTGTTGTGGTTGTACTGGTATGTGAAACAACAGAGAGCCCTCCGTAGGTGCATCAACTTCCATGATATAACTGTCAGTAATATTTAAAGTAGCATTGAACCTCATACTATCGATTAGCTCAAAATTTGGTGTCTCTTTCAGTAATTCATCATATACTCTTTAGCCTGTCTTGTAAATAAATGTATATAATTGTGCATTGAGAAAATCTTCATTTTTCATAATTCTGTAACATTTTATTACAAAAGTGGTTAACCCTTGTCATGCTGAACCCGGAATATTCCTGCTTAGTCAGAAGCTATAGACAAACATCAGCCTGCACATAAGTGCAGTCTGATGTTAGCCTACACCACCTATTTCTCACTTTCAAATTTCACTTTGCCAATAGATTTAGTTTTTCAAATTAAAATTTACCTACAGTTGGTACTTTCAGTGCTCTTTGCCCTTAGATTTTAATGAAAATTTTTAGCCAAAATTTATTCAGCTTGACAAGGGTTAATCATGATTCTGTCGCTTTCATGAGCAGGAAAGAGCCTGACAATAAACAAATAAGTAATCTATATTTCAGATATACAATGAAATGATCAGGGATTTGTTAAACCCAAGTTCAGGGATCTTGGATCTTAGAGAAGATTCAAAGGGAGGTATACAGGTTGCTGGGCTCACAGAGGTCAAGGCTAGGTCAACTGATGAGGTAATTATTATATTGTCCCAATTTGGTAAAACTTGTACCAGTCTATATTTTGACCCGGCTGTCGCCTTGTCGAATATAGACTGATTCTGCAGGGTACTCATCCAATAGAATTCAGTAATGTACTCGATAATGTTAAATAACCTCTTAATATTCACATATCTAAATTTAGGCTGCCATCACATCCCATATAGCTCATATCGATGGCTAAGAGCCAAACAGTTGTAACTACCTATGCAGATAGGCAGTTACAATTGTTTTGCACTGAGCCATCTACATGTATATATTATGACTACTCAATCTCTCCCTGACTATCTTGATCAAACTACTCAATCTCTTTTCGACAGACAGTGATCAATCAACATCAGCCTAATCCAGGAGGCATATTTGATTCATTGCCTGTTTAAAGACAAACATCAGAAAAATCCTTGAATTTTTTTGAATTACCAATTATTCACTGAGCACATTACAAATTTATTTTGTAAAAGTGCAACTTACATAAGCACACTTTCTTTGATGACCAATAGCAAATAAAGTTGAGCAGTATAACTCAAACAATAATTCTAATTATTACTGTATATTTTTCAGGTAATGAGACTTCTGGTAACTGGTAACAAAGAACGTACTCAAGAACCAACTGCTGCAAATAAAACGTCTTCTAGATCACATGCTGTGCTTCAAGTTATTGTCCGACAACAAAATCGTGTAAAAAATGTGATGCAAGAAGTCCGAACAGGGAAACTCTTCTTGATTGATCTTGCAGGGTCAGAAAGAGCAGCTAATACTCATAATCGAGGAAAGAGGATGGTTGAAGGTGCTCATATAAATCGATCGCTACTGGCGCTTGGAAACTGTATCAATGCTTTAAGTAAGTTGTAATGTTAGCATAGTGTGGTTTTTATACACCCCTGCAAATGAATGTATATTAGTATCATCTTCGCCCATCTGTCTGTCCGTCCTAACAGCAATTCTTCCCTATGTACATATGTATGTCCACATGTTGTGCGCACAAAAGCTACAATCATGGACAGATTTGGAAGAAGTTTTCAAAGAATGATCTTAGTTACCTCACTTTGCTCCTATTGTTGGGAGTTGGCAATATCCATTACCAAGCAATTATGTGGTGCCTATATATTGTATTATACATACATACTTAGTGTTTTGTATGAAAAAAATATCAAAAGAGGTTGGGAGAATTTATAATTACCAAGGCTCTGCCAAGACAATTATCAATTCCCACAACCAAGTAAGATATTCTTAATACAATACACTAAGTATGTATAATATTTTAAAACTTATAACCTCTAAACCTTGTTTTCATCAATGTTTCAGACAGAAATGCAAGTTTCTAAAAATAAACACATCATGTCACTGGTCTAAAAATATCCATGTGATTTCAAAAAAAAAAAATCATATTGGAAGCTATTACATAGATATTTGTATAGTTATAAGATAAAAATTTGATTCCACATTATTGCCATTACATGTTTTCATATTATTGCCTGTAATATTGATACTAGTAGTTTATGAGCCATTTAAGTGTTCCTGAAATAAAATAAGACCATCTACATTAGAGTACAATAATGGAGCTGTGTTGGCTGATAGTATTTGTCCTGTTAAATATTCATGGGTGATTTCCCTAATGGAATGCTTTAATGTTAAAGAACTTAGATACCCAGGTTATACAATTCAACATGCTATGTGCTGTAAAAAATACCAATCCACCCCATTCTGTGAAAAACAAGACTTTTGTAGGCAATTTTCAATGAATTTTTGATATATAAACAAAATTTAATTTGTCCAAAATCATAGAGGTTACCAGCAGCTGATATTTCAATATAGTTTTGATAAAAATTATCCCCCCCCCCCCCCCCATGAAATAAAAAGGTCTGTAAACTGCAGGCCATAATTATTATTTAGTATATTCTACAAAAGTGCATTAATGATTAGCCATTGAGTCAACTAAAAGTGAGCTGAGAGTGTAGAGTTCCCATGACTGTACCAAGAATTTTTGAATTTTTAACATGGAAAAGGCAACCAATAGAGAACAAATTGGCCAGAAAAGGGACAAAAAGGGAAAATACCCCAGTCCTCAAAGGGAGTCAGTAAGGGGCTCCTCAAATGGCAATTTTGATATTTTGAACATAATTTAATGACCAAACCTCATAAATGTAGTAGTTCGAAATTCTGATCATTCATCAATGCTAATGTCAGATAGTGAATTTTTCATACATACTAGCATACTTGGGTGTAATGATTATTGCACCCAAGTATATGGTCTTACAGATATATATAGGAATTAACAATAAATATAGTTTTGTTCTGTTCCTTCATGCGTCTGAAATAAATATGGGCATTTTAATACCAATGAAGTTTACTATTTTCTCTTCAATCTTAGAGTGCATGGGTGAACTGAAATATACTGCGGACTCACACAATAATATCTCCATGTAATTAATGTATAATTGATGGTTTCTCTTTATAGCTCAGTCCGGTGATAAGAAAGTTGTATCATTAATATCTAAACTCTTAACAAGACTCTGTTATTTTATTGATGTCTTTTGAAGAAGGATCCAGTTTTCTATGTGAAGTTTAATTCAGTAAAAGGCTACATTGAGCCTATGCAAGAGGTTTCCAATGATTTCATATGACATTTGTGTGCCTAGCAAAGACTCTGGTCAGACTTGGCATTTTCCATGCACTCTGTTGAGGCTTAGTAGAGGCTTCAATAGTTTGTAAAATCACATCAAAAATAGTCAATTTTAAACTCCGAAAAGGGGGATGGGATTTATAAGCTCAGCTGAGCACAACATGCTCAGGGTGAGCTTTTGTGATCACCTTTTGTCCATTGTGCATCGTACGTTGTGCATTGGTTGTCGTAAATCGTCAACAATTCTTAAAACATCTTCTCAGTAACCAATGGGTGGATTTCAACCAAACTTGGCAGGAATTTTCCGTGGGTGACCCTCCTCAAATTTTGTTTGTGGATTTTTGATTGACCCCTGAATATTGGTGTGGCAGGGCAGGGCAGTTTTTGACCCTGAAATCTTAAAACATCTTCTCCTCTGTAACCATTGGGCCGATTTTGACCAAACTTGCCAGAATTGTTGCTTGGGTAATCCTACTCGTAACTTGTCCATGAATTTTTGATTGACACCCAAATATGGGCGCGGCAGGGCAGGCAGTTTTTGACCCTGAAATCTTAAAACATCTTCTCCTCTGTAACCATTGGGCCGATTTTGACCAAACTTGCCAGAATTGTTGCTTGGGTAATCCTACTCGTAACTTGTCCATGAATTTTTGATTGACACCCAAATATGGGCGCGGCAGGGCAGGCAGTTTTTGACCCTGATATCTTAAAATATCTTCTTCTCAGTAACCATAGGGCCATTTTCAACCAAAATTTGCAGAAATGTTCCTTGGGTGACCCTTCTCAAAACTTGTTCATGAAATTTTGATTGACTCCAAAACATGGGTGTGGCAGTTTTTGACCCTGAAATATTCTACTCCGTACACATTAGTCCAATTTCAATCAAACTTGACAAAAATGTTCCTTTGGTGACCCTTCTCAGAATCTGTTCCTGAAATTTTGATTGACCTCAAAACATTGGTGTGGCAGGGCGGGGCTTGGTTTGAGCCCGAAATCTTAGAACTGACATCTCCTCTTGACCCACTGGGCTGATTTAAATGAAACTTTACCAAAATGTTCCTTGGGTGACCCTTTTTAAAAATTGATCGCACAATTTTGATTGATTGCAAAATATTGGCGTGGCAGGGAGGGCCTTATTTTGAGTCCGATATCTTTGACTGACATCTGCTGAACCACTGGTCTGATTTCAATGAAACTTTACAAGAATGTTTCTTGGGTGACCCTCTTCAAAAATTGTTTGTGAAATTCTGATTGGCCCATAAAAATGGGCATGGCAAGGGAGGGGGGGGGGGCTTATTTTAGCCTGAAATCTTTTAACATCTTCTCAGTAACTAATGGTTTGGAGGGGTCTATTTTCTCTTTATTCTTAGATAAAACCTCCTCTTCAACAACTAGGCAAATGTGAATGAAACTTTGCAAGAAAGTTTCTTGGTAGAGATCCACTGGACCTAAAATTTCAGGTGAGCCATTTAGGGCCATTCTGGCCCTCTTGTTAGAATTTTTACAGTATAAATATGTGTGTGTATGGTCACAAAAATGAGGCATAAGCTTCAAATTTTATTTTACATAAAATGAAAATTTTTATGTATGATATATTATAAAAAAAAATTCATGTACATGTGAACTAGTTGGAAATGTCACTGATAGGCTCTTATATATGTTGACAAAATGGGTCCATCTTGGAACTCTGTAAAATAAATATTTGGAAAATAGTTTGATTCAGCATAGGTCAACAAGAAGTCAGATTTTGAAAATGGTTACAGAGGAAAGTAGAATAATCATTCTAGATTCAGAGAAATTATTTTGCCCCTTGTCAGTCTGTGCAGATTGCACAGTCTATCCGGTTTGACAGTTTTTGTGTTTCCCAGATGGTCCCTTTACGCATGATGGGTCACATGTATTTCTCTGAAGAAGAACATTTCTTTAGTGCCTCTTGGTGGTTTATCGAGAAATAATGGTAGATTATCACTTGATAATCTCACGGCAAAAGCAGTGAAATTATAAAAAACTTATAACCTGCTTTTGTGCATTTCATCCTATCTGACGTCACAATGAACGTTGCATAGCAATCCCGTGCAAAATGACATGCTTTATGAAAATACGTCCTAGAAATTTCTCATTTTGTCTCATTTTTGCAATAAAGAAATAGAATAATCGTTTGTTTTTCAGGTAAGATTGATTAATATTTCATTTTGTGAACAACAAAAACTATATTTTCCACTCATAGCTTTCGTTGTTCACTCAAAGAATGTAAATGGATCTCACACTGAAACAAACGATTATCCACTATGTCTCTGAACAATATTTCTCTCTCAGCCTGTATGCCTTTCCCTCCATCAATTTGTCCATCTCTTCTTAACCCTTGTCATGCTGAATAAATTTTGGCTAAAATTTATCATCAAATTCAAAGGGTAAAAAACACTGAAAGTTCCAACTGTAGATCAATTTTTATTTGAAAAACAAAATCTATTGTCAATTCTGGTTTGAAAGTGAATAACAGGTGGAGTAGACTAACATCAGACTGCACAAATGTGCAGGCTGATGTTTGTCTATAGCTCCTGCCAAAGCAGGAATATTCTGGGTTCAGCATCACAAGGGTTAATGTGTTTTCTACATTCATGCATGGATTTAGATGAAACCCTTCTAGAAATTTTCTTTGTCATATTTGATTTTATGCCCTTCAAGAAAATTCCACCTCTGAGCAAACTGAGGTAGTGGACCCGTAATAGTTCAACAACGTTTTTGTAGTAATGAACTTCAAACAGTTTTAACCGAGGTTTCCTAATGATTTTCATCAGGAAACCTAAGTTAGAAATGTGAAAGATCATGAGTTCCAAAATGTTGAGGAACTTTTACGGATCCACTACCTTAAATCCCTACGGTTGATGTAGAAAATTTGATATAAAACTGTGACTTCAAATAAAAACGCATATTATGAATAATTAACATGTGCACGCTACACACTTCATTTAGCAATGTTTAAAAATTCCCATGAAACAAAATTTAATGTCAGGTTCATCAATGTTTAAAACCTAAAAAAAAAAAAAAAGTTGTGTGCAGTAATGAATGTCATTGTCAAAGTACTTTGAAGGACTCACATGTTATTTTGACATGTGATTCTGATGACCCGTTAGTACCACACCATGCAAACATAGGATTTGGGGCTGCACAGAATCAGAAAATGTTGCATTTGATACTGGTAATTTTCAGTTTGATAAAACTAAAAAATCTTTGTATTTGATGGAAAGAAAAAAAAAATTCTTTAATGCTTTTCCATGAATTATCGAATTTTTTTTTTTTTAGCTCACCTGAGCACAAAGTGCTCAAGGTGAGCTATTGTGATCACTCTCCGTCCGTCGTCCATCCATCGTCCGTCCGTCCGTCCGTCTGTCCGTCCGTCCGTCCGTCAACAATTTCTTTAAACATCTTCTCCTCCTAAACCACTGGGCCAATCAAGCTGAAACTTTGCAGGGATGTTCCTTGGGTGAAGGTCTTTAAAAGTTGTTAAAAGAATTTAATTTCATCAAAAACTCTGGTTGCCATGGTTACATAATAGGCCAAAATGGCCGAAAATATTAGAAAAAATTCTTCTCCTCCTAAACCACTGGGCCAATCAAGCTAAAACTTGGCAGGGATGTTCCTGGGGTGAAGCTCTTCAAAAGTTGTTAAAAGAATTTAATTTCATCAAAAACTCTTGTTTCCATGGTAATGGAAAGTCTGAAAAATGGCCGAAAATGGCTGAAAATATTAGAAAAAATCTTCTCCTCCTAAACCACTGGGCCAATCAAGCTGAAACTTGGCAGGGATGTTTCTTGGGTGAAGCTCTTCAAAAGTTGTTAAAAGAATTTTATTTCATCAAAAACTCATGTTTCCATGGTAACGGAAAGTCTGAAAAATGGCCGAAAATGGCTGAAAATATTAGAAAAATTCTTCTCCTCCTAAACCACTGGGCCAATCAAGCTGAAACTTGGCAGGGATGTTCCTTTGGTGAAGCTCTTCAAAAGTTGTTAAAAGAATTTTATTTCATCAAAAACTCTTGTTTCCATGGTAACAGAAAGTCTGAAAAATGGCCGAAAATGGCTGAAAATATTAGAAAAAATTCTTCTCCTCCTAAACCACTAGGCCAATCAAGCTGAAACTTGGCAGGGATGTTTCTTTGGTGAAGCTCTTCAAAAGTTGTTAAAAGAATTTAATTTCATTGAAAACTCTAGTTTCCATGGTAACGGGAAGTCTCAAAAATGGCCGAAAATGGCTGAAAATATTAGAAAAAATTCTTCTCCTCCCAAACCACAATGCCAATCATGCTAAAATTTTGCAGGGATGTTCCTTGGGTGAAGCTCTTATAAAGTTGTTAAAAGAATTTAATTTCTTAAAAAACTCTTGTTTCCATGGTAACAGAAAGACTGAAAAATCTTAGAACAAATTATTTTTCCTCC
Organism: Fragum whitleyi; assembly: GCA_948146395.1. Taxonomy (NCBI): domain Eukaryota; kingdom Metazoa; phylum Mollusca; class Bivalvia; order Cardiida; family Cardiidae; genus Fragum; species Fragum whitleyi. Next base: position 37,328,122 of record OX411545.1, read on the forward strand.
TTAACTTTGAGGCCAATCAGTTTGAAACTAAGCACGGATATTCTTAATGTGTAGGGTTACTAAAGTTGTTAAAAGAATACTCCATGGTAAGAGAAAAGTTGAAATTTACAAAAATTAAAAAAACCACAACAAGTTGCAGTAGGATTAAATTTAACCAACCTTAATGTATATCAAACAAATTCTGGTATTCATAACATGGTTGACAAATTATGAGTGACTTACTCAGGGGAGCGATATAGGACCATCATGGTCCTCTTGTTTTACTTTTCGATGAATAAAAAAATAATGGTAAATTATCATTTGACAAACTCACCATCTTACCAGTGAAATTTTTGTTCATTTAAATTCACCAAAACTGACATTATCAAAGTGGAGCCCAATAAGTCAAAGTGGCATAGCAATCACATGCAAAATAACAATTATAAGGTTTAAGATAACTTTTTTCTTGAATATTCACATTTTGTCTCTTTTACATATAAGCAAGAGAATAATCATTCGTTTTTTAGTAAGATCAATTGATATTTCATTCAGTGAATAACAAAAACTTATTTTGGCTCGCAGCTCAGCCACATGTGAAAATATAGCTTTTCTTGTTCATTCAATGAAATATAAATCAATCTTACACTAAAACAAAGAATTATTCTCTATATAATAATAATGGCAACTTTGCCCTTAATGATTTAGTAATCTTCCAAGGGTATCACTACCATCACTTGATATTTGCCCTCATAATGAAAAAAGGAAAAGAAATATGTTTATGATTATGAATATGTTGCTTATGTTCTAGTTTTGGGTATATACTTTTGGTCAAAATAATTATGTTGATAGCCAAGATCATAATTTATTTGATTGAAATCCATCCCTATTTCATAAAGTGGCATTTTTTACATAGTTTAAGAATTGCACTAGGTTTTTGTGCTGCTCTTTTTATGATATTCATAATTCAGATCACACATTAAGTTTTGAGTTTAAAACAATTATGCTCTGAAAGCTTTGCAATTAAAGCCCTGGTGAGGACAAAGTCACAGTTACCTTTGAACCAATCATAGTTCAATTTTGAAGCAGAAATTTATGTTCAGGTTATGTCTGACAACTGCAATTTACAACCCACACATCACTAGCAGTTTTAAAAACTTGGTAGAAAAAAAAATGAATATTTTATGAACATATCAGTTAAAAAAGTTGATTTAAGGTATTAATTATTATGCATTTATTAATGTCATTATCAAAGTACTTTGAAGGACTCACATGCTAGTTTGACATGTGATTCTGGTAACCTGTAAGTACCGTATTTCCCCTAAATAAAGCGCCCTCCCTAATAGTATCACCCCTGCATTTTTTACTAAGAAAACCCACTTCAAATGCCTAAATTTTATTTACTTTTTGAGACTTCTTCTCTAATTTCAGATGATTTTCCTATAAACAATAATTTCATATAAATTCACCTCAAATTAAAGGGCAATGGGCCACAAAAACATTAATTTTAATGTGTTTTTAAATCAGAAAATGAATACTAAATTAAAGCTCCAGGACAATGTTATGTATATCTCCCGGGAGTGTTTGTTAAGAGAAATACGGTACCCTACAATTATTGGATTATAGGCTGGGCCAAAAGGGAAAGTGGTGTGGATGATATTTTCAATTTGATTAAAAAAAAAACATGAAAAATAAAGAAATTGCTTAATGTAAAGAATCACAAGCTATTCAGACATTGATGATCCACAGGCTATTCCAAGTCTTTGATATTTCACATAAAATGAAATTTATGTGTATAAGATATTGTATAAAAACATTTATGTACGATTTTTAAGATCCAAGTTTGCTAAATATCTGCAGGCTTACACAATTTTGCAAGACAAGTCCCCATATACATTGACAATTTTTTGAATACTTGCATCAACCTAGCACAAGTTTGCATCAAAGGCAAATTATATTGACAAGCTTAATAATGAACAAGCTTTCAATAAGTCAAAATATTTAATGAAAGCTTGCTACCAGATTGTGAAAATTAAGGCAGACCTTTTTGTTTGGGAAAAATGATGGCCATCTTATGTGTACAATATTCCCCTTTTCTACAATTTGGAGCAAACTTATTTCAGAAAATCTTGCCATATTTCATTTAATTACAGTGCCCTCACAAAAAGTATCACTTACATTTGTTACAAGAAGCCCAATGCAGTTGATTGAAAATGCCTAAATTTTAAGAATTTTTTGAGACTTCTTCTCTAATTTAAGATTAATTACCTCTAAACAATCATTTATATGCTTGTTTAGAGGTAACTCACTCCAAATTAAATGAGGAAGGGCATAAAAGACATCAGGTTTGTATTCTTTTCAAAATCAGAAAATGGATACTAAATAGTAGCTCCCAGACCATGTTATGTATAGCTCCTGGGAGTGTTTTTAAGAGATATCATGGTAACTTACTGATGCTTTATATACAGGTTTAAAAATAGCACTTTTCTTGATTATTTTGCAAAACAGTATGAATTATGCGTGTTAAATGATGCATCAAAATTTATTAAAAACTAACCCTATTAATAATTTGACATAACATCAAACATATCTCAAGGTTCTTTGAGAACTAAAATAAAATGTATCACTGACCTTGAATACGTTTTATCAAGGTCAAAGAACTATTAGGCTTCAAAGCAAATTATCAGATAGTGACTCCTCTCTTTGTTAGAATTAGCTGCCATCTTAGTGCAGTTGGTAGCGTGTCATTCAAAAGATCCCGAGTTCGATCTCCGACAGCCACACTCTTCTTTTTCGACTATCGTAAACCTATGTGGGATAACAGCTGAAGGCTGAGAAAGGATGTGATGGTAGAACTGGTGCATACCAGTATTCCATTGTTAGGTGCTCCTGTCCCTCAATGATATGACTGAAAAGTTGGTAAACCCCATTTACTTGATTGATTGATTTGTTGTTTAACTCCACTTTCCACCATGTCACAGTTATGTCATAGCAGCACCTACCCATGGTCAATTGTTTGATTGTCTCTGAGTGTTCTTGGTCTTAGGTCATTAAAAAAATTTCGTGCTCGACTGAGAATTTTCTCAAATTCAGAATTCAAATAAATACACTGCCCTCCAAAAGTTTCTTCACACACACTTCTTTTAAAGATCTTTAGCTTAAGTAATTTAAAACAAAGTTTTATATTATTTTTATTAATAAAATGTATACTTTATATCTTTATTGCAATATATCAATTAAGAAGCAATACCAGAAATGGCAAAATCATGTAAAATCAACAAAATCAGAATAGTTCACCATTTTGCCAAATTTTCTATCAAGGGGATCAACTTCTGTCAATATTTAGTGTAGCCTCCATTAGCAGGTAAGACAGCCTGAACATGCATCTAGGCATGCTATTTACAAGTCTCTCACAACGTTCCACTGATAATCAGCATTTTCTCCTTTTGTCTCAATATTTTCTGTTATACATTGTTCTAAAATAGTATCTTTATCAACAGTCATTTTGTCGTCTAAAGTAGCGTTCAAATGGGAATAATCAGATTTTAAGTAATAAAAACTAATCTATAACTTTGTTTAAAAAGATTAAAGCTGAAAATCTTTTAAATGAAATGTGTGTGAAGGATCTTTTGGAGGGCAGTGTACATGAACTTAAAAGATTAATATTATCTTATATGTTCATACATTTTTTTATATAGATCGAAGTATTACAACAGAATTACAGCTGTAATCTCAAGTTGAAATGCGAGAAAATTTTGAGTTGAGAATGAGAAAACTATGGTAACTCTAGGCCCAGAAACATAAGTCGTTAAGTTGGCATAAAAAATATAGTATATCAGCTGTACTCAAACTGTAGATGTACCACTTTAGTAGCCAAACAACAAAATAAATTGACAAATTGTGATGGAGGTATTCAACCATAATTTTCAAATCATGAATTAATAATCATACTCAGCAGTTCACCAATTTACGAGTTATATGACTATAATTGAAAAGTATCGCTAAAAGCTAAAACGCCGTTTATTTTACGGCATCCCATGAAGCATCCTAATACAATGATGGGTTTAACCTGTCACGCTGATAAGCGCTCCTGGCAACAATAACAAAACAAACACGGGATAGAATATTATTGACATTCGGTGATTGACAGTAAATTACTGTCATTTTATAATCAGATCATATTTCATTAATATAATGTGGACCAATTGATGGTTTGATGGTTTCAGGGCTCTGAGTTTATTAGCTTTTTTAGCTCCACTGGCTGAAAGCCACTGGGGCTTGTCATGGCGTTGTGTCCGTCGTTCGTGCGTGCGTCCGTTCATCCTTCCGTACGTGCGTCGGGTCGTAAACTTTTTCTTTAAAAATCTTCTCCTCAGAAACTACTGGATGGATTTCAACCAAACTTCACAGGAATGATCCATGGGTGACCCTCTTTCAAACTTATTCAAGAAATTATGATCCACTGAAAAACATGGATTTAATGGGCGTGGCTAAATTCCAAATGTGGTAAAAAGTGATTTTTCTCAGGTTCTAATTGATGGATACCAATTAAATTTTACATGAATGATCCTTGGGTGACCCTTTATCAGTCCACCAAAAATTATTGTGATCAGATTAAAAATATGTATTTTATGGGCTTAGGTCATTAGCTCCACTGGCTGAAAGCCACTGGGGCTATTGTCATGGCGTTGTGTCCGTCGTGCGTCCGTTCATCCTTCCGTACGTGCGTCAGGTCGTAAACTTTTTCTTAAAAAATCTTCTCCTCAGAAACTATTGGATGAATTTCAACCAAACTTCACAGGAATGATCCTTGGGTGACCCTCTTTCAAAGTTGTTCAAGAAATTTTGATCCAATGAAAAACATGGATTTAATGGGCGTGGCTAATTTCCAAATATGGTAAAAAGTGAGTTTTCTCAGATTCTAATTGATGGATACCAATTAAATTTTACATGAATTATCCTTGGGTGACCCTTTATCCATCTACAAAAAATTATTGTGATCAGATGAAAAATATGTATTTTATAGGCGGAGGTCATTTCTCTATATGTTATATAGTGAAAACTTTGAAAATCATTTTCTCAGAAACTAATTGATAGATATCAACCAAATTTTACATGAATTATCCTTGTGTGACCCTTTATCAGTCTACAAAAGATTATTGAGATTGGTTGAAAAATATGCATTTTATGGACGGAGGTCATTTCTCTATATGTTATATAGTGGAAACTTTGAAAATCATTTCCTCAGAATGTAAGTGATGGATATCAACTAAATTTCACTTGAACGATCCTTGAGTCACCCTTTATCAGTCCACCAAAAATCATAGTGATCGGATGCAAAATATGTATTTTATGGGCGGAGGTCATTTCTCTATATGTTATATAGTGGAAACTTTGGAAATCTTTTTCTCAGAAACTAAATGATGGATATCAACCAAATTTCACTGGAATAATCCTTGAGTGACCTTCTATCAGTCTACCAAAAATTATTGTGATCAGATGAAAAATTTGTATTTTATTGGTGGAGGTCATTTCTCTGTGTGTCATATAGTGTTAACTTTGAAAATCATTTTCTCAGAATCTAAATGATGGATACCAATGAAATTTTATATGAATGATCCTTGTGTGACCCTTTATCACTCTACCAAAAATTATAGTGAGCGGATGAAAAATATACATTTTATGGGTGGATGTCATTTCTCCATGTGTCATATAGTTGAAACTTTGAAAATCATTTTCAACATCAGTAGAATCCAAAATATCTAAAAATCTAGTCAAAACTTTTATTGCTTTACAAGAATTTCAAGCCTGTGGAGCGACTCAAGCCATTCATGGCTTTCTAGTTTTCTATATGTTATATTGTGGAAACTTTGCAAAGCGTTTTCTCAGAATCTAACTTATAGATATCAACCAAATTTTACATGAATGATCCTTGGGTGACCCTTTATCAGTCTACCAAAAATTATTGTGATCAGATGAAAAATATGTATTTCATGGGCGGAGGTCATTTCTCTATATGTTATATAGTGGAAATTTTGAAAATCATTTTCTCTAAATGTAACTGATAGATATCAACCAAATTTTACATGAATGATCCTTGGGTGACCCTTTATCAATCTACCAAAAATTATTGTGATCGGATGAAAAATATGTATTTTATGGGCGGAGGTCTTTTCTCTTATATGTTATATAATGGAAACTTTGAAAATCATTTTCTCAGAATGTAACTGATGGATATCAATCAAACTTCATTAGTGTGATCCTTGGGTGATCCATTATCATTCAGCCAAAAATTATTGTGATTTGAAGAAAAATATGTCTTATGGGCGGAGGTCATTTCTCTATACGTTATAATAGTGGAAACTTTGAAAATCATTTCAACATCAGTAGAAGCCAAAATATCTAAAATCTAGTCAAAACTTAGATTTGTAATTACAAGAAATTCAAGCCTGTGGAGCGACACAAGCCATTCATGGCTTTCTAGTTTACCGATTACCAAACAAGTTGACTTTTTCGACCCTTAAGAAGAAAATTTTCAAAATTTCATCCTAATTTACATTGTTTTTATCTGATAACTATACAAATATCTGTGTGATAACATCCCATCACATGGATATTTTTGAAACAATGACATAATGCGGTTATTTTTAGAAACTTACATTTCTGTTAGAAACATTGATGTAGAAACAAGGCTAAAAGAGGTTATAAGATAAATATAATACATAGTGTATTGTATGAAAAAATATCTAACTCGGTTGTTGGAATTAATAATTGTCTCGGCAGAGCCTTGACAATTATCAATTTCCCCAACCTTGTTAGATATTTTTTTCATACAAAATACTAAATAAGGTTTATATATTGTGTAAATAGTTTCTTTTCATATTGCACCAACTTTTCATTGTCCTATGCAACATCTTTCAATTATGACCAGTTTAAAATTTTGCAGAATGGGAAAGAGTAGATGACCAGAAATGCATTCAAGATGACAAAACGGTGCAAATTGTTAGCTAACTTTACCCCCTTTGTATGTACGCTAGTATGCAGAGGTGTTTAAAATTGGCAAACAGTTTGTACTGTTTTATCATCCTGAACATCCCTGTGTTGAGGATGACAAAACAGTGCAAACTGTTTGCCAATTTTATCCCACTTTGCACATGCACTAGCTTGCAAAGCAGGTTAGAATTAGGAAACCGTTTGCACCATTTTGTAATTCCGAACACAGAGCAGTATCAATATCAGTTCTCCCTGCTTAAACAAGCTTATTTCCATTTCCGTCTATCAGTGATTAAATCAAAAAAGATAATGGCGATCAAATAAATCATTGTTATAAAACCATACTGTTATGCCTCTGTTAACATTTAATGGAATCATAACAATTATGTCCCAAGAGGGTTTCAGCTTTCATGTAATTCATCAATATGGCCAATATGATATTAGATTTTAGAACAATTTAGATGACATTAGAACTTACAATGTTTTATGCTCCTGCCATGAAATGGCCTTGGCATATAGAGTTACCTCAGTTCCTGTGTGAGTGCATGGGATGGGGTTGGGGTGGAGATTGTAAAATTTGTACAAGATTTCCCTAGTGTGTGCAATACACACTTGTCTCAATAAAAATTCAATGTACATGTTAAAATATTTCACTACTTTATTGACCCATAAGCGTTTTTGCGATCAGTTACCAGTTTACAGTGTTCTAGGGGAAGCATTACTCATATTGAGTTAACTGTTATGATACAAATTTGAAATGCCTTAACATTTCTTTGCCAAACAATGCAATAATCAATTCAAAGAATTCTGGGGATAGCTTGTCAAGTTTTGTTCAATAACAAGTCATCTTGAGTCGTTCTTGACCAATATCCGAAATGCTATATTTATGATTTTTTTTACTAACCAAAATTCGAAAAGCTTAAAATCCCACCCCAACTTCCAAAAGAATATGCTTATCTCAAATGAAATATTTGTAATGGCGCTACAAATACAAATAGCTGAACGATCCTTTCCTTTTCTGCGTAATTAATGAACTGGCAGGGCGGGGCTTGAATGTAACGTAATATGGCGAGTTTACTTTTCAATAGTTTGGGTTCTTTCGAATTTTAGTCAGTAGTTAGCGTTAACACATGCAAATAACTGTATCCGAAAACCTAAAGGATTCACGTGCTTTGAGAGAGTGAACACATTTCATCGTTTGGTTACCAAAGCCTCGTAACTTCAGCTTGATTAAGCTGAAGTTACGAGGATTTGGTAACCAAGCTACGATTTAAGGTCTCGAGTTAGTAATGTCAACTCTCTTTAGAAGTAGGTTATTTTAGATAAAAGCTGATTTCCCTTAACCTAAAATGCAACAACCCGTTACTTAGGCTCCGCCCTGCCAGGGCATTAATCATGGATAATAACATACCACAGCTTCAGGATATGTTCACCAGACAGTTTTGAAAATAAACCTGGCTTTGTACATGTACTTGCATACTAAGCCAGTATCATCTCTAAAAGTTAACAAATGTTTTGTCATGCTTAAATGCCGGGTTGATTTCAATTGACTACATGTGTTTTCTTTTTTCAGACTATAAGTTACTAATCCTAGATTTTGTAATTTCTATATTTTCAGCTGATAAACATGGTAAAGGTTATGTGAACTACCGAGACAGTAAGCTCACCCGTCTGCTGAAGGATGCTCTTGGAGGAAACTGTAAAACTGTGATGATCGCTCACATCTCTCCGTCCAGTATACACTTTGAAGAGTCCAGAAATACACTTGTCTATGCAGATAGAGCTAAACATATCAAAACAAAGGTGAGATACAATTTGATGAAAGTTTTCTTGGTCCAAATAAATAGAAATTTCAACATGTACAAAAACTAATGAGTTTATTCATTGTTTCTAGAAAAACACAGTATAATTTTATAGTAACCAAATAATCATTTTGAATTCAGATTTTTTAGCTTAAAATTGGCTGTTTTTAGAGAACATGTGACTTATTAATAAAATAGTCTATTGTCTATTTTTATACAAAAGCTTTTACATTTAAGAGATGAAGAAAGTATTTGTTGATTTCATGGAGGTATGAAACTTAAATCTTATCACACTGTATGAATATGCAAAGTGGTTTCATAAATGAGTGTGATTAGGTTTTTAATTTCATACATCCACAAATTCAAGAAATATTCTCTTCATATCTTAAATAATTTAATATCATGAAGCAAAAATGTATAGATTTAATTCTTCAAAATGAGACAGATTTCTAATAGAACTACTTTGTGATTCAACTAACAAAATGGCTGTATGCTCAAAACTTTTTTCATTGATCAATAAAACCAATTTTTACATCAGAATGCATGTATCTTATTAGATACAGCTAAAATTTAATTAGTTTAAGATATCTCTGGTATGGACATTGTGATTTTATGAAACTTGGATTATCTGTTGATTAAAAGAAAAGACAGCTATGTTTTTAAAAAGGATAACTCTAAATGTACTTTGAGACAATTTATAGCATCCACTTTCAAAAGTTATCCATTTTGGAACCATAATCTTAAAGGAATATTGTTCAATATCAAAATGTTAAAGATAAAAATTGTATGACTCAATTCAGTAATGTGTTGAAAAAAAAGTTATGACAATTTGTTATATGAATTTAGGTTCGAAGAAATGTTACAGATGTAGCGTTCCATATTGCCCAATACACAAATATCATTGCTGAGCTGCGTGAAGAGATTATGAGACTACGCAGTAAACTGAGTAACCCAAGTCAGAGTGCAGGGAGAAAGTCTAATATTGCTGATATACATTCCGTCCAATGTAAGTTGGAAAATCATGATACAACTTATGAGAGAAATTCTTACTTTTTTAAAACTTTCTTTATAGAGCATGGTTCACACAAATTCATCTTAACTTCTCTGTCTATGTTTATTGATCTTCTGTCGTAGTAAAATGACATATAGAGAAAATATGTAAGTGTCTTAAAATATCAATTTTATCTGGTCGAGGTTGGGAGAATCTCTCATGACAAGACTTTGCCGAGTCATGCAGCCCAGCCAAGATAACATTGATATTTTAAGACACTTACATGTTATTCTATTTATCATGCAATCATTTTTGGCGCTTAATAATAATAAACCCTTAAAAATTGAAGAAATTCAGGTGAAAGTGTATGCAAATCGTTTTCTAAAAATAGACCACCTAATATCATGCTTTGTTATCAGTCAGGTAATATCAGGTCAATACAGGCTTCATTCCATGATAATATCAATATTTATATCTTATGAGCTCTTGAAAATTAAAGATTTTGTGGAATTTATGTGTTTTTAGTTTAGAATTGCTCTCGTACACCTCCAGGTCATGAGTCAACTGCACTTACAACTAGGCCACTGATGGAGGCAGTCAAATGGAATTTATGTGTGATTGAAAACATTTACAAAGAAACTAGAAAATGGTGTTCTGATTACAAAAAGGCAACACATATGAAGTATCTATGTAATTTAATATTTCTGATTTTCAATGGTAAACATATCGGTTCATAAAAGATTTGAGAATATAAATATATATTTCAGCTGAAGTGCTAGAAGCCAAGCGTAATGCTGATAGAGAAGAGCTCAATAAGGTGAAGGAACAGTTGCTGATATCCTTCAAGGATCAGATGGAGCTCAGAAAGAGCTTGATGGAGCTCAATAATGCGACAATGGAGATCAGTCTGGAGACGAACAGGAACCAGATGATCATCAGCGAGTAAGTCACTAGATTTTGGCAAAATATAAATGATCTCTTATAAGAATCTTTAAAACAAAAATTGATATTTGAAAAATACATGTATTAAATCTGGGCCAGCACAGGGATTCAGGTTATTATTTCAGAAAATAAAGGCATTTCAAATGGCACAATAATTATCACCTTTGCAAAAAAAAATTGATCCTTGTCTGACTTTCTTAACAAAACTAGGTTCAATAATATTAATTATGCTCTTCAAATAATTATCTTGGAAAAATCAGAGGTATTTTAAGGAAAAAAAAGCTGTGTTTGTGAAACATCAATGTCACTGTCACTGCCATTCTTCAGATACAGTAGTTTGATACAAAATGTAATCTACAGCGAACCTTAATTTGATACTGGAGTCTGTTTCAATACTAAAGATAATGTGAAGTCTTAAACTTCCTCATATTTGACCTTGAAAAATTGACCCAGACCTTGACGGATGACCTTGAAAGTGGAACCAACAGAAAGGTCTTGTCACAAGCATTACTCATATAGAATATGAAGGCTCTGTCCCTTACCAATCAAAAGTTATGGCCAATGTTAAAAGAAGTTTTGGGGAAAAATTGACAAACAGACAAACGTAATGATAAAAAACAATATGCAAAAACAACAATGAACTCATTCTTGATTGACCCATTTTCCACATTGATTTTATATCATGTTCTATTTTCAGGTGGGAACTTGAAGTGGCTAAAGCTAAGAGGACAGACAACCCTCACAAGAGTCTGGACAGCTTAGTGGATGGTATGTACAGTCAAGGTCAAAGTGAGCCTTTGTTCAATTTTCGTTTCCGGACTCTAACTAGAGAACCAAGTGACCTACAATCATGAAACTTTATGCAAATGTTGCTTATGACCAAAGGAAGTACCCTACTGTTTTTTGGTCACATAGGTCAAAGGTCAAGGTCACAGCCAGCCTTTGTTCAATTTTTGTTTCTGGACTGTAACTCGAGATACAAGCCACCTAGAATCATGAAACTTTATGCAAATGTTGCTTATGACCCAAGGAAGTGACTCAGAGCTACAGATAGAGGGCATATTTTCGATTTTAGATCAAAGTATTTTGATATTTAATAACACAAACCCTATGTTGCTGGTACTCATTGAAATCGTCTCATTGAGACAATTCCAATGAGTATCCACAACATAGGGTTTCATTAAGATAGAAAGATTTTGGACTAGTGTTACCCCCCTTGTCTGTACCTCCGGTCTAACCTTAACCTTTAAACTAAGAGTTTTTACTTGAAGCACAATTGGAATAATTTGTGGACCTCATACAAATTTTGCAGATTGACTTATTTAATAGAAAAGTAAAGGAGGTCATCTACATTGTCATTGTTGTTGCTGCCATGCAAAGTTTTGACAATCTATTGTTTCAATATTCTCCATAAACAGAAAAAAGCCAGGCACTGGTCGGGTTGGTCTTTAATGTAATTGCATTTAGTAGATTTTGGTCTTGAATTTTGACACTGTATTGTGGATAAATGATTTTCAGAAAATAACAAGGCTCTAGAAATGGCTGGTGTGGGAACAGATGAGATTGAAGGAGCAGAAGAGGCAAAAACTGCTAAAGAGGAGCTCAAAGTTCTACATGAAGAGAAATATAGAACAGAGAAAATCCGGGCTACAGTGAAGAAAGAGCTTGAAACTGCCAGGGCTAAAACAAGGAAACTAGAGGAGGTAGTGTTTGTTAAAATGTAATACACTGTACTTTGGCAGCCATTACTTGACATTTAAACTGATATTAATAAAAATACCAAGAACAACTTCAGTGAAAACATGACAAGTTTCAAAATGATTTTAACAATGTGGTCGTTTAAACAAGCATATACATTAAAGCTTGAAAACTTACAAAATAGAAAATCAGCAAAATTTGATATTGCAGGAAAAAAGAACAAAATTTATAATAAAACCAATAAGTAATTCTTGCTGTGTGTTAAACTATTTAGTTTGATTTCAGACAATTCCACAGAGAATCAGTTCCGAGGATCAGAAGGAAGTGCTTCGACTGTTATGTAAAGTTCATGAACTAGAGATTCACAATACGGAGGTCCAATCCTCTTGCCTCCTGCGTGATTTCCAGATCAAGAAAAAGGACATGGTGATATCACGCTACAGGCAGCATCAGAGTCTTTGTGATCAGATAATACACAAACAGAAACATCTTATTGAAGGTAGGACTTACATGCAATCACAGATTTTCATGAATTCATTGATGAATCCTTAACATAATTTTTACCACATTTTTAGCTTGGCTGTTTTCATCGTTGTTGTCGTCGTCATCGTGCGAAAACTATGACATTTTGTGATATCTCTGGTTCTATTGAAAGCATTTACTTGAAACTTGGCATACATGTTTACCATCAAAAGAGCAACCTATACTATGAAGGGGAGTAACTCTAGGTGCATTTTGAACAAATTATGCCCCTTTTTTTACTTTGATTTTTTCCCACCATCCAGCACTCAACAGCCGAGCGTAGGCACCCGTAGGCGGTGCTCTTGTTTTACTTGACACATTGATTGGCTATACATTCTAGTATCAGACTACACAGACGTGCAGGCTGATCAAAGCCTACACTACCTACTGTAAGAAGAGGGACATGGTGATATCACGGTACAGGCAGCATCAGCATCTCTGTAATATGAGGTGTTTCTTAGATCAAGATTCTTAAGAATTTCATCAAGATTTTCAAGGTGTAGCGTTTTTTAGATTAAGATTTTTAAGCCGTTTAATAAGAATCTTAATATGATTTTGCATTGGCTTAAAACGAGTAGCTTTGACAACGTCAAATGTTTTCACTGTTGTGTCTTAGAATATTGAATATTGTTTCTTATGATGTCTTAAAATCTAATTTAGCGAAAACTTTCATTTTAATGTAAAAAACACACCTCAGATTAAACACAAACAAAAACATCTTATTGAAGGTATGATTAAGACATTGCTTGTCCCACCCATTGAACTCCCACATTACAGACTGCATTGGATATTTGGGCCTGTGTGTGACATTTCCAACAATTTGAAATGTGCGTGATGGGCAAACATTGAGCAGAGTAGACAGCCACCTACTGTAAATGTAATATTTTCCGATGGTTTACAATTTCTTTGATATCTTATCTATCTACATAGTGCATAATGCATAGTGAAGACTCTGGGCAGACTGTGCGGATGCACAGGCTGGCAAGAGTCTTTGTCTAGCGCATTTTTGAAATTGTTTGAAATGTCACGCACAGGCTCATTCAAAAGTCATTTTATGCAAAGTATTTGATCATGAACATGAAACAATAATTATATCATTGGTGGATGCCATGAAAGTCCTTACTGCAGCTTATGATGTTGAAGCTGCCGATCCAAGGAAATGATTGAAATAAAATGGCAGGAAATATCAGAGGTGAACAGTGAAATTCTGTCTGTATGAATGTTTTGACTGGTCAATCACTTGTTTGATTGACAGATTCACCTGTTGATTGAAATGGAATTTTAGATATTTCAAGACCTCAGACCAAGCTTAATAAACTTACCAAGATATTATTCTCTTTCAACTAGTAATCTCGTTTTTCTTTTTGAATATAAACACATAATCAATTTTGTATAAAATAAATTGTCTCTATAAACACATAATCAATTTTGTATAAAATAAATTGTCTCTATGCTTTCTAAAGATGGTTTGTTTGACTTTGTCAACATACAAAGACAAATGCAAATAAAACAGAGCATGCATCTGATTTCAGCAAATCACGTGAAGATATCTAAAGAGCTAGAAGAGCTTATTGAAGCCTACAAGATGGAGAAACATCTTCAGAGAGAGGACTCAGATACTAGTCTTGGATCAGATTTGAAGGTATAATCAGTTTAAAACACCTGCCAGTAATGGTATACAAGATAGTCATCTGAAATCCCTTTAGTTCTGTTTAAAAATGCACCCAGTTTCATTTTCGGTACTGCTATCTTTGGAAATAAAAAAGTTATAGTCAACACACTATTCATGTTGATGTAAATGGCATGACAAACCATAAACCATGTTGTTAATACTTTAAAGATGTTTGCTTGAAACTTGTTCACTATTATGTGAGTAAACCATTACTACCAGGGGAGATAACTCAAAATGCACTTTGTAGAAATAAATACTCTTTTTGACCTAGATTCTTTCATTATCAAACACCTACAATCAAAATTAATGTCCACCACTTGGTTGTCTCACTCAAAACAACTGTAACAGCCTATGAACATATCAGAAGTTACGATAGTCTAGCGTTGAGCCAATGACTAAAAGTGCTAAAAAAAGGGTGGAAAAAACACCAAAAACAGATACATTTCTTACTGATTAGATTCTTCTATTACAGGTAAATGGTCTCCTTGAGGTAGATCAGTTGAGTACATTGACCGAAGAAACAGAACCGATGGCCAGTAGAAGACAGAGACACGCTGATTTACGCAGAACGTAAGATTATTTTAACCAACATTATCTCTTATCCAGCTAAAGATGATATTTTAGTTTCAAACAAAATTCCTTATTTAGGAGGCATCAAACATTCTGGAGCAATTTTTTCTCATATTTATTAAGTAAAAAGCAGACATTGTAGGCTTGAGATTAGACTGCATATCTGTGCAGGCTGATATAAGTCTACACTGTTTGCCAATGCTTTGTGTACAATAGAAATATGACATGAACGGCAGGAGAAGGATTAGATTTAAAGTTTAAAGCCCCAGACTGCGTTTAGAGTAAAAAAACGCTCTTTCGTGAATATTCTTTGAATTTTTTTTTCTTGATTTAGTCTTATGAAAGAAGAGTTACATAAAAATACAAATCAATCAACAAACGGCGGCTTTTTCAAGAAATACATAATATACTGTATAAAGTAAAATATGTAAAGAAGATTTTGGTCAGGTGAAAGACGCTGACATGCATGAGCAGTATTGGGCAGTATTCAAATTTGAGTCCGAAATGTTGCTGGTCATACATATTCATTAAGTTAGGCCTATATTAAGATCATCGCTTCATAATCATTTGCATTACTGAATGTGAGACTGACAAATTCAAGCTTATTTTTGAGAATAGAGTGGTTTATTTAAAGTTAAGCCAATACTTTGATTGTGTCAAAATGATACTTTTGCTTAAATATTTAAACTTATTTAATCTCTCAAAAATGTTTTATAACAAAAGAAAATACTGAAATCTCACAGTTTTAATTTCTAATCCAAGAGGAAATCTTGCTGTATAAGTGTTGCTTGATTTTTGTCGGAGTCCACATTAAAATGTTGAAATCTAATTTTACTTAAAAGAAATTCTGATGAACACCTGTTCCAAAGTCCAAGAAAGCTTGACAATGCGAATGTGAAATACGGAGGAAGTAGTTCCCGCCTAAATGAGCCACACCCAGTGTCTGGTGCCTGGAGAAATCCGTCCAACCTGAGTGGTGAGATTGATCGCATCACACCACCCAACATTCCCACAATACGAGAAACACCACCTGCTCCGTCCAGAATTTCATACAGTGATAGACACACAATTGTCAGTAACACACGTAGTATTGCAGCATTAGCTGCAAAGAAACGTAACAAAGCGCAAACAAATTTATTGAACTTGGAGAGACAAAATAATGCAGAAACCCGTTCATTATATAGACCAAATAATGATAGACAAAATAATAGTGATGAAAGGGATGCATATCTTACACCAAGTCGGCTCGATAAACACAACAAAAAATATGGTGATAATCCTTATAATTCACTGAGTAAAGCACCGAGTGATGATAGTTTGTCCATTATCACAAAACACACAGCAATGTCAGAACATTCCTTACCTCCTCTGAGAAGAGTAGGGGAGCCAGTTGACAGGAACCGCAATGTGAGACAGTGGGTTCCAGTTGAAGCTGGGGCAAAGAAGAAAAAGAAGAAGGAACCATCCTACACACACCAGGTAGTTGAAATGTTCATTGTAACTCACTCCCACACAGTCACTCTTTTTGCCTCCTCTTAAAACAACAGCTTCAAAACTTCATGGAAAATGAAGGAATCTTTTTTTTTTAACTTGAGGAAAACACGATAAAGGGTAAATGACTCTTACTTCCATCAATGTCCTAACACATCTCAGATCTTATCCTGCACAAAGAGAGTGAGGCAATGTTTTCTAACCACTGCTACCCACTTTTACAGCTGGGTTGACTGGGGCCTTGTCTGTAAAGTGTCCTGCCGAAATACACTACACGCTATCGATGGGGCTCGAACCTGCAACCACCAGGTTACAAGTCGAGCGTGCTAACCACCCGGCCCGAGCCAGAATTGCATGTTACATTCTTCATACTACTAGTTTACAAACTGAAGTTCGAATCCATTTCGATAGCTCCATTAAAACCTAAGGTGGACAGTCTATATAAGGACTATCTTGTTTAGTGCAAGCTATTTTTGTTAGTCTATGAAGGCTATTACATCATTTTCAATGCTTAATTTTTGGTAAACGAAAGAACTTTTATTTTGTTAATGTCAATAATTAAGATTATTTCATTGTCTTAATAAATCTTAATTATCTTCTTATCTATTTTTTTAATTATTATCTTTTTTATTAATCATCTCTTTTTTCAGTTCTTAAAGAAGAACCAGGGCAAACATGTCAAGAACAGACGCATAAATGATGATGGTTACAGACAGAAAACTAGCAGCGATAAAGGTAATGTCAACATCCCAGCATTCAATATGGAAGCAGGGCTTGTGTTAGTGTTTGAAATTAGGAAGTCATTGAACTCCTGAATCATGAAATTCTGGGGGTCAAAACTGATCTTAAAGGGGTTAAAATGACAGAAAAAAGCCAATTATATAAAAGTAGATTTTGCACATTCAAGAGTAACCTAACCCGTTTCTTGTAATGGTATGAAGTAAGCAATTAATTTGTAAAAGCTTTAGATAGTAAAATTTGTGAAATTCTTAGGAATAAAACCATGTTTTGATCCTTGATAATTTCTCTCAAGGGGTCAAAACAATCCCCTTGGAAGAAATTTCTAGGGGTCAATTTAAGATATTTCATAATTTTGGGGGGGTCAAAACCTTGGTTTACAAGTCAAACACAAGCCCCGGGAAGCAAAATGTACCGCTTTGAATGATGACATAATACAGTCATAGTCATAATATTAAATCATTTTATCCAATTTTCCAAACTGAACAATTTGAATTTCCTATTCTTTTCATAAACCAAGTCATTTTAGCTGAGCTCTCTAATGAAAAAAAAAAAAAAAAAAATATTGCAGGCTTTATGATGGTGTGAATAACTTTAATATTTTATCTTGCTACCTTAGATATTCGCATCAAATTTTTTATGATTGTGTTACCCAGCATGCTAAATGGGAACATCTTGAAATTCTGTTAAAAACATCTGGCATAGGTCAACCAGAGGTGATTATTATACCCCTGGCATGAATTGACCATTACCTTTGTCTGTGTGTGAGTCCATACATTGGACATTGGTGTGTGTCCCAATCATGATTAGTGCCATACAAAAGGTTTTTCTAGACCCAAGGTCAAGGCTGAATGTGAAATGGGTCACTTGCAAAATTCAAATATTTAGGGGGCATCCATATCTGGGACATTCTTCTAGTTCAAAAGTAATTTACATAGAAAGGTAGAGGGATTATTATAGATTCAGAAAATGGTCTTAAAGCAAACATTTCTGGCCCAGCCCTACATTCAAGATGACAAAATGGTGCAAACTGTTTGCCAATTTCAACCAGCTTTGCACACAAGTGCGTATGCAAAGTGGGATATGATTTTTAAACACTTTGCACTGTATGTCATCCTGAATGTAGCACTGGTCTGACTGCACATTTTGACCAGACTCCAAACTTTTTGTATTACCCAGATTGTCCCTTATTGCAAAACGAATCTCAAATACCTAATCAAAAGAGTATCAGCCCTGTGTTCAGGATCACAATAAGGTGCAAACAGTTTTCCAATTATACCCTGCTTTGCGTGCAAAGTGGGGCATAATTGGCAAACTGTTTGCACCGTTTTGTGACCCTGAACACAGGGCTGATACTCTCCGACAATTGTAAGGATTAAACTATACTGTCCCCTTTACTTTCAGATTTTGATTCTATATCCATGAAGAAAAGGAGAGGGCAGACATTTATCCCAGAGACCTCCAACTCTAACACCCCAAACAGCAACAACAACAACAACCATGGAAAATCCAAACGACCCCCACCCACTATTCCTGCCTACAAGAAAGGGGACATAACCATTACTGGTTTCAGTTTACCAAGATACTGAAGGAATACAGGACAAATGTTTGAAAATTAATATGAAGGGAGCCATTATGGAAATTTTAATGAAAATGAGATGACGTAATAAATTGTTCACTTTGGGTTGCAAATCTTTGTAACTGCAGCTTGCATAAGCTGCAGTTACAAGGTTTTGTTAACCTAATAAGGTTATAATAGATGAATACTACACTGAAACAAGGCCCCTATATACGTGTATGTAGGCACTTCAAACTGCCTATCAATCACCTTTAATTTTTACCTAAAGCTTCTGAATTCTATATTTGATTCAGTGAAATCCTCTTCATACAACCCTGATAATGGCAACTCATTGCTTAATTGCAACTGGTTCTGTGCACAAATATAGATTTAAAAAAAACCCCAAAAAGAACCTGTTATAAGCAACTTCTGGTTCATAGCAACAAAAATGTTGACAAATTGATGGCTCAGGGCGAAACAGTTGTAACTCCCTATAAACATATAGGGAGTTACAACTGTTTTGCCCTGAGCCATCAAAATGGAAGTTATTGAAAAGATTCCACTGTATTATCTATCCATCTTGGAAAAAAAACATTTGTGATAAAATGGAAAGTAATTCTTGCAATTCTTGCATTACATTGCACCATTTATTCTGCATTTATTGCATCTTTTCCTCCAGGGTACTGTAGGTCATTCATGATAAATATTTTGCTTTGTTAAGTTTCCTTTTATGTAAAAGTTACGATGGCCATTGTTTCCTTTTGAAAATTATTTTTTTGGTCCTTTACAATGTCATGATAAATCTGTGGCAAAATTTATGTGACTGGTTAAAATTTTTTTTTGAAGTATAATTAATTTGGGATTTAAAATAGAAAACATCTATAATAAAGGTTCAATGTAAAATTTTTAAGATTAATGGATGTTTTTAGATTTGAGTGCCCATTTATCGATATGTTTAACTGAAACTTTTTCAAATGCCTTAGATAGAATTAATATTCTTTATAAGGTAAACATTACTGATTGGTTTGTGGAAGATATTAGCATACATGTTGTTTGTGGCGACCAAAAGATCATATCTACACCTTAAATTAAGCAGTAGATACAGAATACTGATGAAATATTTACAATATTTTCAATGTTAGCATTTTTCATTTGGTTTGATTGAAGACAAGCGTAACTTATTTAAATATTTTGTGTGCGAATGATTCATTGTTCATTTAGTTTTGTCATGCTGAATAAATTTTGGCTAAAAAATTGCATAAAAATCAAAGGGCAAAAAGTCCTGAAAGTACCAACTATAGGTCATTTTTTAGTTGAAAAACCAAATCTTTTGACAATTCTGGTTTGAAAGTAAGGAACAGGTTGTGTAGACTAACATCAGACTGCACATATGTAAGAAACAGGTGGTGTAGACTAAAATCAGACTGCACATATGTGCAGGCTGATGTTTGTCTATAGCTCCTGCAAAAGCAGAAATATTCCTGGTTCAGCATGACAAGGTGTAAGATACTTTAAATGATGGTTTGATGAAAACTATTGTAAGTGTATATCATACACTTACATTAGTTTTGCAACAACCTCTAGAAGAGGCTTCAAATTGATAGAAAAGTTCATTATAAAAGTGGGGTTAAATTGAAAAAGAAATAAATAGAGGTAGGTGTCTCACTTAATGCTTGTGCAAATTGTTTTTCAATTGGCTCGGCTGTATTAAAGATGACCATTGTTTGAGATTTTATTGGAAGATAATTTGAGCCAATCAGAATTGTTTTTCAATTGGTACAATTAAAACAACAGTCCTGATTTGTTGAAAATATATTTTGGTATAAAATTAACTTAGTTATCTTTTATACAACTGGGGGGGCTGATGGAAAGAAATGGTTTGGTTACACAACTTGAATTGAGTTTATGAAGTTAAGGCAATCAAAAGAGTGGACTGGGATGGAATTCTAATTTTATTGAATTTGAGAAAGCTTGTTTTATAATGTTAATTGTTTTTGTCCTTGTACTGTTTATGTATTTGACTGTATTGGAGGGCAATGTATATGGTGTATTTTGCACGTTTTCGTTTTTCGTGTTATTTTAAGTGAGACACTGAGGTCAAAGGGAGTTTTGAAGTAAGTCATCAATGTCATCATAATCAATGGGTATCCATAATATTGAAAAACTCAGAGCTGAATTCAAGCTGAATTTTCATCATTATTGCCTTGCTTATTGATGGCATTCTTGATCTGTTTGTTTATTATTTGAAATTCAAATGAAGAAAAAATTGGTATCAACGTTAAGAAAAGTTTTATTTAAAGTCGGCAAGACATTACAACAACTAACATAAGATGATAAAAGCTTTCGAACCGACAAATACATACACCAAAGTTCTTTTCATAAATATATAAGAAGTAAGACATAAACATTTTTCAATGTTTTTTCTAAAGCATTAATGGGACAAAAAATTATAAGAAAGGTCTTATTTGACATGAATATGTCAGATTTTGCTGTAACATTTTGAGATTTCAGCATAAAACTAGTGAGTCTTCTAAAATGTTTGGTAGTTTAATTCATTTCTGATTCCATAATGCATGATTTTAAATTGGTGACTGTGATAAAATTTTCTTAACTTGAAATAATGAGTTTGTGATCGGTAAACATTTAAACTAATATGGTTCCTATACTTTTTCCCAGTTTGATAGCTGAGCCATAAATTGTTGTAACTGGCTATATGTTTACAACCGTTTCCTGCCAAGCCAGCAATTTAATAAAAATTTAAGTATAGTCAACCTTGCTAGGGCAATCATGTCCTTATAGCGACCAATTTCATTATGTGACGCATTTCTTAAAGTCCCCTTCCTTAAATCAAAGTATCTTTTTCTGTACTTGTCTTAAAATTTTCGTTACGAAATCTATGATATTGAAACTCAATAGAATCGTCCAATTGAGAGGATTCTAATGATTTTGTACAACATAAGATTATTGAGAAATTCACAATAATATACATATAAAATGAAAATAATGTTTTCATTTGTTAACAAACCAAAGGTACCATTTTCTTCAATTACTGCTTTTTGGTGGTCCCATAAGTGGTCACTTAATTGAAGTTTTACCGTAAATTGTGGGGTAGGACAAAAGGATATCATATTTATTCACATGTCTTATTATTCCAAGGTAAGAATGCAAAATGTTCTTGTTGTTGTTATAAAGTTGTTGGAAGATTAATGATTTGAATAGTTAAGATTTTGTGTCAAATTTGAATAAAAAAGTTCCTTGCATGAACCATACTTTTCTTAAGTCTTCTTTAAGAGAAGAAACTAGGAACAGATAAGATTTAGAGAAAATCTCAATAATTTCAGCGTAGCTTATTTGTCATATCTCAACCGTTTACGAGAGACTTTTTGATTTTTGATGTCTGTATTATGACTGTCCAAGATATCTCTGGTATAGCGCAATTTTATTGACCCAAACCTGACCCCTGCTATTTAGATGAATGAAAATCTGATTATTCCTACATGGATTTGCACATGCTTTCATAGGAATGAATAACTGCGATATTGAATGAAACAATTATATTGTTAATTGATAAAATATGTCGGTAATCGTTATTTAACCAGATTTTCCACGGAGGTCAAATTTGGGTCCATTAAATCGTGCTATATTACTAAAGATATTCATTTGAAACATATATAGCGCAATTTTATTGACCTGAATCTGACCCCTAATTTTTAGATGATTTGAAATCTGATTTTTCCTATACCGCTTTGCACGTGCTTTCATATGAATGAATAACAAACGGTATTGAATTCAATACATATTTTGTTAATTGATAAAATATGTCGGTAATTGTTATTAAAGCATTTTTTGACAGAGGTCAAATTCGGGTCAAATAAACCAAGGTTTATCCAACACTGAACAGTCAATAATGGAACTTTCTTGGTCAGTGCTATTATTTTTTATCAAAGGTAAAACTTATGGCTCAGCTCAAAACAGTTGTAACTGCCTATAAAGATATAGGCAGTCACAACTGTTTAGCTCAGAGCTATTGAAATATTATCTTCACATTTTCTTTCAGAAATTTGCTATACATGTATGTACCTTTTGATGTTGCAGAATCAAACATGAATACACATTCCATTGTTAGTTGATTTTTTGTATATAGATTATGACTTAAATTAAAGCTATTCTCTAATTTGATTATGTTTTCGTTGTTTGTTACATTACCAAAGTTATCATGAAGACAATGTTTTTAGCTCTGCTGTTTTCAGGGAAATCTTGGATGTTTTTCTATAGCAAAAGGGTAATCATCTTGAAAAAAAACTTTTGTGAATTTACAAAAGGTATCACCTAAGGCATTCATACCTTGGGCATACGCTTGAAATATATATATTCAATATCACAAGAGCAACTTATATTATCATAGGAAATAAATCTTGATGCTAATCCCCCTTTTATCAACTTAAAACCTTGAATGATATTTGGGAATTACTGAAGACATTTACTTGAAACTTACAATACAGGTTCACTACCAAAAGAGCTATCTACACTATCAAATTAGACTGATGAGTCTAGTTGCTTTATGTGCAAACCATGTCCATTTTTTTTTGGGCCTGCTTGCAGTGAAAGAGAACATAGTTGTCATCATGACAAGTTGATGGATGTGTGTTAGTGAATCAGTCTGTCAATTAATCTTAGTTTGTCCAGACTATTACTCCTTCATTTACGGATGATTTCAAAATACTTGAATTCTAGTTTTTTTTTCCAAGATTTGTGCTGTGGAAAAATTGGTTTTACTATTCAATGAAAACAATTTTGATTACGCGGCTTTTTTGTAAGCTTCAGGGGAAAGAAGTGCCCAAAAAAATCTGTTTATTTACTGATAAATCTTTATGTTTTTGCTTCAAGAAATTAAATAATAAGATATGAAGGGAAGTTTTGTTAATTTTATTGAAGTATGAAGCTAAAAACCTAATTTTACTCATGTTTGAATCTGCTTCACATATTCATAGTGTGATTAGGTTTTTAGTTTCATACCTCCACGAAAACAACAAATTCTTTCTTCATCTCTAAAATAACGTTGTATTCTTCATCATGAGTAGGTGTTAGAAAATAGCCATTAGAAACAAATTCTTGGATAGATCCAGTTGCATTAAAATAAAGGCTTTCCAGAGCATAGCCCCTACATTTATGTATGGATTTCAAAATAACTTGGCACAATTAAGGTCAAATGCTAAAATTGTACTTATCTGGAGCTTAACTGTTACACAAAATGGATGGATTTAAAAATTATTTGGCCAACATATTCTCTTCAATGAGTAGATGTAGATGAGCTATGTGAGTAATTTTCTGGCTTCTTCAAGGGTTAAAGTCAGAGGTCAAATGTTGAAATTGTCTTTTTATTCATGACCAATGGGTCAACTTATTTCTCGCCCTTTCGGGGACCGTTGTTGTTGTTTTTCCAGCTTGAATCCAGCCCTGCGTTCAGGATGACAAACCGGTTCAAGTCATATCCAGCTTTACGGGTATACTTGCGTGTAAAGCGGGGTATAATTTGAAAACGGTTTGCAACATTTTTCAGCCTGAATGCAGGGCGGGTTTCAAGCTGAAAAACAACAACAACGGGCCCCGATAGGGTGAGAAATAAGTTGGCCCCACGTCTAGCTGGTGTTCAATCTTTAGTGGGCTTGACATAAGTTGTCCTGGGTCAATCATAGAGTAATACTAAAGATTTATTATCTACTGGAATGTTCCTGCTTTGTTATAGACAAAGACCAGCCTGCACATTTGTG
Organism: Fragum whitleyi; assembly: GCA_948146395.1. Taxonomy (NCBI): domain Eukaryota; kingdom Metazoa; phylum Mollusca; class Bivalvia; order Cardiida; family Cardiidae; genus Fragum; species Fragum whitleyi. The sequence goes on from OX411545.1 coordinate 37,352,846, forward strand.
CAGCCTGATCTTAGTCCATACCATTTGTGAAAGAAAAAAAAAATGGACTCCTACTTTGAGCATCCAGTATTTTTGGCACTCTGTTTTAAAAAAAAAAAATTAGCAAGGTCTTTTTTTCAGTAGGACAAGGTTTAGGAAATTCCTTTTATAAGAAGTAGTCAAGGGCAATTCTACCAATTACAAACAGTATGCATGAGCATAATAAAAATGATATTGTCAAAAAAAGCAAAAATTGTTGATCAAGTAATCATAACAACAGCTTAGTGAAGTGGTAATTACTTTTTGATCACTCACCAATGATACATGTTTAGATGATTAAACGAGACTTACCTTGGTGGTTTGATGTTTGATCTGGTTTCTTTGGTCTGTCAACTCTTGGATGGGCTTACACAGAGATAACGTAGCTTGCCAACAGGTATCAGCCTTTAGAGTCCATTGGGGGTCAAGATTTTATGTTAAGTACTGTACATCTTATAAACTTGACGACAATGTTTTGAAGGTGAACAGAGTAAAAAATGCATTGGGTCAGGAAGGGCTGGGTGTGTAAGCCCATCCACAAGTTGACAGACGATAGAATCCAGGTCAAACATCAACTTACTACGGTAAGTCTCATTTAATCATCTTAATTTTATTGTCTGTCATACTCTTAGAGGGGCTTCACAGAGACTTGAGTGAACTCTGTTCAAGCTGATCTTAAAAGAATAACTAAAAACTTGGACATGAAAGTGTGATGTATATAATTTTCTCTTTCACAAGTCAAACCCTTTTTGTTCATTTATGATAAAAATGTAATTTTAATGAGCAGTTCTTACTGTAACATGCTACTGAATTGTAGAGAGATGTCTCTTTCAATTACTTAACTATACAAGAGGACCAAGATGGTCCTAGATTGCTCACCTGAGTCTCTTTGACCCCTTGGACATCACATCAATCAAATAGGTAGATGTCATAAAGGGGATAATTTCTACACACAACCAAGTTTCATGAAGTTTGGGCCAAAATTGTGGCCTCTATAGAGTTATAACAAGAAAATTATCAATTTCTTTTTCCTGTGATATTGCATGGATCTTTACCATTTTTGATAGGGTTCATTCTTGTGATCTGACCAACATTCTGACCAAGTTTCGTGAAGATTGGCTTCTAGAGCATAAACAAGAAAATTGTTGTTAAGGACACTTTTCCTGTGATATAGCATGGATCATTCCAATTTCAATAAGGTTCATTCCTGTGACCTAACCAACATTCTTACCAAGTTTCATGGAGATTGGATCATATTTGTGGCCTCTAGAGCATAAACACTTAAATAGTTGACGCACACCACACGACGGACATTCAATGATCACAAAAGCTCACCTTCAGCACGACAAGCTAATAATATGAGTAGAGTTTTGGTTCTTGTGCACTGCACTTCACCTCATGGAGGTCTATTTACTAGTGAAGTTTCATGATTCTAGCTTGCATACTTTTTGAGAAATTCTCCTGCCTAAAAACGGTCTACGGACTGACCGACCAAGGAGTGCAGAGCATTATACCCTCTCTTCTTCAAAGGGGGTATAAATAATGAATGAATGTATTATAGTTTTTATCAAAAACTTGCTATCAGTAACAATTTATCAATATCTTTTATATTCATACATGTTTAAATTATTACTGCTTAAACCTCATGTTCAAGTTTGAGTAAACTCTCAATTGTGAATGAGAAGTCATATAAAATTGGGCCAAGTTTCTCTGTTATTGTGCTACTTGTGACCCACTGTGATTTTTTGCAAAGCCTGTGAGTGGTTTTCTCAAAGTTGGGCTCTTAATTTGATGGTATTACCCAACAGTTGTAACTGCTTATATGTTTATGAAAATTGCTGGAAATATAAATGACTCCAAATACTTTATCTAAAGACATTCTCATGTGGCTAGTTTCAGACCAGGATTTTTTCCAAACTAAAAAGAAACACAAATAAATTGTTTCATTATTTCTAATGAATTCAATAACAACAAAATAATAATCAGTATGTATCAGTATATCAACACATGTTGGCTTCTGTCAGGTCCAAGTTTCACAGCACTTCAAACACCAGGTTCCACACTTGTTGACAAAATAATCCTGAAATGAATTATATTTAACCCGTTCCCAAACGACAAAATTTTAGGGTAGTCCAAATTCAAAGCTGCTGCAGACGACAACATTAAAGTAACTAAAATGGAATATTCTGTACAATATAGCACAGACAATATTGAGGCAAAAGGAGAAAGTGCTGATTATCAGCACTTTCTTCTTTTGCCTCAATGTTTTCCGAAAGCCTTTTCTCTAAGGGACGTCAAAACCCGGTCTTATTTGGGAAAGGGTTAAGGTGAGATGAAGAAACTTGCATAAAGCAGCCAATTACTGGACAATCAAAAAGTGGTCCTTTAAGAAAACTTTTAGTCCACCTCTGGTGAATAACATTGAAATGAGAATTTTTTATCTTTTCTTACGAGGATTACATAATTAATATAAGGGTCAAATGACTCTTATTTCCAATGTGGTCCTAAGAAAGAGAGAAAGGCAGTGGTTTTTAACCACTGCAGCCCACTTTTACAGCTGGGTGGACTAGGGCCCTGTCTGTAAAGTGTCCTGCCCAAATATACTGTCCGCCACCGGTGGGGCTCGAACCGGTAACCACCATGTTACAAGATGAGCGCGCTAACCAATTGGGCAACAAGCCAGACATTTTGAGGCATGACTTTTGTTTTCACCAATGATGTCCTCTTCCTTAAGATAGTGTCTTAGTAATTTGGTCATTGATTTCATCACTGCAGTGCTAAATGTTGTAAATGCCTATACATTTTATAAGCATTTACAACATTTGAGTATGATGATGACAACAAGAGGACCAAGATGGTCCTAGATTGCTCACCTCAGTCTCTTTGACCCCTGGGACCTCACATCAATCAAATAAAACTACATACCTTATACTAAAACTCCCTGCCATCTGGTTTCAGAAAATAGGATTTTTTTAATATTTCCTCTTTTGTGTCTATGTAAAATGGGGTGGGTCTGTGTGGAGCCCAAGGTTGACCCCAGGGACAGGACATGAACAAAATTGAAGGAGGTCAACTATATGATGTTACATACCAAATATGAAAGCTGTCTGCCTTCTGGTTTCAAAAAAAGAAGTTTAAAAATTTCCCTATTTCTTTGTAAAATAGATTGCCCCCAGGCTGAGCCCAAATTTGACCCCAGGGTCATGATGTTAACAAACTTGATTAAGGTCCACTGCTAGACACCAGACATGAAGGCTGTCTGCAAACTGATTTCAGAGAATAAGATTTTTAAAGATTTCCCTATTTTTTGCCCTTTTTGTTGCTATGGCAACCAGACTTAAGGGTGGATTTTAATAATTTGAATAACTTTAATAGAGCTTGACCCAAGGAACATTCCAAGTTTCATCGAGATTGGCCACCTGTTTAGGAGGAGAAGATGTTTAAATTGGGGATGGAGCATGAAGGACATTGGCTGATCACAATAGCTCACCCTGAGCACTTCCGGTTCAGGTGAGCTAGAAAAAAAGAGCACAACCAAGGGTGTCTACACTCAGTTGTTTGGTGCTAGAAAGTGGAAAAAAAATTAGCAAGAGGGCTAGAATGGCCCTTAACCGCTCACCTGAATTTTATTGGTCCAGTGGAACAAATCCAAGTTTACATTTACATTTGCCTAATTATTGAAGAGGAGATATAATTCCAAGAATTTAAAGTGAAAATAGACCCTGCCCACCCATTCTTCACTGAGGGGACTCAAAATAAGCCCCCCCTGCCATGCCCATATTAATGGGCCAATCAATATTTTGCAAACTAATTTTGAAGAGGGTAATGAAAGGAACATTCTACTAAAGTTTCATTGAAATCAGTCTAGTGGTTCAGAAGATGCTTTTCAAATATTTTGGGCTCAAAATATGCCCCGCCCTGCCACGCCCATAATTATGGGCAAATCAAAATTATGTGAACAATTTTGGAAAAAGGAAACCCAAGGAACATTCTGGTAAAGTTTTATTGAAATGGCCCCAACGGTTCAGGAGGAGATGTTGTTCAAAGATTTTGGGATCAAACAAGCCCCACCCTGCCACACCCATATTTATGGGCCAATCAAAATTATGTGAACAATTTTGGAAAAAGGAAACCCAAGGAACAATCAAGTAAAGTTTCATTGAAATTGGCCAAGAGATTCAGGAGGAGATGTTGTTCAAAGATTTTGGGCTCAAAATAAACCCTGCCCTGCCACACCCATATTTCAGGGCCAATCCAAATTTCGCAAACAATTTTTGAAAAAGGTCACCCAAGGAATATTCTGGTAAAGTTTCATTGAAATTGGCCCAATGGTTCAGGAGGAGATGTTGTTTAAAGATTTCTGGCTCAAATTAAGTCCTGCCCTGCCACACCCATATTTATGGACCAATCCAAATTTCCCGAACAATTTTTGACAAATGTTACCCAAGGAACATTCTGGTAAAGTTTCATTCAAATCGGCACAATGGTTCAGGAGGAGATGTCATTCAAAGATTTCGGGCTGAAAATAGGCCCTGCCCTGCCACACCCATATTTATGGACCAATAAAAATTTCTTGAACATTTTTTGAAAGGGTCACCCAAGGAACATTCTGGTAAAGTTTCATTGAAATCGGCCCAGTGGTTCAGGAGAAGATGTCGTTCAAAGATTTCAAAGTGAAAAAATGCCACACCCTGCCACGCCCATATTTATGGGCCAATCAGAATTTAGCAAACATGTTTTTAAGAGGGTCACCCAAGGAACATTCTACAAAAGTTTCATTAAATTGGCCCAGTGGTTCAGGAGAAGAAGTTTTTCTTAATTGTTGACGACGTACGGCGGACTCAGGATCACCTTAAAAGCTCCCCTTGAGTACATTGTGCTCAGGTGAGCTAGAAAGGGGCATAATTCACACTTAATGCAGCTAGAGTAATCCTCCTTGATATGTTGTTCCTTTGATAGTGAACAAATGTGCCAAGTTTTAACTTAATACCTTGAGTAGAACCAGAGATACCACAAAATGACAAAGTTTTTGCACAATGACGATGCCAAGGCAACAACTCTTATTTTCTCAAAAAAGAGCCCAGCTAAAAATGTAAAATTTTGTGTAAAATTTTGGTTAAGCAGGAAATATAATGATGTTTTCCGAAGCTTTTCAACAACAAACTAATCATTTTTTTTTTAAACATTTGACCTTGATAATTGACCTTGACCTTCAAATACTGATTGATGAGAGGATTCATACAAAAACATACAGTTTGACACAGCAAAACAATATGCCCATGTATTGATGCAGGGGCACAATTTTTTTAAAGGGCTTTTCAAGTATTATATGTAGTTTTGAAGAGTTTTACAATACTTTTAGCCACATTCAATAGTTTTGAAAGGCAAGAATAAAATTCAAGGGTTTTTCAAGACAAGTGCAAGCCCATGGAAAATCTTGTTTAAGTTATAAGCAATTGGCTAAAGGATAAAGACCTTTCCCCATAACAGAAAACCAAGCTTACTTTGATAACAAGTTTCACTTCATTGTCAGACACCGATTGTCCTGTCATAGCTTCCACTTTTTTCACCAGATTTTTTCTTGTAATTCTATAGGATGTTTTTACTAATTCACTAATGGCTTGTCGTATCTGTAAAAAAGCATAAGCAATAATTTCTTTCTTATTTAACAACTCCAAGATTTGACTTGATAAATCATTGCAGAAAAAGAAGGAATTGCTTGAAACAAGCAATTTTTCTTTTTTCTTTAATATAAACAATAAAAAAGGATTTTTTTTTCTTTAAAAATTGCACCCACTTTAAGATAACTTAGTTATCTTTCTATTCAACAGAGTGCCAGAGTCAAAATATAAGCTGATGCAAGAAAATTTTCAACAAAGGCCCGTTTTTCCGTGACACAGCAACAATATGCCCATAGTCACATGATGAGGAACATCCCATGAAAGTTTCGTGAAAATCTGTCCATAAATGAAGGATGAGTTGTGTTTACAAGAAATATATCTACAGACATAAGAGACAGACTGAAATGTTACCAAAAGTCATTCAAATCCTTGGGGGTAAAAAAATGCCTTCAAACTGTTGTTTACAACCTCTACTATTTTATACCAGACACAAATCAATTATATAGAGGATAAATTGTTTGTTTCAGTATAACAACTACTCATCTTTCATTTTGTGAACAACAAAAGCTATATTTTTATTTGAAAATATAGCTTTTATTGTTCACAAAATAAAAGATTTATTGATCTTACATGAAAAGAAAACGATTTATCTATTTCTTTAAAGCAAAAGTTTGGATGTAATGTGAATATTTTGGTACAGATTTACTTAAATCATCATTTTGTTTGTGATTACTAGGCAACGGTTTCATGACATCCTTACATTATGATTTTTGGGCTCCACTCATAAATCTTTAAATAGAGTGAAATTGAAAGCTGGGTATACTTTTTTGATAATTTCACTGATGAGGTGGTGGTATTATCAAATGATAATCTACTATGATATCACCATTAAGCACGAGAAAAGCATTGAAGAGTATTTACTCACTGGTTCTGTTTCATCCCCACTTTTCACATGTAAAAACACCATCTCTTGCTGCCACTGAAAATCACACACACAAAAAAAAATGAATCACCATTTTATGGAGGTATGGAACTAAAAACCTAATCATACTGTATGAATATTTAGAAAGCAGATTCGTACATGAGAGGTAAAGTTTTTTTCTTTTTGAAATTTCATGAAATTAACAATTTCTCTCTTCATGTCCTATAATTTAATATCATGAGGCAAAAATGAAAAGATTTTTAAATGATGAAACAGATTTTCAGGACTATTTTTTGCAAGCTTACAAAATAAATGTAAACACAAAATAGTTTTCATTGAAGAAATGTGCTAAGTTTTTTTGAAATCTAGACATAAACATAGGAGTTATTGCCTGCACAGATTCGTATTGACACAAGAGGCTCAGCAAAAAAAGTAGACTTATTCCTACATGATTGAGTCAAAGCTGTTGTCAAATTTAGAATTCTGTTTTTAATCATTTTCCTGAATTCTTTTTCATATCAACTCTTTTTGACGGGCCACCCATTTAAAGTTCTAGAGAAGTAAAACCAAATACCTTTGCATTGAGTGATATGCATCCAAGTTCTATCACAGTTTGTTCACACAGTCTATCAGTGACCCCTGACCCTAGAATACATCCCGGTGGGGACTGGGACAACTTTATATTTAATAAATGTCTCAATTCACTGAGTGATAACACATATCTGGAATACAACTTCTCTTGGATAAATTTACGTAATTCTTTTCGAAGGTCGTCCGACACGTCATTATAGCACTGATCGTCGGATATCTCCATGGTGGTCCCGTTTAAAGCACTATGTTTATCTTGTATATTTTGACTAGCTGCCTCTTTTAGAGCGAGGTCTATTTCATTTTCCAGCTCCATATCACTATGATCGGATATCGATCGTCCACTTAAAGTTCGTTTACGAGAGGATCGAGAAGAAGTCCGCCGTCTTCGTGGTCTCTCAACAAGCGCCTCTGCTGCTGCAGCCTCTACAAAATGACATTAAAATCAAGTAGGATCTATTTTTGAGCAATAGTGGATTATCTCTTAAAAATTTCATCAACAAGTAGAATTATCAAATTGATAAACTCACTGCTTTGGTATATTAAACCTCTATATTTCTTTTTTTTCATTTTGTGATCTATAAAACATCTCAGAGGGGTCTGATATTCACATACTTTAAGGTGAGCATATAAAAATTTTGTCTAATGTTAAAATTTTGTGTCTATTTGGTTATCAGGAAACATTTATTTTTCATGTAAGATTGATAAATCTGATATTTTGTGAATAAAAGTAATCAAATCTATTTGTTTCAAGAATTCCATAAATCACTGCAAAGATCAAGCAGCCTTTAGAAACAGAACTAATAGACCTTTTAACAAGAGGACCAGAATGGCCCTAAACCGCTCATTTGATGTTTATTGGTCCAGTGGATTTCATCCAAGTAACTTTCTGGCAAAGCTTCATTCACATTTGCCTAATTGTTGAAGAGGAGATGTTATTCCAAGACTTTTAAGTGATAATAGACCCTGCCAAGGTATCCATTACTGAGGAGACTCAAAATAAGACCCTCCCTGCCACACCCATATTTTTGGTCCAATCAAAATTTTGCAAACAATTTTTGAAAAGGGTCATCAAAGGAACATTCTGGTAGTTTCATTTAAATTGGCCCAGCAATTCAGGAGATGTGGTTCAAAGATTTCAGGTTCAAATAAGCCCCAACCTGCCACGCCCATATTTATGGGCCAATCAAAATTTCACCAACAGTTTTTGAATAGGGTCACCAAAGGAACATTCTGGTAAATTTTGATTGAAATAGGTCTAATGTTTCAGTAGGAGATGTCTTCAAAGATTTCAGGGTCATATAAAGCTACGCCCTGCTACGCCCCTCATTTATGGGCCAATCAAAATTTCGCGAAAAATTTTGAAGAAGGGGCACCCAAGGAACATTCTGGTATAGTTTCATTGAAATCCGCCCAGTGGTTCAGGAGAAGTTTTTCTGATTGTCGACATCGCACAACCAACTCGAGCTGACCCTAAAAGCTCCCCTTGAGCATGTTGTGCTCAGGTGAGCTAAAAACCATATACATTCAAATTCATGAAGATCATTTTTAAAATCAGATTTAAATTTGACAAAGTTTTCACTAATCATTTTTTCTGGAGACCTTATAAAATAAATTTGGTAATTCCTGGCCACTAATCCAATATATGAATAAAGTTCATCCAACATGGGCCTATTACCTCTAATTTTCTTTTCCTGTGCCTCCGTAATGTTTAGCTGTTGACTTAGTGTTCTATATTTAGCTTCCCACAACATCTTTTGTCTATCACAAATTTCTGTGTGTCTGGAAGACAATAAAGCATTTTTGCGTTATTTTAAGCATGTGAAATGTAGATACCAAGTAGCATATACAGCCATCGAGTGTAGTTGGAATATTCACCAAATATCTAAAGAGTCAGTATCTATCTATAATTGCTATAAATAAAGAATTCTGATTGGTTTAAATCACATCATGTACGGAAATCCATTACACTTTATTTCTGTATAAAATGCAAAAGATCTTTTGAGAACCTCTGACATTCTATGAAGTCCAGAGTTGTAGGAACTCGAAAAACCCTTGTTCCCCTTCCATAACTTAGCAAGCCAGCATTGCTATTTGATCAATGCAGAATTAAGATATTTTCAAGGGAATTCTTGTTTACAAGCAAGCAGTTCTGATTCTGAGCTGCTATTAACCGCAAGTCAACAAAGACAATCAAGCAACCATCTCAACTCGGCCTTATCATGCCAAATTTGTTTTGAATTACAGAAATATTTGGCAAAAATCATTTTTTTAAACATAGATACCTCTAAGAATGTCAAAAGTGTCGTGTATTTGTGTACCATTTGTAAAACTTTCTGCCAGTAAACTCCGATAGTGAGATACCAAGACACATTTATGTGGATCTAAGAATAGATCTTGCGAGTTTGATCTATACACACAGAAAGTAGACTTCAATGTTTATTGTTAAGCTTAGTATCTTATTTGTTTCTAAGATCTGAAGAATTGCAATTATAAGGGCTGAATGTATTTTTGATTGCATTCATTGAAGTTTAAACTGCAATGGCCTTAGTACACTGCTAAAACATAATGACTCATGGGTGTTATTTGCCATGTCCTAAAGCAATTGCAGTTTATACTTCCATAAAAGCAATCAGAAAAATAGTCACCCCAAAAATAAAACTCTGATCAGATTATGTAAATACACAGAATGGTTTGGGTGTTCACTTAGTGAACTTGAGTCTTTGTTTTAATTTATACCTCTTGCCAATAAGTTTTTGATTTCAAGCTTTTTTTTGGTTTAAAGTTTAATATCTTTTGATTGTACTCACTTTACGAGCTGCATTATTAAAGGGGTCAGTGGAAAAAACACTGCAAGTGCCTTTGAAATTATAGGCACTTTAATTCATTTGCACACCCCTAAATTCTAGTTATCCATCTGCGTAAATAACACGATCATAAGCTTACCTATCAGTAAAGTCATAATCATGTGAAAAGACAAACTCCCATCCATGGTTGACTCGGATCCTTGACATCTGTTCTAATATTTCCTTCACATCTTCACTTGGCAGTTTGATCACGGTTGCTATTTCTTTACGAGTCACACATCGAGACTGAGTAAATCTCCACATCTGAAATTAACACACACATATTCTTGACCGGTTACCCTGCTGAAACTTTTTTTTTTAAAATAATTTATCCACGACCATTTCAACCAGTTTGGCACAAATTTTCCACCACAAAATTAGAAAGAAAGTAAAAAGTCTATTCTTAGATTAGACTTCACGCCTGATTGCATATCTGTACTTTCTTTAAGTATAACAGAAATATGCCATGAATAACATGATAAGGGTTGAAACATATTTCGTTTATAGACAAGTCTGCCTTTTTTTTTTATATTTGTTTTCAAGTAAAAACTAATTTGAGGTAGTGGACCCGTAATAATTCTGCAACATTTCAAAACTCATGATCTTTCACATTGTTGACCGAGGTATTCTAAGCCTCAGCTAACACTATTAACATTCATTACCTCTGAAATGTTGAGGAACTATTACAGGTTCACTACCTTAACAAATCTCAATCCTCTCCACTTAAAGTTGATAAATTTATGATAGTGAGTCCTTAGGACAACTAGCATGCTATTTTCATGGATCTTTTTAAAAGATGAAAGAATCACAAATTTCAAAAGATATCATTTTATTCTCCATAAAATATAGAATAAATGGAAACAAGTGCATGTCGTATTGCGATGCAATACAGGAGTCCCCCACCTGATAACAAAAAATCCTTTCTTAGAATATATCTCCTACTTACTAGATCTATAACTGTATACAAAATTTGAAGTTGCTAGCACATTAGGTTTTGAACAAAATGTCCCAAACAAAAAAATAAGAGTAAAAACAACCAATGGCAAAAACTCCAAAAGTGGGCAGAGAAGAATGATTCTTGTACATGCCACTTGTCCTCAATGAGATCTACAAGTGTACCAAGTTTGAAGTTGCTAGCACTGATGGCTCAGGAGATATGGTCTGGACAAAAATGTCAGGATAAAAAACAACAACGGACAATAACTAAAAAAAGGATGTGGCAGAGTAACAGTTCTTGTGCATTACACTTTTTCTCAATGAGATCTACCAGTGTGCAAAGTTTGAAGTTGCTAGGGCTTATGGTTTAGGAGATAAGTATGGGACAAAAATGAAAGGATAGAAACAACAAAGGGCAATAACTCAAAAAGTGGACATGGCAGAGTGACAGTTCTTGTACATGACACTTGTCCTCAATGATATCTATAAGTTAGAAGTTTCTAGCACTTATGGTTTAGAAGATATGTTTCGGACAAAAATGTAAATGTAAAAACAACAAAGGGCAACAAGCAAATTCGTTGAATTGATATCCCCCGCCGAACATATTTTCATTGTCAATGGAGATTATATCAAACTAAGGTACAGGTTATCTTTTATCTACATCAACCTATAGTTTTCAAGAAAAAGCGCAGAAACGAATGTCACTCTGTATGTATATGGCTTAAACAGTCAGGGGCAGTAACTCTAAATTCGACGGTCGAACCGGGTAACCCCGACGATATGCCCATGTCCTCTTTGTAGTGAAGCTATGTGCCAAGTTTCATTGAAATCCGGTCTATAGTTTTTCAGAAATAGCGCGGAAACAAATATCACTATGTAAGTATATGGCTTAAACAGTCAGGGGCAGTAACTCTAAATTCGACGGTCGAACTGGGTAACCCCGACAATATACGCATGTCCTCTTTGTAGTGAAGCTATGTGCCAAGTTTCATTGAAATCGGGTCTGTAGTTTTCAAGAAATAGCGCAGAAACAAATTTCTCTGTATGTATATGGCTTAAACAGTCAGGGGCAGTAACTCTAAATTTGACAGTCGAACTGGGTAACCCCAACGATATGTGCATGTCCTCTTTGTAGTGAAGCTGTGTGCCAAGTTTCATTGAAATCCGGTCTAAAGTTTTAGAGAAATAGCCCGGAAACGAATATCACTATGTATGTATATGGCTTTAACAGTCAGGGGCAGTAACTCTAAATTCAACAGTCGAACCGGGTAACCCCGACGATATGCACATGTCCTCATTGTAGTGAAGCTGTGTGCCAAGTTTCATTGAAATCGGGTCTATAGTTTTCGAGAAATAGCGTGGAAACAAATATCACTATGTATGTATATGGCTTAAACAGTCAGGGGCAGTAACTCTAAATTCGACATTCGAAACCGGGTAACCCCGACGATATGCGCAAGTCCTCATTGTAGTTAAGCTGTGTGCCAAGTTTCATTGAAATCGGGTCTATAGATTTCAAGAAATAGCGCGGAAACCCATATCACTATGTATGTATATGGCTTAAACGGTCAGGGGCAGTAACTCTAAATTCGACATTCGAACCGGGTAACCTCGACGATATGCGCATGTCCTCATTGTAGTGAAGCTGTGTGCCAAGTTTCATTGAAATCGGGTCAATAGTTTTCAAGAAATAGTGCGGAAACGAATGTCGGACGGACGGACGGAAGGAAGGACGGACGGACGGACATGGCAAAAACAATATCTCCCCCGAAAAATTTTTTCGGCGGGGGATAATAACTCAAAAAGTGAATGTGGCAGAGTAAAGGTTCTTGAACATGACACTTCTCCTCAATGAGATCTTTAAGTGTACCAAGTTTGAAGTTGCTAGCACTTATAGTTTAGGAGATATGATCCGGACAAGAATGTAAGGCTAAAAACAACAAAGGGCAATAACTCAAAAAGTGGGTGTGGCAGAGTTATGGATCTTGAACATGACACTTCTCCTCAATGAGATCTATAAGTGTACAAAGTTTGAAGATGCTAGCACACAGTTTAGGAGATATGTTCCTGGCAAGAATGTAAGGGAAAACACAACAAAGGGCAATAACTCAAAAAGTGGGCGTGGCAGAGTAATGGTTCTCCTCAATGAGATCTATGCACAAATGGTTTAGAGGATATAGCCTGGACAAAAGTGTGACGGACAGACAGACGGATGGATAGACAGACGGTGCGACAGACAGAATCGAGCAAACCTATAGTCCCCCAACCGGTAACCGGTGGGGGACTAATAAGACTGATGTTTCCTTACCAAGAAATCTCTTCCTCTACACAACAGTTCGGATGAGATTCCACTGTTTGGACTACACACATCTTTAGGATAGAGTATTTCACTGAAAAATGGAGATTGACCAATTACAAAATGACATGCAGTATATCATCCAAACCCAAGAGATGAAGATGATAAAGAGTAAGATTATTCCTTAATCATTTTCTCATTAACTCTTGTCATGCTGAATTAAAATCCTCTTTCAGAACTATACTCATATCAAGGTGCTGAAAGCCCTATAATCCGAGGGTGAAGGGCAATCTTTCTTTTTTGAAAAATAATTTCACGAACAACTCTGCCTTGAAAGGAGAGAACTTGCAATTGAGACTAAGATTAGACTGCAAAACAGGAATATTCTGGGTACAGCAAAATAAGGGTTTAAACTCTTGTAATTAATATGCATTTTGACTGTATCAGCAAGACAATATCAAATAGTACAAACAAATACAGGGTTTTTGTTTCTTCATTTGTTTGAATGAGGTTTAACACCACTGTTAACAATATTCAGTCATACTGGGGAAGCTGGAACAACAAACAATGGATTCCTGTGTTTTTCTCACTCTAGTACCACAGAGGTACAGATAAGAGGGGGTAACTCCAGTATAAAATCTTTATTTCTCAATGAAACTCTATGTTGTGGGTACTCATTTGAATCGTCTCATCAAGACAATTCCAATGAGCACCAAAAACAAAGGGTTCGAATAAGGACTAGTGAAATATTCAGAAATGAAATCCCAAATACGCCCTCTATCTGTAGCTCTGGTACTAGTTCTACCATTATGTCCTTTCCTATCCTCTAGCTGCTATTCCACATAAGTCTGGGATTATTGACCATTTGGTTGGAGATAAATGTTGGAAAGGATATGAGACGCCGTCAGGGACTGAATTTTGTTGTGTTTTTTTTTGTTAAAATTTATATCTAATATCCAAATGATAGATTGCTGACCCCATTCCCTTGACCTCTGTCCTGGCCAATGCTTCAGACATTAAAAAAATATTTGTCAGCAAAATGTATGGTCATCGACATGTAACAAGAAAATTGTTAGTGTGTGACAAGTAGTTGAGCTAAAGAGGGTTAATGGGACCAACATCAGATTGTTGTGATGGTCTTTTGTACTTTTCAGTGAATCACAGACTCACAAACCCTGGGTCCTTCAAAACTCTGTTTGTGATATTTTATTCTTCGGATTCCTGGTATTTCCCAAACCAGTACTACCATTACATCCTTTCTTAACCTCCAGCTGCTATGTCTATGATTATCAACCCATTGGTGAACCAATCTTTTGACAAACCAGCATCTTTGTACTGAAAACAGCCACATTTTGAAGGGCCCTCAAGAAGGCTTGTAGATCTGTACCTTGTGGTAATAGCTGCATCAATTGTCCAAACTGGGTCACTTTTGTGGGTATAATTTTTTTGTTTAAGCGAAGTATTTGACAACTATTTTTAATCTCAATTCAGTTCACTATACTGGTAAGAATATTTTAGACTAAGGGAAGTATTGTGTAGCTCTGACATATTGGTTCTGCACTTCAGAAAAGAATTAAAGACTGTGTGAAACAGTCTTCAATTCCTTCCAGGAGTTGAGCCACCAAAGTCCACTGTACTAAATTCAAATTAACAACAGATTATTCAATGGGTCCTTAGTATTTTTTTGTGAACCTCAGACTCACAATTCCCATGTCCCTAAAAACTGTGAACAAGTGACCCCACATCAAAAAGGACATTACCTTTTGACAACCCAGCAGCCTTGTACCAAGACAGCCACATTTTGAAGGGCCCTCAATGTGGCTTGTATATCTGTACCTTGTGGTAGTAGCTGCATAAGATGTCTAAACTAGGCCACTTTTTTTCCGGTAGATATTTTTTTGGTTAAGTGAAGTATTTGGCAACACTTGACCTTTTCAATTCCAAATCAGTTCACTATGCTTGTTAGAATATTTTTGGCTTAGAAGTAAAGTATGACCTCTTGGCTCTCAACTTCAGAAAAGAATTGAAGACTATGTTAAACAGTCTTCAATTCTTTCAAGGAGTTGAGCCCCTGTAGTCCACGGTACTAACATCAAATAAACAACAGATTATTCAATGGGTCCCTAGTACTTATTTTGTGAACCTCAGACTCACAATTCCCATGTCTTTGAAAACTGCGAACGAGTGACCTTACCTTTTCACAACCCAGCAGCCTTGTACCAAGACAGCCACATTTTGAAGGGCCCTCAGGGTTGCTTGTATATCTGTACCTTGTGGTAGAAGTTGCATCAGTTGTCCAAATCTGATCACTTTGGCTACAAACAAAATATTCTGTAAATAACATCTAAACTATAAGCCATTGTTACAATGATTTGATTGGCAATTCACATTATGGCAAAAAGTCTTGGTGTGCAAGGTATTTTTTGTCTATGATTGAATTTATTCTGCCATTGAATGTCTGATAATTGAGCCTTTCCAGCTAGTATAGGTATCCCAAATTACCATTAAATATTGTGCTTTTCAATTTACCCATACAATTAACTATGTCTTGCAATGCATAATACTGACCCTTTTAAGACTTTTATCAGGAGAAAGTTTCTTTCACATGATGATAGATTTTTCTAAACTTAATGGTAACATATCATTATATTATGTTTTTCTTATGTTTTCAATAACTTAATCTCATCACAATTTCTATGTCTATGAATGTCATAAACGCAAGAAAATTGTTTATTTAATTAAGAGACAGGTATAATGTACAAACCATTTGTAAGTAAAGCCTTCACTTGGTCATTTAGTGGCATGGATTTCAGTTGGGTCAAAGACAATACATTGTCAGGCATGGCAGGTTTCTCCCTGAAATGGAATTGAAATTCCATAATCTCATAAAATACAAGTTCCTAAATTTTTACTTAAATAATAGTCTATAGTGTGTACCATCTTTTTTTAAAACAAGATGTGTTTGTGAAACAGGAATGCCCACGGAACAGCATTTTTTTCAAAGTTTGACCTTGGCAGATGACCTTGACCTTGTCACATGACCTTGACTTTGGTACAAGCAGATGCGGATCATTGAGATCTATCATCATGCCAAATATGAGCCTTGTATGTCAAATACTTATGGAAAAAAGGCAAAGGTTAAGTTTTCGGACAGACAGGCGGACAGACAGACGGACGGACAGACAGACAGACAGACAGAGGGACATGAGTAAATCAATATGCCCCCGATCTCTCGATACGGGGGCATAAAAAAAAGTATTAGACTTATCCAATAACCTACATGTATGCAAAATGTAGGCTTTTCATTACGTAATTGAAGTAGCCTGTGTCAGACCAAGTCAAATGCTTGTCCTGACCTTAACCGCATGGAAACATGAGTACCATGATAGTCCTATTGCGCTCACCTGCCCTCTAACCAAAGGTACAGATAAGAGTGGGTAAAGCCATTCTAATTTCTTTATTTCTTAAAGAAACCCTTTGCTGTGAGTACTCACTGATATCGTCTTGATGAGACAATTCCAATGAGAACCAACAGCATGGAGTTGGTGCTTTTATTATTTAAATCCCTTGATCTAAAATCCAAAATACCCCCTCTATCTGTATCTCTACCTGCAACTCCAGCAATTATCCATAAAGATACTTTCATCCTTGTATTTTTTGAAAATACAACAATTACAATATTGTTCAAAAATTTGACTGGTTAACCTATTTTTGACTAGTTCAGTTTTCATAAGTTATAAAGATAAATATTACAAAGGGTCTCACAAAAATAAGCTAAAATTGTGACTTACAGGTCCTACTTTTTGACGAATTTTGACCAACTTTTGAAAATGACCTACATATGATAAAGATAAACATTCTGACACATTTACACAATGATTGAGCCAAAATTTTGACCTCTTGAGAAGAATTAGAATTAAGCTTTTAGCTTACTTTTTAAAACCATTTTGTCCCTGATTGAAAATGTTTTTAAGCATAATGAAATGGCATGATCCAAGGATCACATCCATAAAATTTGGTTATATTCTGTCCAATAGAGAAGATCATTATTTTAGTAATTATTCACTAACAGATTGACAGAAAGATTGAGGATGGAAATTGATTGGTCACAATAGCTCATCTTGAGCACCTTGCGCTCAGGAGAGCTAAAATCTGTGTCGTTATAATTGCCTTTATAATGATGTTTAAATTAATTTGAAAATCAAGGAATGTTTCTTTTTACTATTTTTTCCCGTAATAGTTCCGCAACATTTCAGAACACATGATCTTTCGCAATGTTAAAGTTCATTACTGTCAAAACGGTGCGGATCTTTTACCAGTCTAGCTTAATACAAAAGGAATAATGCGCACTAGAAACCATCAAAGTTCCTCTTTAAATGATGACTTCAGATTGACAATACAAATGGTGATAAAAAATCCTGTAACTTACGTTTGTACTTCACTAACATGGGATGTCAACATTTTGAGGTATTCAGCACAATCCACATGGAATTCATTACTTGCGTCCTTTGTTTCTGGCATCAATAAATTACGCTCTCTGTTAGCTTCATAGGTCTGATATAAACAAATAAATAAAGGATTGTAGTTTTAGTTTAGAATTGATTTATCTTTCATTGAGTGAAAAAAAAGCCATAATTTCACAATTGGCCAAACAAAGTAGTTTGTGTTGATTTCATTGAGTTATGAATTTGAAAACCTAATCACAATTTACAAATACGCAAAGCGGATTCATACATGAGTGTGAATAGGTTTTTAGTTTCATACCTCGATGAAATCAATATAATATTATACTCTCTTCAAAACTTCTTATTAAATTTATCTAACAAAAACTGTTCAGATTTATTGATTAAGAAATAGATCTGTGATGGGACTATTTTGTGCGGAAGCTTACAAAATAGCTGCAAACAAAAAATTATTTTTCATTGAGGAATAAAACCAACTTTTCAACCAATTAGAATGCATGAATCTCAATGTACACAACTCAAATTAAATTATGCGTTCTTGAAATGAAAGATTTATTGACATGACACTATCACTATGTCGGTTTTGGCTAATGAAGGTCAGTTATGCTGCTAAACCTGCTTTTCAAAAAATTCCTGCAGTAACAAATCTTTGTAGGCTGCTTTCTACTTTTATTGAAACTTGAATAAGACTGGTTGAAATGTTCCAAAATTTGACAATTTTTTTTTATATTTAGTAAGAAAAGGGTCACTATGTCAAAATGCAAAGCTTGGCTGTAGGTGTTGGATAATGCAATAATTATAATTCAAAAAGGGGCAAAACTGTTACAACAAGAGTTGTCCATGTACAATGTAGTTTGCCCAAACTGCTGCTAGTCACAAACAGCACTCAACCAACGATCAAAGTTCAAGGTCAATTTTCCTATGTTAAAGTCCATGATCTAATATATATCAGTCTTGTTAAGAAGTAAGAAAGAAATATAAAAATATTTTTGTATCGAGTACATGTAAAAGGTTAGGTAAAGTGAAAGTCCACAGCCTCATGAAGTTACTAACGGAATTTCATTGTATTAAATATAAGATTGAGCATCTAATCATTGCATTTATGAAGTATAACTAGAACTGTCGCAGAGCAAACTAATACCCCCCACAAGAGCTTTGTCAGAATACAAGTGCTATTAGGGCATGATGTGTTTGTAACTTATATTGAGGTCATATGTAGCATTTGCATGAAGTTTCATGATTCTAGGTCGCTTGGTTTTTGAGTTAAGAGTCAAGAAATGAAAATTGAACAAAAATTGACTGTGACCTTGACCTTTGACCTATATGACCCAAAAACAATAGGGCACCAGGGCCTTCTCTGGACTGAAATTTCTTTTCGCCAACACTTTCGCCAAATCAAAAAAATTGGAGCCAAATTTGGATTTCAGGAGCCAAATTTTGAGCAATTTTTCTTCCAAAAAACTGTGATTGATAAAATCTTATGTTCCTTTTAAATAGCTCATTGTCCAGGGGGATCATATTTCAATGTAAGTTAACATAAAATTGGCAGTTAATTTTTGTAAACAATCACAGAACTGTTATAATGGGTAGCTAAGAGGTTACTAATTGACACACATGCCTTTTGCCTCAATTAATTGACAGTCACTCGTGACACAATATCCTCTCAGCCTATGTCAAAATCAATAATTGCTGATGGGTCGAAATAAAGATTTTTTTGTCGCAAGTCATTTTGCAAATTTCATTTTTTTATCGCCAAATTCATTTCATTTTCGCATTTGGCGACAATGGCAACCCCCAGAGAAGGCCCAGGGCACTTCCTTGGATCATAAGTAACATTTGCATAAAGTTTCATGCTTGTAGGTCACTTGGTTCTCGAGTTAGAGTCCGGAAACGAAAATTGAACAAAAATTTACTGTGACCTTGACCTTTGACCTATGTAACCCAATAACAATAGGGCACTTCCTTGGGTCATAAGGAACATTTGTATAAAGTTTCATGATTGTAGGCCACTTGGTTCTTGAGTTAGAGTCCGGAAACGAAAATTGAACAAAGGCTGACTGTGACCTTGACCTTTGACCTAAATGACCCAAAAACAATAGAGCACTTCCTTTGGTCATAAGGAACATTTGTATAAAGTTTCATGATTGTAGGTCATTTGGTTCTTGAGTTAGAGTTCGGAAACGAAAAGGTCTACGGACGGACAGATGGGCGGACGGATGGACAGACAGACAGACATGGTGAAACCAATATACCCCCCTCTACTTCGTAGGTGGGGGGTATAATTATCCTAGCTGCAAGCTTACAGAAAATATATGCTAGTCTTAAGCAATATACCAAAGTTTCAAAAGTCATGGTCACAAAGTCAAGGGACTTGATCACAGTTGAGTAAGAATATTAAGTATAATGGCTATACGTATAAGAACTCAGAATATATAAGAAAGGCTTAAGGGGTTTTTTTTATTTAAGTTTTTTATTAAAGTTAATGGTTTAAGTTATTGGTTAAAATTTTCTAAGTCTCTAAAAGGTCAAGGTCAATGTAAAAGCACTTTGTCTCTGATAAAAGCCTATCACGTAATGCGTGTGTATATGAAGGAATGATGTCCCTTGGTCATTCATTCACAAAATACAATCAAGGTTAAAGTTTTTTGGTTAAAGTTTTTTGGTTATAGTTTTTGGTTAAAGTATCTTTTAAAGGGTCAAGGTCACTGTCAAAGTCATTTTGACATGGGTGCTAGTCTCAAATGAAAGCCTATATTTTAATGAGTGTTTCTGAAAAATATTTAGCTTCTAGGATAAATTTTGATAGAAATAAAAAAAGTTTAACCCAATGCGGATGCAGACACTGATGCTGATGCCCATGCCGACATCCGAGGGCATGACAATGGCTCTTCCGAGACTTTCATCTCTGGCAAGCTAAAAATGTTTCCAGATTTACTTCCCTTCATAGACAGGGTAGCTCTTGTGATAGTGAAAACACCTCCCAAATAACAACTTAGATATGAGTTAAAAGTTTTCATGCCAATGCAAACACCAGAGCTAAGGATGTCAAGGTGATCATTATACCTAGGGTTTTCTCCGAAAAATGTTGGGCTAAAAATGTGAATAAGTATAAGGGTGCAAACATCAAATTTCTGAGCATAATCAATGAATTAAATGGTCAAATGATTTTTATTAAAGAGGAGAATCAGAGAATTTATTTATTTTCTTACATGTATATTTTTGTAGGCTAATGTCACCCATTGTTCCTCCTCTTGCTGTTTCTGCATGTGGTTAAATGAGGCGAGTCTTTTAGCCTTGGCTACCTCTGACTCTGGTCGTGCAAACTGAACAGTTACAGCCTGAGCCTCATCTTCTCCTTCATCCTGGGATGATTCACCTTTAACAAAATACATTCAACATTTCCTTAGAAATTGGTAAAATTAACCAGGCCTGAAACATCATACACAGACTCTATCATCACATTACTGACAATGTAAGTCATAAGCGCCATCTTTCTTGTCAATAAATAATTGAACAGACAATGTAGCATAGACAGCAACACACTGTAAATATAAAACTACCTGATGGTCTACAGATACTTTGAGACTTTATCTATCTACTAAACACAAAGTGAAGACTCTGGTCAGAATGTGCGGATGCATGAGTCTGCTTTGCGCATATTCAAAATTGTTGGAAATCTCACGCAAAGGCTCAATTAATTTTAACTGAAAATGATAAATTACCCCCACCATCCATTTCAGCTGCTTTCTTCTCAATCTTCACATCAGCTTTATCTAGATAGTCAAAACTAGGCTTCATCTGTAACTGGGCAGACAGGGGACATATGTACAGCTCTCCTGCCAGACAAAAAATAGTAATAGAGGTCAAACTTCATCATGAAAGATAAGTCACGCTAAATACTCCTAGTAAATATTGATAAAATCAGTGTCAGAGGTACAGATAATATGGGGTAAAATCCGGTCTAAGATCTGTATTTCTCAATGAACCCATATGGTATTGGTACTAATTGGAATTGTCTCCACAAGACAATTTCGATGAGTTCCCACAACATAGTATTTATGCTTAAATTATCAAGGTATTTGAATCTTAAATCAAAAATACCCCTCTATCTGTAGCTCTGCAGTGTTTACTGTAAAGATAAACAGGTATTGAGATGCAAGTAATCCGTGTCCTTAAGAAATTTACAACCAGAGCACATGTTAACTTATATTCAGATTCTGGCTTTTAATTATACTTTAAAGTGGAAGATTTTAATTGATAGTCTTATTGAAAATCTTCCTTAGGACATCAGCCCATCAGTATTTGTATAAATGACATTATTTTTGCTACATATTGATTCAGATAGGTGACATACACACATTACCTTGTTTATAGTAAGCAACAGAATAGCGTCCACCATCTCCAAGGGCCGTAGGACATGAATCCAGCACCTGCTTGTCCATCAAACCACTACAAACAAACATTAAATATAGAGTTATTCACTGTGATAGTAAAGCTTCCTCTAGTGAACAATTGTGTCAAGTTTTAAGTGAATGCCTACAGTAGAACCAGAGACATCACAAAATGTTTTTTTTAACACAACTTTGACAATACTGCCTAGGCTTCAACAATACCTTAGGGTTTTTTCGAAAACAATTGAGCTAACTAGAGGTGCTTGAGCGACTGATTCGCTCCACAGGCCTGAAATCCTGATAATGATTATTAGAGGATGATAAGGCTGTTTAAACGAGAATTGAAGTGAATGAACAAGTGAATGCTTATTTCAAGTAAATAAGTGTTTTCAAGTGTCAAATGCTGAAATATTTCTGCAAAGAAAAAATCATGATCAAGGAATAACATATTGAAAATCAACCTCTGCCTGTTAAACACATATTTTTCATCCAATCACAATAATTTTGAGCAGTCTGATAATGGGTCACCTAAAGATAATTCCAGTGAAATTTGGTTGAAATCCAAAAAACAATCATTTCAACCCTTACAAAATGTTACTGCACAATGTACAATGTACTTTGTCCACAAAATTTTGTTTGTAGATCTTACCGCTTTTCATTTAACACTTCTAAAAGGATGTAACTTTGCAATTATTGTTTGTCATCAAAACAAAATTCTAACTAATGCTTATAAAAAGTTAAATATTCAATCCAAATATTTATTTAATTCTGCCCAACGCCTTAGAGTACAGTCAACTCAACCCTTTCTACCCCACTCTGAACCTCAGTAGGTCAGAACATATTTTACACCAGTTGTCTTCTATGTGCAGAGTCGCCCTTCTTTCAACTAAACTGATTAACTCTCAGGGGGTATTCTCAGGCTCCCGACTTCAACTAATGTTTCTATACATTTGGATTTCAACAAAGGATTTGTTCCTTCTAATCTACTATCTTTACACCTATCAAATTTTATAGGTCTAGGAAAATTCATCATCTAGGAGATACCCAAAGGGTGATTAAATATTGACTTCATATTTTTTGTCCTCTGCCAATAAAAACATGCTGTTCATCTGATCAAAATACTTTTTTTGTTGACTGATAAAGGATCACTAAAGAATCACTCCAGTGAAATTTGGTTTATATCCATCAAATAGATTCTGAAAAAACGATTTTCAAAGTTTTAACTATATCACATATAGAGAAATGACCTCCACCCATTAAATAAATATTTTCCATCTGATCACAATAAATATTTTTTAAACAAGAGGGCCGTTGGCCCTGGGTCGCTCACCTGAGAAAAAAGCTTCATTACCTAGGTATGTCCATGCAACCACAGAAAAAGAGATTTTCTATTATTCAATTAGATAACATTTGAAATAATCCTTCCCCCCCCCCCTCTGCTCCTCCCCTGGTCATTATTTATTTAAGCTTTTTTCATAAAAGGTCTGTGATCAGCTAATCTATGCCAGATATACAGGCTGAGTCTGAGACTTTTAAAGTTTTCTTTAATGAGTTGATCAATCCATGTCAAATATATAGGCTGTAGGGATTCAAAATTCTCAACAAAGCACTCCCCCCTCCCCCAAGATGCTCTGCACCTGGTGAATCTACAGTCATGGTTTTAGCTAATTCAATTAATGTCCATATGCTGATCATCCATATCAATTTTCAAGTCTGTAGGACTCCTGGTTCATTGGAAGAAGTTTAAAGATTTCAAAAATGATCCAAAGTACTACCCCCTCCCCCAAGACACTCAGCACCTGGTGACCCTACAGTCATGATTTAAGCTATCTTTATTAATGTCAATATATTTATCACCCATGACAATTTTCAAGTCTGTAGGGTTCCTGATCCAGGAAAAGAATAAGGTTAAAGACTTCAAAATTGATCCGAAGTACTACCCCTTCCCCCTAATGCTCCGCATCTGGTGGCCCTACATTCATGATTTTAGCTACTTTATTTTAGATCCATATGCTTATCATCCATGCCAATTTTGAAGTCTGTAGGGCTCCTGGTTCTTTAGAAGATGAAGGTTAAAGTAGCAAAATTTTCACAAAAGTACTTTCCCCTCCCCCCTGGTGCTCCGCACCTGGTGGCATTACAGTCATGATTTTAGCTATTTTTATTAAGGTCTATGAGCTGATCCTCCGTGCCAATTTTCAAGTCTGTAGGGCTTGTGGTTCTGAAGAAGAAGAAGGTTAAAGATTACAAAATTTTCACAAAAGTACTACCCCCTCCCCCCTGGTGCTCCGCACCTGGCAGCCCAACAGATATGATTTTAGCAAATTTTATTAAGGTCTATGAGCTGATCATCCATGCCAATTTTCAAGTCTGTAGTGCTCCTGGTTCTTTAGAAGATGAAGGTTAAAGTAGCAAAATTTTCACAAAAGTACTTTCCCCTCCCCCCTGGTGCTCCGCACCTGGTGGCATTACAGTCATGATTTAGCTATTTTTATTAAGGTCTATGAGTTGATCCTCCGTGCCAATTTTCAAGTCTGTAGGGCTTGTGGTTTAGAAGAAGAAGAAGGTTAAAGATTACAAAATTTTCACAAAAGTACTACCCCCTCCCCCCTGGTGCTCCACACCTGGTGAACTTACAGTCATGATTTTAGCTATTTATATAAAGGTCCATATGCTGATCATTCATGCCAATATTCAAATCTGTTAGGCTCCTGGTTCAGAAGAAGAAGAAGGTTAAAGATTACAAAATTTTGACAAAAGTACTACCCCCTCCCCCCTGGTGCTCCGCACCTGGAGAATCTACAGTCATGATTTTAGCTATTTATATAAAGGTCCATATGCTGATCATCCATGCCAATATTCAAATCTGTCAGGCTCCTGGTTTCAGAAGAAGAAGAAGGTTAAATATTACAAAATTTTGACAAAAGTACTACCCCCTCCCCCCTGGTGCTCCGCACCTGGCAGCCCAACAGATATGATTTTAGCAAATTTTTTTAAGGTCTATGAGCTGATCATCCATGCCAATTTTCAAGTTTGTCGTGCTCCTGGTTCTTTAGAAGATGAAGGTTAAAGTAGCAAAATTTTCACAAAAGTACTTTCCCCTCCCCCCTGGTGCTCCGCACCTGGTGGCTTTACAGTCATGATTTTAGCTATTTTTATTAAGGTCTATGAGCTGATCCTCCATGCCAATTTTCAAGTCTGTAGGGCTTGTGGTTCAGAAGAAGAAGAAGGTTAAAGATTACAAAATTTTCACAAAAGTACTACCCTCTCCCCCCTGGTGCTCCGCACCTGGAGAATCTACAGTCATGATTTTAGCTATTTATATAAAGGTCCATATGCTGATCATCCATGCCAATATTCAAATCTGTTAGGCTCCTGGTTCAGAAGAAGATTAAAGATTACAAAATTTTGACAAAAGTACTACCCCCTCCCCCCTGGTGCTCCGCACCTGGCAGCCCAACAGATATGATTTTAGCTATTTTTATTAAGGTCTATGTGCTGATCATCCATGCCAATTCTGTAGAGCTCCTGGTTCTGAAGAAGAAGAAGCTTAAAGATTACAAAATTTACCCAAAGTACTACCCCCTCCCCCTGGTGCTCCGCACCTGGTTGCCTAAAAGATATGATTTTAGCTATTTTTATTCAGGTCTATGATCTGATCATCCATGCCAAGTTTTAAGTCTGTAGGACTACTGGTTGAGAAGAAGAAGAATTTTAAAGATTTTCTAAAAAATTTACATTTGTTGCCATAGCAACCAGAGTTTTTCATGGATTTCAATTCTTTTAGCTATTTTTGAAGGGGACAACCTAAGCAACATTTCTGTAAAATTTGGTGTTAATCGGCTTAGTAGTTTAGGAGGAGATGTCGTTTAAAGAAATTGTTGACGGACGCCGGACGCCGGACGACGACCGACGGACGGACGCCGGAGGAAAGGTGATCACAATAGCTCACATGAGGTGAGCTAAAAAAACTTGTAAAGAATCACTAAAGAATCATTCCAGTGAAATTTGGTTGATATCCATTTGTTAGATTCTGAGAAATGATTTTCAAAGTTTCCACCATATAAAATATAGAGAATGACCTCCAACCATAAAATACATATTTTTCATCTGATCACAAAAATATTTTGTAGACTGATAAAGGGTTGCTCAAGGATCATTCCAGTGAAATTTGGTTGATATCCATCAATTAGTTTCTGAGAAAAATCACCTTTTTCCATATATGTAAATTGGCCTGGCCTACTACAGCCATGATTTTCAACCAATAAAAATTGTTTGAAGGAATCTGATAGATGGTCACTCAAGGACCATTCCTATGAAATTTTATTATAATCCATCCAGTACTTTAAGAGGAGAAAATTTTTAAAATTAAAGTTTACGGACGGACGAATGGACTCACAGACGAAGGACATCCCACCAGGACAATAGCCTGCTGGCCTTTTTGCCTGTGGAGCTAAAAATGCAAAATTGATAGAAAGACAATTTGTGCCCCCACGATGAGAAAACAAACCATTTATTACCTGTCACCCCAAAAGGACCATCAGGGTAGTATGTAAAGGAGTCAATCCGAGTTAGACTGCACAGAATAGGGTCAAAAGTTTTTGCATTTATTTGTCCCAAAACAGCTGACCTGAAAATGTTTTACCTTGAGTAGACTGAAGTGCTGTCTGGATTTCTACCATCCACATTTATAGCTATCTGTTCTCCTTTACTAGAGGCATAATGTCGACTTGTTGTGTTCAGTCCTACTTCTAACTGAAGCTACAAATACACAAATAAATATGCACAAGGATGCGGAATTCCCATGCCTAACTTGTCTGCTACAGGCTTTTCAAGACAGCTTGTCCAAGGATAAGTAAATACCAGAGCAAATCTTCAAATGGTACTAAAAAGATCTCGAGTCATAAATTATGATTATGTTTTATATAATAGGATAGAAAACATCATTATTTATGAAATAAAGGAACTCAGCTTTTACTTGTAAAGGGACAAGTGAAGAAAATCTGTATTTTAACACCCCTGATGCATTTATATTTTTTTACCTTGTATGAATGATTGTCGTAAGTATTACTATGATACTTCTTATTTCAATAGCTAAGTGCCAAGCCATTAAAACTGCCTATAAAATATTAAAAATATAGTTTTGCACTCAGTCATCAATACCAATTTATGTGTTTTTCTGAAACATTTTTTGGAAACAAATTTTTGATCACAGACTGTCAGGATGAACAAGTCACATGTTTGTGTCTGTTCTGGACAATGGAAATATTTGGCAAAACAAGTGTTGGGTAGTTCAAAGCACTACTAACTTATGATGGTCTTCTGTTTAAGGGTAAAGTTCATCATTGGCACAAAACTAAAAGTCAAGGGCATTTTAGCAACTTTTATAAATATGTCACAAATAATTCTCTTCTCCTTTTTCAGGATGCCCTTTTTATATTTTAACCATATTCTTTCTGTCTGGTGATATGGATTACTTACCTTTTTCTGAACAGGTTTAACTTTTGCAGAAAGCAACTCCACATTATCATAGGTCATGTACTTTGGGCGCACAGGGTACTAGAATTAAACATTGTAAGCAAATACATACTAACACTTTAGGATTGTAGGTCAACTTACTAAATATATACCAAAGGAACAGATTAACCCTTGTCATGCTAGATAAATTTTGGTTAAAA
This sequence comes from Fragum whitleyi, assembly GCA_948146395.1. Lineage (NCBI taxonomy): Eukaryota > Metazoa > Mollusca > Bivalvia > Cardiida > Cardiidae > Fragum > Fragum whitleyi. Next base: position 37,380,605 of record OX411545.1, read on the forward strand.
ATTTTCATCAAAATCAAAGGACAAAAAGCAATGTAATTACCAACTGTAGGTCAATTTTTATTTGAAAAACCAAATTTATTGATAATTCTGGTTTGATGACTTTTATTTAGCATGACAAGGGTTAATATACCTTAAACATATATACACAATGACTGTTACCAAACAAATTTCTCCTTGGTCAATTACAGTTTAATAGCATGCCTTCAAAAGTTGAAAGTGCTCAAATTTTTGGCAATTTAAAAAAACAAATTAGCCAAATGATTTTTTTCTAATTTTCCATTATGTTTAAAACACATATTTTTCCTTTATTTGGTGAAAAAAATCAGCATTAAATTTAACATACATGTATATATTGCTAAATTCAATACTAAAGTCATAAAATTGATATCTAATGATGAAAAGTAGCAAGGTGATGAAATTCAAGTGTCATTATTTTGCTTTATTTCCTTTAGCAGAACCGAATATAATCCTACCTATTGAAAAAACGCACAAAAAATTGGTAGATCAAACAAATACCCAATTTCGGTTTAAAGAGTCCAAAAGCCGGAGTCCATTGCTACCTTAAAGTCTGTAAGAAAGATAGAGGATATTGAATGAGTGGTCATCAAATACCCAATTTATTCAACAAGTCATCTATAAACAGATAAAACGAGGCTGCGCCAAATTTTTATCTGTTTTAGATGATAAGTTTAATAAATATGGTATCTAATGAGCACCAATTTGATATTCTATTTATAATATGACATTAATTTTTGTGATAAAACAAGGAAATTATCGATCCAAGTTATTCCCCTAAATACATTACGCTGTTTGCAAAATGACCTCAGCAAATCACAACGAGAATATAATGTTGATATCCGTTCTTAGCTCATTTGCATAGTTATTCCAATTATAGTGTAATAACACCTGAGAATATCAAAATATCAAACGGGGTTATTTCACTCCTGCAACATAGGTCATATTATAAACGTGAGAAAGTCAATACCTGTAGTAGATAGAGGTTGTCTTTAACAGCTTTGGAAAGATGAACATTCACCTGAAAGATGAAATCGAACTTTTCAATTTTCGAAGATTCAGAGGTACGGATCTAAGGGGGTAACTCCAGTGTAAATCTTTATTTCACAATGAAATCTTATGATGTGGGTACTCATCTGAATAGTCTCAATGAGATAATTCAAATGAGTACCCACAATAAAGGGTTTGAGCAATGACTAGTGAAATATTCAAATTTGATATCCAAAATACCCCCTTTATCTGTAGCTCTGAAGATTTAAACTTATTCAAACAAACGAAAATGAACATTACAATGACACAAGGATGAACTATATGGATTATGCAAAACATCTAAGCAAAAAAGGGACATAATTCTTACAAAATCTCTTTCAGAAATATCTCCCTTGATTGTGTATTTCCGTTTATTTATCGTCGCTACCGTAGCACATGCCCATATGAGTGACGCCCCCAGAAGACGGTTAGTTGTTACGGGGATAGTTAGGGATAGGCACCGTTAGAATTTAACCGATTCCGATACCTACTCGATACTTTTTAAACGATACCGATTCCTAACGATTCCAATACCAATTACTTCACACTGGCGTAGCATTCTTATGTGTGTGAACAGTGTGACAGTTAATAAGCAATAAGCACTCTGTCAAGTACCGTTTTGAGCTCTTTCTAATGTAGGAAACACTTGTCAATTCAAAGCTAAATCATTATTAGGCCTACTTGTGATAACCTAACCCTCAGCAGCTATATTGGGCCTTATCTTCAAAACAGTAGCTTCCGCCCGCATGTCGAACATCGTGAATTAACTGGGACTTTAAAATACTGTAGGCGACGGAAACAACTTACCACAATGATGAAACAATAAACGTATACCGAGGCGCTAGTTGTGATTAAGTTGTTTTGTGTAACAGCGGCGAAAGAATCGTGATCTAAATTTTGTCTGAAATACGATTATATTTTTTTTATCCAAAAATACGGCAGATTTGTGCAATTATAACCAAAGAAAGAAATTACCGGTATTTATGTTTTGTTCCAATAATCCACCATTAATTCCACGAGGCTATCTGGTGAATCTACAAAACTTTTTGTAATCGAGTAAAGCGCCCAGAACAGTTTATTTTTCGAGGAGGGAGAACGGGTCATCAAAGGCGCCGACAACAGGTGTTCGGCTATTTTTGGGGCTGCATCTAGACTTGACACGCGGCGCACGCTTATAAATCCTCGTGAGATATCAAACCCTTTCTTTCGCTAGGATATATTTATTTGCTTCATTTGACTCTGTTGTTGGATTTAATATGGGGAAATGCGATTATTTTATTTTTTCATGGCAGGTAGGACTTTATCAAAAAAAAAAAAAATTGAAGACAATGTAAAATAATCTTTTTCACCCTTTCCGATCAAGCGGGGTATGAATTCTCGATACCATGATTATAATTTGCGACTAGAGCTTGAATTTCTCGTCAGTTTCTATCTTCATTACTCATCGATTGATTGCGATAAGGTCGTAACAGGACCTTAGATCGGCACTCGGTACAATCATTTGGTGACAAAGCGGCGACATGCAAGACTTTAAAATCTTTGAAAATATAAAATAATGCCATTTTCTGAAACTCAGGAAACATTTATTTTACAATTATTAATCAAATAATTTCATTCTTCATTAGAAATCTGCGTTTGGCAAAATGAAAAAAAAAATAAAATCAATATTAATTATTATAATTGACATTACACGATTGTCTGGTATAAACTTCCTTCTATATTGCACAGAGCATAAACACGAACAAATCAGGAAAATCGTCGGCATTGTTACATTGGTATTTTGCGAGTATTTAACTTTAAAATAAATATTGCAAAGCTGTTACAAAATTTTCTTAAATTGCATAGGTCCCGGAAGTAGGAACCGGTACTTTCAAAATGAACCGATACCAATTACTCGGGACGTCATGGTACCGGGAGTAACCGATACCAAAGTACCGGTGCCCATCCCTAGGGATAGTGCAAGGATACATGAGGAAACTACTGCTGAGATCCGCCATGGTTCTTTAACGTGCTCGGTGTAAAGCACCGTTTCACTGGGACTCGGTTTAATGTCTAATCCGAAAAACAATTAGTTTTCATTAGTGTACTAGCCCAGGAATCTAACCCACGCCGCCAAACTCCAATGGTTTTGAAGTCCAGTGCTCTACCAAGTGAGCTAATCGGGCTGGTAAAATAGTAATGGCGGGTGGGAATCGAACCCTGATCTCCCACGTGGAAGGAAATGATCGTTACCACTACACCAGTCCGCCAGACTCCCTTGATAGTCTGGATAGCTCTTTTGAAAGTGAACAAACATGAAAAGTTTTTATCAATGTTATGTCTGCCTTGTCCAAAGTATGGAAGGGAATAATGACTGGAGGAGCTTTTGTCCTAGTTTCAGAAATGGTTGCCTTCCCGCAGAGCTAAAGAAGAAGATTGCATCAAAATGTAACATCACATGTCAGGGCTTACATTATGGTAAGGCTAGGTTTGAGCTTGGTGGTTTGTTCATGAAAATGCTTCAAAAGCGTCTGCTAAACCTTGTTCAATAATACAATATTTCAATTTGAATGATGAAACTCTGTGAAACATTGATATTCCTTTAAATATTTGACCTAATTCAAATCTTCAATGAAAGGAAAGTTAATTTCTTTATTGTTGAAGAATAACACGCGGTTTAAAATGGCTATTTTCTTGAAATTTATACCTCAAGTTCGATCGGATCTTCTTCGTCGTCCATGCCGAAATGCTTGTTTGTGAAATTAGAGATAGGTTGGAACATAACTAGAAGCTCTCTAAATTTCAGCAACAATGATATTGAATCAAAACCTTTTCATGTACTGAAAGATAAAAAGTATAAAAAGATGATGAAAATAAATTTATTTGTTCAATATTACTCCTATTTATTTGAAGTCTTAAGAGTAATATTGAACAAAGGGGACAATCTTATGAATCCGTGTTCCTTCCATAAAATTTTCTGTAAACGACTACGACATGAAAAACAACAACAACTTGTTTAGACAACAACAACTCATGTCTTTGTAATTTTTGCCAAAAACGAATTTTTAAGAATGGAAGATTATTTAGTCGTAGCATCGATCCCAATTACCTTCCTTATTCTTGCCTTTTCGGTGGTTTACAGCTGGAACAATTTGGCGCGTCTGTGGAAATCGGGAGATCCGAAACAATCCAGCCGAACTAGTGAGACTGCCGCCGAATTAACAAGCAAGACAAACTGCTCGTTAGATGATGACGTTGACATGAGAGGTATAAAGGGGGGGGGGGGGGGTTGAAAGAAGTTTTATTATGAACATAAAGAAAATATAAATCTGCCTATTCCACAACATCTGAAGAGAAATAATGGTTTGGGGTCAAAAAGGCCCAATGGCAAAATGGCCCAGTGTATCGTGGTTTAACTAGTTTTCAAAATCCGCCAGGTACCCATTTTCACTCGACCCAATAGTCATGCACTATCGATATTCAGTTGATTATGAAGTCAACACAAAACTAAATGGCACCATCTTTTGATTTCAATTTATATAGTCCAATTCTGATTTGAAAATGTCAGAATTTTAACTTATTGATAATTTCTTGTATTTTCTAGCATAGTTTAAAACAATAGTGTCAATTTATCTCATTTATCTTATGTCCTTATTTGTAACATCCTGATAACTCATCTTTTTCTTGGCTATCCACCTAATATGGTTATCTTTTTATTTTTGGTACTTGTTGTCATCTAAGGCTTAGAAATGACACAAGCATTATGGAGTGCATCATTGATATGAGGATTATATGAGTAGATAAACATATAGGGGGTCCTTAAATTGAAATGAGAAAATAAGGCAACATTCTTACATTCTAGCGCAGATGCTTTTCTAACATTGTGATGTCTTTTAGATAATATAGATTTATGGAAAATGGGTTATTTTATCAGCAAATATCTTTCTAATATGACAGACAAAACATAAACTCCCATTTCGGAAAATTGTTTATGCTAAAATCAATTTATGGGGAACACCCTTTTCAAAATAGGGATTGACTGACCACTTTATGTCAGTGGGAATATTTCGAAATTTATAATTCCATATAGAAATTATTATGGGTTTACAAACATATTTTTTTTAATGATTGGGTCAGAAAATTATTGTTTATTAAACAAAGGTGATATTTTAGGCCAAAATCATTTTTTTTCCTTAAATTTTTTGCTTTTATTCCAAGTGCGTGAAAATTGGTTCTCTTTTTACTGATCTGTCATTTTTGGTAGATATTTTGAAAACTGTGACTTTGCTATAAAATATGTACGATTGACAAGATTTGTGATTTAATGAGACGACAATATGTAAACAAATATAAAATAATGAGAAAATATGTTCTTTAATTCCAAAAAATGATTATATTTGAATAATTTCCCTTATGTGCGTGACTATGGGTTCTTCGTGGATACTCTAAGGGATGGGAGTAATTGATGGCAAAATTAAGTGATGGACCTACAAAAACAGACATCAACCCTGAATTCTAACCTTTTCTGTCTAAAAAAAATCTTAAATTTGTCGATTTAGATCAAGAGAGCACTAGAAAACAAAAGCTTTTTTCACACAGGGTGAAATAGGTCACTGTTTGTACAATTGACCTATTTTCGTGACCCTTTATTATTTTCTGGTAAAAGAGTGTATATGGGACAAGACATGCACTGTTATGTGAATTTTTCAAAATTATCAAATATGCCTGTCCTCTTCTCAGCTAAAAATGTTTCTTTCTGAAGCCCTTTTTAGGTATTTTCACGATTTCTGTGAATCCATTAAAATTTGTTTACAAAAGTCCACAAAAAAGTCCAAAAATAAAGGAAGAGAGATTGCTATCTTGTTTTTGATGCATTCTGTAAAATTTTTAATAAGTGAAGATTTCACAATCAACATTTTAGTAAAATACAAACAGTAACAGCCAGGTTACACTGCAAATGCTCAAAAATCAGGGTCTCGAATTCAGGTATGTATCGAAGACAGGTTGACTTACGATACAAAAAGGCCCAGTCAAAAAAGGCCGACTATGAAAAATGACCAAAAAGGCCCACTTTCAGAATTCAATAAAAGAGGGTTAAAATGTGATGTCATTGAGAGTCGGCCTTTGGTTTTTGTCTGAGATGAAAAAGAAACACCTGTGTCAGAGCCTGAGAGACAGACTTCTCAAAATTTCAGAAAAAGTGTCACACATCTGGTCTGACAGGGTCTCAAAATTCGTAAGACCGAAAGAAAATCTGTCAGACCGAATCAAGTTAAACAAAACTGAAGAAAAAATGTGCCAGTAACATAAGTTTTATGTTAATTTGTGATTATATATAAATCAAAACAACATACTGACTAGAAGACACTTTAGTTAAATTCTTATAATACTAAATAGAAATTGAGTCCCCTCTGGCAAACATGATCAGCTTTACAAAATTAAAGACTTCATATTGAACCTAAGGAATTTGAGGGACAATTTTTCAGAACCATGGCATGGGTCACAATTTATATCTTTGTTTTCTTTTGATACAGAAAAAAAAAGTTATTTAACACAGGTTTTGCCTACCATTTCTAAATAAATAAATAACAAACATGTCAAATATTTTAATCATTAATTCATTATCTAAATAATTACTAAAAATATTTATATATTTAAGATATAAAAAAGCTTTCATTGCAAAAGGTTTTATTCCTGCATGCAAACAATTTTGATTGACAGATAGAAAGAATCACTTTTTTGCACAGAAAAAAGCTGCATTAACGATCTTTTTGAGGTTGGAATATGGGATAAGATTAAGTTAACTTTTACCAAATAAATAAATTATACTGAAGATTAGCAAATGTATCGGAAATTTTAACTAAAAATATCACTGGCCCCTGACTCACTTTGCTCTTTTTTGCAATTGCAGAAAAAGGAACTGGAGAGATAAATGGGGCAGACCCAACTTAAAATAATGAATTGATTAAAAATTCAAAATCTCCAATTGGCTCTAACAAACTATTGATTAAGATCGAAAAAATATTACTAGAATTAAAATTTATTTTAAGTCCGTAAATTCTGTTGCATAAAAACATCTGTGACTGTGTGTGAAATCTATCTGTGTTAAACAACCTTGTGTCGGCGGCTTGCCTTTGATCTCGGTCAACTGTTCCCGGGTAGAGAGGTGACTTGAGTACATCATAGCTCAGTACATGTACACTAGGATTAAGTGATGGCATGAATATTTGGATTTGGATCAAATTGGCTTCTGAAAGATTGTTCCATAATTTGTTCTATTATTATTCATACTGCAAGGTAAATACATTTTATCATTGCTTTTCCTACTGGCAGTTTTCTCAATATTCAGGTTTTAGAAATTTATTTTTTTTGTTTGTTCAAACGCACTGGAGCCAAAATCTGTGCATCATCTTTTTAAAAAAATTTGCAAGATTGTAGCAAGTGCACCGTTTATCTGAAGCTCTGTAACCATGTTGAGCACCTTGATAAAATTTGAGAGTCGCCATGAAACTGAATTGACGATAGTGAAATGTTCCTATTGTGTTCAGCATATTAAACTTATACCCGTAAAAAGTTCCGGACAGTCGGACCGATCCAGTCCCAAAAATCCTCGGTCCATGTCAAAATTTGCCGGACATGTCTGTCAGACCAACGAATTTTGGGAAGTCTGGAGAGATATCATTTTATTAAATTGTAATGTATATATTGCATGTCTTCTGCTTTGTAGAATCATTCCCAATCCACACACCTGTTAAACTTTATTTCAAGCTAAAATATATTAATTTATGGATGATACACATACCTGACTAACAGTTTAAAACGAAACCGTTATTGCATAATTGACATTTGTAAGATATTTTTTTATCCATTCAGTGTTCAAAGTGGAACCAAAAGAAGAAATAAGAGTTGAGTCAAATTATTTAAAATGATTTAAAAATAAGGTGTTATAATTATCAACATATATTAAACTAACAGGTATTTTAAGCATCGCAGGTCAGTATTTGTTGGCATACAGTATTTGTCACATTCAAAAGTGGGCCTTTTTGGACTGCGCCTTTTTGGTCAACTCTGATAGTGGACCTTTTTGACCCGGGCCCCTCTGTCACTGGGCCTTTTTGACCCAATACCGAAATAATCAGGGATTAAAGTTGGAAAATTTCAAAAAGAATCTAGACTATGGAACTTATGTTGTCTGTTTTTATGATGCATAGAAAAACCCAATTACACCTGAAATCCGACTTACGCTAAATTTCAGTAAATAATATTAAAAAATAGGTTAAATGTGGTCCCTATTCTATTGTAATTAAATTCATTTTTATGGAATCTTAAGTATGATAAATCATATATAATATTATAAGAGAGTGATGTTTAATTGGAATATTTTAATCCCATATAATTGTTTGAAGTCACAGAATTTCGCTCAATATTTTCTACATTGTACTGTATCCTATAAACTGTGAGTAAATAAACTGTCTAAGATTTGATATGTAACTCAAATAACAGGTTTATGTAAATTGATTAATAGATAATCAATGTTTTGTTAAAACTTCATTAAGTATAATTTGGCTAAAACCTTATCCATAGTTGTCAGGAAAGTGTAAATCGTTTTTTCCTTCACCATTTTAGCCTACAAATTGTCAGGTGAAATTTGGTGATCTCAGAAGAAACTCATGAATCAAACATTTTATTAATCATCTGCCTCAAATTTTTCATGAAAAAGCATGATATTATTGTGCACTAATGCCATGAAATTTGACTTATTAATTTGGATTTCAGGCGTAAATAAACGTAATTCGTTTTTTCTATGCACATCTGTTTTTACATAGTTCCAGGATATCCTGTCAACTTGGCCTGTTTAAAACTTGGCCTGTCACCTCAGTCTGCCTTCATAGGATTATAGTGTATTATAAATGAACAGCTAGGTGTATTGGAACATTTTTGGATAGTAAATCAATGCTTTAAGTGTACTAAAAGGAGGTGCAACTTTGAAAATTAGTGTGTAAAACCTATGATCTTGATATATATGACACAATTTTTGGTTTACAGTCAAAACAGCCCGAAGTCAAAACAGCACAGAATCAAAACGGCCCGTAATTTGGTAAAAGCGACCCAAATCGATTTTATTAAAATCAGTCAAAACAGCCCAAACCTATAAATCACCATTTTTCTTTAATTCTTGGTGTCAAATAAATTTGGAAAAATAATAATTTTTCGTGAATGAAAAAACCTTGCATCTTTCTTACGAAGAATTGTTAATATTTTATTATTTGGAGTGTTATTAACTTATAGTGTTAATGTAAGATTTAAAATGGCATGTTTAAAGCGAAAGCCAATTAAGGTTAAGCCTTTTAACAAAAGGTATTGGTTAAGATGTAAATTTTCTATCACATATCATTTTTAGCGGCGATTTCAATTACTCCAGAATTACTATTTCTTGCTTGACAGAAATAACATTTATTAGTTTATCTGAGTCTCATTCATGTACATTAAGTACACATTTCAATAGCTAAAATACCTATCTTAATCTAAAAGTACATGGTCATTCATGATTAGAATTATAAGAGACTGTTCATTGATTCAAATCTTTCACAATGCTTTTCCTTTCACTGAAATAATGTTTCTTGTAAAATTAAGATTAGGGAAGGAGATGTTTACAAAAATATATTTACAATGCTTTTAATTTAATTTTGAAAAACTAATGTTTCTTGTCAAATTAAGATTAGGAAAGGAGATGCTTGGGCTAGCACCTCCTGCCCTCATCAGAATGTTACTTAACTTTCACATATCTAGTGACTGCTTGTTAATAATTGGTCTCTTAAAAGATTTACAAGCAGTTTTAAGGAAATATTAAAACAATAAAGATAAAAAGAGCAAAAAAATACATATTGTCTTTTTGTAGTGACATTAACATAAAGACGACTGCATGGTTTATTCATGTACTAATACACCATACCAAAGCCCTTATGTTACACCAGTGGATATAAAGAGCATAAGTAAGATAAATATTTTTTAGCTATTGTGATCTATCAATGTCTGGCGTCCATCTGTCAATCTGTCTGTCTGTCTGTCCGTCACAGCGTCTACATTTTCTTTAAGCGACATCTCCTCCTAAATTATTGAGTCAAAATCAACCTAACTTGGCAGAAATATTCCTTGGGTGGTCCCTTGTAAAAAATTGCTAAAATGGAAAGGATCCATGCCATATCACAGGAAAAGGCACCTTAATGACAATTTTCTTGTTTACACTCTGGAAGCCACAAATATGGTCCAATCATCATGAAACTTGGTCAGAATGTTTGTTAGGTCTCAAGGATGAACTCTATTGAAAATAGGAAGGATCCATGCCATATCATGGGAAAAGGGGCCATAATTTCAATTTTCTTGTAAGAGCTCCAAAAGCCGCAAATATGGCCCAATCCCTATGAAACTTGGTCAAAATGTTTGCCAGGTCACAAGAATGAAGTCTGTTGAAAATGGGAAGGATTCATGCCATATCACAGGAAAAGGAGTCTTAATGATGATTTACTTGAAAAAACTCCAATGGCCACAAATATGGCCCAAACTTTGTGAAACTTGGTTTTATGTAGAAAATATTCTCTTTATGACATCTGCCTTATTAATTGATGTGAGTCCCAGTGATCAAAGAGACTCTAGGACCATCATGGTCCTCTTGTCTCACTTTTTACTACTAAAAATTGATTGCATTTGATCTTCTTCTCTAGGACATTTGACATTATTAAAACATTGCTTAGGTGAGCGATTTAGGGCCCTCATGGTCCTCTTGTTTAAAAATGCTTTTCAATAGTAGGGTTATGTACTTTTATTTGTCAAAAGAGAAATGCATTAGATAAATTGCCTTCAAAAGATTTGCACCATTGTATGAAACTTAACCTATCAGCTTTGCAGAAAGAGTTTTGTATTCACATGAAAAATAATGAGCGTATATATAGTGCGGTTTTATTGACTTGAATCTGACCCCTACTATTTAGATGAATAAAAATATGATTATTCCTACCTGGCTTTGCACGTGCTTTCATAGGAATGAATAACAAACGATATTGAATGTACTATACATTTTGTTTATTGATGAAATATTTCGGCAATTGTTATTTAAGCATTTTTTCCACAGAGGTCAAAGTCGGGTCAAATAAATCAGGCTATAACTTTCCATTAACTTAAAATTTTAACAAAGCTTTGAATTAAATAATGAAATCTTAATTAAATTCGTTTTAATGTATCTATTTTCAAAGTGATATTTTTTGAGTAAATTTTGTTTGGGCCATTTTGACCAAAGGGAAAATCAGCTTTGGGCGGTTTTGACAAAATTATGGGTTGTTTTGACCAAATTGCGACCCGTTTTGACTCTGGGCCATTTTGACTAGCTCCCTAATTTTTTACCTTCTTTTGTGCACAGAAAAAAAATATTTGAAAAACAAATTTAAAGTAAAGGTGAATTAAGTATTTTATTGTAACTATATCAATTTTTATCTCACATTTACACCAATCATAATAGTGAAATATGTCTAAAGTCTTAAAAAAACATGTTTTCCTAAAAAGTACATTATTAACAAATAACCTTCTCATAAGTGAGTATAAATCTACAGAAAAAAAAAACAGTCACAAAAAATATTTAAATTAAAAATTATTATACATTGTACCTATATTTTATGGATAAAGGCCGAGTTGGTGGGTCAAGTTATTCACAGGCCAAGTTGACTGCGAACCAGTTTCAGTCTACGGTCAAACCTGGTTATTCTGCCACCTATTTATCCTGCACCCATCTTTAAAAAGCCGTTCAATGAAATTTCTGGCAGAAAAATGATAGAATGTCTCAATATCTCATCCCAAAATGATCCCTGTTGTTTTAAAAAAAGGATTAGTTAAGATTTATGAGTAGAGTAGAACGATCAAAAGTACTGTTAAAATTTTCTTTATTTATGGTTATTTTAATCTAACCAATCATTTGGCAAAAAATTGTTTGTAAGCCGCTTTAGGTGAGTATTGGGTAAAGAAACTTGCTTTCTGACTGATTCTTTCTAATTTTTAATTGGCAATCATTAAATTTTGTTTGAGAGAGGGTTTTTGATCTATCTATGAAGGTTAATCGATAAATTCCAATTAATTGATTATTACTATTTTTGTATCAAGTGTAAGGTAATGAACCTTTGGATGCTGATTGAATAATTGATCACTTAAGGACATTTTCATAAAATATTGATATTGTGACGTCAGAATTGATTAAATGACGTCATATTAATGACTTCACAGTAAGTGCTCACCATTGAGAAATGGTGGTCGATGTCATTTTATGCAATAAGGGTGTCAAAATTATATCAGATGTGAATTTTTCATCAAAATGCGAGAAACCTCATTTTTGCAAATACCTATGGGAAACACTTCTTATTCAGACAATGCTGTTCATAAGTGATTTCACAATATATATGACTGTAGAAATCTCGTTAAAGTTCATCTCCCGCTGAAAGCGATAATTTCCTTATTTTTATGCAAGTGGCATATTAGAATCAGTGAAATTTTCATAATCCTTGTGAGATTTACCAAGTCTTTCTGAAAAAAATTGTCTATGGTGACCACGGTCCCCCGTTCCAGTATATTTCTTATTTGGTCATAAACAGGTAATCTGGTAAGGCAGTCACTGTTCACCAGGTTGGATTTGTTCGGACGTTGAAACTGCTTTACAACGCGAAAAGGTTGCTTCTTGCATAGAATTTAGCATACTATACATATCGTAAAGCATTAAGGTCTACTCCAATGTGTAGGTTGTTGACCTATCTACAATTCATATTTAAATTCAAACAGAGAAATGAATCACCATGCGTCAAGGTATGGCTGAAATGAGAAAATTTGTATAACTAAAACAGAGATGATTTGAAAGGTGTCATGTGACAACCATTAACGTGTGTTATGAACATGCTCCGGTCAAAGTAAAATGTTTTTTTTGATTGACGAATTCTGCTTTTGTTCAATTTGAAAATAACATGAATTTATGAATCGCCCCTTTTATCTTCTGGCACTGCCTACGCCCTTGTGAGCATAACTGGCAGGCACTGCACATCAGGCTTAACCCTTTCCTGTTTTACAAAATTTTGGACCTGTCCAAATTCAAAGGTTTTGCAGATGAAAATTTAAAGTGGATTTAATTTGAAAAATAACCATTCAGTAGGGTAGAAAATAGTGTGGAAAAAGAAGAAATTGCTTGTCAGAAGCAATTTCTTCTTTTTTCACAATGTTTTCTCAATCATACAATCATAGGCACGTAAAAAGCAGGGATTAAACAGCAAAGGGTTAAGAAAGAATAAAGATAAAAGAATGATAGCAAGTGTACTAAAAGATGAAAGGTTAATGTAAAGATCAATGAAGAAGGAGTACATACATTTAAAAACAACTGTCAAAGGATTGAATAAAGATGTTAAAAGGTTTTAAAGACACAGTTTACTGTTTATGGCCTTGAATGTTGCAGCTCTCCCATTGATGCCCTAAAGATTTCAAGGCTTGGTGAAGTCGCAACATTTTTTGGGGAGGGCATTCCATTGGACAATTGCCATTGGGTATAAGTAGTCTTTCTTGGTTTGAAATTAGCCGACCTATTGATCTTTTCTCATAGAGGGTCTCCCATTTTAATTGGGACAGCCCCCCCCCAACAGCATAGGATATGCTGTTTTATGATTTAATAGATCCATTAACTTATTTTGGCTATTGTTTTAATTGGTAATTTAAATACAAAGAAGTTAATTAAAACTACAATAATGTACATTACACCCCACACCCCCTCCTATCTGGCCAACCTATATCAAGCAAGTACCTGTTTTAAGCAAGCAATTTTGGAATATCCATTGACAGCTTGCTACTATAAGACAGGTAAGACTGTACATCACTGATCCATTATTTTGTGAAAGGTTAGAAATGGTGGATCAGAACATAAAGGGGGTTGAAAAATAGTGGACTTCCATCATAGTACATTTGGAAATGCAAATCAAAGGGTCTTCGGTTTAGTGGATGCACCAATCCTTCTGACATTCAATCAATCCCACCAATGGATTTATAATTAGTAACCCATGGGGGGTGATAAGCTGGAAGTTAAGAAAGGATGTTTTTGTAACTAGTAGTGGTGAGAGAAATACTAGGAATTAATGGTTATCTGCTCCAGTTGATAACAGGTAATATTTTTTAGTTTGGCAACTAATCAGGCCCTTTTATGCTGTTTGGGGGGCTAGATTCTTGGTCCCATTCCTCTCTTTAAAACGTATACTCCCCCCCCCCCCCCCCCCCCCTTATTTAAGAAAAACATTTTCATATCTAAAAGGCCATTATCATGGAAAAAGATTGTGATTATGTTTAACAGAAAATAATGATCTAAATGAGCTTCTTACATGTTTCACTTATTGATCATTGTTTAAAAAGACATATAACACTAAAAAACATGACTTTTGATTGATTCCATTGTGATGAGATAATTCCTCTGTCCATATTTTTTCCCCTACACAAGGGACCCACCACCTATCCCCTACATCCCAGGAAAAGGCCTGTTTGAAGTTCACTTCTTTAATTGTCTCCTTTGGATTTGTATCTTATATATTCATTCCATAATGATAAGATACAGAAAAGCTACAGAAAGATCAAGTGTTGCACAGATAAACCAACCAATTGGCAAACTGACTCAATCACATATTTACTCCCAAACATCATAGTTTTGGGGGGTATAATAACAGTTTTAACCCCAGACAGACTAAATTCAGTCATTTCTTTTATCTTTGTGAGATCAAAAAGACATTGAGAAATGGCAGCTCTTGGTAAGCAAATTTATGCTTTCCATTAGTGTTCCATGCAGTTGCATACTTTTCTACCAAGAGAGAAAAATAACTTAGATGTCAGATGAACGATTTAAATTTACTGTCATGATCCATTTGTTAACTTTCAGGAACTCAAAAATGATTACACCTTAATCAGAGGTACATATAAGATTTGGTATTTCTGGTGTAAAATCTTTATTTGTCCTTAAAACCCTTTGTTGTGGGTACTTATTGGAATCGTCTCAACAAGACGATTCAAACAAGTTACCACAATATAGGATTTGTGCAAGTATTGTTGAATTAATTTAAGGTAGTGGACCCATAATAGTTTCGCAAAATTTCGGCACATGATCTTTCACAATGTTGACAGAGGTATCCTAATGTAATCATTAGGAAACCTCGGTTAGCACTTGTAAAGTTCATTACTTCTGAAACATTGCGGAACTTTTGCATGTCCACTACCTTAACCCTTTGCTGTTTAATCCCTGCTTTTTACTTGCCTGTGATTTTATGATTGAGAAAATATTGTGAAAAAAGAAGAAATTGCTCTGACAAGCAATTTCTTCTTTTTCCACACCATTTTCTACCCTATTAAATGGTTATTTTTCAAATTAAATCCACTTTAAATTTTCGTCTGCAAAACCTTTGAATTTAGACAGGTCCAAAATTTTGATAAACAGGAAAGTGTTAATTTGAAATCCAAATTTGAAATCCAAAAAATCCCCTAAGTTTGTAGCATGGCTTATTATTATTCTTTCAGGAAGTGGTGATAACAATGGCAGTGGTCCTTTGATTGATTCAGATGCGGATCCGTATGAATATTGTGGACACATTCAGAGCGAGGTGAAAAAGGCGAGACAAAGAGTGGCAACTCGAGAAATACGCCAGAACTTGTCCGCTGATGACATGGAGGCAGAGAGAGAGGCTCAAATAAAGCAGCTAGAAGACATCTTTAAGCTGATGGAGAAACAGAATGACAAGTTTGGCATGGAAAGCATGGATGAGGTCCAGCAGCAGATGAAGCTTTATTGTTGAATTTGGCATTTCAGTGTCTGACACTAACTGTTTACTATGGGGTTCTGAAGGAATCACTCCTTATTTTGGCAGGGATTCCATGGCTCGCGTTTGACCCTTAAACCAGGGTTTTGACCTTCAAAAATCTGGATATATCCTATTTTGACCCTTAAATTTTTATCAAGGGATCATTTTGACCCCTTGAGAGAAAATTCTAAGGGTCAAAATTGGGGTTTATTACTCTAATTTTCAAAGATGTTTCTTATATACTGTTTAGAATTCTACTATTAATTCATCCCTTTATAATATTACAAGAAAAAGTCTATTCACACTGAAGCCTGAAAAATACTACTCACAATTTGCCCTTTCTGTTGATTTGACCCCTTTAGAATGAGTTTTGACCCCTCAGATTTTCATGATTTAGGAGTCAAAGACTCCTTAATTTTAACCACTAGTACAAGCCCTGAGGATCTCCCCAAAAACCATGGATCCCTTTCTTCATTATACAGTAAAAAATTTAAAGAAATGGAAAGAAAAAGCATAGGTTTATAATATTATGTTTCCAAGCCTAAGTACTATTACTTCACTTCCTTCCTTACATTTTCCATAATTTTGGTTCTCTTAGATGCACATGTTATCTAATAACTTACTCATGTCAATGCTTAGAATTATAAGTTATAAGAGGTATCAATATTCATCACATCAAGTCATATGTAATTTAGATTGATCATATATATATTTGCTTAGTTTCCTTTCAAAATTCAGAAAATAGACTCCAAAAATCTTTTTACTGATTGTTTATTTCAGTAGAACTGTTTTAAGAGAGGTTGCTCTTATAAGGAAAGATATGGTATATTAAAATGATGCCCTATCTACACCTAATTCAAAAGGTCTGCACGCAGATGAAAATTATTGAAAGACCTTTAATTAAACAGCATTAAATGTCTTAAGGTAGTGGACCTGTAAAAGTTCCGCAACATCTCAAAGATCATGAACTTTCACAATGTTGAATTATAAGGAAACCTTGATTAACATTGTGAAAGATCATGAGTTCTGAAATGTAGCAGAACTATTATGGGTCCACTACCTTAAGACCAGTCCCCTTTAATTAGGCTCAGATGAGAATGGAATTGACACCAGTCAGGGTTTAGCACTAAGGGAAGTCCAAAACACCTTGATTACCAGTTTGGACTCCCATCATTTTGCAATTTAGGAGTCTGATTGACTACCAGAATCATATTCGATTTATTTAGAAAAGCAAATGAACACAGTGCAGTAAAATGTGCATTGAGCAACCTTTTACAGAACCACCAAAAAGTGGTTGTTGAAGAGAATGGTCGCTAAGTACACATTTAATTAACCAATTAATAACTTAACTTTGATCATTAGAGTGTGTAATTTTTAATTTCTCAAAAATCCTTTGCTGTTAAAACTCAAAAGAATTATATCATTGAGATGATTCTTATGAGTTTTATCATCATGGATTAATTTACAATTATCTCGTGGACAAATAATATTTACTTTTTAAGATATTTAGAACTTTAAAAGGGAATTATGAAAATGGTTGTTAAATGAAAATGCTCACTCAATAGACAAGATGGACTGTAGTTTTCCTTTCAACCCTTACCTAATTTGTAGAGCTTTTCACTATAAAGGTGCCGCCACCATAGCGCAGTTGGTTAGGCATAAGACTTCCAATCTGGAAGTCGTGGGTTCGATCCCCGGTGGCGGAAAATATCCTTTCCGACGTTTGTCTTTCACCAATGGGTAGATAATCTTAAACCTATGTGAAATAGCAGCTGGAGGCTAGGAAAGGATGTAATGGTAGTACTGGCGTGAGAAATACCAGGAATCCATTGTTAGGTGCTCCAGATGCCGCGATATAACTGAAATAATGTTGAAAACGGCGTAAAACCCCATTCAATCAATCAATCAATCACTATAAAGGTTGTTGAACACAACATTAAATTTTGTTTTCATCAAGTACTTTTTTTAAAGAGAAAATTTTCTTTGGGGAAGAAACTCGTTAAAAAGAAATACCATAATTGCTTGTACTTATTTCCACAATATTCTCCCAAAACGAAAATTTACTTTGAACTTGGACTCCTTCCTTTCATAAGATGGGGAGATCGATTAACTCCTGACTCACAGAAGTTATTGTCTTACCTCCCTGAATGAGGTTGTTTAATGAAAGATATGATTGTAATTTATGAAGTCAGAGCAAAACTATTTTAAGTGCCTTTTAAATATAAAGGCACTTAAAATAGGTTTGCGCTGACCCCTTTGAATTTTCCAGGTGGCCTTCCTCATCTACCCTAGTCTATCTTGAACAATATTGCTATTACACATTTAGATAAGTTTTTGTTTGTGAACGTTCTTCATAGTGTTAAGTTATTGTTAATATTATATGTGAACTGTCTAAAAATAAGATTATGATTACAATCTGGTTGATCTATGGTCAGATTTGTTGTTCAAATTCTTCTTGTTCTCATAACTTACACAGGGTTTTTAAGGCACAAAGGTTTTGCGAGTCTGAGACTCTTAAATAAGTGGCCAGGAAACTTTCTGATCAGAGTCCTAGGGACCCTCATGGGATCAACTTCAGAGATGAAATGAAGACTGTTATAAACTGTATTCAATTTTTCTCTGAAGTTGATACTAAAAAGCTCATATCTATAAATACCTTGTGTAGCTTAATCCAGAGAAAATTTAATATTTACACAAAAACACGAGGATAGCTCATAAGAAAATAGTCCACATTTAAAGCAGGGACTTCCAAAACTTAACAAGGACTCCTTTGAGCTTAACTATTGAGTCCTTGGGACGTCACTAAGTTGATAAAATGCTAAAACACTGCTTACAAAATTCCAAAACTTTTAAACACATAAAAAATTCAAAATTTCTGTGTATTGGATTTTGATTTTCATTCTGCACATGACCAAGGCTTGTTTATTGATGATTCAGTGCAAGACTGCACTAAGTGTACATACAGTGCACTAAACCCTTGACATGTTTTACTAGTTATTTAATCAGTTTCATGAAATAGTTAGAGCAATGAAAGGGCCTAAGCATTGTGACTTATTTTAAAACATTGCTTCTAATGATATATTACTGTATGTATAACAAATACTACTCAAAGATGCAATGCAATAGATGATTTTTAGCTGGGCTGTTTTTCAGGGAGAAAACCCGAGGTATTACTAAACCCTTGCCGTTGTTGTGCAAACATTTTGACATTTTGTTATACCTCTGGTTCTACTGAAGGTATTCACTTGGTATTAGAACATATTATCACTATCAAAAGAGGAACCCATATGATCAAGGGGGATAACCGTAGATGCATTTTTGTATGAATTATACCCCTTTATCGACTTAGATATTTTTATCCACTATACGCACCTAACAGCGGAGCATAGGCTCTTTTTTTTAAATGCATGTTTATGTTATAGTTTTGGGAAAACAGTTTGTGTTTTATATCTTCAAGACAAATCTAGTCTATTTTAATGTGTTGTGCATTTTAACTTATTTTCATTTGAGGGGTCAGCGCAAAACTATAATCGTAAGTGCCTATAAACATACAGGGACTTAGACTAGTTTTGGGCTGACCAGTTAATCTTCTCCATTGTAAAGTGTTTGTTTACAGACTGACAGATACATCAAAAAGGTTAAGCCATTATGGTATAATTTACTTATAACCATTAACTTTTTTTTTCTCACATTCCGTCCATGTTTTACCTTTGCATTTATGTTAACTTAACAATGAGATTAATCTTGACCCATTACCAGCTATCTTATAAATTAGCATCTTAAGAAGTTGTAGACATAGAGAATAACATGTTAGTGTCATGAAAAACAGTGTCGTTTGGTCGAGGTTTGAAGAATTTATCATGACAAGGCTTTGTCTAGTCATCATAATTTCTCACAGCTGAGACAAGATAGGATTGATACATGTATATAAGACATCAATATCTTAATGCATATATTTTTTGGGGGGGATTAGAAATTTCACAACACCTTCAAAAACTAAGAAAAATAAGTAAAAGGAGAAACAGACTGCCTAATATCATTTTTACCTTACCAGGAAGAAGATATAGGGCTTTGTTGCACAATGTAATATTTTTACAGTCTCCTTTTTCTCAGTAAATTGCAAGAGATTGTCTTATTATTCTATAAATGATCTTATTGGATTTAAAAAGAGAGTTTGTTTGTGGTTGTTTATTCTCTAGTTGTCTTATAATTGAGCCTGACATTTCTAACAATTTGAAATTTTAGTGAGGTTCAAACATTTAGAGGCATAAACAGCCACAAAATCTAAAAATAAAGTTACCTGATGGTCTACAGATACTTTAAGACCTTATGTATCTACAAAGCGCATTGTGAAGGCTCTGGTCAGACTGTGGGTGCACAGGCTGGCCAGAGTCTTTGCTTTGCGCATATTAGAAATTGTTTGAAATCTTACACACATGCTCAAATTTAAGAAATTTTGCAAACCTTAGACATCATAATTATAGCTTTTTCATTTTCAAAATTCACATGTTATCAAAAAAATAATGACCATGTGTTTGTTTGTCAAGAAGCCATATGAAGTATTCTACACCATTCATTTGGGAATAACCATGTGACTCATTGTCTTCTTAACTCAATTTGCTTGTAAGATTTTTTCATTCTTTCATTTTAAAGGCGCTTACAGTAGTGTTGCACGACTAGTGACCACCAATAGGCTCATAGATACCTTAAGATTGCTCATTACACTGTTGAGAATTGTATTAGCGCTCATTTGTTTTATGTCACATACAGACCAAATGTTTTTTAGCAAATTATTTTATTGTGGATAAAGAATTTAATTCTCCATTTTTAGCAACACTGGCCAAAGACCAGCGAGCTATTGTCATGGCATTGTGTCTGTTGTGCGTGCTTCTGTCAGTCTTTGCATAAACTTTTTCTTTAAACGTCTTCTCCTCCTGAACCAATGAGCAGATGTTTATGAAACTTGGTAAAATGTTCCTTTGGTGGCCCTCTTCTTTAATTGTAAAAGAAATTTTGATTTACCCTCCAAAATAGGTGTGGCATTTTTTCACTTTATAACCATTTGCCCAATATCAATAGAACTTGGCATGGATGTTCCTTTGGTGACCCTTTACTTAACCCTTGTCATGATGAATGAAAATCTTGGCAAAATAAATGTGAAATCAAAGTGCTAAAAGCACTGGAAGTTACCAAATAAAAGTGAGTATTGATTTCGGAAATGCATTGTTTTACACCTTTCTGGTTTAAAAATGAAATTCAGGTGGTATGAACTAAGATCAGACTGCACATATATGAAGGCTGATCTTTTTCTATACCTCCTATCAAAGCAGGGATATTCCGGGTTCAGCATGACAAGGGTTAAATTGTTAAAGAAATTGATTGACCCTGAAATATTTGCATGGCAGGGTAGGGCTTATTTTCACTTTAATGTTTGAAAATCTTCTCCTCCCCACTCCGTATGGCTAATTTGAATGAAACTTGGCATGAATATTCCTTAGGTACACCTTAAATTAAATTGGTCACAAATTTTAAATGTGCCCAACTGCCCATTGATTTTGGTTTGGCAGGGAAAGACCAATTCTAATAATTTAATTGAATCTTGATATGAATGTTCCATGAATGACCCTTTGCTTAAATTCTTCCTGTAATGTGTCTATTGAAATCCCCTTTATACATGTAGTTACAATAAGATGGGTAAAGGGTATGTAGGTTAATGGGGATTGAGTATTATGCAATGTGGATCAGACCCAGTAAATCATTACAAAATAGTTCTAAAGAGACTCCAAAGTGTTGTTTTCATTCAAAGTAAGCTTTTTTACTAAGGTCTGTAGATGTTTATTATTAAAGCCAGTTGAGCAATACAGGCCCTTTGGGCCTCTTGTTGTAGTATTATTTACATTTTCTCAAACAACATATGATTTTCATCAGCCAACCTCTTGATAAGCTTGGTGTGTTCATTTTAAGTTTTAATGAGGAAGTTTAGTTGTAGTAAAAGAAGTTTATTGTAAATATGTTGTTATGTTAAAAGTGGACCATTAAAGTTTATATTGTTCTATATTATTTGCTTTTGTACTATTTTCCTCACCAAAAAATTTAATGTTCAGTATTGAAGTTCTTTTTGGCTAATCAAACCAAGAATCTGTCCTTGCAAACATTTTTTCATGAAGGTATTCTAAAATTTTCACTAGTAATCAATATCAAAGAAAACAAGAATAAATTTTAAATAGGTTGAATTTGGAGTTTATTTAACCTTTATCCTGCTGAATTAAAATTAAGGTTTCAAACAAACTGGCAATTGGAAACTGGCAAACTGATAAAAGAAGAGCATAATAACAAGAGCCATCAGAAAAAGATTATGCTCCCAGACTTAAGTCTTCAAAGGTAAAGATTGCTGCTTGAGAATAAAGAAACAAATTAGACATTTTTCGGAGCATATCTTTTTAACTTTTGAATGGATTTCAAGATAAGTGATCAGTTGTTCCCTTAATGAAAACTATTGTCATTTAAAAAGTTACTTCTGGTATGCCTATAATTAAGGGCACAAAATTGTCAGGATTTGTGTTTGACCCTAAAACCAGGGTTTTGACCCTCAAAAATATAAAATATTCATAAATGTATTGGAATTAATTCTACAAAAAGTGATGGAATTGGTAAAATAGTGTGGTAATCTGGTGAAAGCAAAACGGTTCTTGGTATTTTGATACGAGATTGTTGGAATGAACCAGTATGCTGAAAAATTTAATAAAGAGTGCTGGCATGCTGGTGCAAATGCTTGGCTGAGGATCAACTAGATGGTTGTCCCAAAACAACTACTGTCAGGCCTGCAAATGTTTTACCATAGCATAAGATAAGCGGTATTCAGATTTCAGACTGTGAGGTATGACCTTGAATTAGGGGCTATCTGAATTCATTTTGAAATTGTACATCTATTCACAATGCGCTATGCCCAGGACAATCCCAATTAAAATATTTGACCTTGGCCTGTGACTTTGGAGCCACCTGAATACTTCTTTCAAATACCATTAACTCACGATAGAGAACGTTTGTGCCATGTTATTTCAAAATCCATCCATAAATGTAGGGGAATTGCGAAGACAAAATCAGACACCAAGCTATCCTTGTGACAACTATGTCTTGGTCACAGCAAGCAGGATCCACAGAATTCGAAGTCCAAACAAGATGTGTTAATGAAACACAAATGCCCCATGAAACGGCAAGTTTTTAAGAAGTTTGACCTTGACTGATGCCCTTGACCTTTTTGTCAGCAGATGCTTATGATTGAGATTTATCATCATGCCAAATATGATTTTGTTGTTGGGGTTTTATGACGCTTTCAACAATCTTTCAAGTTATATTGGGGCTGTAGCACCTGACAATACATTCCTGGTATTTCTCATACCAGTACTACCATTACATCCTTTCTTAGACACCAGCTGCTATCTCACAGGTCTATGATTATTAGCCCATTGGTGAGAGACAAGTAGTCTGTAAGGATAAGTGAGGCCATTGGTTAAATATGAACATTGTATCTTGAAATCTTTAATCCAAATTATAAATTAGACTGTCGCAAAGCAGACTAATACCAGGGCTGTAGGGACAAGTGCTTGTCAATAATTAAAAGCCATCTTTTATCAATGGGCTATAACTCTAAAAAAAATCAATTGATCGTAACCAAAATATCACTTGCACATCTCTGTTTAATACTGATCAAATCTGCAAAAGTTTGAATGAAATCCGCCCATTAGTTGCTAAGAAATTGAACAGACAAAAAAAGTTACCGTCTGACATGGACTGACCAACGGGCTGACAGACTGACTGACTTCTATAGCTTTTGGGGGTATAATGAATGTCTTTAGTAATACCAGAGACACCATAAAAGTTAATTTTCAAAAAGCCACAACAACAACATGTTACAGAAATACAAGTAGCTCTGAATTTGTCTAGCTCTGAATTTGTCTGTAAACATCAGAGCTGAGTTAAAAAAAAAAAGAAAAATTAAGAACAAAGTTATTATATTATATATTATATTATTTTATGATTATGTAATAGCACATATAACATTCCATATCAACGCCTCATTCAATTACTACATATATTTACAACTACTTTATCACAAAGTCTGGATCATCTTGTGTGAACAGTTCATACAGTCTACGGGACAATTCTTTTCCAACACGACGGGATGTTTCCAGTACTCCTGCTCCTCTTCGTACCTTTAAAAAAACAATGTCGACGGCTCAGTGCAAAACAGTTGTAACAGCCTATATGCTTATAGGCAGTTACAACTGTTTCACACTGAGCCATGAACATGAGCCTGTGTGTAACATTTCCAACAATTTGAAATGTTTGTGAGGAGCAAACACTGAACAACATAGCCAGCCTTATCCTGTAGATATGGAGTTACCTGATGGTCTGCAGATATTTTGAGGCCTTATCTATCTACAAAATGCATAGTGAAGACTCTGGTTAGACTGTGCAGATACACTGGCTGGTCAGAGTCTTGACTTTGCAGTTATTAGTCCCCCACCAGTTACCGGTTGGAGGACTATAGGTTTGCTCGATTCCGTCTGTCTGTCCGTCCGTCCGTCTGTCCATCACGCTTTTGTCCGGGCTATATCTTCTAAACCATATGTGCTAGCAACTTCAAACTTGGTACACTTATAGATCTCATTGAGGAGGAGTGTCAAGTTCAAGAACCGTTACTCTGCCACACCCACTTTTTGAGTTATTGCCCTTTGTTGTTTTTACCCTTACATTCTTGTCCGGAACATATCTCCTAAACCATATGTGCTAGCAACTTCAAACTTGGTACACTTAAAGATCTCATTGAGGAGGAGTGTCATGTTCAAGAACCGTTACTCTGCCACGCCCACTTTTTGAGTTATTGCCCTTTGTTGTTTTTACCCTTACATTCATGTCCGGAACATATCTCCTAAACTATGTGTGCTAGCAACTTCAAACTTTGTACACTTATAGATCTCATTGAGGAGAAGTGTCATGTTCAAGAACCATTACTCTGCCACGCCCACTTTTTGAGTTATTGCTCTTTGTTGTTTTTACCCTTACATTCTTGTCCTGAACATATCTCCTAAACTATGTGTGCTAGCAACTTCAAACTTTGTACACTTAAAGATCTCATTGAGGAGAAGTGTCATGTTCAAGAACCATAACTCTGCCACGCCCACTTTTTGAGTTATTGCCCTTTGTTGTCTTTACCCTTACATTTTTGTCCGGATCATATCTCCTAAACTATGTGTGCTAGCAACTTCAAACTTTGTACACTTATAGATCTCATTGAGGCGAAGTGTCATGTTCAAGATCTATAACTCTGCCAGGCCCACTTTTTGAGTTATTGCCCTTTGTTGTTTTTACCCTTACATTTTTGTCCAGATCATATATCCTAAACTATAAGTGCTAGCAACTTCAAACTTTGTACACTTATAGATCTCATTGAGGAGAAGTGTCATGTTCAAGAACCATTACTCTGCCACGCCAACTTTTTGAGTTACTGCCCTTTGTTGTTTTTACCCTTACATTCTTGTCTGGATCATATCTCCTAAACTATGTGTGCTAGCAACTTCAAACTTTGTACACTTATAGATCTCATTGAGGAGAAGTGTCATGTTCAAGATGCATAACTCAGCCACACCCACTTTTTGAGTTATTGCCCTTTGTTGTCTTTAGCCTTACATTCTTGTCCGGATCATATCTCCTAAACTATAAGTGCTAGCAACTTCAAACTTTGTACACGTATAGCTTTTATTGAGGACAAGTGTCATGTACAAGAACTGTTATTCTGCCAGGCCCACTTTTTGAGTTATTGCCCTTTGTTGTTTTTACCCTTACATTCTTGTCCGGATCATATCTCCTAAACTATAAGTGCTAGCAACTTCAAACTTTGTACACTTATAGATCTTTACATTCTTGTCCGGATTATATCTCCTAAACTTTAAGTGCTAGCAACTTCAAACTTTGTACACTTATAGATCTGATTGAGGAGAAGTATCATGTTCAAGAACCGTTACTCTGCCACGCCAACTTTTTGAGTTTCTGCCCTTTGTTGTTTTAACCCTTACATTCTTGTCTGGATCATATCTCCTAAACTATATGTGCTAGCAACTTCAAACTTTGTACACTTATAGATCTCATTGAGGTGAAGTGTCATGTTCAAGATCCATAACTCAGCCACACCCACTTTTTGAGTTATTGCCCTTTGTTGTCTTTAGCCTTACATTCTTGTCTGGATCATATCTCCTAATCTATATGTGCTAGCAACTTCAAACTTGGTACACTTATAGATCTCATTGAGGAGGAGTGTCATGTTCAGGGCTGGGGTCAATTACATACCAATGTAATTAATTAAATTACAAATTACATTGAAATATCTCAATTACAATTACAATTATAATTACAGCAAAATCTCAATGTAATTAATTAAATTACAATTACTTTTCAAATGTAATTAATTACAATTACCAATTACATTTGAGGTATGATGAAGCAGTCAATAGAAAATGGAATATTACATTAACAGTTTTATGGGCATATTCATACAGTAGATATATTGTAAGGAAACATATAGAGACAATTTGGAAATCATGAGTATTTCAATTAAGGGCTAAACTTGTTTATGTTATGAAGGGCCATTTCCTGGGATAGTAAACTATTATACTTTGAAATTTAGCCCACACTGAAAGAAAGTCTTACACTTCATAATTCAGGAATGTTTAGGACATGTTTGCAATCCAGTTTTGGAATCAAAATGAATAAAACTTGTTCGAAACTCATTAAGTGAATAGGATTGATAAAGCACATTTCAATCAAGGGACTAAGCAACTACATTGGTTTGTTAACAAACATCATATCTATTATTTAGATTAAAATTCTTCTGTCTGATTTGTTATTTCTGAGAAAATTTGTACTGGATAACTGTTATTTCATTCACTTTATGATAGAGTAACTAACTGTAGAGGGTTAATGGCCACCTAGTAAAAGACAATCAAGATTTTCACACCTTTACCTGTCCATTCAGGAAGTGTTTGTCATCTTATTGTTTCCACATTATAGCAGGGAATGTGTGAATTTTACAATCAATACCTCTTTGTTTACTTTTATAAGTATAATCTAGTGAATCCAAATATCATTTTGCATCTGCTTCTTTAGTGGAAGACAAATTATCCTCTCAACTTTATCTAATTTAAAGAACTTATATGTTAATCAAGGATTCTTTCTTTCTTTTTTTTACTTCATTGTTATTTCAAAGAACACTCAATACTTTGAACTTAAATAGAACTTAAATGTCTTAAAAAACATATAAGGGGCCTAACAATTTTGAAGTAAGACAATGTTATATGACTATCATCAGACTTCCCTTATAGAATACAGATGTAATTGGAATGTAATTGAAAGTAATTGTAAATTACATGGTGATTTCATTTGTAATTAATTACAATTATAATTACTTGTAATCAGGGTCAAATCTTAGAAAAACCTTGTAGGCACTCTAGAGGCCACATTTTGTGCCCGTTCAACCTGAATTTTGGTTAGAACAATTGTCTTGATGAAATCTCGAAGGAGTCAAAAATTGGGTCAACTGGGGTCAAAATCAAGGTCACAGGGTCAAATCTTACAAAAAACCTTGTATGCACTCTAGAGGCCACATTTTTTGCCCTTTCAACCTGAATTTTGGTCAGAATGATTGTCTTGATGAAAGCTCAGACGAGTTTGAAATTGGGTCATCTGGGGTCAAAAACTAGGTCACAGGGTCAAATCTTAGAAAAACCTTGTATGCACTCAAGAGGCCACAATTTGTGCCCGTTCAACCTGAATTTTGGTCAGAATGATTGTCTTGATGAAATCTCGGACGAGTCAAAAATTGGGTCAACTGGGGTCAAAATCAAGGTCACAGGGTCAAATCTTAGAAAAACCTTGTAGGCACTCTAGAGGCCACATTTTGTGCTTGTTCAGCCTGAATTTTGGTCAGAATGATTGTCTTGATGAAATCTCGGACAAGTTTAAAATTTGGTCAACTGGGGTCAAAAACTAGGCCACAGGGTCAAATATAAGGAAAACCTTGTATGCACTCTGGAGGCCACGTTTTTTGCTGGATCAAAATTAAAATTTGGTCAGAATGATTGTCTTGATGAAATCTCGGACGAGTTCGAAATTGGGTCATCTGGGGTCAAAAACTAGGTCACAGGGTCAAATCTAAGAAAAACCTTGTTTGCACTCTAGAGGCCACATTTTTTGGCCAATCAACCTGAAATTTGGTCAGAATGATTCTCTAGATAAAATCTCGGATGAGTTCGAAATTGGGTCAACTGGGGTCAAAAACTAGGTCACAGGGTCAAATCTTAGAATAACCTTGTATGCACTCTAGAGGCCACATTTTTTGCCCGTTCAACCTGATTTTTGGTCAGAATGATTGTCTTGATGAAATCTCAGACGAGTTCGAAATTGGGTCATCTGGGGTCAAAAACTAGGTCACAGGGTCAAATCTTAGAAAACCCTTGTATGCACTCTAGAGGCCACATATTTTGCCCTTTCAACCTGAATTTTGGTCAGAATTATTGTTGTGATGAAATCTCAGACGAGTTCGAAATTGGGTCATCTGGGGTCAAAAACTAGGTCACAGGGTCAAATCTAAGAAAAACCTTGTTTGCACTCTAGAGGCCACATTTTTTGGTCAATCAACCTGAAATTTGGTCAGAATGATTGTCTAGATGAAATCTCGGATTAGATTGAATTAGGGTCATCTGGGGTCAAAAACTAGGTCACGAAATCAATTATAAAAATCCTTGTTAGTCAACCTTAAAATTATAAAAAAAGGATTCTCAAGTTGTATAGAAGCAACAGCTTTGTTTAGCTCAGTTATTCATCATTCTTTTTCTCATACTTCTTTTGAAAATTCCAAACAGTTCATTCAGGTGAGCGATTAAGGGCCACTATGGCCCTCTTGTTCTAATATCTATTTTACAGGTTTCCCAGATAGTCCCTTTTTGAGTGATGAGTCACATTTTTTAGTTCTAATCTTTACAGTATTTCACAGAATACTGGATTTTGACAATTTCAGAAAGAATTATACTTACGACAATATTTTCAAGTAATTTGATTGCTTCTTTTTCTGTTTCACACTTGCTGTAAGCCTGTAAATCATTTATAAAATAGAGGGAATATTGAAATAACGAACAAGATGTGTTTTGCAAACACTAATACACACAAATCCCCAAATTTTTCAAAAGTTTGACCTTGATAATTGACCTGGCAGATAACCTTCACTGATGTGTATTGATGAGAGGTGCCTTCATGTCATATACATGTATAAGCATTGGCAAAGGGTTCAAGTAACAGGGAAATATTTGAGCCTGTGGGTGACATTTTAAACAAAATGAAATGTTCGTGAGGTGTAAATATGAGAGGCATAGACAGACACAAACTGTAAATATAAAGTAACCTGACAGTCTACAAATACTTTTAGGCCTTTTCTACCTACTAAGCACAGAGTGAAGACTCTGGTCAGATTGTCTGAATGCACAGGCTGGTCAGAGTCTTGGCTTTGTGCATGTTTGAATTTGTCGGTAATCTCACGCACAGGCACATTTACTTTTTGCAGACATACAGCTGGGCAGAAAGACAGACACTAGTAAGACAATATGCATGCAAACTATCAATGTGAAGGCATAAAAGTTTCCTTATTCTTATAGCTAGTATCAAACTATAATGTTAAAATCTTATAAGCTTGTCAATTTGCACAGTCATTAATTACATGTAAACATGATGACTTACAGTTGATAACAATACCTCGATATATTGCTCCAACATCCAAAATAAATTCGAGGGGTCAGCACAACACTATTGTTAGTGCCTATATATTTATAGGCACTTACAAGAGTGTTGCAATGACCCCTTGAAATGTTTTTTGAATAATTCCTTTTCCCTCTATAGTTTACCCTTTTGAAAGTGAGAATATATTTATTATTCAACATCTCAAGTGAATGCCATAAGTAATTCCAGATATATACCAAATTTTTTATATATATGTGATGTTGACCACAACAGTATTGAGGTTGCTAACATTAAGGCTTTGGCAAAACCTAGATTTTTCGCCTTAAACAGCTAAGC
Organism: Fragum whitleyi; assembly: GCA_948146395.1. Taxonomy (NCBI): domain Eukaryota; kingdom Metazoa; phylum Mollusca; class Bivalvia; order Cardiida; family Cardiidae; genus Fragum; species Fragum whitleyi. The sequence continues at coordinate 37,410,598 of OX411545.1, forward strand.
AGTGTTTTAAGGAATACAGGGTTTGTAAGCCTGAGACTCACTACTAACTAACCAGATGAAGACTGTTTTCCACAGATTTGGATTTTTTTCTGAAGTTAAGCCCACCAGGTTCACATCTGTCCTATACTTCTTTCACATTTAGTACAAGGATAGTTCAATATTTAATTGTAAAGCCAGTCGAAAAAGGATAGTTCAGTATTTACATGAAGGCTAGTTGAAAAAAGATATTTCAATATTTACATAATAAAAAGCTAGTTGAACAAGATGTGTTTGTGAAACATGAATGCCCAGAAGTTTTATAAAACTTATACCTTGACAGATGACCTTGACTTATCAAATGACCCTGACTTTGGTATATGTAGATGCACATGATGAAGATCTATCATCATGCCAAATATGAGCATTGACTATTGAATAGCATTGTAGTTATTGGCAATATTAAGTGTGTTCGTTCAGTTTTTCAGGCAGACAGACAGACAATGGTTAAACAATATGCCCCAATCTTTCGAGGGGGAGGGGGGGGGTTGTTTCATAAAAAGGATAGTTCAATATTTCTGTTAAAAACTTATTGGCATCTGAAAAAAAAATGTCTACATTCAAAGAAGGGACCCTAAGCAATTACCCCTGTAATACCATTATTTGAGTTGCAGGAACCCTATTCTGTTGATGTCAAATCGACTTTCTGAGCGGAGCTTATGAATTACTAACCTTTATGAGTATCTGTAGACTGGGAAATTCTTCCGCTATAGCCTGAGCCACATCCTGACTGACACTTTTAAGTTGCATCAGTTGCTATTTCCACACCTTTACAAACCGACACCATTTTATCCACCTTAAAACCAGTGGCTTAATACTATAATAACAAGAGGACCAAGATGGTCCTAGATCGCTCCCCTGAGTATTTTTGACCGACATCTCATCAATCAAATAGGCAGATGTCATAAAGGGGATAATTTCTACAAAAAACCAAGTTTCATGAAATTTGTAGCCTCTAGAGTAACATCAAGAAAATTATCATTAAGACTCCTTTTCCTGTGATATAACATGGATCTTTCCCATTTTCAATAGGGTTCATCCTTATAATCTGACCAATATTCTGACCAAGTTTCATAAAGATTGGGCCATATTTGTGGCCTCTAGCAAGTAAACAATAAAATTGTCTTTAAGGCCCCTTTTCCCATGATATTGCATGGATCCTTCCCATTTTCAATAGGTTTTATCCTTGTGACCTGGCCAAAATTATGACCAAGTTTCATGACGATTGGGCCATATTCGTGGCTTCTAGACAATTTAAAAGAAAATTGTCAATAAGGCCCCTTTTCCCTTGATATAGTATGGATCCTTTCCATTTTCGATAGGGTTCATCCTCCTGACTTGCAAAACATTCTGACCAAATTTCATAAATATTGGGCCTTATTTGTGGCCTCTACAATGTAAACAAGAAAATTGTCATTAAGGCCCCTTTTCCCGTGATATGGCACGGATCCGTCCCATTTTCAATAGGGTTCATCCTTGTGACCTGCCCAACATTCTGACTAAGTTTCATGAAGATTGGGCCATATTTGTGGTCTCTAGAGTATAAACAAGAAAATTGTCAATAAGTCTCCTTTTCCCATGATATGGCACGGATCCTTCCCATTTTCGATAGGGTTCATCCTTGTGACCTGGCCAACATTCTGACCAAGTTTCATGAAGATTGGGCCATATTTGTGGTCTCTAGAGTGTAAACAAGAAAATTGGTCATAAGGCCCCTTTTCCCGTGATTTGGCATGGATCCTTCCCATTTTCAATAGGGTTCACAGTGCTCTCAATAAGATCTGAAATCAGGAATTTTTGTAATTCCATGTTGGAATTTCAGGAATTTTTTTTAACGAAGAAAGGAATTTTTACACCCCCGCCTCCCCCCCCCCCTACTTCCCTTTCCTTCACACTTTGTAAATGCTTGTTTTCTTGTTAAAATTAGTCTAGTTTTTATCCCAAAGTCCATCATTCTGGTTACTTCTTTTTAATAATGAATGACTTTCAAGCATTAAGACTTCTAGCTTTCACTTGAAGCTGTAGGTACGAGCTTTGGTTGCACTAGATCACCTTTTATTATTTTCATTAGATCTAAATAAATTATGTAAACTAACATTAGGTCTGTGGAGTTTCTATTTAGAATCGGTCTTTAGATGTATCTTGCGCGGTGGCCATAGGAAATTCGGCTTACTCAACTTTTAGTTACGACGTTTTGGTATCAGGTGATTTTACGGACATTAGATCTAATGCAACTTTATTTTTCTCGCCCTGTCGTTCCAAGGGTACGAACGTTCTAAGTAGTGTGCAATTAAATGTACTGGCAGTTTTATGTAAACTTATTTTAACTTACGCAGAATTATCTGAATACAGGAAAATAAGAAAACTTTGTCATTTCAAATCTTTCGTCAGACATATTGTTGCAGACAACTTAAATTACGTCATTAGGATTTTCCCGTGTTACCCGAAGATGCCGTATATAAACGAGGACAGTCGTTTGACCTTTTCGGGAATGATTTCCGGTAGCGTCTTTTTTCACTTCGGATAATTTATCCGTAGATCTATTGTTAGACTTTTAGAAAGTGATATTTCGAAATTTTATCGGTCAGGGCTGTATGAATTACGTTTGATCTTACGAATATTCCCCTGATTTGAATTTTGTTTGTTTCAAAAGGCCTTGCAACGGACTCGCGATCTGCATCCGACAAAGCAAGGTAATGACAGAAGCGGTATGGCGCGTCGCTAACCCGACAAGATTGCGTAATCAAAGACTAGATCTAGTTATTAAAGCGACAGTGAATTACACCTCACGTTACACATGACTTGTTTTGGTCAGCTGCAATGTGTATGCTCGCGTTGATTATCGATTTTTTGCACGCGTGGACTTACTTTGTAGACTTTATAAGCTTAATTCGTAAAACGTCCGGGGTCAAATTACAGGACGTTTTCCTTGAAACTCGGACGTTTTTTTTACGTCCGGGTCTGATTTTCCGGACGTTTTTTCTGAAATTCTGGACGTATATTACGTCGACGTCCGCTTATTGAGAGCACTGGGTTCATCCTTGCAACCTGACCAACATTCTGACCAAGTTTCATGAAGATTGGATCATATTTGTGGCCTCTAGAGTGTAAACACTAAAATTGTTGACACATGACGACGCACGACGGACGACGAACGACGCACACCGCACGACAGACGACGGACATTCAATGATCACAAAAGCTCACCTTGAGCACGATGTGCTCAGGTGAGCTAAAAAGTAATCCCTAACTTTTATGAAAAACTGTTGCCTGGGATACATTTAGAACTAAAGCCAGAGCCACAATCTGACGTTTTTTGAGTTGCATCAGTTGCTGTTTCCACACCTTTTACAAACCAACACCATTTTTATCCACCTTCACACCTGAGGTTTAACCCTATAAAACAAATAAATCAATGACCTGTACAAGTAACTGTGGACTGGGATACTCCACTACTAAAGCCTGAGTCACATCCTGACCTTCACACCTGAGGTCAAACCCTATAAAATAAATAAATCACTGACCTGTACAAGTAACTGTGGACTGGGATACTCCACTACTAAAGCCTGAGTCACATCCTGACCTTCACACCTGAGGTCAAACCCTATAAAATAAATAAATCACTGACCTGTACAAGTAACTGTGGACTGGGATACTCCACTACTAAAGCCTGAGTCACATCCTGACCTTCACACCTGAGGTCAAACCCTATAAAATAAATAAATCACTGACCTGTACAAGTAACTGTGGACTGGGATACTCCACTACTAAAGCCTGAGTCACATCCTGACCTTCACACCTGAGGTCAAACCCTATAAAATCAATAAATCGCTGACCTGTACAAGTAACTGTGGACTGGGATACTCCATTACTAAAGCCTGAGTCACATCCTGACCTTCACACCTGAGGTCAAACCCTATAAAACAAATAAATCACTGACCTGTACAAGTAACTGTGGACTGGGATACTCCACTACTAAAGCCTGAGCCACATCCTGACCTTCACACCTGAGGTTTAACCATATAAAACAAATAAATCACTGACCTGTACAAGTAACTGTGGACTGGGATACTCCACTACTAAAGCCTGAGCCACATCCTGACCTTCACACCTGAGGTCAAATCCTATAAAACAAATAAATCACTGACCTGTACAAGTAACTGTGGACTGGGATACTCCACTACTAAAGCCTGAGTCTCATCCTGACCTTCACACCTGAGGTCAAACCCTATAAAACAAATAAATCACTGACCTGTACAAGTAAACGTTGACTGGAATACTCTACTACTAAAGCCTGAGTCACATCCTGACCTTCACACCTGAGGTCAAACCCTATAAAATAAATAAATCACTGACCTGTACAAGTAACTGTGGACTGGGATACTCCACTACTAAAGCCTGAGTCTCATCCTGACCTTCACACCTGAGGTCAAACCCTATAAAATAAATAAATCACTGACCTGTACAAGTAACTGTGGACTGGGATACTCCACTACTAAAGCTTGAGCCACATCCTGACTGATATTTTTGAGTTGCATCAGTTGCTGTTTCCAAACATTTTACAAACCAAACCATTTTTATCCACTCTTCACCACTGGCTAAACCTCACAATATGAATAAATCACTTGCATGTACATGTAACTGTTGACTCGGATACTCCACTACAAAAGCCTGAGTCACATCCTGACCTTCACACCTGAGGTCAAACCCTATAAAACAAATAAATCACTGACCTGTACAAGTAGCTGTGGACTGGGATACTCCACTACTAAAGCCTGAGTCACATCCTGACCTTCACACCTGAGGTCAAACCCTATAAAACAAATAAATCACTGACCTGTATAAGTAATACGGACTGGAATACTCCACTACTAAAGCCTGAGTCTCATCCTGACCTTCACACCTGAGGTCAAACCCTATAAAACAAATAAATCACTGACCTGTACAAGTAACTGTGGACTGGGATACTCCACTACTAAAGCCTGAGTCTCATCCTGACCTTCACACCTGAGGTCAAACCCTATAAAACAAATAAATCACTGACCTGTACAAGTAACTGTGGACTAGGATACTCTACCACTAAAGCCTGAGCCACATCCTGACTGACGTTTTTGAGTTGCATTAACTGCTGTTTCCACACCTTTAACAAACCAACACCATTTTTATCCACCTTCACACCTGAGGCTCCTTCTTCATGGAATGAAAACTTGGCATCAAATCTATCTTTTCTGGAAGAGTTTTAGAACATGAAATTAACCCCTGTCATACTGAACCTCGATCATTCCTGATTTGGCAGGAGGTATAGACTAAGATCAGCCTGCACATATGTGCAGTCTCATCTTAGTCTGTGCCACCTGACTTGCCTAATGAACAAGAAACATGTAACAAGAGCATTTCCAACAGGTGCAAATGGTTTGGCTGCAGCTGCTCCACAATGCAAAAAGTCATAAAAGGGGCATAACTGTTACAAAGATACTCTAAGAGTAATCCCCAATGATAGTATGTATATGGCTCTTGTGATGGTGAACACATACCAAGTTTCATGAAGTTATCTTCAATAACAACAGATATGACAACAGTTAAAGTTTTGTCATGCCAACACCAACATGCCATAAACGATGCCAAGGTGATGACTTGAGGTTCCTCCTAAAACAGCTGAGCTAAAAATTAAATTTAAAAAACTAATACTTCAGTATTTGATTTTAAAGCAAATTTGAAATAGTTTCCATTCTGCATGAAATAGCTTAAAAAATGTTTTGTATTTGATAAAATTAACATCAGAGATCAGCACATTTCTCCTATTTTTATTTCCAAATCTTATAGAATCTCAGTCATGAAACTTCAAAATCATGTTTTGTAAACTTTGAATGTCATGTGCTAAATATTGGTCAAAAGTTTCATTTCTATTGAATGAAAACTGAAGGAAAAGTTTGCAACACAAACTTAGTGGCTCATGTATACAAAGTAGGAAAAAATGTCCTAAGTTCAAGGGCAGATAATTCTTGAACCAGGGGATATCTTGCAAATCTTCAACATATTAACAATGTTTGTCTTAAGTTTCATTACTATTGAATGAAAACTGAAGAAGGAGTTTGTGATACAAAATTGATAGTATAATGTCCACAGTTGGATGGACAGACAGGCTAATTCACATTTACCTTCTGAAAGCATTTGTTTTGAGGGGGTATAATAAGAGGAGACCCTCAGTTAACAAAGCTGTCCAAGTTTATAGCAATTGTTTTGAAAATCAATTCCAATACTGTAAACCTAGAAATGAATTTGCACAATTTAAGTTCGCGTGATTTGTGGGAGGGACAAAAATGCGAACTTTAAACGCTGCGAATAGCCCACTCGTAATGAAAACACGAACTTTTGCAAGTTTCCTTATGAGAAAATAACAAGTACACAAGTTATAAAGCGAGAACGAAATTCTACGACCTCTGACTGATGTCAAGGTAATATAATCCAAGCACTGTTGAAAGGATATCACCGATATCCTGAGTGATACAAGTCACTTTTAATACTGTCTTTTTTTAATATAAGTTTTTTAAAAGATGTGGTGATCAATTTTGCATAATATGATTTCTTGGCCGAATACTTCGACAATAATATATTAATATTAATATTTAATCTATCCATCTAACTACACTAATATTAGGCTTTTTTATTTCAAGACAATATATGCAAAAAGGTGTCAGAGGACAGCGAAGCTCGACTATTCCTAGTGCTGAATAGTAACAGGAAGTCAATATCGACATTGGAAATTCAATCAAATGAAAGTCAAGAGAAAAGAATCTTTGTCTTCAGGCTGATATTATGGTCACAGAAGCATGGGCAGAGTTTCAAAGCAATAGTTTAAGTAGGAACAGAGATACAACTAACATAAAACAGTTGCACATAAAAACATAACCAAGATTTTTCAGACCGAAAAGGGTTAAAATTCCACTAAATTAAATATCAGAGTAATGAATCTTTTTCTGTGGGCTAATATTATGGTCAAAGAAGCATGTGTAAAGTTTCTAAGCAACAGCTATCGTAGAAATAGAGATATTACAGAAATTAAACATTTGCACGTAAAAACTTAACGGAGGATTTCTAAGTCCAAAAAGGGTTAAAAATCCACTAAATTCAATATCAGAGAATTGAATCTTTATCAAGAGGCTGTTGTAATGATCATTGAAGCATGGGCAAAGTTTGAAAGTAATAGCTTTAATAGAATAAGAGATATAACTGATGTACAACATTTGCACGTAAAAACTTAACGAAGAATTTCTGAGTCTGATAAGGTTAAAATTCCACTAAATTCAATATTGGAGTAATAAATCTTTGTCAAGGGGCTGATATCATGGTAACAAAAGCGTGTGTAGAGTTTCCAAGCAAAAGGCTAGGTAGAAATAGAGCTATAACTGATATACAATGTACAACATTTGCACGCAAAAACTTAACCAATATTTCTAAGTCAGAAAAGGGTAAAAATTCTACTAAATTCAAAATCAGAGTATTGAATCCTTGTCAAGAGGCTGTTATTATGGTCACAGAAGCATGTGCAAAGTTCCAAAGCTATAGCTTAAGTTGAAATAGAAATTTTACAGAAATACAACATTTGCACGTAAAAACTTAACCAAGATTTTCTAAGTCCGAAAAGGGTTAAAATTCCACTAAATTCAATATCAGAGTCATGAATCTTTGTCAAGAGGCTGATTTCATGGTCACAGAAGCATGTGAAAAGTTTCAAAGCAATAGCTTTAGTAGAAATAGAGATATTACAGAAACGCAACATTTGCACATAAAAACTTAACCAAGAGTTACTAAGTCCAAAAAGGGTTAAAATTCCACTAAATTCAATATCAGAGTAATGAATCTTTGTCTAGATGCTGATATTATGGCCACAGAAGCATGTGTAAAGTTTCAAAGCAATTGCTTTTATAGAAACAGAAATATTACAGATAAACAACATTTGCACGTAAAAACTTAACCAAGATTTCTAAGTCCGAAAAGGGTTAAAATTCCACTAAATTCATTATCAGAGAAATGAATCTTTGTCTAGATGCTGATATTATGGTCACAGAAGCATGTGCAAAGTTTCAAAGCAATAGCTTTAATAGAAACAGAGATTTTAAACACTTGCATGTAAAAACTTAACCAAAGCATTACCCCGACGCCGACGCCAACGTGACTGGAAAAGCCCCCTATTCTTCGAATAGTCGAGCTAAAAAGGTGTTAATTTTGCAAAACAATGTCACAAACTGTTGAAATTTATAAGTATAATGTGTGAACTTTAACAATAGCTACATTGAAATTGATTAATTACATAAACCCCTTGATTGGTGAGCATGAGATCGAAACTACAGATTTCATTAGCTGATTAATTTGTTTGTTTTGTTGATGAAACCTTTTCACCTGTGATAAACACATAATTAGTAGGTCTAAAAATGCAAATTTTCCGTAGCGTGTTATCTTTGGCGTTATTCACGGTTAGTTAAAATCCGAAAATCGCCCCAAAAAAGCCTGATATTATAAAAAATGTGAACATTTCTAGCCGCAAACTTTTCTAGGTTTACAGTAATGTTTTTAGTTGGGGAAACCAATGTCTGTTTTTAAAGCCCCTGCTTAAGTTCTAGTGCATCCTTGTTTAGGTTGGCAGAACAAATCAAATCATATGCAATGAATACAAAAGAAATACCAACTTTGCTGGTTTTTCAGCTACAGCTTTAGAGAACCTCCTTACAAGATCAGCTAAATCTTCTGGTGTCTCTATCATGTAGTTGTTGCTATTTGCATGCAGGAATGTGTCTGCTAATGCTTCTTCTATGTCAACACGAGATACTTTGACAAATTTGTTCTTTTCTTTCCCTACTTTTGGTACAAAGTTTGGGTTTGTGGACTGAACAGCATCCCTGTGCTTCTTCTGGGCCTGGGATTTCATTTCCCTAAAAAAAACATATTAACCCTTTACTAATTAACCTGTTTTCATTTTTGTGCATGTGTGCTTTTTTTTTTCAATTTGGACTAGTCCAATTTATAGAAGTTGTGGATAACAAAGAAAAGTAGGTGCAAGTTAGAAAGAAATTGTTTGGTAGAAAATATTGTGGGTTAAAAACGAAATTGCTTGTTTCAAGCAATTTCTTTTTTTCCACAATATTTTTCTCCAGTATAAATCACTATGATAATACACATATCAAAATTCAAAACTGATCTACATTGAAAAGCTACATATAGAAATGTTCTCCTTACCATTTTTCCTATTATCCTGTTTTTTTGGATAGGTTTAAAAAAATCCTTATTTGAAATGGTCACAATTCCAAAACTGAAATACCATGAACTTTTCATGAAAATTCTTAAAAAGCTGGGCAAACTTAACTCTGTTTAATACAAGTCTTTCTAACTCAATCAATTCACATTTCATGTTTAATCATGTAGAGGTGTATACTATGACTCTGACCCTCTTATTAAACTTATGTCACCCAAGCAAATTTTAACACATATGACCGAGCAAGAAAATTGGTACCATCTTGGAACTCCATAAAATAAAAATAAATGGTTGATGTTTTGAACTTTTTATTGATCCTTAGGATGTATTTTCTAGCAAACACTATAGTATATTGTATTAATTATGATGGTAGTGTTTGTTTTGTTTTGTTTTCCTATTTGTCTTTGGGAAAATGTGTTCTTAGGCAATTAAAGAACTGTGGATTACTTATGGATATCATCACTATTCTTCAAGTAATTATATGTACCCAAGTACTACTAAACTATTCACAAATTCAATCAGATTGAGATAATGTAATCAAACACCCTAGCTATGAGTTCTACATAGATGTGAAGTTTCAACATCGTAGTCCTTGTATTTTGAAAGTTATGGACCGGACACGAATTTGCAAACTGAATCAAACAAAGGGCAAAAACTAAAAAATTATAAATGGTAGGGTTGTTGTTCTTGTGCTCTGCACACCCTAGCCAGAAGATCTATACACCTGTGAAGTTTCAAGACGATAGGCCTTATAGTTTCAAAGTTATAGACCAGACACCAATTTGCTAACTGAACTAAACTAATGGCAATAACTAAAAAAATACTAATGGTAGAGTTGTGGTTCTTGTGCTCTGCACACCCTATCTATGAGATCTTTACACCTGTGAAGTTTCAGGACTATAAGCCTTATAATTTGAAAGTTATGGACCGGACACAAATTTGCTAACTGAATCAAACAAAGGGCAATAACTCAAAAATTACAAATGGTAGAGTTGTCGTTCTTGTGCTCTGCACACCCTAGCCAGAAGATCTATACACCTGTGAAGTTTCAAGACTATAGGCCTTATAGTTTCAAAGTTATGGACCGGACACAAATTTGCTAACTGAATCAAACAAAGGGCAATAACTCAAAAATTACAAATGGTAGAGTTGTGGTTCTTGTGCTCAGCACACCCTAGCTATGAGATCTATACACTTGTGAAGTTTCAAGACCATAAGCCTTATAGTTTCAAAGTTATGGACCGGACACAATTTGCTAACTGAATCAAACAAAGGGCAATAACTCATCAATTACAAATGGTAGAGTTGTAGTTCTTGTACACCCTTGCTATGAGATCTATACACATGTGAAGTTTCAAGACCATAGGCCTTATAGTTTGAAAGTTATGGACCCGACACGAAATTTCTAACGGACAGATAGATGGACAGACAGACAGACAGACAATGCAGACGATTACATGATACGACCCTTTGGGCGTTACCCCGTATAAAAAGCTTGTAAAAGTGATTGGTTCTGGTAGAGGTCAACCTAAGGTCACATTTCAAAAATTCTTATACAGAAAGGTAAAATTGATCATTCTAGATTCAGAATATCAGCAAAATGCTAAATGCTGAATGCAAAATGTGAGATGTGCAGTCTGACAAGGGTCCACACTTTACACACTTCCCAGATGGTCCCTTTTTCTGTGAAGGATTATTTATATAAGGTAATTATCATTACCTGAAGTACTGCTCTACTCCAGTCACAACTGTTGTGATATTTTTACCTCTGTGGGCTTGTTGTAACTGTTGGACATATTTCCTGAGTGTTATACCTCCTGTACCTAAACCTTTCTGATCCTGCATAAAAAAATGTAAACATTTTTAAAGTTAACTGGAAACTTAGGAAAATGCAGTGTATATGAAATACTTGAAATATAATTCTTACAACTTTTTTGAAAAAAAAAACAGCAGAAAACATCTCTTGCAGAGACATTTTTTCTTTGTGATATTTTTTTCATCTTTGAGGCATAGATTTTGATTGATCAATAAATAATCATTTTCAATTGTTACAACTAAATACTCATCGGAATCATTTGATTTTTGCAGCAGGGCAATAGAAATCCTAGGTCCCAAATATGAATATTCCATTTATTCTGGTTTATGTTGTTTTGTTTCTTGTCCGTTTTCTTAGTTGAATTGTATAAATCCTGGAATATGTTTACCTGTTTAAAACTGTGAACCATGTGAACAAAGTCGTTCACCGGTACTATAGCTAATATTTCTCCTTCTATCATCTCATTCTGGCTGGTGTGAACCTGAATACAAGAGAAGGGCAAAACGGTTGGAGTGAAATTTACACACCAAAACTTGTAAAAGACAGCCAACAGCCAACAAATCGAGGCTTCAGTGTAAGTGTATACACTTAATACAGTCTTGCAATGAACCCTCGAAATGGATTTATCAGGAGCAGCTCTTTAATACAACCTACAAGCAGGAGTGAAATAACCATGTTGAATATTTTTGATATTACACAGGTTTTCATAACGCATTGAGGTCAGCTCAACACTATTTTAAGGGCCTATATGTTTATAGGCACTTACAATAGTATTGCACTGAACCCTCAATTTGATGATGTCAATTTGCAAATAGCGCTATGAGTTTTTGCGGATTAACTTGAATCCAAAAAATTCTGGAATTTCCTGGATTCATCGCAAAATATCAGGTCATTTTATAAAATGAATATCAAATTTGTGCTTTTAAAAAATCTTGTTACTACAGATAAAAGTCTTACACAGCTGGATGTCTGATCTAATAAGGGGTTGCATTAATAATGACACAAAATTGGTTTTGTTTGTTAGTTTTCTATTGGGTTCAAATTTACATTTCAGGATTTTATCAAGTTATCATTGTTGACTAAATTTTTGTTTAAAGTTTTGTCATCCAGTAAGGGGTTTCATGATTGACATAACACTTGCCTGTTTATCATCTGCTCTAGCACATTCTTTAATAGTTCGCTTCTATGTGATTGTACAGGTTGAAGCAAATTCTCGAGTCTGACAATGAACAACAGGATCCATATAAGCTCTTTCTTACTACAAACTGACCAGTCTAAGTTTAATTATCTCATATATGATCAATGCACTCCCACACAATCCCACTTTTTTCCAAACATTGTAGAAAAAAGCTTCAGAAAGCAATGTGAAAATTGAAGAAATTTCTTCATTGAAACAATTTCTTCATTTTTCGACAATGTTTTCTTACCAAAAAGAAAGATTTTTAAAATTTTACAAACTAAAAATTGTCACCTGCGTCTTCTTTGAACTTGGACTAGTCTGATATTTTGTCATCTGGTAATAGATTAAAATTCACCTGTATATCATCCACTCTAGAACATTCTGTCAAAGTTCGCTTCCACATGATTGTAAACGGTGAAGGCAGTTCTTTGGTCTGACATTCAACACCCAGCTCCTCACAGGCCTTGAATATCATCACACCAAACCCACTTGTATTTACGATACGGGTGTCCACTAACACTGTAATATACTGAAATAAGAGCACCATATTTGGATGCCAATGCTCGGCTGCAGATACTGGAGAGTGAAATATTCTACATTCTAACAAAAAAAGCTCCGAGTTATCCCCCTTGGTGGTACAAAGTTACATTTATCGATTACTCTTGTGAAAGTGATCAAACAAGCTTCACAGTCAAATTAAATCAAAACGAGTAAATGTAGTAACAAAGATATGATGAAGGTTAAAGTTTGTCAAGCGACACCTAAAACAACTCCAATATGCCAAGGTGATGTCGATAGCTACTTTTTGTTCCAAAACACCCAAACTAACAAAATAAGGTGCTTGTAATAATTATTCAAGAGTACATGTATAGGCATAACTTATCAATTGATATCATCTGGTTTTCCTTTATCTAACCAGAAGAGTTTTACATTTTTTGAAAACAAGAGGGCCATAGTGGCCCTTAATCGCTCACCTGAATTAACAATCTAAAAAGTTTTTCTAAGATTTGACCCAATGACCTAGTTTTGACCTAACTTGACCCAATTTCAAATTCGTCAAAGTTCTCATCAAATTATTCATTCTGTCCATTTTCAGGTTGATTGGGCTAAAAATTTGGCCTCTAGAGTGTCCACAAGGATTTTCAAAGATTTGACCCTGTGACCTAGTTTTTGACCCCACTTGACCCAATTTCGAACTTGTCCGAGATTTCATCGAGATAATCATTCTGACAAATTTTCAGGTTGATTGGGCCAGAAATATGGCCTCTAGAGTGTCCACAAGGTTTTTCTAAGATTTGTCCCCGTGACCTAGTTTTTGACCCCACTTGACCCAATTTTGAAATGGTCTGAGTATTTCATCAAGATAATCGTTCTGACCAATTTTCAGGTTGATTGGGCTTAAAATATGGCCTCTAGAGTGTCCACAAGGTTTTTCTAAGATTTGACCCTGTGACCTAGTTTTTGACCCCAATTGACCCAATTTCGAACTTGTCCGAGATTTCATCAAGATATTCATTCTGACCAATTTTCAGGTTGATTGGGCCAGAAATATGGCCTCTAGAGTGTCCACAAGGTTTTTCAAAGATTTGACCCTGTGACCTAGTTTTTGACCCCACTTGACCCAATTTCGAACTTGTCAGAGATTTCATCAAGATAATCATTCTGACAAATTTTCATGTTGATTGGGCTAAAAATATTGCCTCTATAGTGTCCACAAGGTTTTTCTAAGATTTGACCCCGTGACCTAGTTTTTGACCCCACTTGACCCAATATCGAAATTGTCCAAGATTTGATCAAGATATTCATTCTGACCAGTTTTCCGGTTGATTGGGCTAAAAAATATGGCCTCTAGAGTGTCCACAAGGTTTTTCTAAGAATTGACCCCGTGACCTAGTTTTTGACCCCACTTGACCCAATTTTGAACTGGTCCGAGTATTACATCAAGATATTCATTCTGACCAATTCTGAGGTCGATTGGGCTAAAAATATGGCTTCTAGAGTGTCCACAAGGTTTTTCTAAGATTTGACCCTGTGACCTAGGTTTTGACCCCACTTGACCCAATATCGAACTTGTCCGAGATTTTTTCAAGATAATAATTCTGACCAATTTTCAGGTTGATTGGGCTAAAAATATGGCCTCTAGAGTGTCCACAAGGTTTTTCTTAGATTTGACCCTGTGACCTAGTCTTTGACCCCCCCTTGCCCCGATTTCAAACTTGTCAGAGATTTCATCAAGATATTCATTCTGACCAGTTTTCAGGTTGATTGGGCTAAAAATATGGCCTCTAGGGTGTCCACAAGGTTTTTCTAAGATTTGACCCTGTGACCTAGTTTTTGACCCCAATTGACCCAATTTCGAACTCATCTGAGTTTATATCAAGATAATCATTCTGACCAATTTTCAGGTTGATTGGGCTTAAAATATGGCCTCTAGAGTGTCCACAAGGTTTTTCTAAGATTTGACCCCGTGACCTAGTTTTTGACCCCAGTTGACCCAATTTCGAACTCGTCCGAGATTTTATCAAGACAATCATTCTGACCAATTTTGAGGTTGATTGGGCCAGAAATATGGCCTCTAGAGTGCCCACATGGTTTTTCTTAGAATTGACCCTGTGACCTAGATTTTGACCCCACTTGACCCAATTTCGAACTTGTCCAAGATTTGATCAAGATATTGATTCTGACCAGTTTTCAGGTTGATTGGGCTAAAAAATATGGCCTCTAGAGTGTCCACAAGGTTTTTCTAAGAATTGACCCCGTGACCTAGTTTTTGACCCCACTTGACCCAATTTCGAACTTGTCCGAGATTTTATCAAAATAATCATTCTGACCAATTTTCAGGTTGATTGGGCTAAAAATATGGCCTCTAGAGTGTCCACAAGGTAAATGTTGACAACGCACGACGCACAACGGACGACGGACATCAAGTAAGCCCAAAAGTTCACCTTGAGCACTTCGTGCTCAGGTGAGCTTTAAAATGGACTTACAGCTAACAAGTGCATCTAATGCCTTAAGCACTTTAATTTTGATTAATCTATGCCAATATTTTTATTTAGCATGATTAGGGTTATCAAATATTTTTTCTCTCTGTACCTTCAGACAGGAGCCCAGACTAAACTGTTTCTTAGACTCTCTCTCTGCCCTTTTCATCTGCTTCTCTGCTTCTTTTGCCATCTTTACCCTTTCTCTTTGTTCTTTCTTTTCCTGTTTAAAGGGTTAAAAAATAATTTAATTGGAAAAGACAACAACTTATATCAGTCAAATTATAAAACATCTCATATATCAGTCACAATATAAAACGTCAAATATATCAATAATATTATAAAGTGTCTAATAAACAAGTCATAATATAAAACATCTAATATATCATTCATGTGGTAAACATTCACCCGTGAAAACAAACATACTTGTAGACAGACACATACAGCTGGGGCAGTGCAAAACTACAGTCAATCTTGTTCCAGCGACCATGTCTATTAAGCGACCATTTTTATTAAGCGACCACTTTAAAAATCCCCTTCTTTAAATCAACATTTCATGAAAAGTAGGCATTGTCAGACTAAAAATTATTGAAAATGAATCCTATGTTTGCATATTCCATCAAAAAAGAATATATATTTCCTATTTGTAAACAAAACATGTATTAAGCGACCATCTTTTTTTAAACAACGGCCTTTTGATGGTCCCTGTAGTGGTCGCTTAAAACAAGTTTGACTGTATTGTAAATTCTTTTATATTTTAAGGCACTTAAAATAGCTTTGTATTGACCCCTCAATACATTCTACTTTACAGAATTTGAATGTAATTTCAACAAACTTTGGTCCCATATACTCATCAGTTAGATCCATAGGGGTCCTTGTTGAAGGTTTGAATGTCCTTGAAATAAACATTGAATTTCTTTTTGTAGTGTCATCTTGTTTTTTAATATAAAACATTGGGCTTAAGTTATGAAAAAAATATAAAGTTCTTATCTTAAAGGAAGTTACTAAATGAAGAATTGATTTTGTTAAAACAGTTTTCAATTCCCTCCAGTTTTCAATTCCCTAATAGGTCAATGAAGCTCCAATCAGATCTATTTGAGAGTCCTGGCTGGTTACCTGTAAGTCTCTCCTACTTGCACAACCTGTGTCCTTTAAAACCCCCGATTTAAACTTAAAAGAAATATTTTTTATAATAATAATATTATATTAATATACTAGCTTTCAGTGGCAAAGCCGTCTCAATCAGGTGAATCCTAGTAATTGAACTGTTATGCACGACGTCAAGGTAACATTGACGTCATCAAAATACTACAATGACCCAAAATAACATACAAGTGTTAAACCCGCCACAATGACTCAATGCATGCAGGAACTACAAAATTCCTTGAAAAGCGTTTTTAAATACCAAAATAGAGCAAAAATAGTGATCAAAAAGTAGTGGTGAAACTATAATGCGAGAAAATAGGTCGGACAAAACTTTTATTGTTATTAGTATGAACAAACGGATACACATGCATAAAGTCCTTGGGGAGGGGACACACCGAGCAACTGATGGAAATATGATTATTTTTAAACAGAGATATTCATTGCTACATCACAACTATTCTCAATTTCATCAATTTATAGAAAATAAAATATCACAAGCCAAGTTCATTAATTCCCCTGATACTTAAGTTTAAATTAATTAAAATGAATGTCACAGGCAATGGGGTTAAGTGTGCTAAGCAAAGATTGCTAAGTGCTGTACATTCTGTTTTATAAACAACACTTTTTTATTCACTAACATTTGTGACTAATTGAACATGTGAAATTAAGACTATCCCTTGATGCTATAATAATAGAGAAGTAAAAAATATTGTCTCATATTAAAATATGAACTCTCTAAAACCTTTCTCATAATGTCAGCCTCAGAGAAAAGGAAATAAACTAACACAGAAATTACCGAATTTACAGAACACACACCAACTTAAAATTAAATACTATAAAAGACTTTTTACTCAGCAAAAAACTTGAAATGTCACATTTAATTTCCGTTGTGTGTACCACGAGGCCCGAATATTTACTAAGCTTTTTCGCTTTTGATATCTGAGCTGAGCCTTCTTTTCCACAGTCATGGAAATTGTTGAATTGCTGACCTCATCCCTTGACAATCACCATAAGACTCCCCTCAAATGTGTAAATGTTACTTTACAGCAAAAAATACTTAGTAACGGACATAAAACTAACAGGGATTTCTTAGAGGGCGACCTAAACCTCATAACTACAGCTTGGTCAAGCTGAAGTTACAAGTTCATTTAAGTAGCCCATCAACGAAAGATTGAAGTAAAATGGCAGAATATTTTGGAGTTTAACCAATGTTTAAACTGGAATATTGCAGCTTTTGGCAGGAGGTAAAGACAAAGATCAGCCTGCACATATGTGCAGCCTGATCTTAGTCTTTACCACCTGTTTTTCCTTTTTAAAACAACCAAATGTCAACCATTACATTTTAAAAATTAGTACAGACTCACTAGTACATCAAGTGCCTTCTGTGCCTTGATTTTTCAGCATTTTTTTCCAATTTTTTAATTCAGAATGACAAGGGTTAACAGTGATTTCATTATAAAGGAGTGTTTTGATTGGTCAATTGATTTTTTGATTGACGGCAGAAAACTGTTTACTCTCACCTGTAGTGTTGGGCAATCAGTTTCAATTTACAATCAAAAATCTGTTTTTAGTTGGAAGAATAAATCAAGTAATGATCAATTGTAAAATTGTTTTCTTAGAAAATAATACAGCTCTCCCAGTAACATCCTTTAAACAAGAGGACCATGATGTTCCTAGATCGCTCACCTGAGTCTCCTTGACACCTGGGACATCAAATCATTTAAATAGGCAGATGTCATAAAGGAGATAATTTCAACACCAATCCAGGGGTTGACACTAACTACTGAGGTTAAGGAGTCAACTGGACTCCTAACTCATGAAATCAAGGAGTCCAATCTCAAATTAAGGAGTCTGAATTTTCATATTGGGGGGATTATTGTGGAAAAGAAGAAATCGCTTGTTAAAAACAATTTCTTCTTTTTCATAATGTTCTTACAAGCAGACATTTTTTTCTCGAAACACTACAGGGTGCAAGCATATGTTTTTGTCAGCATTTTTGATGTGTAAAGATCGACAGTTTTGGCAATTGTTAAAAAAGGACACTGCTTTGTGCATTTGTTTTTCAAATTTTCTCATATGACCCTTGGAGTCCATCGGACTCCTTATTTTCAAATGGAGGGAGTCACAATTGCTGATCAAGGAGTCTTGGACTCTCAGACTCCCCTTAGTGTGGAACCCTGCAAACCAAGTTTCAAGAAGTTTGGGCCAAAATTGTGGCCTCTTGAGTTATAACAAGAAAATTGTCATTTAGGCCCCTTTTCCCATGATATGGCATGGATCCTTCCCATTTTCAATGGGCTTCATCCTTGTGTTTTGGCCAACATTCTGAACAAGTTTCATGAAGATTGGGCCATATTTGTGGCCTCTAGGATGTAAACAAGAAAATTGTCATTAAGGTCCCTTTTCCCGTGATATGGCATGGACTTTTCCCATTTTCAATACGGTTGATCCTTGTGACCTGGCCAACATTCTGATCAAGTTTCATGAAGATTGGGTCATATTTGTGGCCTCTAGGATGTAAACAAGAAAAATGTCATTAAGGCCCCTTTTCCTGTGATTTGGCATGGATCCTTCCCATTTTCAATATGGTTGATCTTTGTGACCTGGCCAACATTGTGAGAAAATTTCATGAAGATTGGGCCATATTTGTGGCCTCTAGAGTGTAAACACTAAGATTGTTGATGCATGACGACAGACGACACACGGCGGACATTCAATGATCACAAAAGCTCACCTTGAGCAAGATGAGAATTTGAAAGTTTAGTTGTAACTCATGACCTTAACACTCTTTATGTAGATTTTTCTACTAACTTTATGGCTCAGCATGAAACAGTTGTATAGCCTGGTTAATTTGACCCGACTTTGACCTCTGTGAAAAAAATGCTTAAATAACAATTTCTCACATATTTTATCAATTAACAAAATGTATAATACATTCAATATCGCTTGTTATTCATTCTTATGAAAGCACGTGCAAAGCCGAGTAGGAATAATCAGATTTTTATTCATCTAAATAGCAGGGGTCAGATTCAAGTCAATAAAATCGCACTATAACTGCCTATAAACATATAGGCAGTTACAACTGTCTCACGCTCAACCATCATCCTTATGTCAGTCTTGAAAACAAAATATAATGGCTTTCATTTATCTGGAAGGAACTGATGAAAACATTATGAAACTTTTTTGTCAATTATCACAATCAGAAGCCCTGACCAACTAATTACCAATAATAATCGATTCATCTGCCCATCACTACTCACCTGAGCTTTTCTCTTATTCTCCTCAATTTCTTCAGCAGTTCTTTTCTTCTTCACTTTCGGATTGGTAGGGACCGACGTTCCCTGAGTGTCGGACATTTGCTCTGGATCTTCAAATCTACTGGACACAGAGGACTGACATGAGAGATCATCATCTAACAGGATAGGAGATTCCTTATTGCCAAAATCTCTATGAATATCCCTCTGATAAAGAGGATTTGATTCAAAAGTACTAGTTTCACTTGAGGTTGCCTTTCCTTGATCATCTTGATTCTTAACATGACTGGACCAATGAGAAATTTGGCTTGAAGTGGCAGTTGTGCTATGTGTGTCTTTAAGTAAGGCATGTGATGAGATTGCTCGCTTTCTCTCCAATCTTTCGCGTAAACTGATCTGTGGTAAGGAATCTTCATCACTTGATGAATTATCAGAGATAAAATCTCTTCGACTGCTTGTTTTCATCATACTTCACAACACATTCAATGACCAGAATGACAAGCAACTGAAAAAATAATTGCATTTTAAGCTTGACATAAGATGCTTCAAAATGCAGGGAATAAAATGCCCCTTATCTAATAAATAATGGTCCCTAATTAACCTGCATCTGATTTTACACCTTAATTTTCATGCTAAACCCAGAATATTCCTGCTTTGGCAAGAGGTATAGACAAAGATTGGACTTTGCAAATAGACACTCTAGAAACAATATACCCTCATACTAATGCTGCCATGGCTTAACAAAAGACCAAATTGTTTCTGAAGTGGTTCAAGGGGATCACCTGAAAAGATGTTTGAAGAGTACTAGTTGATGAGTTACAATAAAAGACAGTCCTTTAAGGTAGCAATGGACACATGGCGTCATTTTTTTCCGCCCAATGAATTTTTTTCTTGGTCACATATGTTGTAGATTAACATTGTGTAGTCATTATATCAAAATTTGAAGGTACCTTTCCACGCTCGTTTTCATGCTAGAGTTATCTGCCCTTGAGTGGTATAGGCCATTTTTCAGTAGAATGGTTATATTCATTTTAGGTCTAGTATAAACCCTGTACTAAGTCATAGCTTTAAAACAAATACATTTTGATAGACCTTATACATGTACACAATAGCTATTGACAAGAAAATTTCTCTTTGGTCAATTGCATTTGCACAATTTGCTTTCAAAAGTTAAAAATGCACTAATTTTTGTAATTTTACTAGGTAAAAATGCCACAAAAACCTATTTTTTTAAGAAATTATCCAATGAATTTTTCTTATTTTCCGATATGTTTATAATCCATATTTTTCCTTTATTTGGTAAAAAATTCAGCATACCTTTCCATGCAAATAAGAAAGTTTTTCGTTATTTTTCAATGTTCCCCCCTAATCGAATGACGGTTTAACGCATTTTTATTATTAAATTTAATGATCCAGGCATTCAATTAATATCAAATGTTGAAAAGAAGCTTAATTATGAAGTTTTACTATCATTATTCTACGTTATTTCCGTAAGTAGAATCTTACGAAAACCGGTCTTTTTAAACAACGCGCAAAAAGAGCCGTAAAATAAACGAAAACCCACTTCCGGTTTATAGAGTCGGGAGGCCGCTGTCCATTGCTACCTTAAAGCATTTTGAGAGGTGATTTAAGCTAACATATGATGTAGACTATGGGCTACTGAGACCCCTGTTTCCCCCCCCCCCCTCCCCCCGGGGGAATTTTGTACACTATGATTTTCTGAAAGGTACATGTATAAGCAACATTTTAAGACATGTTAGCACTCTGGCGAGTGGGGCTTTTGTAAGATATGTTACTTTGAAATCACCCACCCTAGATCCTTATTAAATGCTACATTTTGCTCCCATTTTGTAAAATTCTTGATTTTTAGTGCTATCTCATACACGATTCTTGAGTATGAGTGATAAAACATCCACAGAATCCTGTATGATTCAAGAAATACGTGAAATATACGTTACAATTACAAAATTGCTTCTCAATATTTGCCCATGTAAAGATATTGGCATTTGGGCGCTAAGAATATTCAAAGTCAACACTTGTTGGCAAATTTCACAAGATAATATGATGAATTCCTATTTACATAATTTATTTTGGCCTGCAGATTACTTGTTTTTATACATAGAAATGAAAAGTTTTGAGCACATGTCCTTTCCACAACCCTTTATACAATGTAATTTCATATGCCGTTCATAGACAGAAAGAAGGAGTGGCAGCTGCAATTTACTACTCTGATCATGCATAGTAAAACAAGAATATCATTTATAACTGCTATCCTTATAACAACAAATGCTTTATGTCTCTGATGG
The DNA here is from genome assembly GCA_948146395.1 of Fragum whitleyi. Classification (NCBI taxonomy): domain Eukaryota; kingdom Metazoa; phylum Mollusca; class Bivalvia; order Cardiida; family Cardiidae; genus Fragum; species Fragum whitleyi. The sequence continues at coordinate 37,432,567 of OX411545.1, forward strand.
AATGTTGTAACATACGTTACCTCAAAATATGTTACCAAAACTCGTCTAAACCGTTTAATTTTTCATCAATAAGGGTTAAAATTCCTTGAATTTATAGCTCTCAGTTTTGTTTCTTAGAAAATGCATCGGTTCTGAAGGAAAATGCGTGACCAACAAAAGATCAAAGATCCCCTACCACTAATGGTATTAAGATTTACACCTTGATTGAGAAGTCAATGTTATATCTTTGAACAGCCAAGAAGGAAATTCTTATTAAATGCTAGTTTTTTACATATTGTCTTTTAGTGTAAAGTGATATATCACACAAATTGAAGTTAGTATCATTTGTAGCATCCCATCTAACAAAGTCAAAAATTTGATAACAAGATTTGAGATCATAATTTTGAAATAGCCAAATCATTAATACATATATATCCAATTGCTGAAATCGAAATACCTTGACAATTATTTTAAATTAGAAATACAAATACCTTGAAATATTCACTTACAATACTGGCTTTTTGATAGATATGGATATGTATTTTGTGTTGCACTATACCTATTGTTTAATTTCACCATAGGGAAAGTTCTGTTCAGTGCAATTACATATCTATCAATCACACAATGCAGCATGAATGCTAAAAGAATTTAATTGAAACTTTTTTCAAAATTACTTACTAACTTAAGCATGTATATCATTTATGTCTAATTTCGTGCATTGGTTTATTCGTTGTTATAAATGTTTTGAAACAGAATGCTGATGGTCATAATCTTGTAACGTATGTTACCATTTGTGTGAAACAAGTAAAAACTATCTCAAATGCACTTCAGTGTCAATACTGTAGCCATTTAAATCAAAATCAATGTTTCTCTTTGATCAAGGTGGATTTTTTTTGTTTTACTGTATGTTTTTCTAATTGTTCGTCTGGAATGTTGGCCAAGTGGTTAGAATAAAACTTAATGGTTAGTAGAAGAGTTTTGTACTTGTGCACATGAGTATATGAGTATAATATGAGAGTTATGCCCAAGAACCATGAGTATATTAATTAGAATGGGCATTCTTCAATTCTTTTCTCTACTTTAACACAAACTGCATGTACATATATATTGAAAGTCATCCAGCAATGTCAAACAGGAATGAAAATAGAATGTTAAATCACCAGCCATTTACACATAAACACCTATAAAGCCATTATAAGCATGTGACTTATAGACTTATCATGCAATTTTCTTATTTTTATGAATCAAATCTTGGGTTGTAAATGAATGAGGGCTTGACATTGATGAAATCCTATTGCTTAAGAAATTTATCATATTTATCATAATTCTTTTATTGTTTCAGAATGTAAGATATAAAAGAAGGGCTAATTCTATCTAAGATATGTTTCTTTCTGCATAAAAAGTGCTTGTAGTTTGTTATATATAAACTATAAATAAACCTAATGGTATTTACCGTGTCTATTTTTAGAATTAGTCTGGGAATTTTCCAGTTACCTTGACTAATAGGTAAATGTATGTAGAAGATTTTAGATCTTTCTAGAAAGGCCTTTTAGAAAGTGATTCAGACTCTAGAGTATTCTTATGTTCTATGCTATTCCAGATTGTTCTATAGTATTATATAAAGGGGTTCCTACAGCATTCTTGGTTCACTTGATTTAGACTATTGGTTTCATTTAGTAGTACTGTGTTAAACTAAAAGGGGATTTCTCGTTATCTTAAAAGTGTGTTTAAAAGCGTGTTTAATTTCAAATTCGGATATTATTGGACTTATTATTTGTGGACCAGGAACTTAAATAAATTGGATCTAAAATTAAAAACTTTAGGATTAAACATTCAAGGTATTGTAATTTGTTTTTGTATTAGTTTCATATTGTCAATAATTCTATTATTATTGTCAATAAATATTGTTAATTGTAAAGTTTGTTGCTGGCTTCTTTGTTCTTGTTACATTGGCACGTAACAATTGGGGGCTCGTCTCGAGATATGAACATCAGACAAACAAACAAAACAAAACAAATCAAACAAATTCTTTATTTAAATCTGCTGTTCAAAATTATTTAAGAAATTAATTTCATATTTCAATTTTGATAAATCTAGAGTGCACTTTCACTATTATTTATCGAAATCTTACATTCTTATTTGAATACAGCAACAAGCTACCATATCTTTTGACTTAAAAAAAATTTACGCACGAACCTTCCGTGGAGTTATTGAATTTGGGCAAAAAGCCTGATTTGCTCAATCTTGCCAAGCATTATGAATTAAAAGAAGTCAAGTCCTCATTGCAAAAGCATGAAATTAAGAATATTTTGGTTCAATATTTTGTTGATGAGGACATTTTTGATGAAAAGGCTCTGTCTCTCATTGTTGATGTTCCATCAGTTTCAAGCTCAAGAGAGCTTGAACTGTTGAAACTTCAACAAAGGGAGAAGGAATTGGATATAGAAAGAGAGAGAGAAGAGAGAAAATTACAGGAAAAACAATTCGAAATTGAAGAGAAGGAAAGAGAAAGACAATTTCAAAGGGAAAAGGAAGAAATTGAAAGAGAAAGAGCACAAAGAGAAATTGAAGAAAAAGAAAGAGAAAGGCAATTTCAAAGAGAAGAAAGAGAACGAGAAGAAGAGAGAGCAGAGAGAGAGAGCGAGAAAAAGAACGAGAATTTCAATTACGATTAAAAGAATTAGAAATACAAGATAGAGCAAATCAGCCCAGATATATGTATAATGACCATTTTGATGTATCAAAACATTTTAGGCTTGTTCCTCAATTTCAAGAAAAAGAAGTTGATACATATTTCGAACATTTTGAAAAAGTTGCAAATAACTTGAAATGGCCAAAGGAGCAATGGACCTTACTTCTCCAAAGTGTCTTAGTAGGAAAAGCTCGCAATATTTATTCGCAACTTAGAACAGAACAAAGCAATGATTATGATACTGTAAAAGAACTCATTCTCAAAGGTTATGAGCTGGTTCCAGAAGCATACAGACAACAATTTAGAAGTTGTAGAAAAGAATCTGGCCAGACTCACGTTGAATTTGCAAGAAAAGAAGAAAAATTATTTGACAGATGGTGCTATTCTAAGAAAATAGACCAAAATTATGATAATCTTAGACAACTTATATTAATTGAACAATTCAAAAATTGCATTCAATCTGACATTAAGTCACATTTAGATGAAAAAAATGTTGAAACTATACATGAAGCAGCTCGCTTAGCTGATGATTACTACCTTACACACAAAAATTCTTTTGTTAATAAAGCAAAACCTGCTTCCTCACATCCTCAAAATAAATCTATGTCTGGTGATTCATCTAGCATGTCTAGTCAATCGAATTCACCTAAACCAAAGTCTACCGGTGAAACCAATGTTCAAAATCCCTTATCTTGAGTACATTGTAGTTATTGTAAAAAATCAGGTCACCTTATTTCAGAATGTTTTAGGTTAAAAAGGAAGAAGGAACTGAGTGCAGCCAAACCTACAGGGCTCACCAGCCTTCAGCCTAAATCACAGCCTTCTTTTGAGTTAAATTCAATTGTTAAGGCAGAACCAAATTCTGATTCCTGTATGGAGATTTTTTAACCGTTCATGTTGGATGGTTTTGTATCACTTTCAGGTGATATGTGCCCACCTACCCCTATTAAAATTTTAAGAGACACAGGAGCTTCTCAATCTCTTATTTTAGCAGATGTTCTGCCTTTTTCTGAGAAGACTTCGTCTGGTACTAGTGTCCTTATTCAGGGTGTAGAGTGTGGTGTTATTAATGTTCCTCTTCATAAGGTTAATTTGTCCTCAGATTTGGTTACTGGTTCTGTGGTTGTTGGTGTTAAACATTCTTTACCATTTAAAGGTGTACATTTATTGCTAGGTAATGACTTAGCTGGAGATAAGGTTGCTGTTAATCCTCTTGTAACTGACACACCTAATGTAGGTCAAACAGATGATCCTATTTTGCAGGAAATACCTGATTTGTACCCTTCATGTGCAGTAACTCGGGGTATGGCTAAAAAAGCTTCATTGAAAAATTCAAATGATATTGACTTAACTGATACTTTTGTTGGTCAATATTTCAATGACGAGATTAACAAGAGCCATGTTGGACATGGGCATAAGTCCCCTACCGGCTTTGTTTGTCTCAATGTTTTCCCACGCCAATTCTATCAGGGACATCAAAACCAGGTCTTGTTAAAGGGTTAAACAAGACTTACATGAGTTGTTATCTCTGCTGTGCCCACTATACAATTCATGGAAGCAATAGACAGATGCAAGAAATAGTATCAATAACAGTTACCTTGTCTGATCCAAGATGTTTTTCTTCAGTCTTGTTGGTAAGAAATGAGAACTTTCACTGGAGGTGATTAATACTGCTGCATCACCACCCTGACTAACATGGCTTATATTTTTTTTTTACATTTTAAAACAGGTTTCATCAAGTTAGCTTGCTTAGTTATTAAATTATTGCAGGATCCATTTTTTGCCATATTTTCACTATTTCTGTTACCATAGCAACCACACTTTTTGTCAAAGAACAAAGATAAAATGATGTGCATAATCTACACATTGCCATCTAGTCATATACCAAGTCTCATCAAATTAGCTTGCTTACTTATTAACTTATCGCAGGATCCAATATTTTTTGCCATATTTTCACTATTTCCGTAACCATAGCAACAACAATTTTAGTCTAAAAACAAAAATAAAATGATGTGCATAATCTACACATTGCCATATAGTCATATACCAAGTCTCATCAAACTAGCTTGCTTAGTTATTATCTTATCGCAGGATCCCATTTTTGGCCATATTTTCACTATTTCTGTAACCATAGCAACCTCAATTTAAGTCGAAAAACAAAAATAAAATGATGTGCATAATCTACACATTGCCATCTAGTCATATACCAACTTTCATCAAAAACGCTTGCTTAGTTATTAAGTTATCGCGAGATCAAGATTTGAGCGGACAGACAGACGGACGGACAGACGGACGGACGGACGGACAGACGGAGGGCAAACCTATAGTCCCCTCCGGTGTGAACACCGGTAGGGGACTAAAAAGTCTTTTAATCTTAGTCTGCCTGATACTCAGAGAGACTCGTCAAAATTTTGTCAGTCATCTCCAAGGTCAAATGACCAAGGTCATGAAACGCATTCAAAGTCAAAGTTAATCCAGGAACAGCAAAATGATCCTGAGATTTCAAAGTTATTTGATAGGGCATTACCAGAAAAAGAAATGTCTCAGAATCCTGTTTGTTACTATAAAAAGAATGGTATTCTGATGAGAAAATGGCGACCATTTGATGTCCCAGCTGATGATGATTGGGCTGTTCATCACCAAATTGTTGTTCCAAAGTCATATCCCCGTGAAATACTTAGTATAGCCCATGAAAGTCCAATGTCTGGTCATTTAGACTTATCACAAGATTATGACTCATTTCTTTTGGCCTGGACTTAAATCGGACGTTTCCGAATATTGTAAAAGTTGCCACACTTGTCAAATGGTAGGGAAACCTAACAAAGTTATTCCAAAAGCAAGGTTACAACCCATTCCAGCTTTTGATGAACCTTTCAGTCGAATAATAATAGACTGCGTTGGTCCTTTACCAAAAACTAAGTCAGGTTCTGAATATTTGTTGACAATTATGTGTGCTTCTACTCGCTTCCCAGAAGCAATTCCTTTAAGAAACATTAAGGCAAAGTCAATCATTAAGGCTCTTATCAAGTTCTTTACTTTTGTTGGCCTTCCAAACTCAGTTCAGTCTGATCAAGGATCAAACTTCATGTCAGGCATATTCCAACAGGTTATGCATGAATTAGGTATCAAGCAATATCTGTCATCTGCTTGTCACCCTGAAAGTCAAGGTGCTTTAGAAAGATTTCATCAGACCCTAAAAAATTTGATAAGGTCATATTGTTTTGATACTGAGAAAAATTGGGATGAAGGTATTCATTTGCTATCATTTGCAGTCAGAGAATCTGTTCAAGAATCTCTTGGCTTTAGCCCCTTTGAGTTAGTTTTTGGTCATTCTGTTCGTGGGCCATTAACACTCTTAAAAGAGAAATTTCTTGCTGATGATGAAACACCCTTGAACTTGTTACAGTATGTTTCTGACTTCAGAAATAAACTGTCTAGGGCATGTGAGGTTGCTAGGTCAAATCTTAAATCATCTCAGAGCAAAATGAAGGCAAGATATGACAAGCATAGTGTTGATAAGAAATTTGAACCAGGTGAAAAAGTCCTTGCTCTTTTGCCAATACCTGGCCGACCCTTACAGGCAAGATATTATGGCCCGTATACTATTGATAAGAATACAAGTGATTTGAATTATATTATCAATACTCCTGGAAGGCGTAAAAATAAACAAATGTGTCATGTGAATATGTTAAAAAAGTATTTTGACAGAGATAGCTCTATTTCAAAACCAGTTACAGTTGTAAACACTGTCCCACAAGAATCAAATTTAATTGAATCAGAAGTTAGTTCAGACTTTAGTGAAAAATCTGTTCCTGGTCCACCTAAACTTGAGAACTCTGAAATACTAAAGAATCTTGACGACAAACTTTGACATTTGGAGCCATCTCAACGAGAAGAGCTGAAACAGTTGATTAATGAATATAAACACTTGTTTCCTGACATCCCCACAAGAACTGATAAAATATATCATGATGTCATTGTGGAAGATTCTCAACCAATAAAACAACATCCTTATAGAATGAATCCAGTGAAACAAAAAGCCCTTCAAGATGAAGTGAATTACTTATTGGAGAATGACTTTATTGAACCCAGCCAAAGTAATTACAGTTCACCAGGTATATTAGTTCCAAAGCCAAATGGAACATACAGAATGTGTACTGACTATCGAAAAGTGAACTCTGTGACAAAAACTGACTCTTTTCCAATACCAAGAATTGATGACTGTATTGACAAAGTCGGTAATTCTAAATATGTCACCAAATTTGACCTTCTCAAAGGATTCTGGCAAGTTCCGCTCACTGATAGGGCTAAAGAAGTATCAGCATTTGCTACTCCAACTGGTCTGTACCAGTACAAAGTTATGCCGTTTGGGATGAAAAATTCTCCTGCGACGTTTCAGCGGCTTGTAAATATGGTTATAGCTGGCTTAGATGGCTGTGACACATACATCAACGACGTCATCATCTACACAGACACATGGAGTGACCATATTCAAAGAATCAAACAATTCTTCGACCGTCTCAGTGATGCAAAATTGAATGTTAATCTGGGAAAAACAGAATTTCGTCATGCTACTGTTACTTTTTTAGGACATCTTGTGGGACAGGGACAAGTTAAACCTTTAGAATCTAAGGTCAATGCTATCTCTGAGTTTCCTGTGCCTGCTACTAAAAAGCAACTGATGCGATTTCTTGGTATGGCTGGCTACTATAGAAAGTTTTGTAAGAATTTTTCTTTAATAGCTGAACCTTTAACAAATTTATTAAAGAAAAATGTTAAGTTCAAATGGAATGATAACTGTCAAGTTGCCTTTGATCGCTTAAAAGCCATACTAAAGAGCACACCAGTTCTTTTAACACCTGATTTTGACAAATGTTTCAAATTAGCTGTTGATGCAAGTGATGTTGGTATTGGTGCTGTTCTTTTGCAAGAAGACGATGATGGTATAGATCATCCAGTTTGTTATTATTCTAAAAAATTAAACAAACATCAGAAAAACTACTCCACCATTGAAAAGGAATGTCTTGCTCTGATTTTGGCAATCCAACATTTTGAAGTTTATTTAACATCTGCAACTTCTCCTATAGTTGTATTCAGTGACCACAATCCCTTAAGTTTTCTTCACAAACTTAAGAGTAAGAACCAAAGATTATTGATTATATTCAAGAATTCAAGATTATATTCAAGAATTTGATCTTGATGTAAGACACATTAAAGGAAAAGACAACATTATACCAGATGCTCTGTGAAGAGTCTAAAATTTTGAATTGTCTTATCTTTAATAAAACATTGAATTTAACAGTTACATTTCACTGTATTTTTTGTATATATGTATGTATGTTTGCATATATAACTCTTTTTCGATTCTTTTGATGAAAATTGTTTGTATTTTCATGCTATTTGTGCTGAAATGTTTCAACAAATCATGATATTATCAATTGTGTAAAGTATATTATCATTGTATATGCTAAAGATAATTCAAAAAGAAAGATTTATTTCATAAACCTTTCTTTTTTCTTTCAAGGGGGAAAGTGTTATATATAAACTATGAATAAACCTAATGGTATTTACCGTGTCTATTTTTAGAATTAGTCTGGGAATTTTCCAATTACCTTGACTAATAGGTAAATGTATGTAGAAGATTTTAGATCTTTCTAGAAAGGCCTTTTAGAAAGTGATTCAGACTCTAGAGTATTCTTATGTTCTATGCTATTCCAGATTGTTCTATAGTATTATATAAAGGGGTTCCTACAGCATTCTTGGTTCACTTGATTTAGACTATTGGTTTCATTTAGTAGTACTGTGTTAAACTAAAAGGGGATTTCTCGTTATCTTAAAAGTGTGTTTAAAAGTGTGTTTAATTTTAAATTCGGATATTATTGGACTTATTATTTGTGGACCAGGAACTTAAATAAATTGGATCTAAAATTAAAAACTTTAGGATTAAACATTCAAGGTATTGTAATTTGTTTTTGAATTAGTTTCATATTGTCAATAATTCTGTTATTATTGTCAATAAATATTGTTAATTGTAAAGTTTGTTGCTGGCTTCTTTGTTCTTGTTACATTGGCACGTAACAAGTTTGTATCTAGTTCAAAGTTAAAGCATTTATTAAGCATCTTCGTTTTACTAATATCTTTACTTTTGTAAGAACTTATCATGTTCAAAAGAATTGCAACTGGTGTGCATCTAATTGTCCTTTGGAAGCAGCAATTATGCTTGATTTTTTAAAAAAAAAGGTCTTATAATGTAACATATATTACTCTCTTTGATAGCTAAATCAAAATGTATATGGCAATGTTCTATTCATTTGAACATAATATGGTCAAACTCATGTAAATTTCCAGTATTAAACTGAATTGCGCAGTTTCTTAAAACTAGAAAGCCATGAATGGCTTGAGTCGCTCCACAGGCTTGAAATTCTTGAAATAGCAAATCTAAGGTTTGACTAGATTTTAAGATATTTTGGGTTCTACTGATGTTGACATGCTTTTCAAAGATTCCACTATATAAAATAAAGAGAAATGACCTCTGCCCATAAAAGACATATTTTTCATCCAATGGCAATAATTTTTCGCTGCATGAAAAAAGTTCACCCAAGGATCATTCCAGTGAAATTGGGTTGATATCCATCAATTACATTCTGTGAAAATGACTTTTAAAGTTTCCACTATATATAATAAAGAGAAATGACCTCCGCCAATATAATACATATTTTTCAGCCAATCACAATAATTTTTTGGTAGACTGATAAAGGTTCACTCAAGGATCATTCCAGTGAAATTTGGTTGATATCCATCAATTATATTCTGAGAAAATGATTTTCAAAGTTTCCACTATATAACATATAGAGAAATGACCTCCGCCCATAAAATGCATATTTTTCATCCGATCACAATAATTTTTGGTAGACTGATAAAGGGTCACCCAAGGATCATTTATGTAAAATTTGGTTGATATCTATCAGTTAGATTCTGAGAAAATGATTTTCAAAGTTTCCACTATATAACATATAGAGAAATGACCTCCGCCCATAAAATGCATATTTTTTATCTGATCACAATAATTTTTGGTAGACTGATACAGGGTCACCCAAGGATCATTCATGTAAAATTTAATTGGTATCCATTCATTAGATTCTGAGAAAATTCACTTTTTACCATATATGGAAATTAGCCACGCCCATTAAATCCATGTTTTTCATTGGATCAAAATTTCTTGAACAACTTTGAAAGAGGGTCACCCAAGGATCATTCCTGTGAAGTTTGGTTGAAATTCATCCAGTAGTTTCTGAGGAGAAGATTTTTAAAGAAAAAGTTTACGACCGGACGCACGGACGGACGGACGGACGGACACACGACGGACACAACGCCATGACAATAGCCCCAGTGGCTTTCAGCCAGTGGAGCTAAAAACTAGGATTTCGTGCAATGTACTTTGCATTCAAATGGAAACAATAGAGAGCTAAATGCCTCAAGGAATTTCCAGGCCATTTTAACAGTATGGCACTCTTATCGAGATGGCTTATCCACCTAACAATGAATTCCTTTTATTTATCGTACACATCATTCCATTTATCACATCATCCTTTTAAAGCCTCTAGTTGCTTATACAACAAAGATGAGTGATAATCAACTTGTTTGTACTGGCTGATGAAACCTAGTAACTGTGATATGGAGTCAAATGCGCTACCAAATTCAATGTGCTAGCAACTGGGCTTTGATCATGATCAATTCTAAGAAATATTTTTAACTTTTCTGTACTAAATGGATAGAAATATAGCTGAAAAATATGGCAGGAACAGCTTTTTTTTATCTATTTGGTCATCATTTTTCACAATGAAAACTGTCTCTTATCATCAGATGTAACGTATATAACTTGTGTTTTATCCTAAAAAAGTGAAAAAGTCTCAAACATAGAAGAAACCATGAGCTGCCTCAACATCGTATTTGAAAGCTGCCTCAACATTGTGTTTGGTGCATTTCCTTAAACTATGATAGCGGCTCAATAATAATTATACCTATGATTAAATGGTAATGGTATTTTTCATGCTTTTAAAAATTAAAACCACAATGATTCTTGAAATGATTAAAATATATATACCTTAAAAATACTTTAAACAGTTATGGTTTTGTTGATTTAGACAATGAGGGATTTAACAACAATTGCAATCAGACGATATATGAATAAGCCTATGATAATTGATGGGTACATTGGTAGCTTTAGAGTAACGTATTTTGCAAATAGCTTGATGGCCAGATGCATAAAAAAATTAAATTCTTCAAAAGACAAGAAGCTTATAGAAAAACACAGTAAACAAAATATTCAGTAGAGGATTGATGAATATAACATTTCTTTTGAATATATTAAATTGAAATTTAAATGTAACGTATTTTGCTCCCATGCATTGCTTGTAATGATTATATTTTTCAAGTCATAATATAAATTGGCTTCAAATACCTTCAGAATCACAAATATCACTAACAAAACACAAAATCATTTATTTTTTTACTAAATTATAGGTAATTTCTATAATAAGACATACAACTAAAATTGTTATTTGAAAACAAGAGGGCCATAGTGGCCCTTAATCGCTCACCTGAATGAATTGTCTAAAATTTTCAAAAGAAGAATGAGAAATAGAATGATGAATGACTGAGCTAAACAAAGCTGTTGCTTCTATACAACTTGAGAATCCCTTTTTTACAATTTTAAGGTTGACTAACAAGGATTTTTATAATTGATTTCATGACCTATTTTTTAACCCCAGATGACCCAATTTTGATCTCATCTGAGATTTCATCTAGACAATCATTCTGACCAAATTTCAGGTTGATTGACCAAAAATTGTGGCCTCTAGAGTGCATACAAGGTATTTCTTAGATTTGACCCAGTGACCTAGTTTTTGACCCCAGTTGACCCAATTTCGAACTTGTCCAAGATTTCATCAAAACAATCATTCTGACGAAGATTCAGGTTGATCTGGCAATAAACGTGGCCACTAGAGTGCCTTCAAGGTTTTTCTAAGATTTGACCCTGTGACCTAGTTTTTGACCCCAGTTGACCAAATTTCAAACTCGTCCGAGATTTCATCAAGACAATCATTCTGACCAAAATTCAGGTTGATCCGGCAAAAAATGTGGCCTCTAGAGTGCATACAAGGTTTTTCTTAGATTTGACCCCGTGACCTAGTTTTTGACCCCAGTTGACCCAATTTTGAACTCATACAAGATTTCATCAAGACAATCATTCTGACCAAAATTCAGCTTGATCGGGCAATAAACTGAGCCACAAGAGTGCCTTCAAGGTTTTTCTAAGATTTGACCCTGTGACCTAGTTTTTGACCCCAGTTGACCCAATTTCGAACTTGTCATAGATTTCATTAGAACAATCATTCTGACCAAATTTCAGGTTGATTGGGCAAAAAAATGTGGCCTCTAGAGTGCATACAAGGTTTTTCTGAGATTTGACACTGTGACCTAGTTTTTGACCCCAGTTGACCCAATTTCCAACTTGCCCGAGATTTCATCAAGACAATCATTTTGACCAAAATTCAGGTTGATCTGGCAAAAAATGTGGCCTCTAGAGTGCCTACAAGGTTTTTCTTAGATTTGACCTTGTGACCTAGTTTTTGACCCCAGTTGACCCAATTTCGAACTCAGCCGAGATTTTATCAAGACAATCATTCTGACCAAAATTCAGGTTGATCCGGCAAAAAATGTGGCCTCTAGAGTGCATACAAGGTTTTTCCTAGATTTGACCCCGTGACCTAGTTTTTGACCCTGGTTGACCCAATTTCGAACTCATTCAAGATTTCATCAAGACAATCATTCTGACCAAAATTCAGCTTGATCGGGCAATAAACGGAGCCACAAGAGTGCCTACAAGGTTTTACTAAGATTTGACCCTGTGACCTAGTTTTTGACCCCAGTTGACCCAATTTCTAACTTGTCCAAGATTTCATCAAAACAATCATTCTGACCAAAATTCAGCTTGATTGGGCAAAAAATGTGGCCTCTAGAGTGCATACAAGGTTTTTCTTAGATTTGATACTGTGACCTAGTGTTTGACCCCAGTTGACCCAATTTCGAACTTGCCCAATATTTCATCAAGACAATCATTCTGACCAAATTTCAGGTTAATCTGGCAAAAATGTGGCCTCTAGAGTGCCTACAAGGTTTTTCTTAGATTTGACCCTGTGACCTAGTTTTTGACCCCAGTTGACCCAATTACGAATTTGTCTGAGATTTCATCAAGGCAATCATTCTGACCAAAATTCAGGTTGATCCGGCAAAAAATGTGGCCTCTAGAGTGCATACAAGGTTTTTCTTAGATTTGACCTTGTGACCTAGTTTTTGACCCCAGTTGACCCAATTTCGAACTCGTCCGAGATTTTATCAAGACAATCATTCTGACCAAAATTCAGCTTGATGGGGCAAAAAAATGTGGCCTCTAGAGTGCATACAAGGTTTTTCTGAGATTTGACACTGTGACCTAGTTTTTGACCCCAGTTGACCCAATTTCCAACTTGCCCGAGATTTCATCAAGACAATCATTTTGACCAAAATTCAGGTTGATCTGGCAAAAAATGTGGCCTCTAGAGTGCCTACAAGGTTTTTTCTTAGATTTGACCTTGTGACCTAGTTTTTGACCCCAGTTGACCCAATTTCGAACTCGTCCGAGATTTTATCAAGACAATCATTCTGACCAAAATTCAGGTTGATCCGGCAAAAAATGTGGCCTCTAGAGTGCATACAAGGTTTTTCCTAGATTTGACCCCGTGACCTAGTTTTTGACCCTGGTTGACCCAATTTCGAACTCATTCAAGATTTCATCAAGACAATCATTCTGACCAAAATTCAGCTTGATCGGGCAATAAACGGAGCCACAAGAGTGCCTACAAGGTTTTACTAAGATTTGACCCTGTGACCTAGTTTTTGACCCCAGTTGACCCAATTTCTAACTTGTCCAAGATTTCATCAAAACAATCATTCTGACCAAAATTCAGCTTGATTGGGCAAAAAATGTGGCCTCTAGAGTGCATACAAGGTTTTTCTTAGATTTGACACTGTGACCTAGTGTTTGACCCCAGTTGACCCAATTTCGAACTTGCCCAATATTTCATCAAGACAATCATTCTGACCAAATTTCAGGTTGATCTGGCAAAAATTTGGCCTCTAGAGTGCCTACAAGGTTTTTCTTAGATTTGACCCTGTGACCTAGTTTTTGACCCCAGTTGACCCAATTACGAATTTGTCCGAGATTTCATCAAGGCAATCATTCTGACCAAAATTCAGGTTGATCCGGCAAAAAATGTGGCCTCTAGAGTGCATACAAGGTTTTTCTTAGATTTGACCTTGTGACCTAGTTTTTGACCCCAGTTGACCCAATTTCGAACTCGTCCGAGATTTTATCAAGACAATCATTCTGACCAAAATTCAGGTTGATCGGGCAAAAAATGTGGCCACTAGAGTGCATACAAGGTTTTTCTTAGATTTGACCCCGTGACCTAGTTTTTGACCCCAGTTGACCCAATTTCGAACTCGTCCGAGCTTTCATCAAGACAATCATTCTGACCAAAATTCAGGTTGATCCGGCAAAAAATGTGGCCTCTAGAGTGCATACAAGGCAAATGTTTACGACGGACATCGCACGACGGACGACGGACGACGGACATCCACCTAACCACAATAGCTCACCATGAGCACTTTGTGCTCAGGTGAGCTAAAAATATGGGTTGGTTTCTTTAAAGTAACGTATCTCGCATTGGCCCCAGTGGCCAGACTGCTAACATGTTTCAAAATGTTCCATATTGCATAGGCTTCTAGAAAAGCATTGTTAACAATCTTCCCAATGGGGCAGATATGGAAAAATCATTTCTATCTATGTGCCTTTCTTTGAAATTCAAAAGTAACGTATTTTACTTCCATATCATGTCTTCAAGGGGGATTTATTTACAAAGCATTACTATGAATTTGCTCTACATACATTCAGCAACATAAATTTTGGTATTAAAAGATCACTACTGGTAATTTTGACTCATCTTTTCACTATACAAACCTAAAATCTTGTCTTGAAAATTTGATGGGTAATTTACTTTGAGGTAACGTATCTCACTAACGCCCCACTTGTCAGAGTGCTAACAAGTCTCAAAATGTTCTATTTACCATGGGCTATCAAACAGACACTGTTAACAAAATTCCCAGTGAGACAGGGATAGACATTATATTTCTATATTCATAGTTTTCTATGAAATTTAAGGGTAACGTATTTTACGGCGATATCACGACTCTTAAGATGACCAGATTTTTCAAAAAAATCCACCAATAGGCCCTACAGTTAATCAGCAACACAAATATATGTATTAGAAGTCAACTTTTTGTCTTTTTGACTTCAATTTTTTTGGTACTCTTTTAAAATTCATTTTCAAAATTTTGTGGGGTGTGCTACTTTAAAGTAACGCATCTTACAAAAGCCCCACTCGCCAGAGTGCTAACATGTCTCAAAATGTTCTACATACCATGGACTTTCAGAAAAATATGGTCTACAAAATTCCCCCTGGGGGGGGGGAACAAAACCCATTCTGGCTCATGGATTAATGAGGAAGTTCGTTGAAAATATTTTGAGTTTTTTTTTAATATGTCTCAGAGCTACAGGATTTTCTCTCTTTTTTTTAAGGGTTTTTCTTGTTTTTTCTTTGTGCAAATCTTAGCCTTGAAAACTATCATGTGGACTAACTTTATGTTAATGATTGTCAAGAGAAAAAAGAAAGGGACAAATTCTTTGTAATAACCCCAAATAAGCTCCCTCAATTAGATGCACGAATCCAATGAGAAACTCTAGTCAGAATGAGACTGGCAACACCAGAGTACTTAAGAGTAAATTTGACAACTATGATTATTTTTGTTTAGTTTACATTAGATAACATACCTATGCAATGGAAAATCAATTTATTATTTGGATTTTAACTTTAAATCAATGTACACACTGGTGTTATTATTAAGATGCACAAATCTAGGAGAAAAGAGAATATTCATTTGAATTGTCTTGCCAAGACAATTCAAATGAGTACCCACAAAATAAGGTTTCAGTAATAAGTAAATATCTTAGAATTGGTTTGTCTCCCTTATCTGCACATCTTATCTGTACCTCTAGTTCCAGTAAAGGAAATGTTTGCCCACAAATCAAACAATTTCTTTCAGAAATCTGAAGGGATGGGGTGGATGTTTATATGTGTGTCTCTCTATTGTGACCTAGCTGGCACATAACTCTCATTTCAATATTTCATAAGAAATCTACATAAAAGTATGAGGGCTATTTATTATAAGGTCTATTGTGTGATCAAAATAACATAATGACTTGTGGTGAAGATGTAGTGACATTTAGAACACCATTATATCTTATGAAATGATGCTTTCATTTCAAGGTTTTCTTAATCAGAATTTAGGGTGCATAGAAAACCGAATTACACCTGAATCCAAATTACAACGAATTACCGTTTACGCCAAATTTCACTGAATTGTATAACAACAAGAGGACCATGATGGTCCTAGAGCTCTCATCTGAGTCTCTTTGACCCCTTGGGCATCACATTGATTAAATAGGCAGATGTCAAAAAGGAGATAGTTTCTACATAAGATCAATACTATGGAATGTTTTCAGCCAAGAGCAAGATGAATTTTCCTTTTCACTCTTTGATTCTATGTAAAAAGGGATGTGCCCAGGTGGAGCCAAAATGCGACCCCAGGAGGTTGATATGAACAAACTTGGAAGAGGTCCACTAGATGAAGCTACATACTAAATATGAAAGTTGTCTGCCTTCTGGGTTCAATGAAGAAGATTTTTGAAGATTTTCCTATTTTCAGCCATCTTGCTCAGATGAGCTCAAAGGGGTGTGCCTGGGTCGAGCCCAAATATGACCCCAGGGTCCTGATATGATCAAACTTTGTAGGGGCCCACTAAATGATGCTATATACAGAAAGAGCAATTGTGGCTGTGTGCCCTCTGGTTTCAGAAAAGAAGATTTTAAAAGATTTTTGCTTTTTAATTCTATGTAAAAAGGGCTTACCCAGGTGTGACCCCAGGGTCTTAATATGAACAAACTTGGTAGAGGCCAACTAAGTGATGCTGCATACCAAATATTAAAGCCGTCTGCCATCTGGTTTCAGAAAAGAAGATTTTTTAAGATTTTCACTCTTTGATTCAATGTAGCCGCCACCATAGCGCAGTTGGTTAGGCATAAGACTTCCAATCTGGAAGTCGTGGGTTCGATCCCCGGTGGCGGCAAATATCCTTTCCGACGTTTGTCTCTCACCAATGGGTAAATAATCGTAAACCTATGTGAGATAGCAGTCGGAGGCTAGGAAAGGATGTAATGGTAGTACAGGTGAAAGAAATACCAGGAATCCATTGTTAGGTGCTCCGGCCGCCGCGATATAACTGAAATAATGTTGAAAGCGGCGTTAAACTCCATTCAATCAATCAATTGATTCAATGTAAAAAGGGTTGCACCCGATTGGAGCCCAAATTTGACCCAAGGGTCTTGATATGAACAAACTTGGTAGAAGTCCACTAGATGATGCTACTTACCAAATATGAAAGCTGTCTGCCTTCTGCTTTCAGAGAAGAAGATTTTTGAAGATCTATGTACCGCAGATCACCATAATGTATTTGTCATATAAGTTTTCATCTGTCGATATAGAATTATGGACGTTTCGTACCATAACCATTTCGTACCAGACGTTTCGTACCATAGGTGAAGACGTTTCGTACCATAGGCGAAGACGTTTCGTACCATAATAAAAGTCGTTTTGTACCATTCAATTACCATTTCGTACCACAGGATAATCAAAATCACACCATTTTGATACAGAATTCGTACCATATCTGTGGTTTTGGGATGACAGAAAAGAAGTCAAACTTTATTTGATAATACTTCGTTGATATTTTTTTTCATTTTATAAAAGATACATGATACATATTACTCTTAGAAATAGAATACACAAAGCAAATAAATGTACTGAAAAAGTGGGTGGATGAGGATATTTTTTTCTTTTTATTTTTTTATTGTTGAAGCTTTGTTGATAAATTTTAAAAGCCACCTGAATTTCGTAAACTTGTTAGCATATATACCTGAATTTTTTTAAGTTGCGAAACAAGAAGTAAAACAAGAGGCCCAAGAGGGCCTGTATCGCTCCACTGGCTTTAACATAATTAGACTTGCATTAAATGAATCTTTCTTTGAATGAAAACAACACTTTGAAATCTCTTAAGACTTATTCTATATTAATTAACTGGGTATGGCTCACATTGCACCAAAATTCTCAAGTTTCATTGAAATCGGCCCAACCTTCATCAGGAGATGTAGTTCAAAAATTTCGGGCTCAAAGTAAGCCACACCCTGACATGCCAATATTAATGGGCTAATTAATATTTCGCATACAATTTTTGAAAAGGGTCACAGAAGGAACATTCTGGTAAAATTTCATTGAAATCAGCCCAATGATTCAGGAGGAGATGTCCTTCAAAGAATTCGGGCTCCAAATAAGCCCCACCCTGCCACACCCATATTTATGGGCCAATCAAAATTTTGAGAGCAACTTTTGGAAAGGGTCTTCCAAGGTACATTCTGGTAAAGTTTCATTGAAATCGGCCGAATGGTTCAAGAGGAAATGTCGTTCAAAGATTTCGGGTTCAAATAAGCCCCGCCCTGCCACGCCCATATTTGGGGGCCAATCAAAATTTCAGTAACAATTTTTGAGAAGGGTTATCCCAGGAACATTCTAGTAAAAATTGGTTGAAATTGGTCCAGTGGTTCAGGAGGAGATGTCATTCAAAGATTTTGGGCTCAAAATAAGCCCCACCCTGCCACGCCCATATTTGGGGGTCAATCAAAATTTCTTGAACAATTTAGGTAAAGGGTCACCCAAGGAACATCCATGCCAAGTTTCATTGAAATTGGCCCAACGGTTTGGGAGGAGAAGATTTTTAAAGATTTCGAAGTGAAAAAATGCCACGCCCTGCCACGCCCATATTTGGGGGTCAATCAAAATTTCTTTAACAATTTTAGAAGAGGGTCACCCAAGGAACATTTCTACCAAGTTTCATCAAAATCCCCCCATTGGTTTGGGAGGAACAGATGTTTAAAGAAAAAGTTTACGCACGCATGGACGCACGCACGGACGGACGGACGCACGGACGCACGACGGACACACCGCCATGACAATAGCTCGCTGGCCTTCGGCCAGTGGAGCTAAAAAACAACAAAAAAACTCGTAACTAGAACAAAAAAATCATATTGGCTATATTTTATCAAATTGCATAAAAATTGCTATAGTTTTCCGTTTAAAATCTAAAAATATAAATTCTTACTATATACATAGTGCTTATTGAACAAGTTCACATTCATTTCTTGAAATATGTAATTTATTTACAACATGACGATATGCTTCAATTGCTTTAGAACATTGAATACAAAATCCATCATTCTCTTGTAGTCTCAAAAAATGTATCACCAATAAAGTCCCAAAAGCATTTCGTTATTTAAACAATTAATAAACAAGGCTAATAGCTAATCAGTTAACAATTAATGATTGAAGGCAAACACCAAACAATTCATTGTCGATTTGTTAAATTAACAATCTTGTAGCAAACATGAGTCAAACCAACCAATCAACCTGTTCATAATTTGGCTCACTCCTTTAATTAGTAAAAGGCTATAAAAATTATAGGCTCGCAGCACAAGCAAATACAACATTTTCGTGCGATTTTACATGGAAAAAATTCAGTCATATAAGAAATAAACATCTTGAAAATCATTTAGTTAATATTTCCATTTATGTACGAAATTGTCAATGTATGGTACAAAATGGTAAACATATGGTACGAAACGTCTTCGCCTATGGTACGAAATGGTCATGGTATGGTACGAAATGGTAATAAATTTCATGGTACGAAATGGTTATGGTACGAAACGTCTGCATACCGTCGATATATATTTGAAGGGGTCCAGATCCTCAGACCCCTACTCCTAGATCTGTCAATAGAGTAGGCATTTTAACAGCGTTTATATCTTCGATGGCTAGTTTGTTGTGCGCGACAATTGATTACTCATGAGCGTTTTTTTTTTTTTTTCAAGCAGTAAAGAATTAAGATAATGTTATGACAATGGGCGATATACCGTAAAAACAGAGTAAATTAAGAATACTTATATCTTAATACTTACAGGTTAATAAATCATTCACATTTAACTGACTTCTTGATTTGCAGTTTTATTCAATTTTTTTTTCTACTTTCGCTTTCCTTTCCCGCCATATTGTAGACTGGAATATTAGACTGAAATATTTTCTTTCACACTAGACTGGCTGGCCTATCCAATATCATACGTGTTTATATGTTTCCTTCCGTTGTACGAGGGTGAATAATAATAACAGTAATAATAATAATGATGATAATAATAATAATAATAATAATAATAGGGCAAAACCGTAGAATTTCGTACGGGCGTATAAATTCGGACATACTTTTTAATAACAGTTTACGACTGAAAAGTAACGGGTCAGACCCCACCCGATTTTTGGCCATGTTTGTTCTATATAAAATTGCTCAAATTTCAGGTGCTGCAACGTATTCCACAACACTTCTCTTATATATTACGTCATTAGCGCTTTATCTGCATTCATAGATCTATCTTTTGAGACTAAAGAAACTTGGTCAAATCAGGTTATCTTTTGGGCTATTCAAGCGAGAGTAAATGAACCGTCTTTTTCACACCCATGAAGAGGACAGTTAGTTCGGGTACGTCCCCCGTCCCTTATCCGTCCTCCCGGAAAGGAAATCGTGCACAAAAAAGATCGAACCAAGCGTTATATTAAAGAAGAGATTCAAAACTAGCAAAAAATTACATAAATATGCACGTGGATCACTATTCTCTACTTCAAAATGCCATTTTAAAGACGAACTATTTTTTCTTTAAGATCTACTTTTACCATACAAAGATTCCAGTGAGGTCACTCCAACGGCACTGGTCAGCGTTCTTATCAACTATTTCTATACATTCTGAGATATCTGATAGATATGTTGGTGGAAATAAAACTTTTTGAAGTTACAAACCCCTGGCTATCTTCCTAATTGAACTGACATTCATACATTCATGGCTGACAGTAATCATAGTAGAATCGGTCGTCGGTTAAAA
This sequence comes from Fragum whitleyi, assembly GCA_948146395.1. Lineage (NCBI taxonomy): Eukaryota > Metazoa > Mollusca > Bivalvia > Cardiida > Cardiidae > Fragum > Fragum whitleyi. The sequence goes on from OX411545.1 coordinate 37,453,432, forward strand.
AATAAATTTAGGTATGGATTGACGAGAATTGACTGTAAAACTGATATTATTCGATTAATTTATCAAAGATATAAACGATTTTAACAAAATAATCAACTCTTATTTGCTCCAAACCGTAATATAGCTTTTTTCGAAGTGTCCGAATTTCCACTTTCAATTTTCTGTAGAAGTAAAAATTCGGACTATACAATTTGTATACTTTGAAAACCAAGTAATATCAATATATCCCCTTATATCTGTTTTTTCTTTGAATACATCTGAATTTAAAACACGTTAAGACATTTCACGTCTGTTTCTGTTGACATAATCATTTGTCTGTATTTTATTAGAAATATCTGCCAATATTCTACATCAAAGTTGATGAATAAATAAAGTATATAGTCATAGCATTCCTGAATTGAAGTTTAAAAGCTTCGTATTAACATTCTTCGTTTAAAATAACAGAATCCCTGTCCCCTAAATATTGATATTCCTAAATTGTCCGAATTTCACCCTTTGACAATACACATGTCCGAGTTTTACCGCTTGCATGTCCATATTTTTCCATCCCCGTCCGAATATGCCCCTTTCATAGTACTCTCAAACTTCTCGTTTTTACAGCGTTTTCGTCATCATTTTCTTCACAATCTAAGGATAAAATGCAAGTTTAATGACCGCTCGAGTGATGAGAATACGGCTAATGTCCGCCGAGTTTCCACCCATTGCTTCAGAATCAAGTCTGAAATAAGGTTGGTAAAAAACGTCCGAATTTACCCGGTTTCCCCATAACTAATAAAATCCAATCTCATTAAAATCAGATCCACCATATTGCCTACCGCTACGCCCCTGCCAACCCCTACGTAACGGAGAGATAGCGCAGTGGTTTCGTAGAGATGATTTTAATGAGATTGAATAAAATCAAGCGCTGAAAGCACTGGAGGTGGACGTTTCTGGTTGCATTGTGGTGAAAATATCCAATCCGCTATTCGCGGGACCGCTATAGGCAGGTCTAATGCTATGGAAAATACATCAAATCTTCAGATGTAGACAATGTATGCATGTCCAAAAATGGCCCTTTATTGCTTGAAGTTGTCTGGAGAATCAATGTCGTGACTCCGTACATCACGGACGGTATCTGACGTCATTTGGTCTCCGTGCCCGTTAAAGCGCAAAACCTCCCGAGAAAGGCACTGGCTATTTCCCCTTGGGGTATACCATCTCGGAAGGTATTGCTCTTTAATATCCACGGCGGGAGACTTCTTTGCGAATGCGATCGTTTTCCGTTACCCATGCAATACAAGAAAGAAGAAAACAAACCGAAGTGTAAATAACAAAAAAGTACGAAACGTAGACCGCGCGTCGTGCAAATTAATATCCGTCACAGCCCCCGCAACGGCATTTAAATCGGCGGAAGTATGCCTTAACTCAATTGTATTTGAGTTGCCTAAATATACGATAAGGCGTTTGTCTGTATTAGACGACGTAAGGATATATAAGTTAACAAAACGAGACATATTATATTCTCGAAATATAAGCGGAGAACCCCTCAACGTGGACCTGAAGACTTTTAATTTTAGCTTTCCTTAAGTTATTTCTAAGAAAACACCGCGGACTGAGTTAATAATCGAATTTAGATGTTTGTGATTAAAATGTCCTAACTCCCTGTATAGCTTTATCTGAGTAGCCACAACCCGAAAAAAAAACCCGCAAAATTTCTGAAAAGTGTACAGGATTGATAACCGAAGACGATTCGCCTAAAAAACATTGCACTTGTGCCTCCGTTGGGCGTTTCTCCCCCCAAAAAACTTTGAAAGAGCCAATGTCCCCCTTCTGTGTAAACACATCTTATACGGTAATTCGTGTTAGGCGGAGTAGGCTACCAGTTATATATAGAATACATGTACATTTTCGATAGCAGACGACGTAGTTTAATTAGTTCTAGAAAGATATTAAAATATTCAATTTGTTATTGGAAGACCACTCAACTGTGAACAAATGACATATTTTAGGCTCCTTTCGTAGTAAAAGTGTTATAACAACGGAGAGTGTCAAAATTTGACTTTTATGTGTTCGTGATCAGAGTGTCCTAACTCGCTAAAGTAATACAAACGATTTACGACCTTATTATCACAATCCCTAAAACAGCAAAAATCCTGGAAATGTTCGGGATTGTTCACCGAGGTGATCAAGACCCAAGAATTTCTGCATTAGTGAGGAATCTTCCTGAATCCGAGCGTGTAAAAGCGAGCTATCAGTTCAGCCACCTAGTTTTTGCCCCCTTTACACCACGGGAAAACCCAATAGGCGAATCACCGCCTTGTCTATAAATAGCATTCTTGCGCGAAACAAAAATTCTCGTGGGTTAGGATTGGCAGATGATTTCGCATTTAATAGATGTCGTTTATTTATATTCTAATTGTATAGAATTCTTGAATGGTGCCATTTTCAAAATGCACAGTTGTCGAGCGGAGGTAAGTCTTGTAAAAAAGAAAATTGAACCAAAGTCGGTACTACTGTTTTGAAAACCTATTAACAACCGACAGGATTGTTCTCACGTAGTACTAACACTGGGTGACGTGGAAACGTCCCCAAAAAACAGAGACTTATGTTAGGCCTATAGGCCTTACAGAAATTCTAATTCTATAGATTTCGAAAAAAAAAACTGCACTGTATTCAAAGTTCAGCATCATAGTTTTTGTTTATGATATAAACATCCAGTTTTTCTCCTAAAGCAACCATTCTATAAACCATAACGTTAGGTATTCGTACCGGCGCACGGTAACGACATCAATATGTCGCTAAGGTATTGATAACTTCCGTTGAAAGTAAGCACTTTACAAAATCATGGCTCAACTCAACAATCATGAGCACAATTTTTCAGTTCGTTCCTCTATTTTATGTATAAAAAAACTCAGATTTTTATACCGATCTGTGTCAAACTCGAATGTCCGTTGTGTGCTTTAGATACTGCCAACCAATGTATATACTCTCTCCGTTAACAAACGTAAGAGGTTTTCCATAGGTGCTATAGAACCGTTTATTTTTGTCCGGTTGTCTATACCTGCGTCGGTGCTGTCATTTCGAACATTTTCGAGAAATATGATGCACATTTTTAGTTTACTCACTTTGAATTAGTGAATAGCGAATTGGTAAGGCCAAAATTTTCAAAAGCCTTACAAATTATGTCAACCGTTGCTTTGTATAGATGAAGTTTGGAACGGTTTGCTACCATGTAAGGGGATAATCACGGGTAGTAACATAAGATGTAACGTTACGAAATGGGTTGCGCCGGTGGCGCTTACAACATATATAAGACTGGATTATTTCATCACAGTCACGCTATGGCAAACTCTTGTAAATTCAGTATCATTATGCCAACATTAAATGACTGGCGACTTGTACAAAATTTTATTCAAGTCTGTTCAATAAGTCCACGTTATTTTTGATCCACCCTCGTAGGCCTGCATATATTTAATCGACCAATAATGAGAAGGAGATATTTCTTGGGACTTCTCGAAAGCATTTGATATAATCAACCATTTCGGACTGTTTCATAGTATATCAAACTATGCGACGGTTTACAGTGATTTAGTAGTGATTCATTTAACGGTGAATCTATTCACGGTCTCGAGATGGAAGGGATGACGTTATTAACCGTTGCCCGATGCCGAATAACTGTAAACTGTTCCGCACAAAAACTTGTACAAACTTATTTATTACGGAAAAAAATAACAACATTTTCTAATCCCGGTTCGACGCTTCGCAGACGTTTGCCTACAACATGTACACGCATATTCGCAAGCCAAGGGTTTAAGCTCTGCTACGTTCCTTACGGTAAGGAACGTGGTAGAGCTAGAACCCTCGGCTTGCGAATATGCGTGTAAAGACTAAACATTATCCCAGCGACCACTTTGAAATACAAAAGAACCTTGGATTTTCCTATTCAATTTTTGTTCAAGTATTTTTGATTTACGGCAAAATGGAATGTAGCATGTACGGCTTATCGGACATACTGAGAAGTAATGAAAACTTCTTCAAAATCTTTCCCCCTGAACCTTGAAGGTAACTTTAAACAAACTTGGCTGAAATCTTAATTGTGACATTTCTTTGAAACTTCATGATTTATTAATTTTGATTTTCGAACAAAAAAAAAAAAAAAAAAAAAAAAAAAACCACGGAGATAATCTGGCTTACCTAGAGAGCATTTCACTTATGAAATAATCTTATTTTTGCGATGATGTGTCCACGAATAAAGTCTGGTTGAGGAAGAGTTATATGCATAGAATTTTGGAATTAGTTTTATTACCCTTTTCTGAGTATAAAATAGCTTTAAATTATTTTCTGGGTGTAGAATTAATGAATAAGTAATGAAACAGGCGTAAGGAGAATTTCACAGAAAACAAAGCGCGTCATTTAGGACGTGAGTAATATGACGTCAAAAGCATCATCTATGTACACAGTAAATCACATGACATATCAGTTTTATTACGAAAGAAGTTCTATGTAATCTCTCAATATTTCATTTATGCGTTTTACTCCATCGTGTTGTAATATACGTTTAAAAAGTCGTAAAATGAACTGGTCTGTTTAAGCATAAATCCTTGGAATAAAATCACTGTATAAATTGGTATCATTTCTAAACGTTTGTTTTATGAAATATCCGAAAGATTATATTTTGACTGTAATTCGAGGATCAAAATGACAATTAATGAAAATCTCTTACTCGGCAAATTTTCAGTGCCATGGGTTTACGTTTGGCTCTCTTGTTCAACATTCAGATTTGGTAAGCTTCGTCGATTCTACGGAATAGACCTCGGGAGTTATAAGGGCGCAGCCATAAAGGCGTACCATTTAACAAGTGGGTTTACATGAACATCAACGATCCAGTAAGAATGACAATGCATTAAACAAATTCACCGAGAGAATAAAACTCGTACTTGTGTTTTACTGCTTTTTGTCATCAAGTTATACTAGTATTATTGCATACCCAAAATATCTCTACGGATGACTGGAAACGAAGAGTGTTTTTCTTGAAGAGGGCCCTTTTCTCTGAACGGACCACGTCTGTCTAAGAGCTCGGTTCGTTACAGTAGGCCATTGACCGAAGTACCACCGGCAGCTGAATTGCATACTACTGACCCCAAATTACTACACTTACGTCAGAGGTAATTTTCATGTTAGGAATAAGTCGGAGCAATGTTGCGAACAAAATTCAGTCGATTTCCACATTAAAATGCTATTGATATTGGTTGTTATAACCCTAAAAACTACGGTTGGGGGTAATATAGGAAGCAGCTTGTCGGTCGGTCAATCGGTCCGTCAGTCCGTCTGTAGTATTTTTCGGCTCAATTTCTCAGCAAGTTATGGGTGGATTTCATTCAAAGTTTACAAATACGAAAAGTGTCAAGCGGAGATGTCCAAGTGAACATTTTGGTTAGGTTCCATTGACTTTGGACAGAGTTATGGCTCTTTGATGAAAAAATTACTTTTTATTATTGACAAGCACTTGTAGGGCCGGGGGGGGGGGGGGTGGGGGGTCAGTACTAGTCCGCTTTGCCACAGTCAAATTTCAATGTCGCTTGGTGCCAGTAGGGGCCTACAAAGAATTTTCGAGCAAGCGATTCGAGAGGGAGTCGTAAGAATTCAAACCCCAGTTGATGTAGTCGATGTGAATGAGAAATGAAGTTTAGAGAAGAATAGGCCCTATAATTTTTAAGCTATCGGACGAGACGATATAGTGGGGTAGAATGACAACTTTGTAGAAAGTCAGCTATCAATATGTTTATAGTGACCTTTCTTTTCCAGATCGACTTATTCCTTGTAGACCCTTAAAATTTAACACATCGTTTAAGCAATATTGATTATTTTAACGGAATAATTCAGTATAAAAACAATTACTTAATCTTAATGGGTGTTTGAGGGGCTAAATGAGATGAGTGAACACAAATTAACAAGGTGAATGATTTTGGAATGATTTAGGAATGAATTTGAATGAGTGTGAGGAGCGAGTTTTGAGTGCATTTAATGGGAGGTAATCCTATGTCGCAAATTTTGTTCAGGATGAACAAAATTAGCGATATTGATTACATCCCTTTAATGAAATACGGATACAAGTTTTATACATAGCTTCCTATTTCTCCAAGAACCTACGAGGCGCTAACAATTTGAATTACGTCAGTGAAATCGCGATTTTTCTCTTTAAAAAATATAATTTAGAATGATGTTGTTGATTCTATATTTTTTCAATGGGTTTGAGCGTTTTTGAATGGTCTGAGTGAGTGTTTGGAAAGAATGATTGGAGCGCTGAGTGAGCGATTTAGAATGGTTTTCAATGAGGTGAATGTCAATTTCACAATGTAATTAACTATATCAGCTTAATAGCAGGCCGGTCAGTAGAGGTATCATTAAACCATTGCGGTATGAAAACTTGAAATAAAACAAATAAAAGATAGAAATGAAAATGTTCTATTTGGCATGTTATGTGTTTGACCCTCTAAAGTCTGAAAATATTCTATTTTGACCCATTAAAAATCTTTTTGACCCCTAGAATTTCGTTGCTATAGACTCAATGGATGTTAAATTTCAAACACTAGCACGATCTCTGGTCACTCTGATCACACGTGTGTACACCTTTTCCTTTTTTAACATGGCTGTTGGTATCAAAACGGTCACTGTTTTACTACGTAAACCATTCTTTCTATCTGAACAAGCTCTTAATTACAATAACACACTAGATTTTTTTTCATAGACGTTGATTTCACGTGTAGTTGAGCATGACATTTTTTTTACCAAAAACCCGATGATTTAAAAACGTGCTTAAGCAGTTTAGTATTCGCAAATTTTGCTAATAATAGAACTGAATTTGTTGACAATCGACAGAAGAATGGAAATATCTTTGACCTACTAAACTAATACAACAAAAGCTTTCGGTTGGGCACATTTGGTATATCTCTGAGAAATCTAAGGTTTCATAGAATTGTACATGATTGAAAACTATTGTTTACAATGAAACAGATAACGTATTTAATTGCCTGCCTCTGTGGGGTTCCTTAACGAACCACGAACTACCCTTTTTTATAAAAGCTGATCGGGATTTCATTAGCGAGTGTCCAAGAAATCTATTGTTTGTTTACACCATTGAAGTATTTCATTAACTTTTTTTAAGATCGAATGAGGGTCATTCAAAAAACAAGTAATGGTACATGTATTTCAATCAAACTCATTTCGATTGAATAAAAAAATCCGTTAAAAGCTTAAGTCGGAATGAAATTGTTAAAGAAAAAAAAAACAATAATAACAACAAACAAACAACGAACAAAAAACGGACAGACAAATAAATAACAGCAACAAAAACGCCCAACCAATAGGGATAATGTTTAAATAATTTCTTTTTCTTTTTCACTGTCTTACGAAACAAGGACCGCGAGACCAAATTCCATACGAAAGTTTATGTATACATGTATTATACATGTACTATATATACAGTAACCTTTGTAGTTGTTCACACCAGGGGCTTGTTTTAACATCTTACGATCATATTTTGCGTAAGTCAAAAATAGAATTTACTTTTACACTAAATATGGAATTCTGCCATGCACCATCTCATTGAAATAATCTTCTGAAGGCGATTCCAATGAGATATTGCAAAGTAGAATCTAACAATGAATGAAAACACTAAGTACGGTTTATAATTGTGACTTACGATTGAATTTTTCGTAAGAAATTTAGTCAAAAATTGAAACCTTAAAAAGAAAATATCACATGGGCACGAATTGATTTTTGTAATCTCGCGAGCAAGCCATGTGATATATGTCCGTCTTCGTTATTGGTCTTTTGACCCTTGAGGTCTTTTTTACTGGATATTTCTGCTGTACACATAGATTTGTGGACAGTATATACTAAGATAAGCCTACGGGGACGTGTTGAATGGTCTTATCCCAAACTTCATAATGCTTATTGAATTATTGTGGAAAGCAACTTGAGTCAGCCTAGTTGAAAATGTCAGTTAATACAAGCTATCTTATTACTGTACAAATATCCGTGTAATAACATCCCATGTGATATTTTTCATGATATCATATGAATATTTTTAGAACAATGACGTAATGCGGTTACGTAACTTGTATTTCCTACATAAACATCGACGAAAACAGTGCAAATATAGGTTATAAGATAAATTTTTATACGACCTTAGTGTATTGTATGAAAAAAAAAATCGGTTTTAGGAATTGATAATTGTCTCGACAGAGCCTCGACAATAAGCAATTCCTCAAACCTAGTAAGATATATTTTTCACACAATTCACTAAGTACACGTGTATTATATATAATCCGTTCTGTTTTATACATTATTTCAAAACAGCATGATAAGGGTTACACATATAATGAATTGTTAGCCTCTGAATTTTTGTAACAACCCCAATGGGAAGAGGGAGTTACGATCCTCCTATTAAATCATTTTAATCGTTACAGAAATGTATAAAATACGGACGGTTTACTTATGGACTTAATTTGCGCTCGCTACCAAGAAAACGATTGGTAGGTTTTTTAATTGGATCGTTTTCTTTGCGTTTCCTTGTACGTGTATCTCTCATTCCTACATATAATTGATCCAATCTTAAGGAAAATTTCAAAGAATTTGAAGACGTTATTTAAATGTGCGTCAAAATTATAAGTAGACTAAAAAAAAGCAATTTCTCATTTTTTCTCAATGTTTCTCACCTAATTGATTTCAGTACATAAAAAGTTCAGTTTGTGGAAAATGGTTAAACTAACAAGTTTGAAGGATCTAATTATTATTGGAAATAAATATTTTCTTTGATTTATAAATAATAGATTAAGCTTGTTTCCGAATTGGATTTTAATTTTTTGTCAATGTAAATGTCATTTAGGCAGGTTTTCCCAGAGAACGGATCAATTCCTTAGTTATTTATGTATCTCATTTTTATTTCTTACTCATTCTTATATATACTTATATCGTACAGTTTCGATATCAACTTTCTGTCAAAAATTGTCAATCAGATTTACTGCTTTTAGCGATTTTTTTGGATTGCCTGGTATGCGCCACATCTATTGACATCGTCACCCTTTGTTTACCTATGATAATGGACTAGGCGTCTGCGCCATAGCTCAGTTTGGAAAATACACACATTAAAGGTTGTTACAATATTTGAAAATTAAAACACCAGTGTAATGATCAGTTCTCAAACGTTAACCAATTTATTTTTGTAAAAACGTCAATCGACATTCTTCTTGCACCCAATGATTTCAGAATTCCAAATTTTACAACTTTTCAACGAAACGGAAAAACAAAAGTCGACGAGAGGAAGTAAATGCGATTTGAAAACACAAAAAACACCTTTTCTAAACAAGGCTATGGACTATAAGTTACTCGACAGTTCATTGATAAAAACAACAACAACAACAACAACAAAACCCGAATGAAATGCAACATACACTTAAGACCATTTTTTGTCATTTCCAGGTGTGAAAACGAATATATACCACGAAATGAAGCAACTCATTCAACTTGTAATTCTAATGAAGCTCCTGATTGCCATAGAAATCTCGACCCAATCCTTGCCGTGGCCAAACGCTCAAAACGTTATCCGGGCGGTCTGTCCGAATACTGATATATGCAATGTGGCGCCGCCAAAAAGAGGTCCGATAGACAATTGCTGTAACGGTAAGTGTACATTTAAGGTATACAGTTAATTACATCGTGAAATTGACATTTAACTCAATCTAAACCATTCTAAATCGCTCACTCAGCGCTCCATTCATTCATTCCAGACACTCACTAAAACCTTTCAAAAACGCTCCAAACTCACCGAAAAACATATGTGACAACAACTTCGTTCAAAATAAAAATAGCTGGTAAAATAATAGGGATTTAACTTAATTAATTGAAATTGTAAGCTTCCGATAGGTTCTTGAAGAAATAGACAGCTATCTATAGAACTTTTAAGGATATTTTATAAAGGGAGGTAATTAATATTGCTAATTTTGTTCATCATGAACAAAATTTGCAATACTGGATTACCTCCCATTAAATTCACTCAAAAGTCGCTCCACACATTCATTCAATTTCATTCCAAAGTCATTCCATAATCATTCACCTTGTCAATTTCACGATGTTGTTAACTGCAGTTTGAATCTTTTAACCTGTTTTTGACATATTGCATGAATATATTATTATACTATGTCACTCACGAAAACGATTCACTTTCGGCATTTTCGATCGAACATGGTCGTTCCGTTAATCTCTACAACCGCAAACACTTTTGCTTAACCGAACGCATGACTGGCTAAGCACTTTATAGAATATAACATCGTGAAATCGATAGGAATAAATATAAACTGGGTAAAGGTCAAAATACCATCGTAAATATTTTCTGGACCACTTGATCCAAACGGATTCAAGAACAGTAAAATAATAAGATAAAATAGAACTGCTTGTCCAGTTGATTTACTTCACAGGCCTGAATATACTGATATGATTAGAAGAGAAATTAAGTGAATGAATTAATGAATTAACTAAATACATGTATAATAAGCGTTTTTAGTGTTACATGCTGAAATATTTCTTAAAAGAAAAATTAATGTTTGATGAAAAACATATAGAAAATCGACCTCTGTCTGTTAAATACATATTTTTATCCGATCATAAAAATTATGCAGCCTGACAATCGGTCACCAAAGGAACATTCAAGTACAATTTGGTTGATATCCATCGGTTATGTTCCAAGAAAATGATTTTCAAAGTTTCCACAATATATATATATATATATATATATATATATATATATATATATATATATATATATATATATATATATATATATATATATATATATATATATATATATATATATATATATATATATATATATATATATATATATATATATATATATATATATATATATATATATATATATATATATATATATATATATATATATATATATATATATATATCGAACAGATGTCGTTTGTCAACAATAAGATAGAATAAACTTTTACGTTTAAGAAAATCAGTCAAACGCGTAAAGTATTGAGCGAAATCAGACTTGGCAGTTTGCGCGGTCTGACTAGGGTCGACATTTTACACACTACCAAGATGGGCGATCCCCTTTCGCCCGACGGTTAAGATGTTTTGTCTTGTATTGCAGATTGCCAGTGCGGAAAGGTGTGTACCCATGCCTTCAAATGTTGCCTTCTCGAAAACCCAAAGTCTGAATACGAAAGTTGCTTGTATCTCCGTACCAAAGCTAACGACAAGTTTGGATTTACTCCAGCCGAAGCGAAATTGTACCCTCATTACGTTGTTACAAAAGCCCCAGAAAACGGTTGTCATCTAAACAAAGGAAAATGCGACGCAAATGATACATCAACTATGTTTCCTGTTTATTCGAGGACAACTAAAACGATTTACTTCAACGAGGACTGCGCCACATGCCACGGCCTGTACGAGGTGGAACAACCAACATTTTACCTCATCTGTGATGATTTCGGAATGGGATTAACTCTAAACTTTGACAGAGAAATAACGAAGTTTTTGAATGGTGATAGATCATCGTATTGCTTCTTGAGCTTTGAATTTTCCTCACCCACAGCTCATAAATTTTGCCCGATTCACAAGAATCTGACCAAAGATTCATTTAAAATTACCACGAAGAATGATGACGATCTTAGGAGACGTTATAATATGTCTAGAGAAGAACTCGCAGACGCCTGTATAAGTAGTTTTTATTCGCCGGTTCTAAACGCTGCTAAAAATATATTGTACCCGAACCCATTTTGCTACGTTTTCGGCGAAGGTACGCACGAAAAAGAGCCGTGTTACACAGATGCGGGAAATATTTTAGGGCTGGACTTCATGGTGTTGTTAGGTGAACAAGCTAGGGATTATTTTCAACCAAACACCAAGACGCAATCTCAGCACAGCAACGTCGAGGAAGTGTGCATTAAAAACGTAACAGATGTCGGGCTTCCTTTGGTAATAAGTTTAACCTTTTAGCAACCCATATTATCTAACACTAATCAAATTTCGATAAAGTTTCAAACGAAAATTTTCAGTTGATGCATTTAAAGAGAACAATACTTTTTTAAAGGAAATATCATTGTGAACATTTAAAAAATTGATTGTTACGATCAATTCCTATACCAATCGCAATTATTTACGGAGTTTTTTTTTCTTACATCATGATTGTATGGAAACAGATTAACACATTTCTATTCATATTTTCATCCTTATTTTCACATTTAGTTCATATTTAATACTGATATTTTATCTGAAAGTATGATATTTTAAGATTAAAAAAGAAAAAAAAAAGAAAAAAAGAATTAGCGCGACAAACCATAACCGGAAACGACTTCGTTCGAAAAAATTGTGTTAACATTTGTATAACACTGTAAGAAGACTTATTTGCTTGAATTGGATTATAAGTCGCATTGAAGATTTTTCCAGTCCAATTACGGCGACTGGAACACTTAACCACCGATCATTTTATTCCTCTCAATAGTACTACATAGCAATCTTTCCGAGCCTCGACAATTATCAATTCTCCCAACCTCGTTAGATTTTTTTTTCACACAAAATACTAAGTACGTATTATATATTATCTTATAACTATACAAATAGCCGTGTGTAACATCCCATACGATATTTTTTATGATATCACATAGTTATTTTTAGAACAATGATATAATGCAGTTATTCTTAAAAATTTGCATTTCTATTAGAAACATCGACGAAAAAGAGACAAATAGAGGTTATAAGATAAATATAATACGTACTTGGTGTTTTGTTTGGAAAAAATACCTAACTAGGTTGTGAGAATTGATAATTGTCTCGGCAGAGTCTCGACCATTTTCAATTCACCCAACCTCGTTAGATTTTTTTTTTTTCATACAATACACGAGGTACGTATTATATATTTCACATATATATACCATTATTTATTTTGCTTACTTCTATTTTCAGTATGAAAGTTGTCGTGAAGTTTCTTGTCCACTTGGTCACGTTCTGGACAAAACAGGCGTGTGCAAGTTTATTGGAAACCGTGTTTATACCAAAGGTAGAGTGAACACTTATCTTAATCTAATACTGACGTGCGTTGATTCAAACTTTGCATATGATTCAACAGTAATTAATTTTACCACAGAGTTGTTAGCTAGTTCGCTTCAATTCCCCGTTGAATGGACCTTTGCGTTTTGGGGCGTTTCTACGGGTTCAACGTACGGTGTTCCATCAAGCAGAAAAGAGATATTAGTTATTCTCTGGCTTATAAATAATGATATATCAAAGGCTCTACTATCAATTACTCCGCATCTGAACCAGAGGGTCAAAATATTGAATCATCAATTTGAACTATCAGTTTACCCCAAAAAGTTCTCACTTGAAGAATATTTTCCGAGAGACATTCTTGCGCTTGATCTATGTTCAAAAGAAACAATGCTATCTGAAATCCCTAAGATTCAAAACGATGTTTCGAACTGCTGGAGGATGATTGATCACAGATTAGCTGATAATGTTCCTATATTCATCGATGGTCTGAGTAAGCTGTACTTTTGTAAACTTGTACAACTAACGAAACACGAATACAGTTTGTTAGCCAATGAAACCATATTGTTTAATGCAATTCGAAATGCGTATTTGCATGAAAATGAATTTCTTGTGTTTATCGGAGAAAACGGTGAGAGAGTTGTAAAAATATGCCAAAATGACTCGGGGCTTGAAAAGCAGAATTTAGCACACAAGCCTGGATATACAAAGAATCTTGTCATCGTCTTTGTTTTTTTCCATTTCTTAAATGTTTGAATGAAATAATTTTAAACAGAAAATTAGTATTAGTCCGACATATTTGAAGTATATAGATTTTTTGCTGTTTATAGTTTACAAGATTTCCTAGGTGAAAAAGCCGAAAAGTGGCGCATTGGCGCCACTTGGCTACTCAAGATGGCATCAAAGATAGCCTGTCGAAGGTCAAAACATTTTATCTTATAACTATACAAATATCCGTATGATAACATCCCGTATGATATTTTTTATGATATCACATAGTTATTTTTAGAACATGATATAATGTGGTTATTTTTAGAAACTTGCATTTCAGTTAGAAACGCCGACGAAAACAAGACAAATATAGGTTATAAGATAAATATAATACGTACTAAGTGTATTATATGAAAAAAATATCAAACTCGGTTGTGAGAATTGATAATTGTCTCGGCAGAGCCTCGACAATTTTCAATTCTCCCAACCTCGTTAGATATTTTTTTTCATATAATACACTAAGTACGTATTATATATATACAAACCGTTTTTTTTGCATGAATTAGTAAATAACTATTCATATCAGCAACTGTGCCAAGAAGATAAATTGTCCTACCTTATGAAAAAGTATGTCAGAAAACTATTAGAATATATAGTTCAAGCGTTTTTGAAACGAAGAAGGTCTGTATATAACAGTGCGAGTACTTTGTGAAGCAATTTACCATCTCCTGACTCATTCGATGTATTAATTTGTTTCCTTACGAAGCGTTGCATTTTGGGACAAACTAGCTCACGTTAAGCTATTTGTCTGTAATTCGCAACGTTTCCAAAATACTCATTGATACCAAGGAAATTCTAGAAAATGCATTTTCATTCTCAGTCAAATGTATGAAGTAACATATTGAGGTATTTATCTGATTAATACCATTATTACTAGTATGTTCAGCCATAGCTGACGTCATCTATGTGTACGATATATGTATATGTTGTATATATGTATATATCTAAGTCAATATCCAGGCATGCATTCAGCATTAATACAAAAATGTTAAATTCACTCTTCTAGAATCATTCAGCTTATGTCTGTAGCTGGAAAGTGTTACTGAAAATTACTCTGTAAGTTTGACAAGATTGATGTTTGTATTCACTTTTCAGAAGGGACTCGTTATCTATTCGACTAATTCTAAGATACACGAATAAAAAGTTCTCTTCTCGAGATATATGCTTTTAATAGTGCACGCCGCCGCTTTGTCTCGGGGAGATCGCGAGTGCAGTTTGATTCAAGCTGTAGTTGCGAGGTTTTCTAGGGGAAGCGACGGTAGTGAGTCCGTTTAAATGTTATGTTCGATAATCAATATTGTGATGACAGGTGACTGAATTATCGCCCGTTATCTACTAAAGGACGGCAACAATGACGCGGGTCAATCGCACTAAGCTTCTTTCACGATGATTGCGGTTTCAAAACTAACGATTTATGATCCGAGTTCACTTTCTTACCGAGTGATATTAACACATTGCCTGTTAAGACGGCTGAGTCGAGAGAAATTTCGTAATGTAGTTACTACAGCTTTTACAAAAAAGATATATTGACAATGACTTGCTATGATTTTTATTTTGAAAAATATTGGAAAGGCACGACTAAAAGCCATTTCATTTACAAAGCATATTTATTTAAACAGTGTAAGTTTCAAAGAAAGGACACGTTATAGTTCTGCAACATTTCGGAAATCACAATCCTTCATAATTCTGACAGATTTCCAAATGAAATCACTAGGAAACCTCGGTTAATACTGTTTATGTTAATAAGGCCTACTGCCCAGACGTTGATGAAATATTATTGGTCCACTACCTTAATATAGAATATTTCCAAGGCCACTCTCTGAATCTGAACTGGAAAATCCAGCCCGTCTATTATCAGCCATTCTTTTATAATTGTAGAGATCGCAACATTTTTTGGGATTAGAAAATCAAAAATAATTTTTCAATATTTTATTAACAAAATCGTATATCAATTAATTGGTTAGCGATAGAGGAACAAAGGTAGACAGAAGATATATTACTGACATTCATCTTTTCATAGATAACTTGTTCGTTGTAGCTAAATTTGCAATGTAAATAGTATTAAGTATGCAGCTATTTTCGAAGCTTTTCAAAGAAAGAAGTCCTTTAAGATACCCGTTTCGTTACAAACAAATCTTTACTTTTTGGCTTCATGGTGATAAGTCATGAAATAGCATGAGAGTATTTTGTAGATTTCACGGCGTATGAAACTTAGAAAAATTATTAAGTTGTCCTTTACAGCTTCCAAACTTTAAAAGCGTTATCTTTCAGAGAATGAGTATGATGTAACTTCGTAATGAACTAGTGCTAGGAACCTGACCTGCGTTCAAGATGACAAAACGGTGCAAACTGTTTACATATTATACCCTGCTTTGCACGTAAGTGCACGTGTAAAGCCGGGTATAATTTGCAGACAGTTTGCATCATTTTGTAATCTTGAAATCTTGGTTGTGTGAATCAAATTAACGCAGACAGCAAACGAACGTCGTTATTTAACTATTTTCTGATAAAGTCTTTTCGATCCAAGGAACAAACGAGGAAACACGGGTATAAACCCCCGGTGAATTGGCATTTCCGCATCCTTCACCGAATGACGTCACGCCCAATACTGTGAACTTGTCTGAAATAAGATAAGTGAGCACACAATTTAAAAACATTTATACAATGTTTAAAGTTACAGAAACATTGATTTTTAGCAAAAGTTTTACCGAAAAATAAATCTGCGGTTCATTGGAATAGATTTTGACACCTCTTTACAGTTAATTACATCGTGAAATTGACATTTACCTCAATCATAACCATTCTAAATCGCTAACTCAGCACTCCATTAATTCATTCCAAACACTCACTCAAATCACTAAAAAAACTGCCCAAACCCATTGAAAAATATATAATCAACAACGACATTCAAAATAAATTTTGATAGAGAAAAATCGCAATTTCAAATTGATAGCGTCTCATAGAATCTTGAAGAAATAAGAAGGTACGTAATGAATTTGCAGGAATTTTTTATTAGTGGGAGGTAATTAATATCGTTAATTTTGTTCATCCTGAACAAAATTTGCGATATAGGATTTCCTACCATTAAATTCACTCAAAACTCGCTCCACGAACTCATTCAATTTCATTCCAAAATCACCCACTTTGTCAATTTCACAGTGTTGTTAACTGTAACACTACACCATCCCTCCATCGGCATGTCTTTACTCTAATCCTTTTAGATAGAGTACTGATGCCTCCCTGTTGGTGTTGTTTCTTTACTCTATTTCACCTGGCATAGGCTCAGGTTGAAAAATGTAATTATAATTATCATCAATTAACTACGACAATTTGCCAGATGTCATACATTATTGGATAGTGTACCTATTCTTTTGTCCGTTTGTAATTGTTGTTACTATACCTTGGTTTATTTGACCCGAATTTTGCCTCTGTGGAATAAAAGTTTAACACCAATTGCCGACAAATTCTATCAATTAACAAAAAATATATTACATGCAATACTGTTTGTGATTCATTCCAATGAAAGCATGTGGAAGACTAGTAGGAATAAACGGACAGTTTTGTTACCGGACTCTGTTACCGATTGAAATTGATTTTATTGATTTGTTTTAAAGTTGCTGTACATAAACACCATATAAGAGAATTTCGTTTGTTTTTGCTAGAGTTGGGACGAGTAGAATTTTTATACCCGAGTACTCCAGATCTCGTTTCCCGCGGGTACTCGAGTATCCGATGATTACTGTACATATATTTCTTTTATTAACTAGAAACAAAGGCGGATCCAGAATTTCTGGAAAGGGGATACGATCATACAAATCCCAACGTTGTTTAAAGGGACGAATGTGTTGCTTGTCTGTTAGTAAGTAGCCGGGACTCTCAGAACTATCAGAGCCCGAGGTTATACATTTTTTCTTGAGACTCAACTGAGAATTTTAGGAAATTTTAAACTCAAATAAATGTATGAAAATAAAAGATAATATTAATACGTTGTTATTTATAACAACTTATTAATATTATCTTTTACGTTGATACAGTAAATGAGTATTAAAACAGAATTACGGCTTTAATCTCAAATTTAAATTTGAGAAAATTTTGAATTGAGAATGAGAAAAGTTTTATAACCTCGGACCCTGATGTAAGTCCGTAGGTTCCACCTGGAAATCAATTTCAGAAAAGAATTGAAGACTGTTTCAAACAGTATTCAATGCTTTTCTGAATTTGATCACAAAGGTAAATATTGCTTATAAATATTCGAGTAACGAGTAATGTTCGGAACCCGAGTAGGCACGTTATCCTACCCGTTACCCGGATACTCGTATCAGCTCAAGTATTCACATGCGTTCCAAAACTAACTTATAAAACTTGAGAATTTCGTTTGTAATTACATGAGTTCCATTACCAATAAATCGATTATTACTTAAGAAACAAATTAATACTTTTCTTTTCATTTGGTAAATGCCTTGAGTAATTTCTGAACACAAATTGTTTAAAAACATTCTCGAGTAGAAAAAGAGGAGAGGAATATATTTAAACGTGGCTGAGACATTCGAATGTTTTTAATCACAACTGCTTATACAACCATCCATCTTTAAGCGCAGCTACACTTGATAGCCAAAGTGGTTTATGGTGTATTCGATGTAGAAAGAATTGCCTGGGATCAGCCTTGCGGACATATAAATTTTGACCATCACAACAAAAAGGAAGGACAGGCTGTTATCCCCGTTGAATAAATAGGTCAAAAAATAGATTGAATCCAGCAAAGGTTAACAGGTGTTTTCATTTTAAGGCTGACTTCATAGAAGGGCATATAGTTGAACAGCAATTCAAGGTTCAGAAATAAGCCAAGTATGAAATTTTCGACCCTAGTCAGCCTGCACAGCCTGATGAGGATAGATACTAAACATTCTACCACGGTGGTCCTCTTTTCTGACGCGTTACAATAAAAGAAAAAAAACATGCATGATGTAATAAGGAGCATCGCTCAGTTTTTTCCGTAAACTGAAAAGTACCTCGGACATTAGTTAAACGTTAGTAATTTTGGGTAACTTTTTAATTATTTCGGCTTCTGATGGTACTTTGGCCTTGAGATTTTTTTGTTTGTATGGGGTCGAAATCAGCTTTCAAAATCTGTTTTTCGCTCGAAAAAAAGAAATTCCTTTAAATGGTTTCCGATTGTCTATGGAGATCTTTCTTGCATGTCATAATTTGAAAAAAAACGCAGAAAAACACTGCGTTTTGTTATCAAATTATCAAATGCCAAGTTTTAACCTTTCGTTCTTTCTCTTTTTTTTTCGCAACGCCATCTTCCGTAGCCTAATGTTTGTGTCGTCATATAAACCCGTGTGAGGCACGGCGCGCTTAATGGCTGTGCCCTTACCATTCCCGAGGTCTATTCCGTAGAATAACGAAAGTTAGACCGTCACTACGAAGCAATAACCACTTACCCACGATTTCACAAACAAGAGGCCCGCCCGAATCTCCGGCGCACGAATCTGTCCCTCCGACAAGGTACCCAGCACATGTCATCCTCGGCGTTAGAGAATATTTGTAGAGCTTGTTGCACGTGCCAAAATCAACAAGAGGAACACGTGCTGCCTTAAGATAAGAGCTCTTCCTTCCTAGGGTGATAAAAATTTTATTGTCGTATATGAGAAAAGATAGGGATATACATGTATACAGTTTCAATGTATTTTTCTATTCAATATTCAAGAACAAATTTAAGAGCTTGTATCTTGAGTATCAATACTTAACGCACCACTTATTTAAATGAACATAAATAATAATAATAAATAATGTACGTAATCTTTATAAAGACATGTGAATGGTGATTTATTGGTTACCACACAGCACAAGCCAAATTAAATAATCGTTTGTTTCAGTTGATGATAGATTTATTTTTCATTGAGTGAACAAGAAAAGCTTCAATTTCACGAGTGGCAGAGCCACGAGTGAAAAAATATTTTTTCACTCAGCGAATTCTTTATCGAACCTATTTGAAAAAAAACCCAAAAAACATCAACATGCAAAGCAAGGGTATTATTACGGTGGCATAGAGGTGACATTTACATTTTTTTTATTTACCCTGAAAAAAAAAAAAAATTTTGAAAAAATATTGGATTTTCGTTTTTCAAGTTTTTTTTCATAGAATAATAAAAAATGCTAAAAACAAAATCCTCGTTTTACAAGTTTTTATTTATAAACTCATTGATTAAAAAAATGCGAAAATCAATTTCGTTTTTCAAGTTTTATTCTATTGAATAAAAAAAACGCAAAAAACTTAAGTCGTGAGCACGCGATAATTTGACCAATCAAAATCTCCCACTAAGTCGTGAGCACGACTTAATTATCCAATAAGAACTGCCGATGCCTAATTTCGTTTTTCGCATTTTTTTTATTCTACAAAAGAAAACTTGTAAAACAAAAGTTGTGGATTATGTTTTTCGCATGTTCTTTTTTCTAAAATAGTAATAAAAAAAACTCGTAAAACGAAAATCAAGGGTTTTGTTTTTCGCATTTTTTTATTCTTTAAAAAAAATATGTAAAACGAATAGCGAGGTTTTTGTTTTTCGCTTTTATTTCTATTCTTAAAAAAAAAAAAAAACTTGTAAAACGAAAATCGAGGATTTTGTTTTTCGCATTTATTTTTATTCTTTAAAAAATAACTTAAAAAACGAAAATCCTAGAAAATAAAAAAAATGTGCAAATGTCACCTCTATGCCACCGTATATTATTTTCAAGCGCTTGAAAACGTTTTTGCGCCCTGAATATATAGATGATAACACCTGTCGTTACATACCTCGTTTGTAAACGCCCCAACCGGATATGATACATTTTTGTCCTTTCTTATAAAGAGTATTCGTTTTTGGTAGACACGCTGGTTGAACGTGATCGTTGAATACAATTCCTCTTCCATTGATTGGTCGAATCTTTAACAGGGCGATGTCGTAATCAAAGTCATAACCTTTAAAGAGAAAAAAAAACCCTTTTGAATTTTGAAAAGGCTATAATTATCTAAACATATTATCTGTTTCGAGTTTGTTAGCTAAACATATATAGTTACGTAAAAGGACATTGACTCGGCAAGTATATATGTCGTCACTTTTAGTTTTGTTTTTTCCTTGTTATGACGTCAATGGATGGTAAACAACTAAAGCAATTTTAAAGCATTCTATTTTTTTTTTTCGCCAAAATTTATGTTTATGTTTATGGTATGTTCACGTTTAACACATTTTCCAGTATACGATCGTTATCTAAAAAGATGCGTTAGTGGCCCGTAAGCATTTTGGGACACGACAAAATTAATAAAATTTCAAGATTTGTCATGAGCTCTTCATTTATGGCAAAAACTGACCAGTCAATGTTCCTTAACGTTACACCTTCTATTTATATTAAATTTTCTTCACATCATTTATAACATATGTGTGTCTGCAATTAATGGCAGAACTACATAAACATACTAATGGCCCGGGGTCCATGCCATTTATATCTTGTGCACCATATAAAATTACTAAATCATCACCATCATCATCATCATCATCATCATCATCATCATCATCATAATCATATTCACTAATACAAGTACAGAAAATTTCTAATAAAGTCCCGTGCTCTTATTAACCCCACACCCCTTTCTCAGAGGTAGAAATTGACAATTTTTGATGTGGTTTTAAAAAATCTTGAAGCCTCTTATAAAGGCACATCCCCAGAAAATAAAAGGTCAAAATCGAATCAACATTGGATTTATGCACCTTTTTTCCCTATGAAATGATAATATTATGCGACAGTTTATTTTCATTTTTGGCTTCTGTTAGAATAAATTTGTTGTATGTATGCATTTACCACCTTTTGTTTTGATGATGACTTAGTACCTGTAAATATGTAGCATTTTGGCTAATTATTACCGGTAACTAATATCGATGGCTCAGCGCGAAACAGTTGTAACTGCCTATATGTATTGATATGCATTGTAGCCTCTAATAAAAGCCGATCCCTTTATAATGACAATGCGATTATTCCTATAGAACACAAGGTTCCTATAACAGCCTTTACGGTATTGTGATTGTTGCGTAATTTAGCATATTAAGCACGAGTACCATCTATTGACCTCTAGAAAATATTCCATATTTATCGACCTTGTAGTACCAATGGAGGCGAATATTACTTGTCGTTAAGTCTTGTTCGAAAATATACCAAAAATAGATCTGCCAAAAATTGTGAGGTTCGAGAAACCATTACCCCCTTTCATCTTCAATGTGGAATTGACCTTTGATCACTCGTTTAAATTGCTTGTCCAGGGCTCCGACAATCTTCACAAAGTAAAGTTACCTGACTTGTTCCTGACTTTTCTGTGACAAAATTTCAAAATTCCCTGACCAAAATCATCGGTTTTTTCCCAGCATATGCGATCATAATTAACACAAATTCATCAACAAAATATGATGTCTAATGAGATACAATGGCAAACACATCAATGCCTTTTCGGAAGAAATTCGTTTTTCCTTTACTTTCTTTAATAAAATCCACTTTTGATTTTGAAATTCACTGACCTTTCCCCGATTTTTGCCTTATTTCTAAATTTCCCTGACTAAATCCGAAAATCAATGACTTTTCCCTGACCTTGAATTTTTCTATTTCTCCCTGATTTTTCCCTTACCGTGGGAACTCTGTTGTCTATAATGTACAGCTGGACTCATTTAACTTACGTTTATAACGTTCATGATTATAAATAGCTGCCACACGGAAAATCTGTTCATGTTCGTCCCGTTTGTCTGTATGGTGATCTCCCATTGTTACAACTACTTGACCTTTATAAATGTCCCTGAAATAATGAAAGGAATGTAACTGCATTTTGAAAACCATACTCGTGTATGGGCGAAAATACCACTCCCCTCCAACCTGAACCCATTTTTCTAACTTTTTTTTTTAAATCAATGTTGGTGAATGATCATCAAATCTTAAGGCAGTGGACCCGTAATAATTCCGCATCAGATTTAAAGTCATAATCTTTCACGATGTTGACCGAGGTTTCCTAATGAAAATCATTAGGAAACCTAGGTAAACACTGCTTAAGTTCCTTACTTCCGAAACTTTGCGGAACTATTACTGGTCCACTACTTTGAATACATCTTCAACAAGACAGTGCTATTTAAATACGTCGACGATAATTTTGGACAGATTTTATTATTCATTTTATGCACATGCATATTGTGCGTCATGAAAGCCACCCCCCCTTGAAATATGCTTACCTAAAGCAATGGGCGGCACTAAGTACCCAGTACTCCCCTATAAGGATTCCCCCACAATGATGTGCATGGTCGTTGATATATGACGACTGTTTAAGTCTTATCGACACCTGCCATGGTATCATTCCGTACGACGCTGTCGTGCCGCCGACGATACGTCCCTTCCGTCGGTATAAGGGGTTTTCGAAGTCATCTTCTCCGAAATCCTCTTCCTCTTTGACGTCACGACGAACACGTGATTGTAGGGGTCTTAGTCCGCACGTGACATTGTAATCGAACCCACCTATGTAAAGAAAAATATAACAAAAATGCGAATTGTCACAAGAAACACTACATACACTTATGGATGCCCAAATATGAAAAGCAACAAAGAGAAAGAACTCAAAAATTAAGCTAGGCAGAGTTACGGATCTTCTTGTGCACTGCACTCAGCAAATCATGAGAGGAACATAGCTGCCAAGTTCCAAATCAAACGGACATAAAATGACAGAGTTTTGCTCCAGACAAAAAAAAAGTAGTTGCCGCCCAGATGCTGGACGCCCGCAGTGTGATGCCATGATAAGTCCTGTCCTTCGACGGGCGTATGCAACCATATTTCAAAAAGCTAAAACAGTTAAGAGAATGTTTAAAATTACTAAAAAGTACATAAAAGTACATATAGGTGAGATTGTAAGGGGATATAACGTTCCCTCAGCCTACAAAGTACAGTCTGGTGTTCAGAATGAAATCGTTCGCGAAAATACCAAGATATCACATTCCGCTTTGCACGTGGACTGATTAATGTACAATACAGTGTGTCATTGCTCAATATTTGCAAACGTTTTTTGAATCTATAATTCTGGGCAGCTACCTTCTTTATCCTTGAAAACTAATGTATATTTTCGGTTTTACTTAGTAAATAAACTTTCAACAAGCAATATTTTCGCATACCACCGCATCGAGGAATGTCGCAGTACTCCCATCTTAAATCAGGGTCCGTGGTGTAACACCAGGGTGTGACGTCATCATCAGGTGCGCGACACTGGTTGCCTGCTCTAGCTATTGACTTATCCGGAAATGCGTCAGCGTCGTGGTATCTGTGTTGGTGAGGAGAGTTCAAGTCCCATTCTTGGCACTTCTTGCCGGAAGTTGTCACAGACATTGGTCCTGTATATTCGGATGCTATAGTGTAACAATTGTCTGAAAATACGGAATCAAAATAGAGAAAGAATGCGAAAACAAACAGAAATAAAATTTTATCTTGTAACTATACAAATCTCTGTGTGATAACAACCCGTAAGATATTTTGTTTGATATCACATAATTATTTTTAGAACAATGATATAATGCGTTTTTTAGAAGCTTGCATTTCAGTAAGAAACATCAACGAAAACAAGACAATTACAGGTTATAAGATAAATACAATTCGTACTAAGTGTATTGTATGAAAAAAATATCTACCTCGATTGCGAGAATTGATAATTGTCTCGTAAGAGCCTCGACAATTATCAATTCTCCCCACCTCGTTAGATATTTTTTTCATACAAAACACTAAGTACGTAGTATATACATAGTCAAAAAAGTTTTGCAACACTTTTTGTTGAATTGTAACATAGTCTGTTTAAATATCAATTTAGTGAGTCGGTGCTTGAGCGTTGAGCTTATCGATTTGCTATCCGAATCAACAATGTTTACTTTGCAGATCATCACTTAAGGCGTTCCATGAGCTTCCAAGCGTCTTACGTCGGTAGTTTAAATTTACAAGTAAGAGTCAGTCTGAAATTTCCGCTATTCATCACTTTGGATGATTACTAAATCAATTCGAAGAAAGCCGCTCAAATCATCGACAGAACATTGAATGCGTCATAAACGGAGGATGATCACATAACGGCATTTCTGTATTGTTAATTTTCTATGACGTCAATGGTGTAAAAGACGAGAAAATTGGCTCATGAACCTTCCCCTGATCACTTTAATTTGGCCTGGTCATTTGAAATATGTCACGTCAACTATAGCTTCAGAATTTCGGGAGGCGTTAATCACGCAACGTCAAGCACACGTCAACATGGAGAAGATTCGTTTTGATATGAAAGGCAGAAAAATGACCAAAGATAACATTTGCTAAACCTTTTGTCGCTTCGGACAGCGTGATATTGAATTGCGAAACCGAAATCTGGACAAAAAATGACAGGCTGCGACTTTTTTTTATCAACCCCTTCCGCCGTTTTGGCTATGTTTTGTGACTGTAGAGTCACCACTGGAACAAAAGAAAAGCATGAATGTAGTGCTTAGAGATTGAAGTCAATGTTTTGCTTCATTTGACTGCAATATTTCTGCTACAGAAAAATATTAAGCAAAAATATTTAGTGTTGCTAAACTTTTTTGACTAAGTATATACACAACTGTTAAAACTTCCTCCGGAGGAGAATATCAAGGTTTCAATCCATATATCGCAGTTTATTTCATTTTCTATTTTCAGTCGTTTTTTGGAGGTGGATTTATCTTGCAGTGAATTTTGAGGCGACACAATTGTTCATCCCTTTGCTGTCTAACCTTTTCCGACTCGTAGAAACAGGGGAGGGACTGGAAATGTTTAGTGCACCTAAACATTTTCTTAAGACTTGAAATGTTTTTAACTTCCAGCACAAATGATTTACAGTACCGTACCAATCTTGAACATTTTTTTCAAAACAGCAACTCTAATCTAAAAACGATTCCTACTGGCCTGAGTGATATCATAAACGAGCTTCAAGAGCAGAGTTAAGAATGTGATAACAAAATGATACTTAACGTAAACGATTACATTGGAAATTGAAAACAACGACATGTCAATATGAATTTCGAGTATAGATCGGCAATCTAGAGTGATTGATCAAAGTTCAATTTTGTCTATACAGGTATAGACAAAATTGACATTTGATCACTCACTTAAACTTGTGAATCTATACAGGCTTACCAACACACTTCGGTATATCACAGTAGTCCCATCTTTCGTTCGGGTCAGTAGTGTAACACCAGGGTTGGGGGTCGCCATCAGGATTTCTACAATAATTGTTGGCCTCAGCCACAGACTCGTCCGGAAACATGGCGACCTCGTGGTATTTATGTTTGTGAGGCGAATCTGTAGACCATCTCTGACATTTGTGTCCATCTTCTGTCTCGCTTATTTGACCTTTGTAATACCCTCCGTCAAAGCAGTCTTAATAAAAAAGATGAGCTTATTATTCTCCGCAAAGTTATATAACAACTGTCGTATAACAGTTTTTTTACAGATCTGATAATGATATAGCCTTTCACAATAGAGATTCTTCAGAAAACGCCGACGAAACGGGGGTCATTGCATATGCAAATGCCACGGGTTATTTATGATGGATTCATGATGGATTATACAGTCAGTAATCAAGTATACCATATAAAGGAATCACATCTAACTGCAAAGTCATTTATATAAACTACTTTTTATATGATATTGAATAAAATATATCAAGAAAAAAGATTATAATAGGACCTACGTCGCCGGAGTGAATAACCCCTTTAAATATTTTTGATATTACAATGGTGTTATTACACTAGTGGAATAATTATGCAAATGAGCTCAGAGCGAGTAGCAACGCTATTTTGTAACCGCGAAAATGACGTCATAATCTATGTTTTGTGACGTCATTTTTAAACAGCGTTATAAGTTTCGCGGAAAATTCAAATGTTGAATTTCAAGAATGTTGACGATTTTCCCCTAAAATTCGAGTCATATTTTAAACAAAATATAAAATTTGTGATCATAGAATACAGAATTTATTAAACTCATCATCTAAAACAGATAAAAACTCGGCGTAGCCTCGTTTTTATCTGTTTAAAGATGACTCGTTTAATAAATTCGTTATTCAATGACCACTCATTCAATATCCTCTATATAAAAAAAATCAACGAACACGTGTATTACCAGGTTTGGCTGTAGTAGTTTTCACTGTCGGGGTTTCCGCCGTTGTTACACTATTCCCTGCTGAAGCCTCTACGTCATCTTTGAAACACGCAACACCAGCGTCCTCTGTGTGCTCACAGTTATGTACCAACCAATCATTGTGTCCACACGCGTCAATACTATCCTCATCCCCAGAACATCGCACGTTGTCCAGGAATATATGGATGGATTCGCTTCCAGCACCAAAGGAACTATCTGCCCTGCCACCACTAGAAGGAAATACAAATATGTAAGGCTTTCAAGTTTAAAGAAGGGGACGGGGCACCATTGCCTCTATTAATGCAGTATGATTTATTCGATGAAAATTGTCTCCCAAATACCACAAAATATCGACATCTAAAATGAATGCTTGTAATTTCAATTCGACGAAAGAAAAGGTACAAAGCCAAATAAGGAGCATCTTCGAAAGCCAAGGATTCTAACTCCACTATGTTCATTGTGTTAGAACCCATGACTTGCATCAGGAACATAGTGGAGTTACTTGCGAAGACGAATAAAGGGTGTCGCAGATATCATCGAACTTCATAGAAAAGGGCATCTCCCTGATAACTTTAATATCAGTCTTTTAATATGTATTGTACTGTACAATACCGTACCGTATTTTCGAAATAATATGTATTAAACCGTACAATACCGAACCGTATTTTCGAAAATAACATGCTACAACCATCCGACGCAATCGAAATAATCTTTCCATTTTTCTAAGTAAAGCGTGATTTCTAGGGAAGTTAAAAAAACAAGTTGATGTGTAGCATACAAAATATTTTATTACTCATTCACAATTCATATTTAAAACATGCATAAAGTTACCTATATCCTAGCATTTTACAAATAACGTTTGCATCTTTATCATCCCAGTCATCGTCACATATAGTTCCTCTCTCGTCATCTTTTATTATCTCTACTCTACCAGAATATTTGTCAGGTCCTCCAACTAGCTCAACGGTCAGGTCTAAAAATAGGGTATTTAAAATGATCATGCCATAAGTGCTTAAAGCAAAGACTAGCCTGTGCTTCTGCACAGCTTTACAAGAGTCTTTAGTTTGTGCTCTGTACATGCCTAAGGCCTTTACTTCTGTTTGATTGGTCAGCCAATAATCTTATTACATTGTTCTCTTGTCTAGGTTACAAAATGAGTATGTGTGTAACATTTGCAAAAATATCACGTGTTTTTAAATCAAAGACTCTGACCAGCCTGTGCCTTCAGTACAGTCCGACCAGACATTTCACTTTGCCCTCATTAGATGCATAAGGCCTTTACGTCTGTTCAATTGGTCTTCGTATATTTTCTTTTGCATCGTGCGCTTGTCTAGATACTCGACGTTCGTTACTCGCATACATGAGAAATTGTCACAAACAAGCTCAAATACAATGAAGCCTTGAAATTCGAGTTCCTAAATACAAAACATATTTCCATGGGCATTTTTTATTTATTACTTAAGCATAACTTTCAGGTCTATATTTGTAACACAGCACAGGAAATCACGTTTCACCAAACTATCAGTACAACTAGAAACGTGATTATTGTTGTTACTGTTTCGAAAGCCATCACTTAGACAATCAAAGCACTGAAAGTACTGATGGTGAACGAACCTGATGGCATTCTAGAATTATATATTGAATTCAGTTAGATAAGAGAAACTATGAATGTAAAAATAATTTAAAAAAAAGGGAGGGGA
Source organism: Fragum whitleyi (assembly GCA_948146395.1). NCBI lineage: Eukaryota > Metazoa > Mollusca > Bivalvia > Cardiida > Cardiidae > Fragum > Fragum whitleyi. Next base: position 37,482,129 of record OX411545.1, read on the forward strand.
GGAACTGTCTTGACAAAATTTCCGTTATTCGGAAATTTCAATGCAAATTCAAAGAAAGGGAAAGATGGGGGAAAATCCTGTTAGAAAAATATTTGTTAGAATATGAGTTGTTACTCTGTGAAAATTTCTTTTACACACTTGAAATAGGTACATTTATTAATTAAACATAAATGGAGAGAACGATTTAATCCTATCTAAAACTGTCTTCAACCTATATCCAATGGTGTTTGTTTTTTACAAAAGTAATTGTTATCATGTTTAAGCTTATTTCAAGTAAATTTGTTGTATTTGTTTTAACTTTTTTTTATCTATCTTTTTTTCTTCTCAGAGGATGAAAAGGTCTTTGAGTACCAACCAAAGAAACACCTATGAATATCAGTCAGTCCTGAACTGTACTCATTGTTTAAAGTTATGATTTGTTAACTTATTAATAGTACATGTATTTTGAACCATAACCTGAGAGATTCATTTTCATCATATCTGAAGCCAAAACCACTTCCGTGGTTGACACTTATGTCGTTATTCAATTTTATAACACTGCAGGATGAGAAAAATTTAGGTATAGGTTAAAGTGTGTATTTCCGTTTATTTATCGTCTCTACCGTAGCATATGCCCATATGAGCGACGCCCCCAGAAGACGGTTAGTTGCTACGGGGGATAGTGCAAGGATACATGACGAATCTACTGCTGAGATCCGCCATGGTTCATTAACGTGCTCGGTGTAAAGCACCGTCTCACGGGGCCTCGGTTTAACGTCTCATCCGAAAGACAAGTAGTTTTTGTTAGTGTACCAGCCCGAGAACCGAACCCACGCGGTCGAACTTCAATGGTTACGAAGTCCGGTGCTCTACCAACTGAGCTAATCGTGCTGGTCGTATAGGTTAAAGTGTGTGTTTGTAGGATTTAGGTCCCTCCGTGCTCTAGGCATATATGGTAAGGACCATGAGAGAGAAAGAAGCGGATACGAGGAGATCCGGGTTCATACGCCCCTAGCTCTTCTACGAAAAGACCTCCTTGGTTCTTTATTGTGCCCAGTGTAAAGCACCGATACTCGCGAAGCTACCTCTGGGTTTCTTACCAGTTCACTTCTAGTTGAAAATTCCTGCCTGGGTTGGGATTCGAGTATAGGTCTAGTGCCTTATTAGTATAATTCATAGATAATTTCTGTTTAAGGTTTAGAAATTAAAGTATAACTTTTTATATTAAATAATTGCTTCATAGTAAATTGCATACTTACAGTCTTTATAAATATTATTTTTGTAACGTAATTTCCACGTCAAAAGCGAATAAGAATCTTATTTAAGAAGTTTATTTTTTTTTAAAGGGAGGTAATAATTGCATGAACAAATAGTATAATACCCTGTTTTTTTTCCTCCCGACTTTCCTCCCAATAAGAATTGAGAATCCTTACAATTGTCGGTTTAATTTTTGCACGAGAACCTATTGTTTACATTCAAGAGTTTGGATGCTTGTAAAATCACTCACTATAGATATCTTATTACAGTATTGCGGCTGATATTAGACTTTCCTTCTCGGAGCTAGTTTTTTTTCTTAAACTGTAGTTAACCAATTCTAAACGTATTTTGGAAAGGATGGAACCAGTTTTTATTCATCGATTAAGATTTTTATGATTTCTGTAAAAAACGCAATGACTTTTCCGAATAATTTAACAACTAAACCCGCTTGTCGAATTGTAAACAAGTGCATGACGTATCTGGCCCCCCCTTGACCACGGCAATATATACTCGTCAGTTTTGAGTGGTATCTAGGGTTGAATATTTAGCTATCATTTATTTAATTTTCAAATAGAATTTTGAATTGATATGGTTTTACAGATTGAAATGAAACACGAATGCCCCCGGAACAGCATTTTTTTAAAGTTTGACCTTGACAGATGACCTTGACCTTGTCACATGACCTTGACTTTGGTTTACAGCTTTGTATGTCAAATACTTTTGGAGAAAAGTCAAAGGTTAAGTTTTCGGGTTAAGTTTTCGGACAGACGGACGGACAGCCGGACGGACGGACAGACGGATAGACAGACAGACAGACAGACGGACATGAGAAAAACAATATGCCCCCGATCTCTTGATACGGGGGCATAAAAATGCAAAGTAGAATTGCCCCAATGAAATATCTCCCGTGCCTGTCGCATTTGGTATTCGGCAATATTCGCTTCTGAGATAGACGAATACGAAACGTTTTCGCTGGGAATAAGCCCTATTTCAGCCAACGCAATTTTACAGAAAAATCTTAATAGCGACGTTCACCCCTATTCAAATAAAAGATACAAGAAAGGTTGTACATGTAAAACACATGTCGAATCATTCTTTAAACCCGTCTCGAGACTGACTGTCGCTAGTTGAAAAGTTATGTAACACCGCGTTCTAATGACACAATGTGTATTGATGTGTCATTCGTCTCAACTCGGCTGATTCCTGTAACCTACATTTAACTCGGAGCCGACGGAGATCGCCCGAGTATTGCCGAATGTAAGTTCAAGAGGACACGACCTAGATAAACACGTATTTCCGGCTAATTACTACAAGTTGCACCAGCGAAGGCTTGGGTCAAAAACATAGTATCTGTCTCTTCGGTGTTTAGACACAAACTTTGTTTTTGCTTTAAACTCTCGACAAGCTTACGCCGATCAAAAATTCCCTTGATAAACATTGCAAGATCATATTGTGTTTTTCAAGGCGAATTTTCATTATCTTCACTTGATAAAGAAAACTAGAAACACGCCATTAAAGAAATAAAAAGTGATTTTGCGGAGAAAAATGTTGAAAGATACTAAATTGAATTTTAAGAGGCGCTACTTTATTTCAAATGTATTAACATCCAACAGGATTTTCCTGACATGGTATATAACACTGGTGAACGACGTTCGTTCACCAAAAACACATCCTTAGCGTTTAGATGTAACTGGCCCCAGATGCAGAAATTCTTTCTTACAGTTGCTATCACTTGATATAACAATATCGCGCTACAGGTATACAAACACATTCGTTTGAATAACACTATTATATCAGTGACGTGTGTAATTCTAATAAATACCCTTCATTCCTACCATTTTTCTCTCTACAGATGACACCAACATCTTCATCGTGTCCACAATCATTATCAAGGGGTCCGTGATGGGGACAGTCTATGATATGCTCTTCATTCCCCCTACATACAACATTATCCATCCAAACAATACCCTTACCGGACCCAAATAGCGAGTTTTCTACCGCAATACCTGAGCTGTAATTAGAACATGTACAAGGATACAGCATTTTCATGCATAATTCAAGTCAAAATACAAAAAATATGACATATATAAGAATGATGTACAATGGATATACACAAACGAAAAAAATATTGAAAGAAATAGTTAAACATTTAAAATAAAAAAAAGAACATATATAAGGTAAATTTCAATAAAAATGAAAACATGAAGAAAGATTCTTGAAGTTTTTTTTAGACATCGATTTATGATTATATGAGCCGTATAGACTTTTGACACAACTTTTAATCAGATACGAGTTAAAAGCAACATTATAAGATTGTTAGACACTTACATATAACCTAAACTTTTACAAACTACGGTGGCTGCCAAATCATCGAAGTTGTCATCACAAACTGTGCCATTTTTATTGCCAAATGAAATATGGACTCTTCCTTCTGATGAAGTTCTGCCACCAACAAGTTCTAAAGTCAAGTCTGAAAAAATTATACCTCACAAACTTATTTGTTATTAGTTAGCGGAAAATGTATTTCCTCCCCAAAAAAATGCTGATTAAGAAATTTACCAGACACTCAAATATTTTCATGTTTATCTTTCGCACCAACTTTTTTTTTTCAAAATATTGCTTGAATTATATGTCTAGGACATACAAAAAAGTTGGAATAATGAAATATAACTAATAAACTGTTTCAAAAGTTTATATGGCGTCTTTTAAAGAATTATTAAGAGAAAATTAGCATTCGAATATTGAAACAATCACATAATTTCTAGTGGTTATCTTCTTGAAAAGTAAAGCAACGCTCTTATTTTTAGCCTTGCCAACTTACCACAATTTTCTTCGTCGCTACAATCTAAGCAATCACAATCAGTATCGCAGTATTTGTTCAATGTAAGACAGGACTTATCGTCTTTACACTGGAACTCTGTCGTCTCCGGACATTCTGAATAAAATAAAATTCGAAAGTCAAAATTATTATCCCAAATACGTTTCTCATTTTGAAAAAAGTTAAAGTTTTCTGGTATATTGTGTTTGCAATGTTTTTTAGTTGTTTGTTTGTTAGAACGAGGTTAAACGCCATTTAGAGAGTTAAATTTCGGAGGCTGGAACACAAAACTATGGATTTTATGTAATTAGCAGACGATTGCTAACAAAGCATTCATTCAAAGTCTCCAAGTGATTTTTACACTTTTAAATAAAGGTTTCCGACTTTACATACATTTGTTTGACTATAAAAAATTAAAAAAATCATAGACCTACAAAAAACAATTGAATTGGCCACAGTACTTCCTTTCCATTTTAGAAAATATGATATAGCTAAATACAAAATTATTGTAATGTATAATCTTTAATAGTTTGAGCGTGTACAATTATCAAATATAATACACACCTTTTGCTTGAACACACCGTACGCCGGCAGTCTCCCACTCGTGACAGTCATGAGTCTTCCAGCCATCATGTGTACATTCTGCAATGCTGCTTTCATTTCCTCTACATTCAACTTCATCAAGCATAAATAGTCCATTGCCTTCTCCAAAGTAAGCTTCGTCAAATGCTTCAGCTTCCCTGAAAACAGGAATGAACAAAATCATTATAAAAGTGACCCAGCACGCGAGGAAGTACCATCTGGGTAGTGCGTAGAGTGTCGGCTCTAGTGAGACTGCGCGGATTGCGCAGATTGACTAAGGTAGAAACTTTTCGCAATGGGCTTATTTCCGAATCTAGAATGATCAATCTACCTTTCTGCAAAATAATGTTTGAAATTCGACCTCTTGTAAACCTGTGCTGGACCCAATCTCTTCTTTAGATATTCATTTTACAGAGTTTCGAGATGGTCCTTTTCGTGACGTGTCACATATATGTTTCTCTCTAATAAATTTCAGAGTACAATAATTCATATATAAAGATACGTTGATTGTTTTCTTGCATATAGTTTAGAGAAATAACGTTCGCAAAGTTTGAAGCCAACCTAGAAATTTCTGCTTTGATGTGCCTTCGCCATTTCTCGGTATTATGCAGTTTCAATCTAGGTTCAAACCTTGATTAGATGCCGCGGTCGTATTTATGCATGCCTATTTATACCTGCAAGGACATTTGTTTATTTCCGTTTATTTATCGTCGCTACCGTATCATATGTCCATTTGAGAGACGCCCTTAAGAAAACGGTAAGTTGTTATGGGGGATGATGCAGGGATAACAGGACACCTAATAGAACCATGACGAAACTACAGCTGAGATCCGCCATGGTTCTTTAAAGTGCTTTGTGTAAAACGCCGTCTCACGGGACCTTGGTTTAACTTCTCATCCCAGAGAATTAGTTTGTTAGTGAGCCACCCCGGGAATCGAACCCATTCGTTAGACCATCAATTGTTTTTAAGTCCGGTGCTCTACTGATTAAGCTAATCGGGCTGACAAGCAAGGACATTTAAGACTGATTGGCAATTATAGTTACCCAGTAAATCCAAGCATGCGACAAATGACTTTGGCATCTTCTTCATCCCATCGATCATCACAAACCACGCCCCATTCACCCTTATACTTAACTTCGACACGCCCCTCGTTAGTTTTCCCGCCTTTGCCACCTTCAAGTCTCACTTCAACCGCACTGCTGGGAGCATCTGGCGATTCTGATATAAAAGAACAGGGGTGAGATTTGGCTTATGACCTTTGTTAATTCTTGGCGTTGTAAATAAATTTGCTTGATGGAACATTTTTTTACAATATTGGAAAAGGTGCACTGTGAACTTACACGGTGAAACTACAGTTTGATAAATACATGGTCACAAAAGAAGTAAAAACGTCTGAGTTGTCTCAAATGCATTGAATCCACCTTCAACAAATCTAGTACGTCTTACGGATGAAGTTGCCCATATGAGCGTTTTTCGAAGTGGCAACTTAGCTCAAATCCGTGACTTACCACAAGAGCTCTCATCCGAGAAATCGCCACAATCGTCTTTCCCATTACAAACATCGTCATCTTCAACACATCGTCGGTTATCGCATCGAAACATGTTCTTACAGCCATCTGTGTAATGCAAATAAGCTTGAGTATTTCTAATAACCGTCTTATAGATATATAATTCATATGTTTTTCGAATGATGAAATAAGGTCATAGCTTACAAAATCATCTGGATCTAATGAATAAAAAAATGACCGTTTGCAGCGACATATAGCACCCTGATAATGATTATCTAAAACTAAATACTAGACTCTAGATTCCACTTCTGATAAATGGATAAAACTGAGAAAAATGTTTAAAAGATAAAGTCCATAATCAACTCTAGAAAAAAAACCCATTTTCTAAAGTGTCTTTACATGGAAAAGAAAAAACAAATAACATAATATCTTCACCAAAAATTTCTTTATTTACTTAAAAGTAAGACTTCGATAATGCCATTTCCTTTCATGAAATTTAGTAAATCTTACAAGGTTATAACCACTTACCCAACTGTGATTTCAGCTCATAAAAGTCTTCATTTCGCGATGTCTTAGTTTTATGAGTATCTGAATTCACTGCCGAGAGAAAACATTCTCGAGTATCGGAATTGTAGGAGAAAGATTGGCAAAGAAATTTTGTTGAATCTACACAGTATTTGGCACACTGCAATGAGAAAAGAAAAACAACATAGAAATATGAATAATACAGGTAAAGGGTATTTTCGGCCTTTATTTGCGCTGTGAAAAATGTTTATCTTATGCCGAGCTGCTCGGGCATTTCAGAAAATTACTCTTATATTCCCTAATACGTATATGTACTAGATGTATATTTTTTTTAAAATATACCGATTTTAGCCAGATTGGTAGGCTGACACAGTTAGTAACATCGTGAAATTTACATTCATCTCAATAAAACTTATTATAAATCGTTCACTAAGCGCTTCAGTTATTTATTCAAAACACTCCATGGATCAAACCAATCCAATACGATCCAAAATCACTTATAGAGATAAGTTCAACAACTACATTCAAATAAAACTAGCTAGAAAAAAAATCGCGATTTCTCTGAAATAATTGAATTGAAATTATACGCGTGGGAATGCTTCTTTAAGAAATGGGAAGCTATTTAATGCATATTTCATTAAAGGGGGTGGGGTGGTCGGGGGCGGTTTAATAAGTAGCGCTAACTTTGATCATCCTGAACAAAATAAGCGCTATTGGAAAGCCTCCTTTTAATTTATTTCAAAACTCACTCTACACGCTCATTCAATTTCATTCTAAAATCATTCCGATAACATTCGCCTCGTCAATTTCACGTTTTAAACTGTACTTACACTTTGATATAGATGACTGTCAAACAATATTTACTTAAAAAAGTCTATTTGAATATTCTTTGAAAATCAAACATTACCGTTTCGTTGGTTGTCCCTGCATACGTTTCCGTCGCATGTTTACTGATTGTTCGTCTCTTGGTTTTCCGGAAGAGATTTAATCTGTAATCTACAAACAGATTAAACCCATTACCAGACGACAAAATTCAAGACAGTTTGAAATTGAAAGGAGTTGTGGACGATAATTTTCGTAGACCGCATATACATATGTTACAACTGTTTCGCGCTGGGCCATCGAGATGGAATTGGAAAACAAATGTCACTTTGATTTGAAAAAAAAAACCGTGGTCAATGAAAATGTTGCTTGTTACAAGCACAGAGTCCATTTTATATGATATTTTCTGTTTTTTCTTGAAGGACGCCGAACGGAAGTGAATGTGAAGGAACGGGATAAAGAAAGGGCTAAAATCAAACGATCTCAGCAAAATATCTAACTTATAAGGCACACGGTTGCAACACTTAAGACAATCCAGATGAATTCAAAGTAAGAAGTTGACCGTAATGAATTACTATACATATCTTTACTCTGAACACCCATAAATAATTTTACAAATATTGATAAAGTAACAAGTTTTTTTTAATTGTTATCATTTTAAGATAAAATACTCAACAAATGAAATGGATCTTAATGACTAAGACTATTTTTGTGTACTGAAGAAGAATTCTGTACCACATTTTAGCTCGGAAGTATTGCTTAACCCTAGCGAAGTCGTCGCCGGCGTCGTTGGCATATGTAACTGACATTTTGTAACAACTCTGATATTACCAACACTGCTCGCTTTCCAGAACTCGACATGTATACCTGATGACTGAAAGTCAGTACCCGGACATTCTTAATGGTATTATGATAATCATTTTTGACTTCCTTTTTTTCAACCGAACAATACAAAATATCTGTAACTCACCACAAAACCGTCCTTCGTCAGTATTACTACCACAGTCATTTTCGTAATCACAGTACCACAACATAGGAATACAGCTAGAAAATAAATCTACATTTAGTATTAAAATATATAATATAGTCGGCATCAAATTGAAATTGTAGTACACTCGACGGAGAATCACGATAGATTCAAAATTACAGATAATCAATAATTTTGTCAATATCTGACATATTTGGATTCAGTTTGAAACAGAAAAAGCTGCTGATTAAAGAGTTACTGACGACCAAGTAAAATATACTTGGTCGTCAATAACTATTTAAAGAGTAGATTTTCGAAGTTCTACTGGGATCAGCTAGTTGCTAGCGTATTCAAACAGTCTCTGCTTCAAAACTATTTCAAATCGGTCAAGTATATAGTATTATTTTAATATGAAATAATTCATTCCATTGGAACTTCCGTCGGGGTATAATTCTTAATCTTAACCGATATATACTTTTTCTGTTCTACAACCGAAACAATCATAATAGATTACTTTTTTTTTAATAAATTTGTTTTATTTGTAGTATCATTTTTTTTTAAATTGAATTTGCCTTTGCTTTTTAGAGTTAAAAGAACATGGAATTACCAGATTATATGTTCCATAGGTCAATTGCTGAAACTGCGTGAATCGTTTTGAAAAATTAGTTAGCCATGTTTTTGCCAATCAATTGACCTTATATTTCGGTTTTTTCTTGTTTTATCGACTTGTTTGATTTACACGATATGGGGGCGATAATAACTTAAAAATGCCCCTTTGGGTGAGCTTTTACCCTCTCAATATAATGAGGTTATACTTTAAACTGGGGTTATATCTATATGATAGTTCAGAACTACGATATACTTTATACAGAAATGAATCACAAACCTTCCGTCTTTGCAGTCAAATTGGCCTTCCTCGCAATTCTCCACTAAAATAAAAAAATATATATATAAACGAAAAAAAAAGGTATTGCTTTGAAATTCTAAATTTGATTATATATCACATTTTCAATTCAAGTGATAGTCATGTACTTTCCACTAATGTGTCAAAGTTTTGAGCGTGTATTCCAGGCTCGATTACACGTACCTAAATTCCATTTCATGTTTGTGTTTATAAAAAGAATTTCTCAAAATTTTGTCCGGTGATATGATCTTTGCACATGTATTCTATTATCGATGGACTAGTATGTTGTTGCTTATTACTCACATAACATTATTTTAAAGATATCGAACCTGTAACCTCCGCTTCCTCTGTACAGACCGGTATATCACAGAAACCAAAGTTATCCTGACTGACCCAACACCATGGCTTATCGTCGTTGTCAGGGTTACGACAATAATTGTGATCTCCAAGTCCCTGAAATATAGTGTTTTTAAATTTCCTTACACTTAACAACATCGTGAAATTGACATTCATCTCGATCAAAACCATTCCAAATCACTCGCTAAGCGCCCAATTCATTCATTCATTCATTCATTCCAAACACTAACTCAAACCATTCACAAACGCTCCAAACTCACTGAAAAACAAAAAATTACCAACTTCATTAGAATAGATAAATCTAGAAAAGAAATGAGATTTCACTGACATAATTCAGATTGTGAAGGTCCGATAGATTTTCTTGGAGAAATAGCGCGCTATTTATAAAACTTGTATGTATATTTTATTCAAGGGAGGAAATAAATATCGCTTATTTTGTTCATCCTGAACAAAATTTGTGATATTGAATTACCTCCCATTAAATTCGCTCTAAACTCGCTCCGCACACTCATTCAATTTCATTCCAAAATCATTCCAAACTCACATACCTTGTCAATTTCACGATGTTGTTAACTGTATCTCTTTCAGCAATTACCATAACAGAACGAAATTAATTGAGGTTTAAAAAATCAAATTTCGGTCGTTGTTTAGTCAATAGAATTCTAAAAATCTTTGTACATGCGCTAAAGAACATTACTTGTAAAGTGTCCTCAATCAAATCATGCAGTGATGAATTAGGCGATTTCTTACTATCTGGAATCGGTTATCTCTATCCTTATGTTTATACATGTATACGTACCAAGATGATTATTTTCAGTTATGTCAAAATATTTAAATATTTTTTTCTTAAAAAGATCAATAAGTGAAATAGAATAATGTTCTAATCTTTAGATATTATCTAGTTGCTTCTTTACGTATTTTTCTTTGAAATTCGTACGAGTTTTACAGGTAAATAAAAAAAAAGTTTGGACGATTATCAAAGTTTTTTTTTGTTGCAATTGTTCATTATAACATCAAAGGACGCCCAATTTATCACATGCTTTCAATTAAGTTTTGTTTAAATGACTTTAAAGTCTTTAAACTTTTGACTACACATGTATATACAAGAAGAAAGCTATTAGTAGTTTGTTATAATGTAGAATTAAAGTTTTATAATTGAATGACAAACTCTTTAAAATAACGATATGATATTTGTGACGATCGTAATGAATCCCGTAAAATACTGTGTAACAAAGATAAATTTATAGAGGACAAACCATATCAGGATAAGATTCGGGGTTGATTTCCGATGAATGCATCCAATTCTGACATGGGGACCCTCTCTCGGTTGTGTTTGCTGTCCCTCGATATTCGGAACCTGTCCCGTTATAACAACCTGGAAAAGAATCTGGCAAGCTTGTTCCCAAACCGTTACTTTTGTGGCCTCCATTTCATACGGCGTTCTGAGATAAGTACGTAAATAACTTAAAACTACCGTAACGTAACCTTTATTAAAAACAATTAGATATGTATAGATGAGCAAGTTTAGTGAGTGCTCAAAGGTCATTTCTTGTCTGTACATTGTATAGACAAAATTGCATCTAAGTACTCACTTATACTTGGTTATCTTTATGGGCAATCATATTCTTGCATAATCCTTGTTCTACTCATTGGATAGTAAAACTTAGGCACTAAATTTGAAATAAATAATGGGTTTTCGGTAACTTAGAAGTGATTATTACGGATGACCAACTATACACGTACCAACGTCATGTATTATTGCTAGCGGTTTTTCACAAACGTAATTAAATCCAGATCTGAATCGCTTTCTGGTACTTTTACAATTGTCGTCGGCCCAGTAGAGGTAATCAAGCATGACGTCACTTCCGTTTGGATGCAGAAATGTTCTTGACAGGTACAAGCAGCGTTCTTTCTTTTTATTTGATGGTTCACTGTATTCATTATTTGGTTGCCAACCTGGGAAAAACAAGGTTTTATTCTGATGATTCTCATCTTTGCGTTAGTCAACTTTTCTACTATTTTTTTTGCGCAATAATTTTCTTTTAAATTCTATGCTGGTCATTACAAGGTTTGAAATACGAATTTCAGTTCTAGTTACTGCAATTATCGGACAATAAAACACATCGGCGTTTAGGCCGAATATGAATATGTTCGCCATTTAGGAAAAACACCATGACCGCGACATGTTTTATGAAAAATACGGTATTGATCGCTTTTGGTCAAAATCGCTATTAATGGAACAAATTGATGCAAGTAATCTTTTACTTTCTCATATTCTATTTCGCTTACATCGTTCTTTGAACAAGCTAAAAGATTACGTAAATATCCTGGTTCGTCTTCGTTTTACACGTAATTTCACTTTAGTAAGATTAATTCATAAGCAACTTTCTTTTTCAAGTTTAACAGTTTAAACCCTTACCTGGAAACCATTTAGTAAAATCGAGTGGGACTTGAATCAGTAATGTTCGGGCATCATCTTCAATGCTCGCATCCTCCAGTCTCTCCCAAAACCACTGTCGACCGACACGAATACCTCCTGTTATCAAGGGCCCTGTAAATTAATAGATATAATACTAGAATCAAGAAGAGACATTATCAGTTCATTGTAAATACAGTGGTCAGAAAAGTTAAAAATAACATAGGTTAATATAATTCAACTCAACATTTACTTTCAATATTTGCCGAATTACTTAGGCTACTAGACATGCTAATTACAAGTGTCAAGTACGAGACTTAAGTTGAGACAAAAGTAATACAGGGAAAAAAAACTTGTGGCGATAAGCAATTATCAAAACATTTAATTTGGGTTACATGTATTCAAAATCGGTACTTGAAAAGAATGATGTAAAGAATTCAATATGAATTTCCTTGATTATTAAACATAAAAATAGCCTTGGGACACTCTATTTGGAAGGGATTGCTATTTTAAGAGATATTTTCCAACAAAAATGCAATCTTCCATAGGACAATTAAGTTTTTTAGGTAGCAAATTGGTATTCCTAATTGGAAAAGTGCAAACAAATGGTATCCACCGTCACAGATTCAGAAAATGGCTGGAAATAACCATAGGATACGGTTTTGGCCCAAAAAGTGAGATTGAGTGTTGTATGAGCATAAACGTGATACCGACTTATCTTTTAGAAACTTAAGGCTGAAAAGCATCAACTTCGTTGTTAAAAGTGTCTCAATTGTTTAAAAGCCTATATGTCTATAACTCTATCATCTAAAATTATTATCATTTTAGTTAAGTATTTTCCTTACAAATGTATTTATTGAACAATAAAATGCATATAAATCGGCCATGTTTTGTAAAAATCATAGATAAAACAAAAGTAGAGCGGTTATAAACAAATGCAAAATTATATAATACCATCCAAAGCATATCGAAGAAGTGCGGAAGATAAGAAGTTCTGCTCGGCCTCAGTTTCGATGTTGATCAGGTGCCCACCACGTGATTTGCACTTGTTTTCAGCGAATTCTCGTCTCGTGACGGTATTTGGTGTTACTTCATAACAACCAGTAGGACCAGCAATCCAATCTTCCGGACAACCTGTTGATATTATAGTAAATAGGTAAGGTAAGTGGTTTTTTTTTCAATTTCTAATCGTACCCCCAAAGTTTGTTTTAGTCAAATTTGTAATAAACACCGTGTTCAATTTTGCTTTGGGGCTTTGGATCGAGGGGAGTGCATCCTTGAGCTATTTTTTAAAAAGAAATGTATGACAATGGTAGATCTGGAGAGAAAGATCGACGATGAAAAGGTTTTAAAACGATTACTATTTCGTTCACCGACGTGGTCATACTAAGTAAATGATAGGTTTAATCCACGTATTTGAGGGTGTTAACATTTGCAGAGACACGAGAAATGGTTTAAAGCATTTTGAGGGTCTCTGTAAAAGTTAACGCCCGAAAAACGTGAATAAACGATATTATTGCATAAAAAAAGAAAGACTAGATTATTTATTCTAACAGAGATTGCAAAATGATTCATATAAATGATTTAAAACTAGCTCCGGATCCACTACTGTTTCGGAACAATCGCGCCATAGTTACTTTTGTTTATACCAACGTGATTTGGTAAATTTATGGCGTCACAAAGATTTACGCGGGAATAGGATCAACGTCTTTATTTATGCTCTATATTGATGCTAAGCATAGAAACTGATATAGTGTATAGGCCCAGACCGAGGATATTTCAGTAAAAAAGCCGGGTGTTTACGGCAGGTGAATCAACCTTTTCTCAAGGTAACGCACGGGTTTTGTTCGTTAACGTATGCCTATGATGACCCGAAAAAATACATTTTATGCAGTAACGAACATTGAATGTAGCACATGGATTTTTGTATTTATCTTTAGCCAATGCACCATTGTCAACATAATAAAATCAAACACTCTGTTTAAGTTTGTAGCTTTGATAAAGTGCGTACCACTATTTAAACGACATTCAATCCGAACAGACTTGTTTGTAGTACAACTTGATGATATTTTGTGTTTACAATCTTGTAACGCTGATTCTGATAGGCCACATTGTACTTCCGTCATCTTGGTTTGGGAAAATCGATTGGTGCCAGGTAGAATAGAGTCGGCGTATGTCATTCTTGCAGCTCCCCTGTACGGAACAAAATTACATCATTCAAGAGATTAAAAGAATATTTGAGCCGGTGCGTGAGATTTCGAACAATTTCAAATATGAACAAAGCAAAGACTCTGACTAGTCGGTGCATCCGCACAGTCTGACCAGAGTCTTCACTATGTACTTAGCAGATAGATAAGGTCTCAAAGTATCTGTAGATCATTAGGTTACTTCATTTTTAGAGTTTGTACGCTTCTCAATGTTTGAACCTCGCCAACATTTCAAATTGTTAGAAATGTCACGCATAGCCTCATATTCATTTGTTTAAAATATGAATATCAAACTGGAAAATCCCAGCGAGACAACGGCAAACTGATTATTGTATCTAAAATATGCGGGTTCATACATCTATAAACGTGAATAGACGTTTAGTTTCTTAAAATTACCTCTTTCAATGAATTATCTTAGTTTCTTTTAAAATCTAATACCATCAATCGAAAAAGCATACATAATTCCTAATTTGAGTTTTTTGTGGAGCTACTTTGAACGCAAGCTTATAAACATAGCTGAGTATTAAACATTATTTTCGTTGAGAGATTAAATCACGTTTCTAGTTATTCAGACCATTTTTTCGTCATTCAGACCTTTATCGAGTTCAACGCGTTTTGTTAAACAATTGATATTTTAAAAATTTTCCTGATCAGTTTGAAAATGAAGGCTGTAACAAGGCTCCGTGACATTGTTTTCTGACCTATGAAGTAAGTGCCCCCCCCCCCGAAAAAAACCCCTTCACATTATTCTGTACATGCAAAGCTACAGATAGAGGGAGTATTTGAGATTTTAGATCAAAGTATTTCACATGTCAATGCACAAACCCTTTGTTGTTGGTACTCATTTGAAAAGTCTCGTCGATACGATTAAAATGAGTACCCACAACATCGGGTTTTATTGCTAAAAAATTTGAGATTGGCTTTACCCCATACTTTCCATACCTCTGTATGTATATAAGCTTCTCATCTCAGTCGTATCATTTTACATCTCAAGAAGTTTCATCAGAGAGTGCATATTTCCATCCCTCCAAAAATAGAAGAAACAAACAAGCAAGCAACCCCACCCTTTAGTAAATCACAAGTCGTTGGCTAAGTAGTAAATTGTGC
Source organism: Fragum whitleyi (assembly GCA_948146395.1). NCBI lineage: Eukaryota > Metazoa > Mollusca > Bivalvia > Cardiida > Cardiidae > Fragum > Fragum whitleyi. Next base: position 37,497,579 of record OX411545.1, read on the forward strand.
AAACTCCAAAAACCAACCTGAGAAATCCCAGCTGCTTACACGCCACATGAGCATCGTGTAGGTCCCAGCCGTCCGTACAAATAGAGGTATATCTGTTATTCAGAAAGACTTCTATTCTACCAGAGGTTAGGTTGTCTCTGTCGTTTGGGTCAAACCTACATAAATAGAGATTGAAATGGTTAAGGTAAACGTTAAATAGTATCTTGCAAGCTATGGGTTCTAGCCCAACTTCGCTCCCCAGAAAAGGGCAAAGTCGAGTTAGAACCCTTGACTTGCGATGATCATGGTTTTTCGTGTTTAAAAAGATAGATTTTTTTTTCTCTTCTTTCGTCAGAAACTACATGTACAATACTTAACAATGTCGTGAAATTGACAAGGTGTGTAATTTTGAAATGAAATTGAATGAGTGTTCTGGGTAAGTTTGAAGTGAAATTAAAGGAATATAATCCAATATCTATCCGATATTTATTACCTCCCTTTTATAAAATATGCATCTATAAGTAGCGTTCTATTTCTTCAAGAACCAATCAGACAATTTTAATTTCAATCATTTTTGAGAAATCGCGTTTTTTTCTATCTATATTTATTTTTAATGTAGTTATTGATCTTATCTATTTAGCGATTTTGGAGCGTTGTAGATTGGTTTGAGTGAATGTTTGGAAAAAAAAAAAAAAAAAATGAATGGAGAGCTAAGTGATTTAAAATGTTTAGATTGAGATGAATGTTTATTTCAAGATGTTACTAACTGTACATGTATTATAAAGAGGATTATGTTTGTTTCAGTGTAAGATCGATTTAGCTTTTATTGAGTGAACAACAAAAGCTATACTTTCGCGATTGGCGGAACCACAAGTGAAAATATAGATGTTACTGTTCACTCATTGAAAGATTTATCGATCTTTCACTAAAACAAACGATTATTCTATTTCTTTAAAGCAAAAATGAGACAATATGTTACAAATTTTCTTACATCGCGTCATTTGCACGTTATTGATTTGCCAACGTTCAAGATGACGTCATTTATTGTGCTCCGCTAAGTAAACGCCAGATACGGTGTAATGAACCAAATCAGATTTTGATAATTTCACTGGTTATGCGGAAAGTTTATCAAATGATAATCTACCGTTATTTCTAGATAATCCACCGAAAATCAATAAAGAATGATGCATTAAACCAGTTATTATCCAAAATCACTTAGCTTTTCCTTTTCCGCAATAACTTCCATCTTGAAATGAATAATTGAATAGTACACTTGCTGATTTGGATAAGAAGGGCGTAACCACCATTACTCAAATAACACAAGTGCGTATTAGAAATAAATCCTCTTTCGAAATATCGTTGATGAATGATCATAACATCGAAACTACAGCTTATTCTACGATGCTTTGATTATTCACCAACGCTCAAATCATATAAAAATAGAATCGGATGGAGGACATTCATCTTTTATCACAGTCCACATCGCCTTTATCCTATATATTCTGTGTTGGTCGCCTTCAGAGTGCGTATGTCAAAATCCTAATACCGCCTATGGATAACGTCGAGGTAAATGAAGCATACCTTATAAGCTGGCCACTCTCAGGAAATTGCACCTCGGAGGATCTCGTCTTAAGCTGCCGGCCGTCCTTAAATCTTTTTCTCGATCTCCGATTCTGAAACACGCAGTGCCGACTGTTAAAACTTGGAAAGGTTGATTTTTATTAATCTAGCTATTGGAAGGACAAAAATATTAGAATTTCATATTTTAAAACAAGATAATCACATCGTGAAATTGACTAGGTGAATGATTTTGGAATTATTAGATTGATATTGAATGAGTGAGAGGAGAGAATATTGGGTGAAATGAAGGGGAGGTAATATAGCATCGATAATTTTGTCCAAAAAGACATAAACGATGATTTATTACCTCCTTTAAGTAAAATCAACGTTTTTACGTGTATATGTATGGCTTGTCAGGTGCATTGAAATCCATATTCGCTTATAAAAAAAGTGCAATGAATTAATTTATTCGAATGAGAGGTTGATTGTTATGGCCGAATTTTAAGCGTTGTTAAACAATTTTTGTGCGTTTTTGAATGTTTTGAGTGAGTGTTTTGAATGAAAGAATAGAGCGCTGAGATTTGGAAAAAATTTGATCGAGGTGGGTGTCAATTCAATGATGGTACCAGATGTATTCGAAAATTTGACTTAGTTGTCGCCTTTTTTTCATTTACATAGCCAGTATTTGCAGACTCTGTGCTAAGCTACAACGAATGCCTTTGGGACTATTTTCCATGATGTAATAGATTGTTTGGTAACTACTGAGCTGGGCAAATTTTAATATTTGCAGGGACATAACCAGCCACCCAAGGAATGGGATGATGTTTGTTTTCCAGGGTCTCAGTAAGATTGCGATTGATGGTAACTAATTTAATAAATACTTCTTTCCTGTATTGAATTCATAGATTCACATATTCCGTTGTTTAACGACAAACAAAGAAAAAGTTACTTTAGTTACCTTCTGTTTGCGACAACAAATATAATCCATACATAACAGGACTATCATGAAAATAAGAAAACATTTTCGAATTTTCATTGTGTATTTTATACTCCAAAGTAATGTACAGAAACGAGTGTTATGCCACTACCAAAACACCACTGATACTTATTTGGCCAAGTGGTTTGTAAGTAGCTGGGTTATATGCACACATAAGCTATCAATCGGTCACCAGTCAACACGTACATTATTAGTCAATCTTGTTACTCAAACAATCACAGTCCTAACCAACTTTGTCATTATAGATAAATCTTAAAACCCTTGTTTCTTTATCGTTTGCTAGAACTGTGTTTAATACATAGAAGTGATCACGTAAACATGTATTTTACGAACTTGATAATGACAAAACGCTGAACATTTTCACGGACTCGAATAATTCTGAATACATTTAATTTTATTCAACAGAAGAAACAAAATTAAGTATTTCTAAAAACTATCAATATAACATATTTTTCATGTAAAGAACAAATCTGAAAGTGCGTGATCTAAGCATCATTCCTGTGGAGTTTGTTTGAATACTGAATATCAGTTTTAGAGAATTTTTATATTTCATCATATAGGACCGTTTTTCAGTGACGCGGCAGCCTGTACAGCCCATGTTATCAGCCTGATCAGAATTTCATGAACAACTCCGAGCATGCTCTAAGCATCATTCTCGTGAATGTTGATTTTATTCTGAACAGTAGTTCCAGAGAACAATTATTTTATATTTCATCATATGTTACCATTTTTTGAGTGAAGCGGCACCCAAAGACCTCGGCCCCGAGGATTGTTCCTGTGAAGTTTGGTTGAAGTTTGGTTGAGTTCTTAAAAATAGTTTCAGAGAAGATGTTTAAAGAAAAAAGATAACGGACGGATGGACGGACGAACGCACGGACGGAATGACACACTAACGATTGACATCAGGCCACAACCTAAGTTCCGCTAGAATTAGTCCAGTGGAGCTTGTAATGATGAAAATATGATTTGTGTGTATTGGAGGATGCTTTCAAAACAACAACAACGTGTAAAAAGAATGAATGTGTTTTTTCGATGTTGAGAAGTCCTGGGTATTTTCGAAAGATTCTAGGGCGTTTTTTATGGTTTGTGAGCGATTAAGACTAATTTGAAATGAAATTAGTGCTACGAACTGTAACTGTCAAAAGGCCTTTACTTCTTACAGCCTTTTTAGTGTGTGTAATTGTGTTTATACACCGTGTCTAGAGTAAATGGTAAGAGATGCAATTAAATTCAATAACCAAAATATAAGTAACTCAGAACGATGGACAGTGATTCATGATATCTATTTCACATCTTCTAATTTAACATTGGGATGGAGTTTCGACAAAGTGCTGGTGATTGATCATTTGAAATGGAAAAACGAATCTTGGATACGCGAATAGATCGGTCCTGCAAGATTGCAAAAGTACTGAGACTGACGATAATATTTTTTTCTCTATTAACAGACTCCTTGAAAAATAAACATTACTAATTTTTCTTCCTATACTTAAATTAAGACAAAAAAGCAAAAACAAAAACAAAAAAACCCAAACAACAACAACAACAACAACAAAACCCAATAAATGATAAATTCTGAGTAAAATAAAATTTTCACGTATCTGCTTAAAAAAAGGGCATACTACTTTATGCATGGCGACCACTTGTCACCAAACGTAGTACAGTGAATGACCCACTGAAACAGGAAATATTCATCTTGAGTTGTTAAGTGATTTAAGCCCCTAGACCAAATGAATAATTCTTTCTTTGTTTGTCATGTTAGTTTTCCAATCGGAAACCATCGGCTATTCTATGAAATACACCTCGGAAAAATATGGGCGCGGCCAGAAAAGCGCGGAGTATCGAAAAACAGTTTATATGACGTCAAAAATATATCAAGATGGCGTTGATTCAAACAAAAGAAACTCAATCTAGATTAAAACCTGCCATACTATAATTGACAACAAAACGCGTTTCAAAGCATTTTGTTTTCAAATAATTATATGCCTAAAAGATCTCCAAAGACGATAAGGCAAGCATTTCATCTTATAACTATACACATATCCTTGTGATAACATCACACATGATATTTTTTTATGATATCACATCGATATTTCTAGAACAATGACATAATGTCGTTATTTTTAGAAACTTGCATTTCTGTTAGAAACATCAACGAAAACAAGGCAAATAGAGGTTAAAGATACATATTATACGTACTAAGTGTATTGTATATAAAAAAATTTCTAACTTGGTTGTGGGAATTGATAATTGTCTCGACAGAGCCTCGTCAATTATCAATTCCCCCTACCTCGTTAGATACTTTTGTCTTACAAAACACTAAGTGCGTATTACATATGAACATTGTCTTCAAGTTCAAGTGTACCGCCAGAAGACGAATAGCCTAAAAGATGACCCAAAAACTATTACACTTACGTCCGATGTACTTTACAGTTTACGGAAAACGCCGAGCGATGTTCCGAATGGATATAAATATAGTCTTTAAAGCGAAGATAACACATGAATAAAATAGATGCGACTTCTCGGGAATGGTCTTTAACTGTAGAGAAATATTTTTATCACACATTCTCGTTCAAAGCATTCAAAATGTTCCAAAATCACTCAAAACGCTCAAAACGATTTTCCTCAAATCGCGCCTAAAATTTTATAATTTTGTTGTTTAGCGTAAATTTGGAAATTACAAAAATTATCGATATAATAGTTCTTTAATTTTATCAAAGGGAGGTTATAAAAAATCATCCATGTCATTCAATTTGAACGAAATGGGGATTTTCTTCAAACCTACTTCTTATAACATTAAAAACATGCCCATGTTACAACTTTAAATTCACAACGAAATTATTCTAAAGTCATTCTAAAGTGCCAATTGCACGAAATTCATATATATAAATAGATTTAATCAATACGAAAAAGCAAAAGGGCCATAGTGGCCCTAAATCGCTCACCTGAATGAACTGTCAAAAATTGTTTAAAGTAGATTTAGAAAGAATGAAGAATTCTTACCAAATTTCAGGTCGATTGGGCAAAAAATATGGCACTAAACTGCTTACAAGGTTTTTCTAAGATTTGATCCCAGGACCTAGTTTTTTACCCCACTTGACTCAATTTCAAACTTGACCTAGATTTCATTAAGATGATCATTCTGTCAATTTTCAGGTTGATCAGGCAAAAAATGTGGCTTCTAGAGTGTCTATTAGGTTTTTCTAATATTTGACCCTGTGACCTCATTTTTGACCCCACTTGACCAACTTTCAAACTTGACCTAGATTTCATCAAGACAATCATTCTGACCAATTTTCAGGTTGATCAGGCAAAAAATATGGCATCTAGAGTGTCTACAAGGTTTTTTCGAAAATTTGACCCCATGCACTCATTTTTGACCCCACTTGACCCAATTTCAAACTTGTCCGTGATTTTATCAAGATGATCATTCTGACCAAATTTCAGGTTGATAAGGCAAAAAATATGGCTTCTAGAGTGTCTACAAGGTTTTTCCAAGATTTGACCCCGTGACCTCATTTTTGACCCAACTTGACCCAATTTCAAACTTGTCCGAGTTTTCATCAAGATGATCATTCTGACCAAATTTCAGATTGATTGGGCAAAAAATATGGCTTCTAGAGTGTCTACAAGGTATTTCTAAAATTTGATCCCGTGACCTCATTTTTGACCCAACTTGACCCAATTTTGAACTTGTCCGAGTTTTCATCAAGACAATAATTCTGACCAAATTTCATGTTGATTGGGCAAAAAAATATGGCTTCTAGAGTGTCTACAAGGTTTTTCTAAGTTTTGACCCCGTGACCACATTTTTGACCCCACTTGACCCAATATCGAACTTGACCGAGTTTCATCAAGACAATCATTCTGACCAAATTTCAGGTTGATCAGGCAAAAAATGTGGCCTCTAGAGTGTCTACAAGGTTTTTCTAAGATTTGACCCTGTGACCTCATTTTTGACCCCACTTGACCCAATTTTGAACTTGTCCGAGATTTTATCAAGACAATCATTCTGACTAAATTTCTGGTAAATTTGGCAAAAAATGTGGCTTCTTGAGTGTCTACAAGGTTTTTCTAAGTTTTGACCCTGTGACCTCATTTTTGACCCCACTTGACCCATTATCGAACTTGACCGAGATTTTATCAAGACAATCATTCTGACAAAATTTCAGGTTGATTGGGCAAAAAATATGGCCTCTAGAGTGTCTACAAGGTTTTTCTAAGATTTGACCCTTTGACCTCATTTTTGACCCCACTTGACCCAATTTTGAACTTGTCCGAGATTTTATCAAGACAATCATTCTGACCAAATTTCAGGTTGATTGGGCAAAAAATGTGGCCTCTAGAGTGTCTACAAGGTTTTTCCAAGATTTGACCCCGTGACCTCATTTTTTACCCAACTTGACCCAATTTTGAACTTGTTCGAGATTTCATCAAGGCAAATATGGCTTCTAGAGTGTCTACAAGGATTTTCTAAGATTTAACCCTGTGACCTCATTTTTGACCCCACTTGACCCAATTTCAAACTTGTCCGAGTTTTCATCAAAATGATCATTCTGACCAAATTTCAGGTTGATAGGGCAAAAAATATGGCTTCTAGAGTGTCTACAAGGTATTTCTAAAATTTGATCCCGTGACCTCATTTTTGACCCAACTTGACCCAATTTTGAACTTGTCCGAGTTTTCATCAAGACAATAATTCTGACCAAATTTCAAGTTAATTGGGCAAAAATTATGGTTTCTAGAGTGTCTACAAGGTTTTTCTAAGTTTTGACCTCGTGACCTCATTTTTGACCCCACTTGACCCAATATCGAACTTGACCGAGTTTCATCAAGACAATCATTCTGACCAAATTTCAGGTTGATCAGGCAAAAAATGTGGCCTCTAGAGTGTCTACAAGGTTTTTCTAAGATTTGACCCCGTGACCTCATTTTTGACCCCACTTGACCCAATTTTGAACTTGTCCGAGATTTTATCAAGACAATCATTCTGACTAAATTTCTGGTAAATTTGGCAAAAAATGTGGCTTCTTGAGTGTCTACAAGGTTTTTCTAAGTTTTGACCCCGTGACCTCATTTTTGACCCCACTTGACCCATTATCGAACTTGACCGAGATTTGATCAAGACAATCATTCTGACAAAATTTCAGTTTGATTGGGCAAAAAAATATGGCCTCTAGAGTGTCTTCAATGTTTTTCTAAGATTTGACCCCGTGCACTCATTTTTTACCCCACTTGACCCAATTTCGAACTTGTCCGAGATTTTATCAAGACAATCATTCTGACCAAATTTCAGGTTGATCGGGCAAAAAATGTGGCCTCTAGAGTGTCTACAAGGTAAATGTTGACGACACACGACACACGACGGACATCACTCGACCACAAAAGCTCACCTTGAGCACTTCGTGCTCAGGTGAGCTAAAAAATTAAATTTTTAACGTACAAAACTTGTGTTTATGTAACTAAATTAATTTGTTACTCGACTTCTTGCGGACAAGCAAACCTTTACCGCGTCTAGAGTAGAATTTAATTGCTTGTTTTATGTGGATTTACGCCGCTTTCAACATTTTTTCAGTTATATTTCTTGGAGGCTTGAGCACCTAGCAGTGGGTTCCTTGTATTTCTCACATCAGTGCCACCATAACATCATTTCGTAGCCTCTATCTAAAATTTCACACATGTCTACGATTATCAACCCATTGGTGGAAGACAAAACGTCGGAAAGGATGAGTGCCGCCATTGTGGATCGAACCTGGGACCTCTAGATTGACAGTCCTATGCGCTACCAAATGCGCTATGAAGGCAGCTTGCGTCTAGAGTAGAGTAGAAAAGCCAAGGCTCGCTTTGTATTTTTTTAGACTCGATTAACATCTCATGACAGATCTTTTATGTCTTATAGAAAACGGAATAACAGATTTTTCTCTGGTAATAATCAAATATGTACGTTTAAGGTAGTGGATCCGTAAAAGATTCGCAACGTTTCGGAAGTAATGAACATTAACAGTATTAACCGAGGATTCATAATGATTCATTAGGAAGCCTCGGTTAACGTTCTTAAAGATCACGAGTTCCGAAATGTTACGGTAACTATTACGGTTTCACTATCTTTCACCAATTTTGGAACGTACAGATGACAGAAATTTCTGGGAAGCGTATGTTAGATGACGTTATCTAAAAAGTGGTCCTACACATATATCTACATGTACAGTAAATAACATTGTGAAATCGACACAGTTAATGATCTTTAATAGTTTTGGAATGTTATCGATTAAGTCTTTTGAGTGCGTTTTGCTTGAAATTAAAGGGAGGTAATCCAATATAGCTTATTTTGTTGAGGATCAACACAATTAGCAATATTAATTACCTCCCTTTAATAAAATATACATACAAGTTCTATAAATAGCTTCCAATTTCTTCAACAAACCAATCAGACATTAATACTTTAAATATGTCAGTGAAATCGTGGAATCGTCTAGCTATTTTCATTTTGATTGTAGTTGTTGATCTACTATTTTAAGCGATTTTTGGAGCGTTTTTGAATTGTTTGAGTGACTGTTTGGAATGAATGATTGGAGCGCTGAGTGAGAGATTTAGAATTGTTTTAATTGAGATGAATGTCAATTCACGATGTTACTAACTGTATATCTCTGATGGCCGTACGCTATGGAAGGTAAGTATTTCTATGGGAGAAAATTAAATTTTATACCCAAGGAAAAATGTCGTTCGTTTAAACCAATTTATTTTACATCGATTGGGAAACAAGTTCTTACAGCTTAGATTAATCCCTCTCGATTCTGTTTCCTGGAAAATTCACCAGTACTCGAATGTGTGGGCCAATGAAAGAACCAAGATCGAAAGCCGCTCCCGAGAATCAAAATCAGGACCTTTGGGTGAAGAGGCCGACGATGTACCTCTAGATCACGGACACCACCTAGACCACGGACACCACCTATAATGGACACCACGGGAAAATGTGTTATTTAGGAGAACAAATAAAACTCATTGACATAACGATTGTTCTTATCATTATAATGTTATAAGTGTATATGTATTTACATTTAACAACATCGTGAAATTGACAATGTGAATGATTTTGAAATGATAAAGAAATGAAATTGAATGAGCGTGTGGAGCTAGTTTTGCGTGAATTTAATGGGAGGTAATCAACATCGTTAATTTTGTTTATCCTGAACAAAATTTGCGATATACGATTACCTCCCTTTAAAATGCATGAAATTATTTACATACCTTCCTATTTCTTCAAGAACCTATGAGACGCTAAAAATTTGAATTATGTCAGTGAAATCGCGATTTTTCTCTCTCAAATTTATTTTGAATGACGTTGTTGATTCTATATTTTCTAAAGGGTTTGATCGTTTTTTAATGGTTCGGGTGAGTGTTTGGAATAAATGAATGGAGCGCTGAGTGAGCGATTTAGAATGGTTTTGATTGAGGTGAATGTCAATTTCACAATGTAACTATCTGTATCACCATTTCGGCAATAATTCAATAGATTGAAAATTGAGATCGAATGGGTGCGTAAAATGTCAAGACACATTTGTAACCGTGTAAAGTGGATTCGCATTCTAATGGGTCAGCACTTTTCGATTTACACAAACCACAGAAACAAACAGGTTGAAATCCAGTGTTTTATGAATGTTTGCCCCCAGCACTTGGATCAAATTGTAACCACAACTTCTCGAACTCTCTCTGATAACTAGCCACTAGTTTCTTACTGTTGACTATCATTAAATTCTCTTGATTCCCTGATATGGCTTGTCGAGTCCAGTTGAATGAGCCATTAAGCAATAATGTCTTGTCAATGATTACGAATTTATGGTGCATTAAGTAGGAAGAGTTGTCTGTCCGTACGTTTATACCTGAAATAAGGAGAAAATTCATGACGAATGTATCGATGGCTCGGCGTGAAACGGTTGTAACTCCCTATAAACATATAGGGAGTTACAACTGTTTCGCGCAGAGCCATCGGTATGACAGTTTTCTAAAAAATATCACGAGATACACCCGTTTAACTGCTGGATGTCCAATTATAAAAAATAACAAAGTGAAATAATTCAAAACTAGAGTTACGTTTTTTTATGAGAGGAACATAACTGCCAAGTTTCAAGTCAATCGGACAAGAGTTATGCTCTGGACAAAGAAGTGAATGCCGCCCGCCTGCCCAGATGCCATGGGTTATTACATATTACGTCCCGTCTTTGGACGGGCGTATAGAAAGTCGCATTTTTTATGAATGTAAACTCGAAATCAGACTCTCAAATACAAATACTCAAACAAGACCAAATAAAATATCATATGAGGCTGAGCATGACAATTGCAACTAGTTCACATGTGAGCAACGCTTAAACTCACCTCAGCCTATGCAACCCCATTTTTACCAGAGTCTTCACTACGAACTTAATAGACGGCTATGATCCTTTAGTATGTTCACAATCAGGGAGTATTTCAAATTGTACTGTTTATTTGACTAGGCGAAATAAATGTCTGAGTTCTTTACCTTGCAATATTATTGCCTTGTGCGGTTTCTCGTACGAACGTGTATGCCAATCGATGTATTTGTTTGTTTGTTTGAATGGGGTATTACGACGCTTTTAACATGAATTCGGTCATATCACGGTGGCTGGAGCACCTAACAATGAATTCCGGTATTTCTCAAACAGTACTACCATCACATCCTTTCCTAGCTTCCAGCTTCTATCCAACAAAGGTCTACGATTATCAACCCATTGGTGGTAGACAAACAGTCGAAAAGGATGGGTGCCGCCGTTGGGGGTCGAACACGGGACCTCCAGATTGACAGTCCGCCGCGCTACTAACTGCTCTATGACGGCGGCTGCCAATCGATGTCAAACAAATATATCAAAACTAGTTACGTTTCCTATACACAAATGTATATAATAGTTTTGCGTGGCCGGGGATGACATAATTGTTAAGAAGACCATCTCTGCGTCCAGGATGAGCAAACCGTTTACAAATTATACCCCGCTTTGCACGTAAGAATTCGTGCAAAGTAGGGTATAGCTTGCAAACAGTTTTCACCGCCTTGTCATCCAGAACGCAGTGCACATTACCTTCTTTTCTAAATCTCCATATCTGTGAACCGCTTAAATCCACCTGTTCGTCATCACATATCACACGCACTATCACCCCTTTCTTGTGGGCCTCCACGAGAAGGTCGCCTAGATCTGCACTACAGATAAGAAACACGCAAACGTCTAGAGAGATTCTTGCGCTGGCCAATTGTTTAAATAATCTGCTTAGCGAGTTCTCTTCGTGAGTAAACCGGCACCTGAAATAACGTATGTATTAAAGGGACATTTCAAGATCGTAGTAAGTGTCTTTACAATGTAAAGACACTTTCTTCAGTCTTGCATTAAACTATGATATGTATTGTCTCGTTGAACTGATACGTCCACTTTGACTGTGATCGATTTTGAGCCCCTGAATAATCAGTTGATTATAAATTCTGTATGTGTATAGAGAGCATAAGTAATTTGGAACCTACATTAAAGATTTGATTTCAGTGATTGCCATCACCATTCAAACGCATACTGATTGGCTGTAAAATTCGTTTCATACATCAATAAAATTTGTTTGAGTACCCAGAATGTTTTCTATCCTGAGATTAACGGATCTTTAGAATTTAGAAGTGCTATCATATCATAACATCTTTCAATTTAGGCCACCATTCAAAATGTTGTAGCTTGGAAAATTCCAAATTTAAGGTCTTCGGTCTGTAGTCTCAATCTTCTTTGTTATACGCCTTTTCCATTATTCTTTAAAGTCAATTATAAATACCTTATCATAAGTCGAAATCATTTATCAGAGACAAAGAATACTCATATCTCAATATATATATATATATATATGCAGAGTTTAAATCTGACATCAACAAAAAAGGTCTAAAGAACTCAACCATAGGGATTATATGGTTCTTTATTGAGTTTTGGGACTCCCTGCTTTAGATTAAGATTATTTCTTTTAAAGAATTAATCTAGTTTTTCTGTACATATAGAGCTATTTCCTGTTTAAAGATTAAGGAAGTGATGGATGTTCATAGTTGCTTTGTGCTCAACTTCAAGAAAAAATTGAAGACTGTTTAACAGTCTTCAATTGTTTTCTGAAGATGATCCCAAGACAATAGGACAAGCATTGACAGATAGTTTTGAGGGTCCTGACTGCCTATTTCAGGGTCTCAGACTCGCGAAATCTGCATCCCTTAAAACCCTGTCCATGTATTCACGGTTCGGGTTCCAACGGCAACCCACTTCATTCCCTTTTTATATTCAAATCCGTAGTGCCGAGTGCATCTTAATCCGGAAATCAAAGGTTCAATCCTCGGGCTGCCAAACCAATCATAAGATGTAAAACTGACACCCGGTGGGACATCGCTCACATGAGTTTATACTACGGTAGCCGTAAGATGAATATTTGCATGGAAACCTGGGTCTGTCGAGAGACGGTTATTCCGAGAGACTTACTCGATGATTCAGGGGCGCAGTTCTAAACTTGCTTCTGTAGAATTCAGGTAAATTATTTACGTTAAGCCTACTGTAAAATGTGGTCAAATTTCACAGTTACATTGAATTGATTGATCTCTAACTTACCCTTTGTTAGAAGAAGAACTGTTATTTTCCGGTCCTACCATACAGGATCAGGCTTTGCCAAATTAATATGACGTTTTTAACCGTCTCTTTTAAAAGAGAGCACGAATCGTCAGGCTAAAACATAAACCTATAAACTGTCGAAATTTTCCATGAATATCTATCTCAGTGAGATTTTAAACATTTAATCCGTGGTAGATCAAAGGGGGGGGGTGTCGGGGAGAGAAAGGGTCCGAATGAACCCACTCTGACGCCCAATTATTTTTCGCGTATAATTTCAATTTACCCTTCTGCAAAAGTTCACGAAATATTCCTCATATAAAACTTTGGTATATAGTTTACACCATGCTAAGATCAGGGTATAGGTCGAAATTGTGTTAGACTAGGAAAACGAACCTCTTGTATTTATGTTCGCATCCCCTTTACAGAAATCCTTAATCCGCCACTTTTAATGAACCAATGTTTAGTTTTCAAGTCACAGTGATTATTTAAATGCATTGAAATAGAAAATGGTAATATAAAGCAAGTTGAAAAGATGGTGTTGATTTTACCTGAGATTGTGACACCCGCTGTCACCAACAAAGAATTCTTTACAAGCTACAAGTTTGTCGGGAAAGAATAGAACCTCGTCAATGGATTCTAATTTTCTACTTTCGGTTTGCAATTTACGTTTTCTTCTTGTCCATTTGTACAGTTGATAAACTATTTCCGATACAACACCAAGTGACAGAAATAGTCCAAATCCTTTTATGTACCCATTCATTATGTGTCAGAATCTGATCTTTCTGATTTAGGCATATTCTTTCTCTCTATCCATCTTACTTGTATACATGTGTTTTTTTCAGTAAACAGTAGACTTCAGGTCGTACCTTAGTAAGATTTGTACAAAAAAAGGGGAAAATGTTTGAAACAACTTTAAAAAATATCTTTTTTATATGTACTTTAACGAGTTAGAATAAAACAGGAAAAATGTTTCTGTGGAAAAAATAAAAATGGTGAATATATAAAATTGTTCTAAATTAAAGTACTTCTGTACTATGATTATTGTTATCGAACTCCCGCATTTCCGTTTCCGTTTCCAACATGGCAGTGGCAATTAATAACTGAAACAATTATTTATCGTTTAAACAGTATTTCGATTTAAAAGAATATTGTCATCGGTTGTTTTCGATATGGAAAACAGAGATGATGTTGTCCTCGACTTTGGGGATGAAGAGTTTGACAAAGAAAGGGTGTTTAAGTGAGTAAATCCACTACTTATATGGACATACGGTAACTGGATGAACATTCGGATACCACTAGCTTATAAACTATATCGAAAAATTAGCTGTTTTGACAGGTGAAATCGACACGTAACGTCTGAAGATCATAATTGCATTTCATTGTTTCACACTCGAGTTGCCATTTAAATGAATCTAATCTATAGAGCTACTGTTTTCGAACAAAAACTTGAGCTGTTAACATCACAGTGGTGTTTGATTTTTTTAGGCATTTGCAGCAATATAGTACAAATTGTACATCTTTGTATCCTAGTTGTAAAAGACGATATATAGTTTACACGCATTATTTCCCTTATAGCTGCATTATATTTTGTGAAAGGCATAAGGGACTACGGCACAGGTATCAATGACAAAGATAAGATAAGATAAGATTTATTTAAAGCCGGCAAGACAGCATAACAAACAACATAAGCTAACATTAGCTTTTGAACCGACATCATCAATTCATGTGACATCGTCCTTTTCGTAAAAAGGTTACCACCAGGAGAAGCACTTGAATCCAAGTATATTGTTGTTTAGCAAACAAAATATCTTAGATTATAGGACACATGAAATGCAATATTTACCTTATTTTGGTCACGCAGTAACAAAATATTATATATCTTATCTGTACTGCATTGATTCCAATTTCTGAATGCTGAATTTTTGTTATCCCAGTAAGGATATTAATCCTGTCTCAGATGATTTAAACATGGATGTAAGTTTTTTTTACCGCTTTGTATTTATCATCATTTAACATAAAATTAAATTATCCATTTGTGCAAATTATGCATTTTTTTTACTTAGATTTTTTTCTCCATCCAGCAATCAGCAGCCAAGCGTCAGCACCCATAGGCAGTGCTCTTGTTACTATCAAAACCTGCCGGCAAGCAATTTGATGAGCTTGTATTTAGTCTATAAATCAAAATATCTTACTTTATCTCTCTTAACTTTGACTATTAACTCATATTTGTTTTGGCTGCTTTCAAAAAAGAACAGCAGACCTGTGTTACTTTATCCTTGACCTTTTTGCTGTCATCGGCATAAACCTGACTGTAATTTTGCAATTTGTATTCACTATTGGCATTTATCATCCTATAAAGCCTGTATTGGCTTGATATCACCTGTCTGATAACATAACATGATATCAGACAGTCTATTTACAGAAACAATGTGCATACTTTTTCACCTGACTTTCTTTGATTTTTAAGGGCTATTTGTAATTAGGTGCTTAAAAATGACTGAATGATTAAAAGAATTACATATAAGTGTCTTAAAATATCAATGTTATCTTGTCTGGGCTGCGGGAAATTATCATGACGAGGCAAAGCCTCGTCATGATAAATTCTCTCAACCTCTACCAGATAACATTGATATTTTAAGACACTAATATGTAATTCTCTATATTTATCAAGGGAATTATCATGCTACTTTCTCAAGTTGATTTCTTATTGACTTTCAAGCTATATTCAAGCGAAGGAACTGGTATTCCATATACCTATTTATTTTTTGTGCCTTGAATTGGCTTCAACAAGGCTAAATTTATTTTTTACGCTTATCATGCTGAATGAAAATATTGGCAAAGTTGCATTGAAATCAGAGTGTAGAAAGCATATATTGAACTAATAGTAAGACTGTTTTTATGCCCCCGATAGGGAGGCATCATAAATTTGACTTGTCCGTCCGTCCGTCTGTCCGTCCGTCTGTCCGTCCGTCCGTCATTCCGTCCAAAAACTTTAACATTGGCCATAACTTCTAAATCAAAGCGGTGTCGGGGGCATTGTCATCTTACAGTGACAGCTCTTGTTTTATTTTTTGAAAAGATTTCAAACTATTCTTGTTATGTATTTAAAAGCAAGCTGGTGAAGAACAATATCAGGTTGCACAAATGTGCATTTATGTCAAAGCAATAATGTTTCCGGTAAGCATGACAAATGCTATGTTAACTGTATACTTTCTTCATTCCAGACATCCCTATGCAGTTTTCTTCCATTTGTTTTTCCGTGTTGGAGCAATTCTTTCATTTCTACTGTGTGGATGGTTTAGTAACAGTTTTATCACCAACTTTGTTGTGATTGTTGTTTTGTTATCAATGGATTTCTGGACAGTTAAAAACATATCTGGTAAGTGCAGATGAACTTTATCAGGGCAGGGGTATAGATAAGAGAGGGAAATGCGGGTCTAAAATCTTTATTTGTCATTGAAACTCTATGTTGTTGGTACTCATTTGAATCACCTCAATGTGACGATTCATGAGGCCATTCCAATTGAATGATTACCAACAATATAGGATTTGTGCAAGTTAAGTTGAAATAATCTTATTTGAAATCTTCTACCTTCAAACTGATGTGCCATCATATCTGTCAACCCTTTGCCATATTTCAAAGGTCAAACCAGGACATAACTTGTAGAGTCTGCAGATGACGGTGTAAACAGGGAAAAAAATTAAACAATGCAATGTTGTTGAAAAACAATGAGGAAAAAGGAGAAATAGATTACTACACACAATTTCTTCTTTTACCACATTACTTTCTTGGACATAAGATCACAGAGAAGTTATTTAGGACTTAGAATAAAATGGTTAGGCAATCAATTTTACTAAGAAAGCTTAGTATTCATGTATTTTTGATTTTCATTTAAAATGCACAAATAAAACAATAGATAACACTCTTTCTTTCTTCTCTACTGATATTAAATTGAACAGACTAAAGCAACAAGGTAAAAACTGTTAATGCTTTGTTTTAGAACCATGTTTTTTCCAACTTTGGCTTCTTGTTGGTTATCATACAACCTACAGCAGAGCCTTTAGTTTCTGAATTCAATCATGCTCATGTTTGCAGTAAACCTTTCTGATAATTTTTCAGGGCGTCTTCTTGTTGGACTGCGATGGTGGAATTATGTCGATGAAGATGGCAAAAGCCAGTGGGTGTTTGAATCTCGTAAAGTGAGTTATGCTATTCGATGGCTTAGTGGGAAACAGTTGCATTTGCCTATAAATTTATAAGCAGCTACAACTGTTTTGCAACAAGCTATCAAATTACACAAATAATGCATGTTGACTGGACATTTGTTTTTGGTAGAGAGTTGTGTAAGAAAAGTCTAGATGTTGCTGTCCACCTAGTGTAGAGTAATTGGTTTCATATCAAAACAAGTTCTTACTACTTAGATTAATCCCTCTCAATTCTTCTTCCTGGAAAATTCACCAGTTCTCGCGCTGGATGTGTGGGCCAATGAAAGAACCAAGATTGATATTGAAATTTTAGTTAAAATTCATGACCTAAAGACTCATCCTGCAGATTTTTCTTATAAACTCCATGACTCAGCATGAAACATTTGCAGTTACAAGTGTTTTATAGTGAGCCATCGAACTGACACCAGTTCTGTTTACATACAAAATATAAAATTAATGGCTTTCATTAATGTGTTAGGACCCAATAAATCGATTAGGAAATTTCCTAGTCGATTATCCCTATCTCAAGCCAAAACTAACTGATTATCAATTATATTTGATTAAGCTGCCCATCACTAAGTCAACCTTTGGTTCAATTTTCCACTTTACAGTACATGTAGTAAAGCTTTACAGTCTATACCAGAATTGAAACTCAGCTTGTAAATGATACATTTTCTCTCATTATAATTGTGTAAATTGTATCAAGTTTTTTTTATCAACATTGCATTTAATACCCCTTGTAAGCAAATCTTAGGTCTGTTTATGTCTTTTCCTTTCCGATAAATTAAACAAAAAAATGAGATCATTTCTAAATAAAGTTAGGTTTCATAGATCATTAAGAGAAATGAAAATATTCTGTCTCATAAATCAAAAAGGTAATAATTAGTCAAGATTGAACTGCTAACTACTGTCTCAAATAAAATCTAGTAACATATTCTTTTTTTCCCAATAAAAACATTTTGTATGATAAAAAGCAATGTTTGAAACGCTCTGATGACAGAAATACCGCAAAAACGTGCAAAATATGACATCATAATGACGTCATTTAGAATGTGATCTTACACATGTAAAAGACCAGGGCTTGTGTTTGACCCTTAAACCAGGGTTTTGGCCCCAGATATCTGAAAATATCCTAATATGACCCCTAGAAATTTCTCCCAAGGGGGTCATTTTGACCCCCTTGAGAGGAATTACTAAGGGTCAAAACATGGTTTTATACCTAAGATTTTGTTTTGACCCCTTTAGATTAAGATTTGACTCCCAGAATATCTTAGGCGAGGAGTCAATGACTCCCCAATATCAAACACTAACAAAGGCCCTGAAGATAAGGACATCTCTGATGGCTGTTTGTTTTAGATGACAAGGTTAGCTTTGTTAGAATATCAGATATCAAATAACTAATCATAGAAATATCTTTTAGTCTTAAAAGTTTAAAATGAATTATTTAACCATGGCAAGGCATATAGTAGGGGTGTGGAATTCCCATGCCTGACTTTTCTGACTCGGGCTTTTCCACTTGGGGCCAAGTACATTTTTTCTGGGCCACTTGTCCGTGGACAAGTAAATACCAGAGCAAATCTTGATATAAGACTAAAAAGATCTAGGAGAAAAGTCGTTCTTTTGTTTGTATCAAAGGAGAGAAAACATTGTCTTTCACGAAGAAAATGCTGGGTTACAATCTTTTAAATATTTATGAAAGCTTTTTTGTGGGCAAGTTCATTTTGATCCATGACAAGTAGGAAATCATCTTTTACTTGTCCATCAACAAGCAGAGAAAAGTCGTATTTCCACACACCTGCATATAGTTAGAGTAAATGGATGACTTAATCCAGTCAAATTCATCTTTAAATGTTAATGAATAAGTTTATTCATTCCATTGTATTCCTTGGTATTATATTCCTCAAGAGAAGGTTTTGGACATTATATTGGAAGATTTTAATTTTTTATATATCAATTATTTCTTTTATTTCATTCATGTTTTCCTACCTTTTAAGAAAGAGGTTTATATTCATAAATTGATGGTCATCATCTTCTTATTTGAATGATATAAGGTAGAATTTTCTATGTCTTTCATTATTTTCAGAGTAGAAAAGCTACAGTGACTGCGGCTGAATCTCGAATATTCTGGTTGTCGCTGGTGGCGTGTCAAGTTATATGGGTGATATTCTTCTTTGGCGCAATATTCCTCTTTTTTAAATGGGCAGTAAGTATGTCTTCTGTTTAGGTTACCTCTGGATGTATGTTCAATCAGTAATCCTCTGCGATTCTACGGAATAGATTCAGGAATAACACAAGTGGAGCCATTAAAGCGTATCATTTCGTATGTTGGTTCATATGATGTCGCAAACATCAACAATCCAACTTAGGATGACAAAAAAAAAAAAAAAAAAAGAAAGAACAAAAATGGGCATATTATATTTTAATGTCAAAATGCAGTGTTTAACTGCGTTTTGTCATCGAATTATTATATGCTCAAAAGATCTCCAAAGACGATCTGAAAGAATTAACAAAATATGATTTTCTTCAAGGGTATCAACCGAAGTACCACCAGGAGCCGAATTACCTTAACATCCTTAGACCTTTTTGTTTCCGGACTCTAACTCAAGAACTAAGTGACCTACAATCATGAAACTTAATACAAATGTTCCTTATGAGCACAGGAAGTGCCCTATTGTTTTTGGGTCACACAGGTCAGAGGTCAAGGCCACAGTCAATCTTTTTTTCAAGTTTATTTTCTGGACTCTAACTGTAGAACCAAGCGACCTAGAATCATGAAACTTCATGCAAATGCTGCATATGACCTCAATATTTGTTACAAACACATCCTGCACTAATAGCACTTGCATTTTGACAAAGTGCTTAAGGGGGGTATAAGTCCACTTTGGACAGTTGTAGTTTAGTATGCATCTTCTGAAAAATGAAATCATTAAACTTATGTCTTTTAGGCCTTTTTCACTTTAATTTTAGGTAAGTTTATATGATTGTTAAGAGGAAATTCACATCAAATAAGAGAAGAAGTCTCAACAAAATTTTCAAATTTAGGCATTGGAATTGGGTTTTTTATGCCCCCGCATCGATAGATCGGGGGCATATTGTTTTACTCATGTCCGTCTGTCTGTCCGTCTGTCCGTCCGTCTGTCTGTCCGTCCGTCTGTACGAAAACTTAACCTTTCCAATATCTTCAAGCCTATTCAAGATACAAAGCTAATATTTGGCATGATGATAGCTCTCAATGATCCGCATCCGCTGGTACCAAAGTCAAGGTCATGTGACAAGGTCAAGGTCATCTGTCAAGGTCAAACGTCCGAAAACTTAACCCGAAAACTTAACCTTGCCAATAACTTCAAGCCTATTCAAGATACAAAGCTAATATTTGGCATGATGATAGATCTCAATGATCCGCATCCGCTGGTTTCAAAGTCAAGGTCATCTGACAAGGTCAAGGTCATCTGTCAAGGTCAAACGTCCGAAAACTTAACCTGAAAACTTAACCTTGCCAATATCTTCAAGCCTATCCAAGATACAAAGCTAATATTTGGCATGATGATAGATCTCAATGATCAGCATCTGCTGGTACCAAAGTCAAAGTCATGTGACAAGGTCAAGGTCATCTGTCAGGGTCAAACTATGAAAAAAAATGCCGTTACGGGGGCATTCGTGTTTCACAAACACATCTTGTTTAGTATAAAATGTGGGAGTGCTACTTTTAGGAAGGGCGCTATTATTAGGGGAAATATG
This sequence comes from Fragum whitleyi, assembly GCA_948146395.1. NCBI lineage: Eukaryota > Metazoa > Mollusca > Bivalvia > Cardiida > Cardiidae > Fragum > Fragum whitleyi. The sequence continues at coordinate 37,518,684 of OX411545.1, forward strand.
GTACCAAGGATACCAGACCTCATTGTATCATTGTTAAAAATGTATGTGTACAACTTAAATGTTGAAAGGCAATATAATCCACCACTTACAACATTCAACCTCAGTTTATATGAACCATATTTGCTGGTTGTACACAAAGATTTGGTAGACAGTATAGACTAAGCTTAGCCTGCACAGACATGCAGTCTGATCTTAGCCTACACTACCTGCTTTTAACAAAATATGTATTGGAAAAACTAGAGCTATATCAGTTGAAATATCAGAAAAAGTTGCAATATATTTGAAACAAAATTAAGGTAGTGGACCCGTAAAAGTTCCCCAACTTTTCGAAGTACTTACTTTGAACAGTGTAAACCAAGGTTTCCTAATGATTTTCATCAAGAAACCTCTGTCAACATTGTGAAAGATCATGGGTTTAGAAATAGTGCAGAACTATTACTGGTATACTACCTTAGATCAGCATTATAAGATTTTGTATACATGTGATTTATTTCCTTGTTGCCTTTTTCAGATAGTAGCTGTTGTTGGTGTTTTAATGAATGGTGCAAATTTAATTGGTTATATACGATGTAAATGGGGCTCAAGAGAAAAAGCAACATCCATGGCAAAAAGTTTTCTTACTGCTCAATTTGTGAAATCTGTAAGTAGATCTTGCTTTCTACTCAGTTGTTTGCAAGGTCATAAGAATGCATTCAATAAAATCAGCCCTGCATTCAGGATGAACAAACAGTGCAAACAGTTTGCCAATTATACCTGCTTTGCTTTTGCTCTTGCGTGCAAAGCAGGGTATAATTTGCAAACTGTACCATTTGGTCATCCTGAACACATGGCTGGTGCTAAATATTTGACAATTGGCTATCCCTCTTTTGAGTCCATGCCTCTATCTTTGAATTGACCTCCAACCTTTTTATTGAGTTATCTCCAAAAGTATCAAAGATGTAATCTTTGAGTCTTTGTCAAGGTATAACTAAGAGAAACTTGCTGTTTTAGAGCATGAAAAAAATTACAAATAAATGCTTTGTTTTACTTTTAACAAGCGAAAAATTGAACAAAGTTTTTTTTTTCACAACAACTTGTATTGTGCTTTGAATTACAATAATTATAACAATAATTATTATGCACAGAAAGCATCATTCAATGACAAAAAAAATTATCAGACTTAACGGTAAGTGATATTCTTAAATGCAAATTCCACTCAATATCCTGTCTTTTCTCAATTTACTCAAAACGACTGATTGCCAATTTTCTTGTAATGTCTCCTATTATTCTCCACTTTACATGATAGTTTTTAACTGGCCTACCTTGCTTTGGTATCTTAAAGGTAAGATATATTTTCACTGTTTTTGACCAAGTTCAAGTATTTGTTAACGTTTTTACAGGGTTTGACGCTAACTGATTTGAGTAAGGATTGATTGGACTCCCAACTTGTAAAATCAAGGAGTCCAAGCTCAACATAAGGAGTCTGACATTTCCTAGATGGAGCAATTTCTTCTTTTCCACAAGTTTTTCTGCCCAAAAAAGATGGTTTTCTTTCAGTTATTTTCAACAACTTTTGTAGTGAAGAGTTCTACAATTTAAGCAAAGGAACTACCATGTGTGTTTGTTTTTCAAAATATTTTCTTATCATCTTGGGAGTCCATTGGACTCTTTTACTTGCAAATTGAAGGAGTCCCAAAAAATGAAGGAGTCCCAAAATGAAGGAGCCTGGGACTCCCAGACTCCCCTTAATAACAAACCCAGTTTTAGGAATTCAGATATATATTTCATTTCTTTCAGATGTTTTCATCATCTAAAACAACAGGATCTGAGCAGACAACTTGAGGGACTGAGAATTAACTATATATTGGGTACCAAATTCGTCCAAGAAATCCATATTGATGTTCCATACACCTCAACATTCCAGTCAGAAAGATTTACTTTGGAATTTTTATTACTAAATTAAGTTTCTGCCATTTAAATGTTTTCCATCTGTATGACAAAGAAGTTGAATGATCAACAAAGACATCAGTCCTATGGTCAGGATGACAAAAAAAATAAAAAAACTATGTGAAAATTATATTGTTCTTTGCACATGTATTTGCGGGCAAAGCCGGGTATAATTTACAGATTGTTTACATTTTGTCATCCTGAATGAAGGACAGTCTGAAATTGATAGAAAATAATTATTCAAAAATGAATCTGTGAGTTTAATTTCCAACAATTTCGCATATCTACATTGAACAGTCAGATAGCCACATAGAACATCTAGAATATTATCTATTCATTTGCGAGGACTTTTAAGTCTGTAGCTATCTCTGTAGCAAATAGTGAAAGCTAAGATCACATTGTGGTACTGCACAAACTGGTCTGAATGTACCTTTTGCACACATTTGAAAGTGTTGGAAATGTCACACACAGACTCAAAAATGTTTTATGATATGACCTACGTCACTGGAGTGAAATAAACCCCGTTGAATATTTTTGTTGTTACACAGCTGTTATTATACTAGAGGAAATAACTATGCAAATGAACTAAGAACGGATATCCATGTAATATTCTCATTTTTGAAAATGACATAATAATGGATTTGCTGACGTCATTTCGCAAACGGCATTATATGTTTTGAAGGATAACTTCAAATTCATGCTCAATAAATAAATTTATTAAACTGATCAACTAAAACAGATAAAATTTCAGCACAGCCTTTTTTTTTTTCTGTTTTTCAGATGACTCGTTTAATAAATTCAGTATTCATGACCAATCATTCAATATCCTCTATTTATTGCCATCATTTATGAATTATTAATATATACACATAAGAATGGCTTACATTTTCAAGACTTAATAGACTCTTTCCCATTCACTTTTTATACATTCGTGGAAGGGCTGGGCGTGTTATGTGATAATAAAAATTTGTGTATTTTTAAATCTATTGTGGATATCTCTTAAGTTAGTGATTTGCCAGGTGTTTCAAGGAAAGGTACAAGTTCCCCATGGTCTAAAAAAGAGAGAGAATACATGTATTTTGCAAATTTTTGGGTCACTCTAACAATCTTGCTACAAAGTTGTTTGATGCAATGTGGCAATATGTTTCAAAGTAGGGATTGAAATGTGTATTTTTCTTTCTTGCTACATGTCTGTCCACTAACTTACTTAGTTAAAATGTAAGTTACTTTCTTTATTTACAAAGCTACAGGAAAGAGGGAGTAAATTGAATTTTGAATTGAAGTATTATAACAATTCTTATACTTCCATAAACTCTATTTTGTGGGAACTCATTACTATTATCTCCCCATATAGATTCTTAGGGTATAATATAATAAGCGTAAGTTACAAGTTTTGGTCTTCTTTAAGCAATTTAGTTATGCAGGCTTATTTCCTTTAGTAAGCACACTAGCTAAAATCGTTTCTCAACCCTTCCCCAGCTCAGTTTGAAAATTGGGTAGATGTAATTTCCATTTTCAACTTGTCTACAAAATATTTTCCAGAATAATCAAGTGGAAAGAAGGCAGTGTAGGCTTAGATCAGACTGCACATCTGTGCAGGCTGATCTCCGTCTATACTGTCTGCTGAAAGCTTTCTTTACAGCAGGAGTATGTCCTAAACAGAATTATAAGTGCTGAAATACATTTGCACAATTAAGTTGTGAACACTATGCAGTTAAATGGTGAGCAGGTTTGTGTCAATCAGTGACCAGGATATTGGAATCTTTAGAGCTGAAATGAAATTGAGCACAGACTTAACAGATATTTATGAAATTATCTCGTTTAGAATGCAAATTGTACCATGAATATTGTCTTCAAATGATAAATACAATTGTTGTAGAAAGTATGAAAAAAAATGAATTGAATAAGCAATATTAGTTAAGAATGAAAGTAGACTTTCAGTATTTATATGTTTTATGTATATAAAGTGCATCTGCCAGTTTATAAACGGAAAATACTCCAAAAGGAAAAGGGTTTACAATCTCTTTGGTAATATCTATGCAGCCTGATCAGGATTCACTTACTTTGTATGCCCCTGTATCAATAGATTGGGCATATTGTTTTACCTTTGTCTGTGTTTCCGTCTGTCTGTGGTTGATAATACCAATTTCTTCAAGTTTATTTCAGATAGAATGCTGGTAGTTGATGATTTATCTCTATGCACCTTTTGATGCCAAGATCAAAATTATTCATCAAGGTCAATGTTATCAATCGGGGTCAGAATTATGAAAAAATCAACTTGTTTTGGGCCATAAGTGTTTCACCAACATATCTTGCTATGCACTTAAATATCAGCATTTGGCAACTGAAAGTCAGAAACTACAGCTTGAATAAAGCTATAGTTACAGGGTTTTGGTCGCCCATTGACAATATATTTCTTATATACTCGACAGATTACTTAAGTATATGTGACCCATCACGCAAAAAGGGACCATCTAGGTACCCTGTAAAATGATTGTCTGAAAAAGAGATTTGGTCCAGCATTAGTCAACCACAGGTTGCATTTCAAAAATTCTTTCACTAGAAGGTAGATTGAACATTCTAGATTCAGAAAATAAGCACATTGCGAAAAAGTTTTTACCCTAGTCAGTCAGGGCAAACCCCGCAGTCTGACTAGGGTCGACACTTTACGCACTACCCAGATGGTCCCTTTTCGCGTGACGGGTCACATATACTCAACAGATTACTTAAATATATATATCGATGGTTCAGTGTGAAACAGTTGTAATTTACTATAAATATTTTAGACAGTAAAAAATGTTTCACTCTGAGCCAGGGAATTTTATTTAGTGCTTTGCCATAGGGAATCATTGCTTTATCATGATGTTATTGTATAAAGAGGGATTAAGTTAATCTGTTTTATTTAGTTCATGTAAATAAAATCTGTGATATTGCTCATGTATTCACTTGTCATTTGATCTAGTTTCACAGTCCAATTCTATTACACTTAACCCTCGTCATGCTGATCCAGGAATATCCCTGCTTCCGCAGGAGGTATAAACAAAGATCAGCCTGAACATATGTGCAGTCTTACAGTTAGTTACATCATGACATTGACATCCATCTTAATCAAACCATTCTAAATCACTCACTCAGCGCTAAGCACATTCATACCAATTACCCACTAAAACCACTCACAAATGCACCAAAATCACTAAAAAAGAAAAGACCAACAGCTTCTGTTCCAAATAAATATAGCTAGTAAAAAGTGTGATTTCTCTTACATAATTGAAGGTATAAGCGTCTGATTGGTTTATAGAGCTTGAATGCATATTTTATTACAGGGAGTTAATAAATTTGGTTAATTTTGTCTATCCTGAACAAAATTTGGGATATTGGATTACCTCCCTTTATTTTCACTTAAAACTTTGCACAGGGTTCAGAAACCAGTTCTGCATTCAGGATCACAAAAAGTTGCAAAGAGTGTGCCAATTATACCTTGATTTGCATGCAAGTGCACATGCAAAGTGAGGTATAATAATTGGCAAACTGTTTGCATAATTTTATGATTCTGAATGCAGGACTGATTTATCACAGATTTAAGAAGTATCAAGAAAATAGAAAACAAATATTTTCCAGCCATTAGTTAGATTGATTTCCCCTCGTTGAGTGATTGAGTTGATGTGCCTTTTTTTGGGGATAGACTTATAAGTCCCCCACCAGTTACCGGTTGGGGGACTATAGGTTTGCTCAATTCCATCTATCTGTCCGTCTGTCTGTCCATCACACTTTTGTCCGGTCTATATCTTCTGAACCATATGTGCTAGCAACTTCAAACTTGGTACACTTATAGATCTCATTGAGGAGAAGTGTCATGTTCAAGAACCGTTACTCTGCCATGCCCACTTTTTGAGCTATTGCCCTTTGTTGTTTTTACCCTTACATTCTTGTCCAGAACATATCTCCTAAACTATGTGTGCTATCAACTTCAAACTTTGTACACATATAGATCTCATTGAGGAGAGGTGTCCTGTTCAAGAACCATAACTCTTTCACACCCACTTTTTGAGTTATTGCCCTTTGTTGTTTTTAGCCTTACATTCTTGTCCCTATCATATTTCCTAAACTATGTGTGCTAGCAACTTCAAGCTTGGTACACTTACAGATCTTAATGAGGACAAGTGTCATGTTCAAGCACTGTTATTCTGCCAGGCCCACTTTTTGAGTTATTGCCCTTTGTTGTTTTTACGCTTACATTTTTGTCTGGATCATATCTCCTAAACCATTAGTGCTAGCAACTTCAAACTTTGTAAACTGATAGATCTTATGAGGACAAGTGTCATGTACAAGGACTGTTACTCTGCCATGTCCACTTTTTGAGTTATTGCCCTTTGTTGTTTTTAGTCTAACATTCTTGTCCAGATCATATCTCCTAAACTATAAGTTCTAGCAACTTTAAACTTTGTACACTTATAGATCTCATTGAGGACAAGTGTCATGTACAAGAACTGTTACTTTGCCACACCCACTTTTTGAGTTATTGGCCTTTGTTGTTTTTACCTTTACATTTTTGTCCGGAACATATCTTCTAAACCATTAGTGCTAAAAACTTCAAACTTGCTACACTTATAGATATCATTGAGGACAAGTGTCATGTACAAGAACTGTCACTCTGCCATGTCCACTTTTTAGCTCACCTGAGCACGAAGTGCTCAAGGTGAGCTTTTGTGGTTAGGTGGATGTCCGTCGTCCGTCGTTCGTCGTCCGTCGTGTGTCGTGTGTCGTGTGTCGTCCGTCGTGTGTCGTCAACATTTACCTTGTATGCACTCTAGAGGCCACATTTTTTGCCCAATCAACCTGAAATTTGGTCAGAATGATTGTCTTGATAAAATCTCGGACAAGTTCGAAATTGGGTCAAGTGGGGTCAAAAACTAGGTCACAGGGTCAAATCTTAGAAAAACCTTGTATGCACTCTAGAGGCCACATTTTTTGCCCAATCAATCTAAAATTTGGTCAGAATGAATGTCTTGATAAAATCTCGGACGAGTTCGAAATTGGGTCAAGTGGGGTCAAAAACTAGGTCACAGGGTCAAATCTTAGAAAAACCTTGTATGCACTCTAGAGGCCATATTTTTTGCCCAATCAACCTGAAATTTAGCCTGAATGATTGTTTTGATAAAATCTCGGACAACTTTGAAATTGGGTCAAGTGGGGTCAAAAACTAGGTCACAGGGTCAAATATTAGAAAAACCTTGTATGCACCCTAGAGGCCACATTTTTTGCCCAATCAACCTGAAATTTGGTCAGAATGATTGTCTTGATAAAATCTTGGACAAGTTTAAAATTAGGTCAAGTGGGGTCACAAACTTGGTCATGGGGTCAAATCTTAGAAAAACCTTGTATGCACCCTAGAGGCCACTTTTTTTGCTCAATCGACCTGAAATTTGGTCAAAATAATTGTGTTGATAAAATCTCAGACGAGTTCGAAATTTGGTCAAGTGGGGTCAAAAACTAGGTCACAGGGTCAAATCTTAGAAAAACCTTGTATGCACTCTAGAGGCCATATTTTTTGCCCAATCAACCTGAAATTTAGCCTGAATGATTGTCTTGATAAAATCTCGGACAAGTTCGAAATTGGGTCAAGTGGGGTCAAAAACTAGGTCACAGGGTCAAATCTTAGAAAAACCTTGTATGCACTCTAGAAGCCATATTTATTGCCCAATCACCCCGAAATTTGGTCCGAATGATTGTCTTGATAAAATCTCAGACAAGTTTAAAATTGGGTCAAGTTGGGTCAAAAATGAGGTCACTGGGTCAAATATTAGAAAAACCTTGTAGACACTCTAGAAGCCAAATTTATTGCCCAATCAACCCGAAATTTGATCAGAATGATTGTCTTGATGAAATCTTGGACAAGTTCGAAATTGGGTCAAGTGGGGTCAAATATGAGGTCACAGGGTCAAATATTAGAAAAACCTTGTAGACACTCTAGAAGCCATATTTTTTGCCGGATCAACCTGAAAATTGGTCAGAATGATCATCTTGATGAAATCTAGGTCAAGTTTGAAATTGGGTCAAGTGGGATCAAAAATGAGGTCACAGGGTCATATCTTAGAAAAACCTTGTAATGAGTGTAGAGGCATCATTTTTTGCCCAATCGACCTGAAATTTGGTAAGAATTCATTATCCTTTCTAAATCTACTTTAAACAATTTTTGACAGTTCATTCAGGTGAGCGATTTAGGGCCACTATGGCCCTCTTGTTGAGTTATTGCCCTTTGTAGTTTCTTTCCTTACATTTTTGTCCCGTACTTATCTCCTAGACCATAAGCCCTAGCAACTTCAAACTTTGTACACATTGAGAAGAAGTGTTATGCACAAGAACTGTTACTCTGCCACATCCACTTTTTTAGTTATTGTCCGTTGTTGTTTTTTATCCTGACATTTTTGTCCGGACCTTATCTCCTGAGCCATCAGTGCTAGTAACTTCAAACTTGGTACACTTATAGATCTCATTGAGGACAAGTGGCATGTACATGAATCATTCATCTCCATCCACTTTTTGAGTTTTTGCCATTGGTTGTTTTTACTCTTATATTTTTGTTTGGGACATTATCTTCAAAACCTAATGTGCTTGCAAGTTCAAATTTTGTATACAGTTATGGATCTAGTAAGTAGGAGAAATATTATAAGAAAGGATTTTTAGCTCCACTGGCTGAAAGCCACTGGGGCTATTGTCATGACGTTGTGTCCGTCGTGTGTCCGTCCGTGCGTCTGTGCGTCCGATCGTAAACTTTTTCTTTAAAAATCTTCTCCTCTGAAACTACTGGATGAATTTCAACCAAACTTCACAGGAATGATCCTTGGGTGACCCTCTTTCAAAGTTGTTCAAGAAATTTTGATCCAATGAAAAACATGGATTTAATGGGCGTGGCTTATTTCCAAATATGGTAAAAAGTGAGTTTTCTCAGATTCTAACTGATGGATACCAATCAAATTTTACATGAATGATCCTTGGGTGATCCTTTATCAGTCTACAAAAAAATTATTGTGATCGTATGGAAAATATGCATTTTATGGGCAGAGGTCATTTCTCTATATGTTTAATAGTGGAAACTTTGAAAATCATTTTCTCAGAATCTAAGCGATGGATATCAACTTAATTTTATTTGTATGATCCTTGAGTGACCCTTTATCAGTCTTTTAAAAATAATTGTGATCGGAAGGAAAATATGTATTTTATGGGCGGATGTCATTTCTCTATATGCAGGGCGTCAACTTCTGTCCTATATCCTATATTTGTCCTATATTTTGATGGCTGTCCTATATTGTCCTATATTTCAAAGGTGTCCTATATAGTGAACACCTTTGCTATATTTCCAGGAGATAATAAAGTAAAATAATAGATGGTCATTCATACACTAATTACAGCTCCATATTACAGTGGAACTTATTGGAGTATCTGAAAAATATTGTACTACACTGAGATAATTGTATTCCTATTACCAATTTGTAAAGCAAATGCTTGATTAACATGAGCTACCCTAGATTTCAAATTTCAGTTGATGCTTTCTTAGCTCACCTGAGCAAAAAGTGCCCAAAGTGAACTACTGTGACTGTCTAATTACCAACATACTTTGGGCGTCTTGTACTATTTCTTTATTGTCTACTCTTAAATCAGTAAATCAATCTTGATGATTCTTGGTATAAATATTCCTTGGGTTATGCTCTACCAAAGTTGTTCAAAAAAGTGTAATACACTCTTAAGTCTTGTTGCCATTGCATCTATAAAATGTTATGAAAATCTTCTGTGAAACAAGATGGCAGACAGAATTCATATCTGGTATGTAGCATTGGCTAGTTGATCTCTATTAAGTTAGTTTTTATCATGTCTTTCCTCTTTGGGGCAATATTTTGGCTCTACCCAAGCACAACCCATATTACATAGAAATAAAGGAGAAAATCGTCATAAATCTTCTCTGAATGGGAAAAAACCCATCTTTCATACCTAGTATGTAGCATCATCTTGTGGACCTCTACCAATTATATTCATATCATGTCCATGTGGTCAGAGTAAGGCTCCTGCCAAGGTGCATTCCATTTTACATCAAAAAAAAGAAGGAATCGTTGTGTCCGTCGTCCCGTCGTAAACTTTTTCTTTAAAAATCTTCTCCTCAGAAACTACTGGATGAATTTCAACCTAACTTCATAAGAATGATCCTTGGGTGACCCTCTTTCAAAGTTGTTCAAGAAATTTTGATCTAATGAAAAACATGGATTTAATGGGCTGGATTATTTCCAAATATGGTAAAAAGTGAGTTTTCTCAGATTCTAATGGATGGATACCAATTAAATTTCACATGAATGATCCTTGGGTGACCCAGTATCTATCTACAAAAAATTATTGTGATCAGATGGAAAATATGTATTTTATGGGCGGAGGTCATTTCTCTGTATATTATAAAGTGGAAACTTTGAAAATTATTTTCTCATAATGTAATTGATGGATATCAACCAAATTTTACTGGAATGATCCTTGAGGGACCCTTAATCAGTATACCAAAAATTAATGTGATCTGATGAAAAATATGTATTTTATGGGTGGAAGTCATTTCTCTATATAAAATATAGTGGAAACTTTCAAAATTATTTTCTCTGATTGTTACTGATGGATATCAATCAAAATTTACTGGAATAATCCTTAGTGACCCTTTATCAGTATACCAAAAATTAATGTGATCTGATGAAAAATATGTATTTTATGGGCGGACGTCATTTCTCTATATGTTATATAGTGGTAACTTTCAAAATCATTTTCTCAGAATGTTACTTATGGATTTCAACCAAATTTAACTGGAATTATCCTTTGGTGACATTTAATCAGTCCTCCAAAAACTATTGTGATCAGATAGAAAATATGTATTTTATGGGCGGAGGTCATTTCTCTATATGTTATATAGTGGAAACTTTCAAAATCATTTTCTCAGAATGTAATTGATGGATATCAACCAAATTTTACTATAATGATCCTTGAGTGACCCTTTATCAGTATACCAAAAATTATTGAGATCTAATAGAAAATGTGTATTAACTATTTTATAGGCGGAGGTCATTTCTCCATTATGTTATAAAGTTGAAACTTTGAAAATCATATTCAACATCAGTGTGACCCAAAATATCTAAAAATCTAGTCAAAACTTTGATTTGCTATTACAAGAATTTCAAGCTTGTGGAGCGACTCAAGCCGTTAATGGCTTTCTAGTTTGTTATCCGGTGGGGGACTCCTGTATTGCATCGCAATACAACATGCACTTGTAAAACTTGTATTCTTCTATAATAAAGTTGAGGTAAGGTTTTGTTAGAATCATAAATTTTATAATTATAGATGGATCTTAAAATAATTTGCAAAAATGTGTCCTTCAAGGATAAGGCATTCTTTTTAGCTTCACTATAAGTAGAAAGGGGGGCTATTCCAGTCACCTGGGCATCGCGTTGGCGTCGGCGTAATGCTTTGGCTAAGTTTATACTTTCAAGTATTTAAAATCTCTGTTTCTACTTAAGCTATTGCTTTAAAACTTTGCACATACATCTGTTACTGTAATATTAGCCTCTAGACAAAGACTCATTACTCTGATATTGAATTTAACCCTTTTTGTACTTAAAATTTTTGGAAATTCTTGGTTAAGTTTTTACGTGCAAATGTATATCTGTAATACCTCTGTTTCAACTAAAGCTTTTGCTTGGAATCTTTGAACTTGCTTCTGTGACAATAATATCAGCCTTTTGACAAAGATTCTTTACTCTGATATTGAATTTAGTTGAATTTTAACCCTTTTCAGATTTAGAAATTCCTGGTTAAGTTTTTACATGCAAATGTTGTATATCAGTTATATCTCTATTTATACTTCAGCTATTGCTTGGGTACTTTGCACATGCTTCTGTGACCATAATATTATCCTCTATACAAAGATTCATTACTATGATATTGAATTTAAAGGAATTTTAACCCATTTTGGACTTCTTCTTCTTCTTGGTTAAATTTTACATGCAACTTTTGTATATTAGTTATAATTCTTTTTCTACTTAAGCTAATGTTTGGAAACTTTTCTTATGCTTCTGTTACCATAATATCAGCATCTAGACAAAGATTCACTATTCGTGACTTTCATTTAATGGAATTTTCCAATTTCGATATTGATTTGCTGTAACTATCAAGCACTAGACATAGTACTTCGACAGCTCTTGTTATACCCCCACAAGGAAGTTATGGAGGGTATACTGGAATGAGGTTGTCCGTCCATCTGTCCGGCCGTAGACATAATTTTGTGTCCTTTTCTCCTCCAATAGTTTTGGACCAATTTTGCTGAAATTTTAACAGGTTGTTTCCTATCATATGAAGTTTTGCACCTGCAATTGTCATCCTAATCCAGTCATTAGTTTCAGAGTTATGCCACTTCAACTTTTTGAGGAGGGGGGGGGGAGTAGTCCAAATTTTGTGTCCTCTTCTCCTCCCACAGTTTTGGACCAATTTTTCTAAATTTTATCAGGTTGTTTCCTATCATAAGAAGCTGTGCACCTGCAACTTTCATCCTGATCCAGTCATTGGTTTCAGAGTTATGCCACTTTGAACTTTTTAAGAGAGAGGAGGGGGGGGGGGGGGGGGTTAGTAGTCCAAATTTAAAATTGCAAAACTCACTCACCATAAGAGGGGGCTACCAAATTAAGTAAGTAATCCTATCATATGAAGTTGTGCACCTGCAATTTTCATCCCGATGCAGTCATTAGTTTCAGAGTTATGCCACTTCAACTTTTTAAGAAGGGGGGGGGGGAGGGGGGAGTAGTCCAAATTTAAAATTGCAAAACTCAGTAACCATAAGAGGAGTTTCCAAACCCGGTAAGTAATCCTTACATATGAAGTTGTGCACCTGCAATTTTCATCCCTATCCAGTCATTAGTTAGAGTTAGTTAGAGTTATGCCACTCTGAACTTTTTAAGGAGGGGGGGGGGGGGGGGGGAGTAGTCCAAATTCAAAATTGCAAAACTCAGTAACCATAATGGGAGTTACCAAATTTGGTAAGTAACATCATCTTGTTGTTATCATATTGCAAACAAATTATGTAGTGAAATCATTTATACTGGGACATAGCCCCTGTAGGACAATGCCCTAGTGGGGGGGGGGGTATGAGTCCGATATGCGACAGTTCTAGTTTAATAACTTGTTACTGTTCATAAAGGATCAGACATTTACGGGAACGCAAATTGTACTTCTAGATTAGATGCTTTTGGACTGTCCGAAAGTCTGGAATGTCTCGTGAATCACAGATAACATATTATCATACCTAGGTCAATTTGTTAGTTAGCCTATCTTTGATAGAAAGTGAGTATTTAACGTAAAGAAATATTTATACAGTCATGGTTAAGTTATGTTATCAAGCGATAACATACTGTCCTAAATAAAACAACCTGCCGAGCTCGCGTAATAGTCTTTGATACATTTGACAAAAATGAGATGCTTTATTTCTTTGGTGAGCGACAATATATCATAACTACTGCTTAAATTAAACTCGTGCCTAAATTTATCGACTTTTTAACCAAAAATAGGCTTGGGGGATAATTTTCGAATCCCCTTTTATGTAATTTCCGAAGAATAAGTTCCCTTAGAACTTTGCAGAAATAGCTTTGTGATTGCTAAATCATATTGAGTGTAACGCCACGTTTTATACCATTCAGACGACTGGAACAACTTCCAAGTGGTACCGGCGCTCAGGATAACGAACCAAATGCGATCGTCCCATGTTGTAAACGCTGGCTCTCACCAATGGGTTGATTATCGTAGACCTATGTAAGATAGCAGCTGGAGGCTACGAAAGGATGTGATGGTTATACTGTTGAGAGAAATACTAGGGAATCCATTGTTAATGCTCCAGCCGCCTCGATTAAGCTGAAAAAATATTGAAAGCGACGTAAAACCCCATTAAAAACAAATGTAAACGATGGACTGGGTAAAAAACGATACTCCGTCCCATTTCTTCGGCGATCCCTTGTGATTCCTGTACCTGGGCACAGGACTGGTATTACGGTCCCAGTGTTTATGGAAAAACCCAAAAGTTTACCCTGATCGTGGTGTTCGTGTTCTAGAAGTAGAACGTCAGCCTCTTAACCAAAAGGTCCCGAGTTCCATTCCCGGGAGCGGCTCTTGAACTTGGTTCTTTCATTGACTCGCACATTCGGCGCGAGTACTTTGGCACTTTCAAAGAAGCATAATTGAGACGGATTAATCCCAGTTGTAAGAACTTATTTCCCAATCGATGTAAAATAAAAAGGTTTAAGGTAGGGGACCCGTAATAGTTCTACAACGTTTAGGAAGTAATGAACTTTAATGGTGTTAACGGAGGTTTCCTAATGATTTTCATTGGGAAACGTCGGTCAACATTGTCAAAGATCATGAGTTCCGAAATGTTGCGGAACTATTACGGGTCCGCTACCTTTAACCAACATACCCTGATTCTGATGTTCACGATAGTTTGACCTCCTATACACAAAGCTTTGGCAGATAGTATAGACTAAGATCAGCCTGCACATACGTGCAGTCTGATCTTAGCATATACCTTTTGATTTCTTCTAAATAATAGTGGGAACAAATTTGCTAGATTGATAGAATTGTCCTAAAAGTTGGCAATTTCTTTGTAACAAAACTTGATTTAAGCAGGATAAGGTATCTAATTCTTACATTAAACAATTTAATTCTATTCGTGTACATAAACATTCGTGCATTCTGATTGGTTGAAATATTGGTTTCATTACCCAAATGATTTTTTAGTACGCAGCTATTTTAAGAGCTTCCGCACAAATTACGAAGAAGTCCCTTATGAAATCTGTTCCTCTAATGTTAAACCACACTCTTGCTTCATGATATTAAATTATAAGATATGAAAAAAAAATAGTATGTTTCACGGAGATATGAAACCAAAGACCTAATCAGGCTCATATATAAATCCGCATCGCGTAATCATACGGTGTAATTAGTTTTTTTTAATAAGTTTCACACCCCCATGAAATCAACAATTAGCCTCTTCATTTCATGAACGCATTTCGAATTATTTCCATATATAGCGTGGGTTCAGCAGCGGATCTACGATTTCTTTAAAGGGGGTTCAATGTCGGTCTAGAATTCGAGTAATAAGTCCCATGGTATCCCTATAATTATAGATAGGGATACCATGGGACAAATTGCTCAAACTTTGTACATCAAGTATATTTTGTTTGTAGGATTTTAAGTTCCTGTGAATCGAATACTACAAAATATGGTTGTTTTTTTCTTTTTTTGCATTTTTTTTTATTGAATTTGTCCACTACGAAGAAGTTATTTGGATACAGAGTGGGTTCGTGCGAACCCCTCCCCTCTAGATCCGCCACTGGTGTTTTCCTTGTGATGGAGGAAACACATACACAATTTCAAGGAAATATCTTCATGTATTGCTGAAATATGACCAAGGTTGAAATAGTTCACACCGCCAACATGTAATCCTAGAACTACGTCTACAACAAGGCACACACCGACGGTGACGACAAAAACTTGACTTTTTGTGATAAAAAGACGGGTTTAACCAGAAAAATAAATCCGTCAAAAATTACCGTGGTTAAAAAGTCGCTGAAAATTTAGAATTTTTTTAACGAAAATCGTAAAATTGGCTTGTTTTCTTGTTCAATCACCAAAAGGTCCCACGTTTTAAAATGTAGGTACGTCAAGATACACTTTTTAATACATTTAATACAGTTAATAACATCATGAAATTAATACGGTGAATGATTTTGCAATGAAATTGAATGAGTGTTTTGAGTGATTTGAGCGAAATTAAAGGGAGGTAATTCAATTTAGCGATCTTTATTACACCCCTTTAATAAATAATGCGTACAAGTTCTACAAAAAACGTCCTATATACCAAGGACCAATCCGACTTTAATACTTTCAAATTTGTCAGTGAACTAGTGGATTTACCTAGCTTTTTTCATTTTGAATGTAGTTGTTGATCAAGATTATATTTTAAGTGATTTTTTAATGGTTTGAGTGAGGGTTTGGTGTGAACTGGAGAAATGAATGAGCGATTTGGAATGGTTTTGATTGAGATGAATGGCAGTTTTAAGATGTTACTTACAGTACGAAGAAACAAATGTGGCTAGTCAAATGAAAAATAACCATCTGAAAAAGATATTGGGTCCACCGTAGGCCAACTGGAGGTCGCCATATATATAACAGTTAAAATCATCGTGAAATTGACGCTCATTCCGTTCAAAATCACCATAAATAATTCAATATAGCGCTCCATTCATTCTTTCTAAACACTCACTCAAACCGATCGAAAACGCCCCGAAATCACTAAAAAGCACTTCGAAATCGATCAAGACGATCAACATTTAATTCAAATCGATCAGATTATTCGATTTTATTGGCTGGTTTGAATTTGCTTGAAACGAATACGCACAAACAACAACGTGCGCTTATTTTATTATGGGGAAGTAATGAATATTGCATATTTTGTTCATCTTGAACAAAATAAGCGATATTGGATTACCCCTTCCCCTTTAATTCCACTCAAAAGTCGCTCCACGCACTCATTCAATTTCATTCCAAAATCTTTCATCTCGTCAATTTTACGTAGTTAATTACTATAGGAATTAATAGCCATTCTCTGTAAGCACTTACACTTTTTTGGCACGCATAAGAACAGATTTTGTTCAAACTTGCACAAGTTGATCCCCATATAAGATCATTACAAAATATATCACTCATTCGGAAATGGGTGCTATGTTGCCATAGAACTGACAGGCCATAGAAAGTCAGAATTTTGCAACAATGCCAAATTTCAGATCCAAATTTCAGATTTTTGCAGCGTATATGGGGAAAAAAATTGTTTAAAGCAAATAGATTAGGTTTTCTAGTTATCAAAACATTAAAAATCCCATGGGGTACATACCCTAAATTTTTCACAATTCTCGATTGAAAATTACATACTCATAAAAATGGCCATAAAATACATGAACTATCCCTGTTTTCAGGAGGTTACAATAATTCAATGCAGAAGATTTTACAGTACATGTCCATATTAATTGAAAGATAAATTTATAAATATTCATTTAATAACCAGAATATATTGTTTTCATGTGTTATTATTTTAGAATTATAATTTGAAAAAATGGTGTAATTTCTTAAATTTAGTCTTGTAGTCTATTTTAGAGTTACTTCCCTTTGGTCCCATAGCAACAATCCAAAATGGCGGATAGAAATAACAAAATGTGCAGTCATTATTTTCGCAATTTTTAATTCAATCTGTTAACAATTTAGCTAATTTAAAAATGCAAACTTATTTATGTTATTTATTTTAGAAGAAAATAAGCTATTTTAAGCTGAAACTACAAGAAAAGGGACATTCCTTGATTTTGTTGTTTTACATACATTCAAAATTAAATAAGAAAAGAACTGGGTACCATAAAAAATTTGTCAACCATATGCAGCATAAAAAAGCTCACTGTGTTAATTCAAGACATTTACAAGGCTCAAACCATGTTCAAAGTATAACGAGGGCCAAAGAATCATTATAAATAAGAATATGATTTATTTATGTAGTTTCACATGCAGGGGATTTCCATCGGATGGGATTGTTTTCTAACTCAACACTTGAAATACATCTAGGTCACGTGAAAATTACAAATTAATATAGTATCCAAAATACTATATTAGTTATCTTGTAACAAAAATATGACAATTATCTGTTTCTCTGATGCCTATCTTCCTTTTTGACAGGTGAAAAAGTTTATCTTGACTGGTTTTTTATCTCTTTTCAAAAAATTGTGCAAAAATGGTTAACAAATGACCTTGACCTTAAGTGAAAGACTTCTGACTGACTATCATTGATGAAATCTATATACCTACCAAACATGAATATCAAAAAATACAGTTATATTGAGCATATAATATGTTTTTATGAAGAAATTACATAGAAAAATACTAAAATTTTAACTTGATGGTGCCTGTCTGGTTACCATAGTAACCACCTTTACAGACAAAATCCCAATATTTTTTTTCTTTTTTATTATGGAGGGATGGTTGATTTATTCTTTAGTAGGTACACATAATTTCAAACTAGCTGCATTTTTTCAAAAATGCTTCAAGAAATTGTCAAAATTTGACATTTTCCAAAAATGTCTTACCCCACCCACCTAAATATGGTAAAGCATCGAATATAACAAATAATTGAAATAAATTTAAAAAGTGCAAATGATTGAGTAAGGATAAAACAATTTATAAGAGAAAGATTATTTTTTGTAATCCTTTAAATAAACAAGAAAACAATGCTCGAAAAATGCCTATTTTCATGCTTATATTTGCCATTTTTTATCAATAAATTTTTAGATTGGTTTCCATGGCAACCTCAAAATAAATTGACACAAAAACTATTATTTTCTCATAAGGGCAATAAGGTCTGATAATCAAACAAGTTTCAAGTAAATCCGAGACATGGCGTGCCACACTCACAGTGTAAAAGTGTAAATGCTTACAGAGAATGGCTATTAAAAAGGAAAAATCGATGATAATTATATACAATGTATTAAGGAAATTTGCCAAAATCGATAGGTTCGGTTAGCCTACGCCCGAGCAGTCTGACATTTACTTGAAATTTTCACTCTTGGTTCCTTTATCCACGAAAAGGATTAAGAATGACAACCTTTTAACAAAGCCAAATTCCATAAGAAATGATACTTATGCTTGTTCATGCCAATAGAAAGCTTCAAGATAAATTGGTGTAAAAGAGTCCCTGGGATCTAAGTTCGGCAACATGGGATAAAGCCAAAGCAATAATTTTATATTCCAAAAATTTAGACAGACGGTTCAATGTAACGTTGAAATTGCTTTCTGAATATTGGATTATATTGCTTCCGTGGGTATATTTTTCCACTGCAAACTTAATATTTATCCAAACTCACAAAGAATATATTGAAATAAATCCCATATAAGGAAATATTACGTTTCTCTTAGTTCGCGTTTTCTATCCAACGCCTCCTACAAGTCTTACCCTCTAGTTTACCTAGAAAAGGTCGCTTTGTCTTTTAGGATCGTCAAAATTATACACTTGGCATATCATTCTGTACCTCATCCTTCGAGCCCAGGCGCAAAGCATTACTATAGCGACACTGCGTTATCAAGGATGCTGCAACTGTGCAATTCCTGAAATTCAAGTCCCTTTTATTTGATACTTTAAAATCATTGCTATAAAAGAAGAAATTGCCGGTAATAAGCAAATTCTTCTTCTCCTGCAATATTTCTTTTTGCCAAAAGAGATGTTTTAGATCTCCTGAGCAGTTGTGCTCAAGGTGAGCTTAAGCTTGAATGTCCGATTTCTAGAGTTCACGTACGCAGTGCTACCGCTCTAGGGGTCTCATTTTTTGCTAAATCTTCTTATTGTTATAATTATCATTATCAGTATTATTATTATCATCGTTTCTTTACGAACTGAATAAGCTAATGTATTGGTCAATCAAATTGATTTTTTTCACGACCATGATCTATTCGTTGTTAAAAAAAAGTTGTGCGCGGGCTTAATTTGTGCTCTCCGTTTTCCTTCAAGATTCGCGATTCCAAAGAAACGGGGAAACATATTTTCCTTTCTCCGAGAAATAGGTGTGAAATTAACACTAGTATTGATAAGTTATACGTGATGTTCGTTTCGCAACCAACATTTGATAGATTGTATATCTGAAATGCCATTTATCATAGCGAACATTCAACTTCATTGAATCATCCTTATGTTGACTATGTTTTATTACAAGACAACCGTTGGCTTTACTTAATGATATAGGAATATAATGGGAGCTGCTAACGTAGGCATAAGTTATTTGTAGGAGGGTTTCGTAGCTTGTAGTTTTTGGTTATTGGTTTCAATGATCGCAGCTGTCGGTTACGAATTAGATTGACCAATTAAAGTTAACAACATCGTGAAATTGACAAGGTGCATGATTTTGGAATGAATTTTGAATGAAAGTGAATGAGTGCGAGGAGTGAGCTTTGAGTGAAATTAAAGGGATGTAATCCAATATGGCAAATTTTGGTCAGAATAAACAAAATTTGCGATATTTATTACCTCCCTTTAATAAAATATGCCAACAATTCTATAAATCGCCTCATATTTCTCCAAGAATCTATCAGACGCCTACAATTTGAATTATGTTAGTGATAATCGACTTTGTTCTGGCTCAATTCTTTTTAAATGACGTTGTTGATTCTATGTTTTTCTGTGAGTTTGGGGCGTTTTTGAATGGTTTGATTGAGTGTTTGGAATGAATAAATGGAGCGCTGAGCGAGTGATTTGGAAAGGTTTTGATCGCGAAGATTGGCAATTGCACGATGTTGTCAACTGTATATGTATTAATATCTATACTCAGGGTGGTACTGAAGCCCTCCATCACATTGCGCTATTTTTTGGAATTGTCTTAATGGAAAAGCGACTAGCGAAATCACTGCCCAAAAATACCCACGTTTGTTCTATGACCACGATTTTACGTTTCGCGTACAATGGAGTTAACCATTATACTGATATCAGGCTGCGTGGGGTCAAGGCGTCAAGAATTACTTTACTCTACATTCAGTAATTTTGGGTCAGTTTTTAGGTAATTCGGCTTCTGGTGGTACTTCGTTTTCTTGAAGAAAAACATTATTTATTAATTCTTTCCGGTCGTCTGTTGCGATGTTTTGGACATATAATAATTTGATAACAAAACGCATTAAAACACTGCGTTTTGTTATCGACTTATAAAAGGCCCAAATTTGTTCTTTCGTTCCCGTTTAGTTTTATGCAACGTCATCCTTAGCGGGTTGGTTGATAATCGTGCGAAATGACGCGCTTTCATGGCCGCGCCCTAGTTATTCCCGGGGTCTATTCCGTAGATTCGCCGAAATTTTCTGATTGACACTTAGGGCCAACTTATTTCTGGCCCTATTTCGGGTCGGGTGTAGACTGGTCTCACTGTCGAATATCAGAATAGCCTATTCTAGGCTATTCTGGTAGTCGATATGTGGACCAGTCTAGAGCTGGTAGCCCGCTCTATGAGAGATAGTCTAATATTGCGGGCATCAATACCCGCCCAGGGTCAGAAATAAGTTGGCCCTTTGTTACCGAGGATGGATGATCAGATGACGATCCGCTTATTAACAGCCTTCAATAAAAGAATCGATTGATCGATAAAAAAAAAACTCATTTAGTATGAGGTGACAGTTGATCTCCAACATATTATGCCCATTTTGGTTGAAGTTTCGTTGCACATTTTTATGTTACTTTTTATTTGTGACCTGTCATGAGACAAGGGATCTTCTTCGGACTCTGTAAAATAAATATTTGAGAAAAGAGAATGGTCATAGTTTGTTTGGTTTGGGTTTAACTTCACTTACAACAATCTTTCAGTTATATCGCGGCGACTGGAGCACCTCACAATGGGCGTTTCTCACACCAGTACTACCATTACTTCCTTTCCTAGCCTCCAGCTATCCTGCATAGGTCTACGAGTTTCAACCCATTGACGGAAGACATATAGTCGGAAAGGATGAGCGCCGCCGTCGGGTATCGAACCCGGGCCCTCTAGATTGACAGCCCGACGCGTTACTAACTGCGCTATGACGGTGGATAGATTGGTCATTGTACAAACCAACCACTGGTTGCATTTAAAAAAATCGTTCTCTGGAGGGTTGATCGTTTATTCAAGATTCAGAAAATTAGCATAGTACGAAAAGTTTCGTCTGTAGTCAGCCTGCGCAGTCCTCGCAGTCTGACTGGAGTAGACTCCTTACGCTCTGCTCTCATGATCCCTTTTCGCCTGACGGGTCACAAATCAAATCATCCACTGCAAATCCACAATGTAATTGACTTTCTCGATCCAAAACGAACGACCGAGATAAGTTTATGTGTGAGCAATGCTACGTTGCATGACATAATTATTTGGTTCGTACAGACTCCGAAAATCAGAATCTCAAGATTTTTAGATTAAATCGAAATATTATGTTTCTTGGATCAAAACAACGGGAAATTGGAACATGCAATCAGAGTCCATGAACTTGGCGAAATCAATTTTCATTTGCTCTATATAATCACTAGATTAGAGCACGCAAATACGAGTTAATTTCATTTTACAGTGCTGAAATATGTAATTCAGAAAATGTTCTGACTTTGAAAATGCCAATTTTAACCAGAATACCCATGTATACGCAACGTGCACTAACCTTATGAAGTACTTTTGGTGTATTTCATTTTAACCCTTTGCTGTTAAATCCCTGCTTTTTACGTGTCTGTGATTTTATGATTGAGAAAACATGGTGAAAAAAGAAGAAATTGCTTCTCACAAGCAATTTCTTCTTTTTCCACACTATTTTCTACCCTACTAAATGGTTATTTTTCAAATTAAATCCACTTTAAATTTTCGTCTGCAAAACCTTTGAATTTGGACAGGCCTAAAATTTTGTAAAACAGGAAAGGGTTAAACAAAGGTCAGATGCAGCTTTTAATTTTTACCGAGAGAGAGAAAGAGAGCAGTGCATGTCAGTTCTAAGTGATGGTCAAGACAAGGATCAGTGGATCATCGCAGCTATATCTAAATCAACTGTTTGGTAACATCGTGAAATTGAAATGCACTTTAATCAAATCGGGCATTCTGAATCGCCCATCGTGCAAGATGAAAATGTTTATAAAACGGTATCCCGACTGATGTGCATAGCGTGGAACCATTCCTAAACGTTTGCCAACGTATTCCCATCCTGAACCCGGGACTGGTTAAATGATGTCTGTGATTTAAGCTTAAACAATTATTTCGGGCTCATCAACATTCCGAGATCCGCCAGATACGCTTAAAAAGCGAGTCCAAGTTTAAAACTCGACCAAAATTCTCTAAAATGTTTTTAGTTTGCTCTTCAACTGAAAATAGTTTAAATGGGCGCTTTGTTAAAGGAATATTTGACAGTTTAACACATCGTTGAATTGACACTCATCTCACTCATAACTGTCCAAAATCACTCACTCAGCGCTCCTTTTATTCATTCCACACACACAAACGCTCAGAAATTGTTCATAAACGTTTCGAAATCGTTCAAAATAAACAACATCTATCAATCCATCAAATATTTACATTACATGATTTTATTGGCTTATGTTCTTTTTAAGCGTCTGATTTGTCCGCGAAGACACACAATCAGCATAGTAAGTCGATTGTAACAAAGGGAGGTAAAGCATTATCGCTAATTTCGCCCGATTGGACGAATTTATCGATTATGCTTTACCTCCCTTGGAAGTCATTCAAAACTCACTCCTCCCATTCATTCCATTTCATTTCAAATTTATTCGCTGCGTCAATTTCACGATATCGTTACTGTACATGTATCAAAAGAGATCAAAAATGTATTGAAGCAAAACGATGTTTCTTTTCAGTTTTTCATTACTGTAGGTTTAATAGCAATTGCTATATGTGTGAACAATTGATCTACGGTATATAAGCTAGCTTAAATGAGATATTAGCAGCTATTCTAGACCGGAAATAATAACCGAAACAACAACAGAAACTTGCATAAGCCGGTTGGATCATTTTGAGGGAAAACTTTGAACATAGTGAGGGGTGAGTTCGAATAATGATAGCTTTCAGTACGTTTTTTTTTTTACAGTTTTTACGCCAGCCCTGCGTTTACGTTAATAACGTTTGCAAAACGTTTAAGAACTGGTACTCTGCTTAGCATGTGGACTAAAGTGAAATGCGGGGTAGAACTCTTAAACGTTTACAAAAGTTTTTTTTATTTTCATTCTAATCACAGGGTAGATTTTATGATAATTTTTCAACAACAACAACAAAAATGATTTTATGTTTATTTATATTGAGTGCTTGGTTTTCGACTTAAAATGTCAGTAGGCCTAGATCCATAGACTTACAGCTAGTAACATCGTGAAATTGACATTTACCTCGGTCAAAACCATTCTTAATCGCTCACTCAGCGATATATGATTATTTTCAAGCACTCGTTTGAACAATTTAAAAAAGCTCCGAATTTATTTAAAAAAACCCACTTTGAAATCGGAAAAAATATCGCCATTTCCTACAAATCGATCAAACTTTTCAAGGATTTTATGGGCTAGTTTGGATTTTAAAGTGTCTAAATCGCCGTGAAGATACTCAAACGCAAAAGTGTGTAGATTTCAATAAAGAGAGATAAAAAATATTGTAAATTGGGCGTGATTAACGACCTTATGTTACCTCACTTTAATTTCATTCAAATCTCGCTCCCCCCACTCATCCAAATTCATTCGAAAATCATTCAAAAATCGTTTACCTTGTCAATTTCACGAGGTTGTTAACTGTATCAGTAATCAACTATGAATAAAAGGCTATTGCTGGTTGTTCGCGGTTTTTTAAATTAGTTTAAAGTTTTCTTTTGGTCTCAAATTTGACCAATCTTTTCTTTCCGGTCGATTCTATAATGGAACTACAGTCCATCTTGCTCAAGCGACCACGTCTACTAAGCGACCACTTTTATAGAGCTACCGTTTTCATAAGCCCCATCTTTAAATCTTAATATCTTATCGAGCAGATATTATTGGTCTAAAATTATTGTAAATGAATCCTATGTTAATGAAACACGTTAGAATCGTCTCATTTAGACGATCCTTCTAAGATTTAACAACTTAGGATTATCGAGAAATGCTAAAACAGCATAGGCAGTCAATCAAAATAATGTTTCTAATTTGGTAAACATAAAGTGTTCTTAGCGACCATTTTCTTAAACGATCGCTTTTTGGTGGTACTTTTCGTGGTCGTTTAAAACAAGTTTTACAGTACTAAGACGAATTCCAAAGAACAAGAAACTGTCCAAAATCTTACGAAGTTCACAGTCGACGTGAAATTATTTAGATCTGCATCGTATTATTACTATAGGTAGATTTTCCGCGGTGAGCCGTGAAATCTACTTTTAACGGTTAAACTCCCGTGCTATTCCTTCAAAATAGATAAACAGGTATAACCAATACCATGAATACCCAAAAAAGATACAAATTACCTTACACAAATGAAAGGTTATTGCCTGTATAAGATCGTAAGGTTTACTCATTCAAGTACTTTCAAAGTTTAAAAGAAGGTATCACGTTCAATTCCAATGATATATTTTAAATATACCCGATATACCTATGGTAATGGGCTCAAAGCCTACGTCAGAGCTCAGTTTTGAAAATAGACCTATAGTTCATGTATATGAGTCATTTTAGAACGAATAACATTTTACGTACAAAAAGAATGTACTCAATGTGCTATGGTAACGTTTTGATTGGAAATCTCATCTCCGAATGAGTTTAACGCGCCCCAACTGTATCCAAATTACATGTATTTAATTGTATTGGACAAATTCAATATATATATGTAATTTGGATACAGTAGGGGTTCGCTCGAAACCCCACCACCAAACTCAAACCTCCTCTGGATCCGGCACTGCATATTGCCATGTGCAGCTTACTTTTTAGTCTTTTTTAGTTATTATTTTTTTCTGAAAAGATTACTCATTTACATCGATATTACTAGAAAAAGATATTAGGAACTGTAAGTCAACACTGACTTTAATGTAACTGCGTCTTTTGCTGGGGACATTGGTTTAACGCGTGGCAAATGTCACACCATAATAAATAAGAAATATGAGTAAGGGTGAAGGTGATTCTTCAAATAAAAGATTTCAATATCTTCGGATCTAAGATTTCACGATGATGGCAGAACTTCAATCTCAAGGTTGGATATTTTTATCTTTTACTAAATAATGAGAAGATGCAGACGGTATGATTTGTAAATTCCAGTAAAATTGAAAATTGGAATGCCATCAAAGGCTAAAGATAAGGTAGTTGGGTTTAAACTATAATGTTAAGCGGAGAAATTGCCGTAAAAGTAAAACCGACATGTTAGTGAAAAATTTCACCCAGTTATATTTGTATCGCATATGATATACGAACAAAGTTTCTCTGTAGAACCATGTTTTTTTGTCAATCTCTACCAATCTAACAACACTTTAATTTTTAATAAAAAAAAAAAAAAAAAAATAGATAAATAAATAAATGAAATAAAAAAGAAGAAAAGAAATTAAGAGAAATCTTAACACCACGCAAACAAACAGTAAGACAATAACAACAACGAAAAACAAAGGAAAATGTTTAATTCTCAAAGTTGTCCCTGTTCCAGCCAAATGACATTGAAGCTAGCGCTTGTTGATAGGTTTCCTTACGAAATACAGAGATGCTGAAATTAAAATTCTTTCAAACAAAATTTCGTTGTTTTCGTATTTCAACCAGTATGGTTCAATGTTTCGCAACAGTAATCAAGTGCAAAGACATGCAGTTCGTAGTGCAAGATCAGACTGTTTGTACAGACTTATCTTAGTCTATTGTGTCGACAAAAACTTTGTGTCCGACGGGAATATGTCGTCAGCAGCATGGGAAGGGTTAAAGGGCATTCGCTTATGATATATCAATGATGGCATTAAAAAATCCGACTACATGTACATTATTTGATACAAGGGGCCTTTGTAGCTATGGTAATTTTTAATCGGAATATTTGATGATGATCTTTTCAATTTTTTTGCGAAACTTTACGCGAATAAAACGGTGATTTTATTCATTTTTTACGAAAAAAATCGTTTACAATGCATGCTAGATATTGATATTCCATTTTTTCAAAAAGAGCTCGACAAGTCTGTTTTTATAGAGCGTTGACGATGAAATTAAAACCTTTTTTAAAAGTCCGGTTGATATACAATGTATGTGAATGGCAACATTCTGGGAACTGCGTAAAATAATCATTTGAAAAGAGGTTTAATCTAGCGGAGGTCAACGAGAAGTAATAATTTGAAGAAAAAAAATCATAAAGAAAGATAGAATGGTCTTTATAGATTCAAAACTGAGTAATGATGATTTTAATTTCATTTTTGCAAGACGAATACGTGTTCGTAACAAAGGCATCTTACTTTATTATAATTCTTTTGCTGATAAAAATCTGGTCTGCTTTATCGTAAAATTTCGACAAGCTATATAAAAGTAAATATATGTATCATTCATTCTCAAAAAGCCGATACACCTGGCGAATTTCATCATTAACAAATGGCAGAATCAATGTACTAAACATCGACATTAATAGAGTGTTTGATAAGCCTGTCTTGTTATTCGCAGACCTCGTGCTATAATTCTGACATCCAGAAGTTAAGCAGTGAAGTTGATGGCGCAGTTTACAACAGATCCTTATGTTGTTCTTGTTTTTTGTTACAATAAAAGTTGTCAGATAGCTGAATTACGTGAGAGCTAATTGGCCCAACATTTTTTTCCCCAAAAATTCGTTAATCCTACAATATAGTTTCTTAAACTAGGAACATTCAAGCAAGAAAGAGCATATATTTTTTCATAAAATTTCTTTACTTGATAACAAAAGTCTAAACTCCATGAATGGATTTATATTTATTACGTTTACAGATACAAATACACCATTGCAATATCAACATCATTCAATGGGCCAACTTATTTCTCACCCCGGGCGGGTACTGTTGCCCGCAATATCAGAGAATCTCTCAGAAAGCGGGCTACCAGCTCTAGACTGGTCCTCATATCGACTATCAGAATAGCCTAGAACAGGCTATTCTGATAGTCGACAGTGAGACCAGTCTACACCCGACCCGAAATCGGGCGAGAAATAAGTTGGCCCAATGTCTTTATTTCAATTCCGCATCCTAATTCGTTCTATAAATGTAACTAACGGATCAACGGTAGTCTGTGAAAGGCAAGGCTACAGTTAAGGACATCGTGAAATCGACAAGATGAATGATTACGGAATGATTTTGGAGTGAAATTGAATGAGTGTGTGGAGCAAGTTGTGGGGGAGTTTAAGGGAGGTAATCAAATATCGCTAATTTTGTACAGGATGAACAAATTTGGCGACATTTATTGCTTCCTTTTATAAAATATGCATACAAGTTCTATAAACAGCTTCCAATTTCTTCTTTAAATGGCGTTGTTGATTCCTTTTCTAAGCGTTTTTGAATGGTTTGGGTGAGTGTTTGGAATAAATGAATGGAGTGCTGAGTGAGTGAATTTGAATGGTTTGATTGAGATGAATGTAACTAACTGTACTACACAACACTATTTCAGTTAGGATCATCGTCAAATCGAAACTCGTTCTGGACAATCAACACGATGCACCTATTCATTTTGTCTAAAAACAAATATATATAGGCAAACCATTCAAAACGCTCCAAATCACTCTATAGCTTAACAACTTTTTTCAAATCCACAAAAAAAAAAAAAAAAAAAAAAAAATCCGGCACTTCTCTGACATGCTTAAATTTGGAAGCGTCTGAATTAAAGCCCAGCCTTTAAGAAAACATGGAATGCTGCAGTGGCAGTCAGATTACCAAGGTGTGATACAAAACATACGATCTGACTGACTCACGAAATGCCTGTTCGTGCCAAATTATGCGAGACGCCAATATCCGTGTGGTCAGACAAAAAATATTTTGACAAATGCCGGAAAAGTAATTAGCAACGCTAACTACGTTTGCACTTCTGCAGTACTGAAACGCGATGTTTAAGCATCTGTACTCACAGCGTGCACCCGGTAAACCCGAGTCAAAGTTGATATCCAACATACTATAATATTCCTCTTTTATGCTTTCATTTAAGTTACAAATTATCGAAACTATGTAGAACTTATCAAAACTATATAGAAAACAGATCACAAAATTCAATAAAAAAAAATGTGTAAACTCGAAAAAAAAAAAAAAAATAATAATAATAAATAAAATAAAAAAAACCCAAAAAAACCCCCAAAACCCCGACCATATTAAATGACTATAGAATCTTTTATATTTTCCAAAAAAACTATGGTAATAATAGCGATAATAAAAACAAATTTACTAAAAACAATAAAGATAAAAAAAAAACCTTTGCAATAAGGGTTGTAGACTGGCCTTAGTCGTCTTTGTTTGCATTTTCAGAAAATATTTCTAATATAGTTCATTATATTATATGCCTCTTTAATCTATATTCATATCAACAAGTGTCTCTTTAGAGACATGGGACTAACTTTTAAAATTTGTAATGATATAATTCCCTTTGGAAAATAATGTAAAGAAGAGTCTAGCGGCCAGACTATGTTAGTTGTGATAATTAAAGAAATAATATGGTAATGATAAAAATAGTGATAACAATCATAGACGAATAAACAGAACATGTAAGACTTGTAAGGATCTCGAATGATGCATATCAAAGAGAGTTAACCCTTTCCTGTTTTACAAAATTTTGAACCTGTCCAAATTCCAAGGTTTTGCAGACAAAAATGTAAAGTGGGTTTAATTTGAAAAATAACCGTTCAGTAGGGTAGAAAATAGTGTGGAAAAAGAAGAAATTGCTTGTCAGAAGCAATTTCTTCTTTTTTCACAATGTTTTCTCAATCATAAAATCACAGGCACGTAAAAAGCAGGAATTAAACAGCAAAGGGTTAAAATGTATTTATTGCATTCTACTTCATTTAAATTTTAGTATCATTTTAGTAAGTTTTTCAAATTAGAATATAAGATGTTAAAATGTTTTTAAGCATGACTGTTTGTGTAACTGATTTTGCTCACTATGAACCTTAGGAGAATTCATATATAACTAGATTTTTCAATTATTCACGTGTCAAGGTAACAAGACTATTAAATTATTTGAGCCTGTGCATGACATTTCCAACAATTTCTCACCAGCGCGAGTTACGAACGTTGGGTAGCATTGACAACGACACAATGCAACGAATATATACACTGACTGCATGAAGATTGATTTAGACCTTATCTATCTATAAAGCGCAAAGTAAAGATTCTGATCAGACTGTGCGTTTGCACAGGCTGGCCAGAATCTTTGCATTGCGCACGCGAATTTGTTGGAAATGCCACGCACATGCTCATTTTTGTTTTCCAATATGAAAAGTAAAAATGACAAATGTACAATTGACAGTACAATATAAATCAAAGTATGTGTAAAAACAAAAACGACGACAATTAAAAACAATAAGTAAAACAGTTACATGTGTTAAAAAATGCTCACAATGATCTATCAGTTAAAAAATCATAAATTTGACATGGTGAATGAGTTCGGAATCAAATTGAATGAGCGCGATGAGCGAGTTTTGAGTGAAATAAGATAATCCAATATCTCTGATTTTGATCAGGATGATTAAAGTTAGCGATATTTATTACCCCCCTTTAATTAAAAAGAGTATGTGACATCTATACATAGCCTCTCATTTCTTCATGAACCAATCAAACGCTTACAATTTCAATTACATCAGTGATATCTTGATTTTTTGCTAGCTATGATTATGTGATCGTATTCTTTTCAGTCATTTTGGAGAGTTTTTGAATGGTTTGAGTGAGTGTTTGGAATGAATGAATGGAGCGCTGAGTGAGCGACTTAGGATGTTTTGATAGAGATCAATGTCAGTTTCACCATGTTTTTAACTGTAATAATTTTAATAATGATGATGGTGGTAATTATAACATATAGGAGCATGTGTTAGAAAATCATTTGCACAAAATGCAGACTCCGATAAGCCAGTGAAGGTGCGCTGTGTAGAAAGCTGTTGACTTTACATTTCTAATTTTTACGTTCAATAGCTGTCCTTCAACCAAAAAAAAAAAAAAAAAAAAAAAAAAATGTCGA
Source organism: Fragum whitleyi (assembly GCA_948146395.1). Taxonomy (NCBI): domain Eukaryota; kingdom Metazoa; phylum Mollusca; class Bivalvia; order Cardiida; family Cardiidae; genus Fragum; species Fragum whitleyi. The sequence continues at coordinate 37,549,324 of OX411545.1, forward strand.
CAAATATCACTAACGAGGGAAATAATAAAATTAGTTGGATTCAAAATGTATTTTTTCTTCCATTTGACATTTTAGTGCCACCAAAAGGAAAACAATAGACCATTGTAGTCACTCCGTCCACAAGAATGTGCATTAACTGATGGGCGACTTTAAAAGATTGAGGAGATATTGTTTATAGAGTCAGATTGAGAATACAATGCCAAAGCTGTGGTTTTTGACAGATATAAATAACAGCTGCATATGCTATCAATGGAAACTGCAAGTGCAAGCGATATTTAGAATAAACAAAACGCCATATTATGTAAGCTGATAAAAAGATAATTTTTTCTCAATGAATACCTGTAGAATTTATCCAGGAAGTTTGCGAATATTTCGTTTTGATTTAACGAATCCGAGAAATGCTTTTCAGACGTCTATGTATTCAAAGACAAAATACATTTAAGAGAAGGAAATTATAAATGTATCTCAGTAAATTACAAAAAGAAAAAAAAGATCGTAGAAGTTTAGTATACCATTGAAGGAAATGAGCCTGTGCTTGGCATTTTCAACAATTTCAAACGCGCGCCAATCAAAGGCTTAGGCCAGCCTGTATATTTGCACAGTCTGACCAGAGCACTTTGTTGATACATAAGCTCCAAAGGTGTTTAAAGAAAGTCAAGAAATCTTCTAGTAACACTTTGTGGCTATGCACGCTGCTTTTCGTTGGCCTTTCTCGTACATGACAAATTGTTGGAAATGTCACGCACATGATCAAATGAGCCTGTGCATGACATTTCCAACAATTTCATGTTTGCGCAATGAACAGACGTTGAGCATTTTGACAATCACGCAATGAATGAAAATTCATTATGGGTTGAGAACAGCCACTTGAGGTCCGTAATCATCTATTAAGCGCATAGTGAAAACTCTGATCAGACTGTGCGGCTGCACAGACTGATCTGAGTCTTAACATTGCGCACAAATGAAATTGTTGGAATTGTCACGTACATGATCAAATGATTCCTAACAAGGTACCATTGGGTACGCGCAATGAATAAACTTTTTGTTTTGGGACACTGTGTATGCTTTGTGCGAAAAAGAGAGAAAAATAATTTGTTACCAAAGCATCTCGCCATTGAGGTATTGAAAGAAATGCTATATCATAGGAAACGAACTATCCAGAAAAATAACCAAATAGACATATTTAGTTGTGACTCATCAGTGCGACAAGAAAGGACAAAAAACAACAACAACAACAACAAAAAAAACAACACACACAAAAAAAACAAAAAAAAAAAAAAAAAAAAAAAAAAACGTAGGCCCCGCCCAGGACTTTTCGTGATTACTTTTGTTGTCGCTTGATTTGTACAGTCAATGATTTGAATCAAGCCACCAAAGTTTATTGGTTTTATGATTTTAACCCTTTGCTGTTTAATCCCTGCTTTTTACGTGCCTGTGATTTTATGATTGAGAAAACATTGTGAAAAAAGAAGAAATTGCTTCTGGCAAGCAATTTCTTCTTTTTCCACACTATTTTCTACCCTACTAAATGGTTATTTTTTTTAAATTAAATCCACTTTAAATTTTCCTCTGCAAAACCTTTGAATTTGGACAGGTCCAAAATTTTGTAAAACAGGAAAGGGTTAAAGAAGATCGTCGAAACGTTAACATAAGACTTGTAAGTTATCTCGTTAGCGTATGGTGTAAACCTGAGAATCATCATTAGCGATTCCTTTGTAATACTTCGAAATAAATAAGTAACATGGATAATGTAAACTGATAAAAATGAGTGATTTACGAAATAGATACACAAACCCTGATATTTTGTAAAACGTCTGTTCTATAGAAATATCAGTTTGAAAAAAGGCGGAACTAGACCTAGACGAAAAAAAGAGTTTCGTGATGGCCCTGTATCGTTCACCTGAGTCTCCTGGACGTCTTGATAATCAAATAAACACGATAATAGATGTTCAATATGAGACGCTTTGAAACTAAGATAAATATCCTAGTTCAGTTTCAAAGAATATAATTGTGGAAAAATCATTAATTATTTCTAGATGAACTGAGATCTGTCAAAAATGATGCAATATTATAAACGCAGAAGCATGATATCAACAAACTTTGTACATGTAAAATAGGATTTGCCTGGTCACAACTTGGCTTTTAACTCCAGGGGCTTGACATGAACAAACTTGGTATAGCACCTTAAGATGATGCTAAATATTTACCACTTTATCTTCTAACTATACAATATCCGTGTGATAACATCCCGTATGATATTTTTTTATAATAGCACATAGTTATTTTTTTAGAACAATGATATAATGCGGTAATTTTTAGAAACTTGCATTTCAGTAAGAAGCATCTATGAAAACAAGACAAATAGAGGTTATAAGATAAATATAATACATACTTAATGTATTGCATGAAAAAATATCTAACTCGGTTGTGAGAATTGAAAATTGTCTCGGCAGAGCCTCGACAATGATCAATTCTCCCAACCTCGTTAGATATTTTTTCTCATACAAAACACTAAGTATGTATTATATAATAATCTGTCCCTGACAACACGAATCAGAGGAAAGTCAGTAAACATTCACCCTTTTTCTATGTAAAATAGGGTAGACCCTAGGGTAGCCGTGTATCATGATAGAACTAGCTAGGTAGAACGTCACTAGATAAAGATACATGTCAAATATCAAAACTGTCTGACTTCTGATTTCTGTGCAGAAGATTTATAAAAGATTTCCTTGATTTTCCCGTCATGTTGCCGTGAGAACTACAATTAGGAGGGCGGGGTGGGGGTGCAGCTTGACCCAGGTCAAATCCCTGCCAAAGTTAATCAAAATTGGCCTAATGGTTTAGGAGGAATATATGTGAAAAGAAATTGTGGATTACCAATGACGGACATTTGACGATCACGATAGCTCACCATGAGCACTTTTTGCCCATGTAATGTAATAAAACGAAATCGATTTCGATAAGCCTCGATGAACTGAAAGCATCCGTAATCTTTAATATTTTTTGTAACCCGTCACGCGAAAAGATACCAGCTGGGAACTCTATAAAATGAATAATTAAAAAAGAGATTTGATCCACCAAAGGTCAACCGTAAGTCGCATTTCAATTTTTTTCACTGGAAGGTAGATTGAACATTCTAGATTCGGAAAATAAGCACGGTGCAAAAAGTTTCGGCCCTATTCAGTCTGCGCAGTCCGCGTTTTCGCGTGACGGGTCACATTTCTTTTTTTAAATTTCATAACGATGATTTAAAATAGTCGAAACATACACAAATGTTTCACGTGCATTGCGACCGAAACTTTTACTTTTGCAACCCGAAAGACTCGAGAACATAGACTCGATTTCTTGATACAGAATGACTTACATTAATATAACAGTTGTCTTTCGGATCAGATATTAAACCGATGGCCCCAGTGACGGTGAAATGTTCATCTGGCCAGTCAAAGAAACAATCTTTACATATCAGTTTTTGCGTCCGTAATCTTGAAGAATTTCCTTTTTTCCAAATTGAAAATGGTTGTTATCAACTACTGGCCAGTTCTATTGCACAATGCATAACTACAGTTATACAAAAGATTTGTCTGAAATATCTTATAAAATAACAAAAAGCTTACCGATAATGATTCGTGAAAGAGTGGCAATTTCGGATAAGAATAGTCCGAAATGATATCACAGTAACTAGATTTGTATTCATCCACTCGTGCAGAATATATCTGATGATATTGACATCATTATAGCCGATTTCAAGGTCAAGTTCATGATAGCTTGGATGTTTTCCAGTTGTGCATCAAGAGTAATGCTCTTAACCCTTTGCTGTTTAATCCCTGCTTTTTACGTGCCTGTGATTTTATGATTGAGAAAACATTGTGAAAATGGAAGAAATTGCTTCTGACAAGCAATTTCTTCTTTTTCCACACTATTTTCTATCCTACTGAATAGTTATTTTTCAAATTAAATGCAATTTTAATTTTCGTCTGCAAACCTTTGAATTTGGACAGGTCCAAAATTTTGTAAAACAGGAAAGGGTTAAAACAATGTAAGCAATCATAGAACAAGTGCAATGTCTTTTGTTTATCTATAATCTACATTGAATGCTCTATATCCAATTTCTGTCCGAATATTTTGTTTATTTCGAGCTTGATAAATGGAATCACACCTTTGTAACCATGGATTCTTAAGTTTGTTAACTCGCTTTTTTTCAAATCAAATTTAAGGTACATTTTGACTTTATTGTCGAAATTGTAAATAAAACATTACGTCTAAATGATAAGTGAGGCTTTCCAAAAAAGACCAAAGACCGACATCACCGACTATGGTCAACTTACACAGAATACGTATTTTGCAAGGTTCGAAACTTTCATACACGATTTATGGTGTAAACATGGGTGGGTTTCTGGCCATCTTTAATTTCGTAGATGAGAATTTCTAAAGCTTTTTCGCTTTTTATAATTCACAACACAAAATCTTTTCCTAGTTCGTGAAGATTACAATGAGGGGTATTGTATTCTTATTCCCGGATTGCGCAGACTTAATAGGATCGGAACTTTTCCCATCGTGCTTATTTTCTGAATCTAGAATGTTCAATCTACCTTCCATTGAAAGATTTTTTGAAATGCGACTTCTGGTTGACCTATGCTGAACCAAGTCTCTTTCAATTGTACAGTTTACAGAAATCCCAGATGTTCCCTTTTCGCTGAACGGGTCACATTTAAATTTTGTTTCGAATAAAATTTCGATTTTCAAAAAATAGTCAACTAGTCTGGTTAAAGTTTTCCGACAACTCTTAAGTTGAAAGCAGACAATGTAGACAAAGATCAGCCAGCACATCTATACAGGCTGATCATAGGCTATATATTTTCTGCAAAAGCTTTGTGTACAGCAGAAGTTTGTCATCAGTATAAGGGTTAACTTTTTCTTGTACAGTAACAGAATTGTATGTCTGCGTTAACTTATACTAGTGTAGCAAGGAATTTTGTGGTAACATGTAAATTCTCCTTTTCCATCAATATTTCTTTATCACATAAAATGTTTATTTTTCAGAATCAGTCCACTTTTCATGCTTGTTACCTCGTTGAATTTGGACTAGTCTATATACAGTGAGATAAGGGAAGATTCTGGTCAGACTGTGCGGCTGCGCAGGCTGAGCAGAGCCTTTAACTTGTACACTTGTGAAATCGTCAGAAATTTACGCACATACTCAAATTACAATGTGCATTTCTAAAAACGAACCTGCTCTAAGCGCAGTATAAAAAAAGCAAAGACAATAGGCTTGTAACACGTAATAGGTTTTCTTTACTAAGAAAAGCAGGGTACCACTTTTTGGAAGCTCGCTTACATGTGCTTACTTATCATGTGCTCTGCAAATCCGACACGTGTCTTTCCGTAATTCTTTCGGATTCCTGTTTCGAACGCCAGTTAAATACTTTCGGGTTCCTATTTCGAATGCCAGTTAAATACTTTCGGGTTCCTGTTTCGAATGCCAGTTAAATACTTTCGGGTTCCTGTTTCGAATGACAGCTAAATACTTTATGATCAACCCTGACTTTAAAATAAGGGTATTTTTGGTGGGGATCGCTTGTAATACTTAAGTCAAATGTCATCTCAAGATGCATAAAAAATATGAGCAAGGTTGAAGGTGATTCTCCATAAAAAGATTTCAATATATTTGCTGTTCAGCTTTCGTTTCGATAGTAGATTTTCAATCTATATATACTTACTATATGTTCAACTTTTACTAAATAAGGAAAAGATGCAGACGATATGCAGGGGAGCAGAAAACTTAAATACCATCAAAGGTTGCGGTTCAAGTTATCTATTCATTTTACATAAATGTAAATGGGGAAAATGCCATGATAAAATAAAAAAGTCAACACTTTTTGTGAAAATATCAATTCAATTGCACGTATGATTGTTACAGATATGAAGTATGAATAAATTTCTTTATAGTCCAGTCAGGTTACGGTAGAACCGAAAACAAATTGCAAAAAGGCCGGTTTTGTGTATTCAAACCCTTTAATATACTAATACAGCTAACAACATCGTGAAATTGACAAGGTGAATGATTGTGGAATGATTTAGAAATGAAATTAAATGAGTGTGTGGAGCGAGTTTTGAGTGAATTTAATGGGAGGTAATCCAGTATTGCAAATTTTGTTCAGGATGAACAAAATTAGCAATAATGATTACCTCCCTTTAATAGAATATGCATACAAGTCTTATAGATAGATTCTTATTTCTTCACGAACATATGAGACGCTATCAATTTGAATTATGTCAGTGAAATCAGGATTTTTTTTTCAAAGCTATTTTCATTTTGAACGAAGTTGTTATTATATGTTTTTTCGGTGAGTTTAGAGCGATTTTGAATGGTTTCTGGGGTGTCTGGAATGAATGAATGGAGCGCTGAGTGAGCGATTTAGAATGGTTTTGATTGAGTTAAATGTCAATTCACGATGCAATTAACTGTAATAGAGTTTTATCATTTAATTCGACAACGACTGTGAACAGTGAAGTGTGAACAAACTAAGGGGGTAATCTCGAAATGCTCACATCGAGTAAGGCTAAGCAAAACAAATATTGAGGTTTACGCTCTAAGTCACATGCTAAAAAAGATAATTTAAAATCGTTAATTCATTATTCACAACATCATCTAAATGAAATACGTATTTAAGGTTAGGCCCTCAGACAACATTTATGTACGTATACACACACGCGAATGCACGTACGCACCCCCCTACATACGTACATAAATATGAATCTTACACTTCAAGTTAAAATATTTCTATTTCTATTTGTCAAAAACTAAGATAAACAAATAATCACACAATTTTTTACACGTTAAATAAATAAAATGCAACAAAATGTGGATTCATTTTATACTGCCATACAATTTATGTATCGTAGTTTCAGAAAGTTTCTAGAAATTTTGCCATTATATTGTGTCGTGCAATCGATGAACCTAAGAATATTTTCCCCTCATTTTTAACATCAGCTGACATGCGTTCAGGATGACAAAACTGTGCGAACAGGTTGCCATCTATTCCCCGCTGTGTACATAAGTGCACGTGCAAAGCGGGGTAATATTAGCAAACTGCACCGTATAGTGTTTCTGATCTCAGGACAGGTTCTTAAACAGTGTTCATTGCCTACTGTTCTTTCATCTGCATTTTTCTAATAGTTTTCCCTCCTATTTTCGAATCGATGTTTCGTTTCAAACTAATTTGCAGTTATTAAAGCCTACCATTAAGCTTTGAATTATTTAGAGGTAACTGGTCTTATAACAAACGGGACATTACAGAGTTTTAATTTATGCATTTTTCCAAAGAAACAATCAAATAAAGTTAGATTTCAGATTTATCGCAAATGCTTACAACCGTCCTCTTCAAGATACTGGAAAGAAAATGGGTTGCATTCCTTAACGTTTCGCCGAAAGATTCCTTCTCAACAATAGATACAAACGAGAGCAATTACTTTGTAAGTCTATGTGGTTTATCTAGTTAAGTCGAAATATATATATATATATATAATATATTTACTTCCACCAACTTCAACTATTCAAAGCGTTCAAGTTCAACAATTCTAAAAAAATATTCATATCAATTTTAAACCTTACAATATTAAAAGTAAAGAGTAGTATCACCTATCTTATAATCTTTTTGGACGGTGTATAAATGAAAAAGCTTAATTTTGAAAGCGATCGTGTTAATCTTTTCTTGAAAATAAATTCATTCTCTATAGCAAGGCATTTTTGTATAGCCTAATAAATACCTTTACAGACAAATAAAGGTTCTAAAATTGAGATATCTAATACTTAATGATTTAGGCCCAAATGTACGTCTGTGGATATTTCAAAATATTTATTGATAAAGTCACACTTTCCTTAAGAGATGTAATTCAATATCAAGAATCAAAATTGAACTACATGTATCTGGATGATTCAGTTTTACTGCATGAAAAATATTTCGGAAATTGATTTACGTGTTCGTACTATTACAATCAGTGCAGAGTCATTAAAATACAGTGAAAGCACAATACCTAATTTTACTAATTTTAAGGGGAATTGCCAATGACACACTTTTTAGCTATCTTCAGAAAAGCACAAGAATCTACGTTGCATATTGGCAAATGAGTTGTGTTGCCTTAGCAGACATATAAAGGCGACAGTAAAATGATGTGATAATTTAACTTCATTTTGAAAAAAAAAGAATATTAAAGCCTTCATTATGACTTTTCTCATATAACATCTTCATTATTGTCTCTGGTAGGATATCTTTAACAATCGCAGTTTGGATAGAAATTTAAGCGATTATTTCATAACAACTATTGTACGTAATGATCTAAGTGACCGGAAGTGATGAAAAAAAGCTGTACAACAGCATATAACTCATTGTCACGAAAAGGATGCTTATGATCTGTGGGCGCCCTAAAATACCCGATTTTGCACAAGTTCCTTTTGAGACGACCCCTTTTTGTTCACAGTTCACGGTCCAAGTTCACAGTCGCAGTAAATAATAAAACTCTATTAGGACAAAATCGAAAGATGAGTAAATTGATTTTTTTTAAGATTTGTCATAGACTTTCTGTATATTTTATAAAGAGCATTTCATTTTGTACTAAATTGTAATTTGATTAAATTAGAAGTCAGCATGTGTCAAAGTCATGTAGTCTTATATTATAGGATGTTTGCTATATGAAAATATGATTCTCTTTTTTATTTGGACAGTGTTAGTGGCAGAATATTAAATTAGTTTTGGCAAATTTTAACAATCAATCAAACATCTTATTTGTGAATGAGAGACATACATATAAGTAACAGAAACACTGTATTTACAAACAACTACGATAAAGCAACAGCAAAAATGAGAAAGGTTTAACCTTGATAGTATCTATAAACCTGCTCAAATTAGCTTAGCACTCCCATCATGTATCTATGAGAGCTATACCTACTACCCAATTGACGGATCGCTGTTGTCATGACGAAAGTGATAGGGTGGGATTAATGATACATAAATTGACGGGTGGCTGGATAACCCCTTACCTCTCACATAAAAGACGACGTCAGATATCAAATGATAATAACAAGATAAACATGGCACTAACACTTTTTAAAATGTACGACAAAATATGTAACTAGAGACCTTCACAGAGACGGCCAATATAATGGATATATATAATACATTCTTAGTGTATTATATGGAAATAAATATCTAACAAGGTTGGGAGAATTGATTATTGTCGAGGCTCTGCCGAGACAATTGTCAATTCTCACAACAGAGTTAGATATTTTTGTCATACAATACACTAAGTATGTATTATATTTATCTTATAACCTCTATTTGTCTTCTTTTCGTCGATGTTTCTAACTGAAATGCAAGTTTCTTAAAATAACCACATTATATCATTGTTCTAAAAATAACTATGTGATACCATAAAAATATCATACGGGATGTTATCACACGGATATTTGTATAGTTATAAGATAAAATTATTTATTATTCTTCTCATTTTGTATATGTATTAGGTCCATTTAATTATCAACATTATCTAATTGGTTTATTACAATCAGTCGCCGAAACTCTAATCATAATGTGAGTACTAGATCCATGGTTATTGTTAACTGCATTGCCGTTACGAAATACATGTATAAGAGTTTCAACACAGTTCTCATCAATTCCTTACAAAATCCAGCCTGTATGATTACATGGAATGCTGCAGTGGCAGTCAGATTACCAAGGTGTGATACAAAACATACGAGTTGACTGACTCACGAAATGCCAGTTCATGCCAAATTATGCGAGACGCCAATTTCCGTGTGGTCAGACAAAAATTATTTTGACAAATACCGGAAAAATAATTAGCAACGCTTACTACGTTTGCACTTTTGCAGTACTAAAATCGTGATATTTAAGCATCTGTACCCACAGCGTGTACCCGGTGAACTGAACCAATGTTGATATCCAACAAACTTTTATATTTCTTTATATTGCTCTTACTTTCATTCAAGGTAGAACGTATCGAAACTTCATATTTATGTTAAGATTATCAAAACTATGTAGAAAACAGATCAAAACATTTAAATAAAAAGAAATTAGTATTCTTCATACACAATTTTAGTAAGGATAATTATGACAATAATATGGCCGATTGATGTCTATATCTTCACGGACCAAACAGACGCTTCCAAATTCAAACAAGTTAGAAAAATAACAGATTTTTTTCTGCGCGAATTTAATAAAGATGACGAGCTTTTATAGCGATATTCGAGCGTTACTGAATGTTTTGAGTGAGTGTTTCGAATGAATGAAGCTCTGAGCGAATACCTTCGAGGATTCTGCCGGAATGAGTTTCAAATTTCACTATGTTTTTAACTGTATGAGCATTTGCGAGAAACCTCGAACAATTTCTTTTTTGCACAAAATACAGACTCTGATCAGCAACGTTGCTTTTTTTTACGATTAAAGGCTCTTTCACTCTAAAAAGAAAAATGATGAAAAATATTACTAACGAGGAAAAAATTCAACAACAAAAAAAAAAAAACCACAAAACAAAAAAAAAAACAAACAAAAAAAAAAAAAAAACAAAAAAAAAACAAAAAAAAACAACAAAAAAAACAACACAAAAACACAAAAACAAAAAAACCCACAAAAACAACAACACCCCCCTCCCAAAAAAAATAAAACCAAATACAAAACAAACAATCAAACAAAAAACTAAAATGAACAAAATGTATCTAGAGTTTCCCCCTTGATGGTATACGTTACTCTTTTGATGGTGTACATGTGTGCCAAGTAAAGGATGAATGCTTTCAGTTAAACTAGAGATATCTCAAAATATCAAAGTTTCGCACGACGACGACGAATACAACAACGATGATGACAACGACAACGACAACGCCATGGCTAACGCAATATCAGTGCTAAAAGTAAGTACGATTCAAACTATGTTTTATTCCATTTGACATTTCGGTGCGACCATAAGGAGGGAAATGAACTATTGTAGTCACGCCGTCCACAAGAATGTGCATTAACTGATGGGCGGACTTCACAAGGTTGAGAAGATACTGTTTATAGAGGCAGATTATGAAAACAATGCCGAAGCTGTGGTTTTTGACAGATATAAAAAACAGCTGCAAATGCTATCAATGGAAACTGCAAGTGCAAGCGATATTTAGAGTATACAAAACGTCATATTATGTAAGCTGATAAAAAAGATAAATTTTCTCAATGAATAAGAAACCAGTTCCAATTTACTCGTAGAATTTATCCAGGAAGTTTGCGAATATTCGTTTGGATTTAATGCATCCGAGAAGTATGCATACTTGTGGTACTTCCATGTATTCAAAGAAAAAATAAGAGAATAAAATTATCAATGTATCTCAGTAAATTTCAAAAAGGAATTTAGAAATTGGTTAACTGAAGTAAACCATTAAAATGATTTCAAAATAAACAAGTTACGTGTCATTAAATAGGCGCAACGATCAATCTCCGTTATTGGGACACTGTTTTTGTTTTTTTGTTTAGAAAATGGCGAAAAAAAAGTACTAAAACATCTCGTCATTGAGGTATTGAAAGAATTGCTTTGACATTTGAACTGGGTCATTCATAGAACAAACCCAAATATTTTTGTTGTCTTTCACCAGCGCAACAAGTAAGGACAAAAACCTTAGGCCCCGCCTAGAACTTTTCGTGGTCCCTAAACTTGTCGCTTGTTTAGTACAATCACTATTTCGAATCAATTCGAATCAATTAACCAAGATTTGTAATTAGTGTGCATTTAATGATTTAAAAGAATATTGTTTAAATGTTAAAAAACGTTAAGAAAAGACATGTAAATTATCTAAACAGCATACGTTGTACACCTGAGAATTATCGTTAGCTATTCCTTTGTAATATTTTGAATTAAATAAGTAACCTGCCTAATGTAAACGGATAAAAACGGGTAATTTACAAGATAAATACACAAGCCCCTGATTTTTTGTAATACATCTGTTCTATAGAAATATCTCTTGGAAAAAAGGCGAAACTTAATATAAAAAAGAGTACCATGATTGTCCTATATCGTTCCACCTGAGTCTCCTTGGCTCATCGGACATAAAAAAGATAAATATATACAAACAAGGAATCACGTCTGTTACGTGCCAACGCAACAAGAACAAAGAAGCCAGCAACAAACTTTACAATTAACAATATTTATTGACAATAATAACAGAATTATTGACAATATAAAATTAATACAAAAAATTTACATAACCTTGAATGTTTAATCCTAAAGTTTTAATTTTCAGATCTAAATGAATTGAGTTCCTGGTCCACATATAATAAGTCCAATAATATCCGAATTTAAAATTGAATACTCTTTAAAACACTTTTTAGATAACGAGAAAACCCCTTTTAGTTTAACACAGTACTACTAAATAAAACCATTAGTCTAAACCAAGTGAATCAAGAATGCTGTAGGAACCCCTTTATATAATACCATAGAACAATCTAGAATAGCATTAGAAGATAAGAAGATTCTGGAGTTTAAATCACTTTCTAAAAGTCCTTTCAAGAAAGATCTGAAATATTCTACATACATGTTTACATAATAGTCAAGGGATCGGAAATTTCCAGAATAATTCTAAAAATAGACACGCGAAAAACCATTTGGACGCATTTGATAATACATTTATACAGCTAATATAAATACAGGCTTAAAGAAATATTGTGGAAAAAAAATCTTTCATTATTTCTATATGAAATGAGATGTGCCTGAAAGGGTCCGAATTATAACACCAGAAGCATATCAACAAACTTTTATCAGGTCCACTAGTTAATTTTACATTCAAAATGCGAAAATTGTATGCCACCTGGTTTAGGACAAGATTTATTTTTAAAGATTTAATTCTTTGATTCTATGTAAAATGTGATCTGTCTAGGCACAGCTAAGAGTATAACTCCATGGTCTTGACACGACCAAACTTGGTGGACCTCCACTAGATGGTAGTAAGTACCAAATACTTAATCTGGAGGCTTCTCGAATCAGAGTCATTTTAAAATTTCCTTTCCTGTTTTATGTAGGACAGGGTATATGACCCTAGAAGTAGCCCAAAAGATGAAAAAATTGTATGATATCAACAAACTAGTTAGAACGTTACTGCATAATGCTACTTGTCAAATATCAAACTGTCTGACATCTGATTTCAGACAGAGAAGAATATCTTTAAAGGTTTTCATAATTCATCACGCTTTGATGCCGTGAAATCTAGAGAGTCTAGGGGGTTCAATATTTTGAAGAGCTTGGTAGAGTAAGACCCAAGGAACATACCTGCCAAGTTTCATCAAAATTGGCCGAGTGGTTTAGGAGGGGGGGTATTTTTAAAGGAATTTTGGACCACAGACGACGGACATTTCACGATTACAATGGCTCAACTTGAGTACAATTGGCCGGGTGAACCTAGGAAACGAAAATATTTTCGAGGAGACTGTCTGATGAAAGGGGTCATAAAAAGAGAACATTGAATAAGCGGTCATGAGATACCGAGTCATCAGATCAGAAACATATAAAAACGAGGCTGTGACGAGTTTTTATTAGTGTTAGATGACGAGTTGGATAAATTCTAAATTTAATGAGCACAAATTTGTTATCGTCAAAATTTCCTGAATGTAACATTTCAATTTTCAGCGTAACTTTTAAAGCCGGTTAAAACCGACCTCATGATATATACATTAAGACATCATTTTCGCCGTTACAAAATAGCGTTGCTATTCGCTATGACCTCGTTTACATAATTATTCCACTAGTCTAATAACGCCTGTGTTAATATGAAAAATATTCAACGGCGTTATTTCACTTCCACAACGTAGGTCATATTATGATCGATATTTTTTTTAAATTTCATAACGATATTTTGAATTGTCAAAAATAATATGCCATGTGCATAGCTCTAGGCGCCTAAGGATTTTACTTTGGTAAACCGAAAGAATCTATATTATCGACTCGCTATCCTGGTACATGTAGACCAATTAACATATCTTTCGGATCAGATTTCAAAGCGAGGTCCTTAGTGACAGTGAATTGTTCATTGTTCATTCAGCCAGTCAAATCTTCAATCTTGAAATATACCATGACACAGATATTGACCAAAGATTACTTGATCTTGAAAAAAAAACCCCAAAACAATTCTCAGAAGTAGACTATAAAATTAAAGATATTGAAATCATGAAAGCGATTAATTCGTGTAAGAATGGCAAAAGCTGTGGCTTAGATTCTCTTTTAAATGAAATGTTTAAATGCTCTTCACATAACCTACGTAACTGCCCTTCGAAGATATTTAACAACGTCCTTAAATTATCCATTAATTTGGTCTGAAAGTTACATTACGCCAATATTTAAGACAGGTAGCAGAGAAGACCCAAATAATTATCGTTGCATAGCAATTAGTAGCTGCTTAGCAAAGATCTTTACAAAAATCCTTAATAACCGCCTCTGTCTGTATTTAGAATCTATGAATCTTTGTTGTTATGAACCAATTGGCTTCAGTAAAGGTGAACGTACAAGTGACCGCATGTTTGTATCAAAAACTTTAATTGATAAATACATTCAAAATAATGACAAGCTTGTTTTGTTGACTTCCGAAAGGCCTTTGACCTTGTTTGGCACAAGGGTCTTCTCTATAAATTGCGACTACTTGGGATAGGCGATCTGTTTTACAATTTTATCAAAAATATGTATTCATAAATTAAACTATGTGTCAAGTGCAACAATAAACTCACTCCGTTTTTTGTTTTTACAGTAGGCGTACAACAAGGTGATTGCATTAGTCTAACACTGCTTAAAACATTCTTAAACGATCTACCTTGTACACTGAGGAATGACAACACCAGTGTTAACATAGGTGATGTAAAACTAAATTGCATTTTGTATGGAGATGACCTTGTTCTCCAATCAAACTCCAATTCTGACCTCCAAAATTCAATGAATTCTTTGTACGATTATTGTGAAATGTGGGGTTTAAAAGTTAATCTAGATAAAACTAAGTGCATTGTGTTTAGTTATTCAAAACAGCATGATAAGTCAAATTTCTTTTATGATAAATCAGAAGTTCAAAATGTTTTATCTTACTTATACCTTGGCATAAAATTCCATACGTCTGGATCATTTACAGAAGCTTAGCGCAACCTTTACACGAGAGGCACTAAAACATATCTTAAATTCAGTAAAACATGTAATGTTTTCGAACCAAATATTAAAACTTTTCTCCATGTTTTCGATCATACAGTGAACCCTGTTTTCCTTTATGATAGTGAGGTTTGGAGCTTTATCCCCCCCCCCCAAAAAAAAAACCAACAAACTACTACTATTTCTTCTTTAAAAGATGCAATAAGTTAATGTTTGAGAAAGTCCATTTAAACCCTGTAAAAACTTTCTGATAGTGAATAGGAGATCTGCAAATCTGGCAGTGACTGGAGAGACTGGTCGTTAAACTTTTATGATTGAAATTATTATCAATATGCTGAAATATTTATAAACGGCTTAGCAGCTTAGATAACATTTTATTAAAAAATGCATACTAAGAGTCTTCATTGCTCCACGAACAGGATAAAAATTCACGTGTAGGATGTTCCAAAACAATCCTTTTTTTTTGAATCTCAACATCTCACAAGTATTATGTAATTTCCGAATATCGGCTCATAATTTAGAAGTTGAAAATGGTCGACAGTACAAAATTGAAGTAGAAGAAAGAATATGTAGATTATGCCAATCTGAGGTAGAGGATGAAATTCACTTTCTCCTTAAATGTCCCAATCTTGAAGAAGAAAGATCCTATACACTTTCGTAAATTTTTTCCAAATGCAAAAATCTATCAAACCTTAATACATATGAACTTTTTATTTGGTTGATGAGCTCAGAAGACATTTTTATGTTAAGAAATATTAGTAATTCACACATTAACCTCGATGATCAAAGGAAAATAATTTTAGTTTAATTGTATTTATTTTTTAAACCGTGTGTGAGCCAACGGCAAGGTGTACCTGTATGTGTTATCCGTTGACATGTTCATTTGTTTGATATTTATTGGTTGTAAAATTTTCTGCTCATATTAGGCGCTTTCAATAGCAAATTAAGAATTTGTATTGTATTGTATTGTTTCAGTGTTTGCGTCCCGTATCCTTGCACTATCCCTCGTAACAACTAGCTATTTTCTGGTAACCTCCCTTCTATAGATAAATGCTACATTGACGTTATCAAAAGAGATAAAACTAATACACAATCGAAAAATTTAAGAATTTCTAGATTGTAAGGGGTGATGACCAAATGCTATTTACGAGTTTTGTTGATTCATTCACTATGGACAACTTCAATAAATTCAAAAGACAAAGCAGATGTCTAAAAAGTATTTTAAATACCAAAATCCTGACAGCTGATGAGTGGACGTTTCGGACGTAACTAAGATTTTGAAATTTATACGCACTCAGGAGGCGATGAAAATAGAAAATAAAGGATAATGGCGATATGTGGACTGTGACAAATAATGAATGTCCTCTGTCCGCTCCAATTTTCTATGATTTTATCGTTGGTGTATAATCAAAACATCGTAACTACAGCTTAACAAAGCTCTAGTTTCGATGTTATGAACATTCATCAACGTCGATTTTCGAAACAGAATTAATTTCTATTACGCACTTGCGTAATGTGCGTAATGGAAGTTAAGCCCTTGTTATTATTCCTGTAGAATACACTTGACACTGACATCATTGCGGTCAATGCCAAGGTAAAGTTCATAATAGCTTGGGCGTTTTCCAGCTGTGCATTTAGAGGAATGCTGTTATAGCATGCTAGCAATCACGGACAAGTGCAATGTCGTTTGATTTCCTGTAATCTACGATGAATGCTCTATGTCTTATTTCTATCCAAATATTGCGCTTGTTTTATTTTTGATAGATAGAACAACGCCTTTTTAAGCAAAGAGTTTTAAGTTTTTAACTCTTCTTTTTTCCAAGCAAACGTAAGGCGTAATTTGACTTTATGATCGAAATTGTAAACAAAACAAAACGTCTTTATGACAAGTCAGGCCATCCCTCAAAAGGTGCAAAATCGGAGGAACGAAATCATCGGCTATGGTCAATATACGTAGACTGATGGTGTAATATGGGCGTGTTTCCGGCCATCTGTAATTTCGGAGATGAGAATTTTTTAAGCTTTTTTTATTTTTAATGCATCACAACACAAAATCTTATCCCAGTTAGTGAATATTTCAATGAGGGATATTTTATGCTTATTTACCGCTTTGCTTTATATGCTTGAAAAAATGTGGTATAGTTCTGACGACTTTTTGTTAACCCAAAATGATAAGTTTCGAAACGTTAGCGAGAACACGTGCAAATCAATATAACACTTTACGATGTTGCCCTCTTCGCAAGGATAGTCTTCATAAATTCAATAGATGTAACTCTTTCGAGTGAAAAAGAGATACATTTTACCTGAACAAGGTAAAAATCAGTTATAAAGATTAATGTCGGGCCGTCTTCTTAAAAGTATACTTTTTAAGGTAATTTCAACCTTGATATTTAATATACCTTTCTTGAAATATTCCCCAGTTTTCCTTAAGGTGCTTCATTGGGATCATTACTCTGCTTTCTTCCTCAATTCTTTACATACTGATTTCAATTTTGTTTCGAACTGTCTGGGGGACTTGGTTAACGACAGATCTAGGGGCTGTAACTCAGTCTAAGCTTACAAGTGCTTCGTTATCAAGAGCGCATGTCCGACTCGTGTATTTCCGTATTTTTTGGTCCCTTTTTTCATTTTCCAGTTTAATATATATTTAAGATTCAATTCTAACTTTAAATAAGGGTATATTTAATTGGGGTCGGTGGTAATACTTAAGTCAAATGTCATCTCAAGATTCATAAGAAATATGAGTAAAGTTGAAGGTGATTCTACAAACAAAGATTTCAATATTTTAGCTGTTAAGCTTTTATTTTTATGGCAGATTTTCGATTCTGGGAATGAAAATGTTCATCTTTTACTAAATAAGGAAACGATACAGACGATATCCTATGTAATTTTTCCATTTCAACAGAAAATTGAAATACCATCAAAGGTTTTGGTTCAAGTTATCTTTTTCATTTTAATATTTTCGTAAATGGGGAAAATATCCTAAGAATAAAGAAAAGGTCAACATGTTTGTGAAAGTATCCATTCAATTGCATGTGTATTTGTAGTTCAGCCAGGTTATGGTAGGACCCAAAACAAATTGCAACAAATGTATTTTTGTAGTTTTATATTCTAAGTTGTTTGCTTAACGAAAAAAAAAAATGATTCACTTTCTTATTAAGGCAGTTTTAGTGACAAATTATTTAATTAGTTTTGCATTTTTTTAAACAAAAATCAAACATCCTATTTGTTAATGAGAGAAAAAAAATAACAGATACACCGTATATGAAAACAACAATGGCGAAGCAACAGCGAAAAAAAAGAGAAAGGTTTAACCTTGAAAGTAGCTATTAACCTGGTCAAATGATCTTGATCTTCTTCTATCAGGTATCCGTGAGAGCTATACCTATTGCACAATTGACGGATCGCTGCTCTCATGACGGAGGTGAAGGGGCTGGGCTAGCGATGCATCAATTGATGGGTCCCTGGACACCCCATTTACTTCTCACACGGAAGACGACGTCAGGTATAAAATGATAATAGCAAAGACAAAATATGGCATTAACAATAAAATATTCGACCACATATCCAGCTAAAGACCTTCATAGAAACGGTCGTTTCCCATTAATATATTTGATAATTATTTTCGTCTTTATTTTCTTTTGAACCTGTATTAAATCCTTTGAATAATCAACATTATCTAATGGTTTATTACAATCCCTCTCCGAAACTCATTCCAATAAATGTACATACTTGATTCGAGGTCATAGTAGCCGAAATTCATGTATAACAGTTTCAACACAGTACTAAACTATTGCTAAAAAAAACCAAGTCTATAAGAATACACGGAATGCTGCAGCGGCAGTCAGATTCCCAAGGTATGATACAAAACATACGAGTTGACTGACTCACAGAATGCCAGTTCATGCCAAATTATGCGAGACGCCAATTTCCGTGTGGTCAAACAAAAATTATTTTGACAAAAACCGGAAAAGTAATTAGCAACGCTTACTACGTTTGCACTTGTGCAGTACTAAAATGCGATGTTTTAGCATCTGTACCCACAGCTTGTATCCGGTGAACTGAATCAATGTAGATTTTCGACTTACTTAAAATTATTGTCTATTTTTCATCGAAGGTAAACTTAATCGAAAATAGAAGAAAGCGAACTAAACATTTTAAACGAAATGCGTTTTGTTTCACCGATGGTGCCCGATGTAAAAGATAAGGGCGCTGTGATCAACTAATCTTGAAATAACAGCAACAATATTAATAATAATAATACTTATGATAATGAAAATAATTCTTATAATAAAAATAATAATAATAATAATAATAAAAGAACAAAAATATTATATGTAGAACAAAAATATAATATATAAATGAATACAGATTACATCTGCATAAAACTTTTAGATAATGTGGAAAAGAAAAAAGAAGAATACAGTTAAAACATCGTGAAACTGACACTCATTCCGATTAAAATAATTCTAAGTCATTCGCTCGAAGCTCAATTTATTCATTCCAAATTATCACTCAACTCGATCAAAAATGCTCCGAAATCATAAGAAAATATTTCGAAATCATTCAAGACGAGCAACATTTTATTCAAATCAAATTATTCTACTATTGTATCGGCTGGTGTGGATTTAAAGTGACTGATTGATCCACGAATACACAAAAACAGATAAGTGTGTATATTTCATTAAAGGGAAGTTATAAATATCGCTAATTTGTTCATCTTGAACAAGATTAACGATATTGGATTACCTCCCTTTAATTGCACTCTAAAGTCGCTCCACACACTCATTCACATTCAATTCAAAGATAATTCCCAAATCACTTATCTTGTCAATTTCACGAGGTCTTAACTGTAAGATTAAATTGAGGGTAGTTTGGACAGTTTTGAAACAATACGAAGACGGAACAAGAAACATATCTGTTATTTGTCAAATGTATTTATTTAAGTTTCAGAATGTCTTAAAATCCATCGTGTTTGCTCCGATAGAATCGTTTTAAGTCTTTAAAAGTTGTAAAGGTTAAAGACGGTCTCAGTTAAATGCTTTTCTTTTTTTACTTACTGCTACCTTATCTATGTGCAGACCATCCACCAATTAATGCTTGGTGTGATGGCAAGACTTTATGCAAACCCACTTAGCATTAATCGGTGGGCGGACTACACATAGATGATGAAAGGTTGTTTATAGAGCTAGATTAAGAATACAATGCCGACGTTTGTTTTTGCTATCGATGGCAACTGCAAGTGCAAGCGATATTTAGATTATACAAAACACCATATGATGTAAACTGATAAAACGGTAAATTTTTCTTATTGAATTAGGCATTCGTTGCAATTGATCTGTAAAAATTATCTAAGAAATTCGCGAATATTCCTTTGGATTTAACGAATCCGAGAAATATGTATATTAGTAAGAAACCGTGTACTCAAAGCCAAAATAAGAGTATGAAATTATACATGTATTTCAGGAAATTTCAAATAGAATAGGTAAGGTGAACTTAAACCATTGTAAAGAAATCATATTAAATTTAAACAAGGTATATATCATCGAATACGCGCAAATGTTAAAATTTGGGACACTGTTTCTGGCTTTTTCATTTGTGCATAAGACATCTCTTCGTTTGGTTATTGAGAGAAATGCTATAACAAAGGAAATGAACTATTCAGAGAACATAAACAGATATATTTTAGTTGTCTCTCACCAGTGCAACATGTAAGGACAAAAAAAACCCCAAAAAACTTAGGCCCCAACTCGAACTTTTCGTGGTCCCTTTCAGTTGCCGATCGTACTGTTATTGATTTGAATCCGGTCAATAAGGTTTGAAAGAGGCGTGCGATTTCATTCGGAACATCGCTCGGACTTTTCCGTAACTTGAAAAGTACCTCGGACGTAAGTGTAGTAATTTTGGGTCATTTTTTAGGTAATTCGGCTCCTGGTGGTACTCCGGTTAATACGCATGAAGAAAATCACATTTTGTTAATTCTTTCCGATCGCCTTTCGAGATCATTTAGGCATATTATAATTTGATGACAAAACGCAGTAAGACACTGCGTTTTGTTATCAAATTATGATACGCCCATTTTTATTCTTTCGTTGATCTTATTTTATGCAACGTCATCCTTAGCGGGATCGTTGATGTTTGTGACGTCATACAAACCCGCGTGCGAAATGACGCGCTTTCATGGCTGCGTCCGTATTATTCCCGAGGTCTATTCCGTAGAATCGCCGAAGGTTCCCGATTGGTGCGATTTATGATTGAAAAGGAGATCTTCAAACAGGTTTAAACCAATAGAAAATTCTGGCAAAAGGTACCAACAATGAACTCAAAAGACACAAACATACATTTCTGTAGAATTACCGAAACCAACAGACTGTCAATTTCATGGGTCAAATTTGACGAAAGGTTCTTCTTCTAGATAACCCATTTTCAGATAAGTAGAACCTTAGCCGCCCTTGGTACGACAAGATGACAGGTTGTATTGAATTAGGCGCTTGCGATATAAAAATCATTTAAACTACGAATTTAGGTGCGCAGCTTGGCGAAATCAAAGTTTCCGGGTGTTTGTAATTCCGTTTATTTGTCGTCGCAGTGGTAGCAAATGTCTTTTTGAGCGATGCTCCCAGAAGACGGTTAGTTGTTACGGGGGATATTGCAATGATACATGATTAAACTTATGCTGAGATCCGCCATGGTTCTTAAACGTGCTCGGTGTTAAGCACGGAGTTACGGGACCTCGGTTTAACGTATCGTCCTAAAGACAATTAGTTTGTTAGTGTACCAGCTCGGGAATCGAATCCACGCGATCGAACTTCAGTGGTTTTGAAGCCCGGTTCTCTACCGACAGAGCTAATCGGGTTGACAAAAGTTACTGCAAAATGACATCAGAGGCTTCATCTGAGATTCAAATATCTGACGAAGAGAGGGTGCAAGAGGCTACAACCAAGCTTCTATGACGTAGCCCTTAAGAGATGAAGAGAGTATTTATTGACTTTATGGAGGTACGAAACTATAACGAAACGGATTCATACTTCGGTGAGATAAGGTTTTTGGTTTTATACCTTTACGAAATCAACAAATACTGTATATACTTATCTAATCATTTAATGTAGTGTAACAAAATTGTAAATAATTCTAAAAATAGGACATATTTCTTTTGAGACTACTTTGTGCGGAAGCTTACAATATAGCTGCGTACTAAATATTAATTTCGTTTTGCGGAATCAAAGTATTTTTCAGCCAATCAGAGAGCAAAAAGATTTATGGGATCAACCAAAATTAAATAATTCTCTGGTGAGCTGATGGGGGGCTCGAATCAGTTCATCAGAGAGATAGCAACTCTATTGCAGCTCAGGCTATCACATACAGGATCTGTACGTAGGTCTTTCTCAGTAACTTGCTTATTCAATAGTAAAAAAATTAAATCTAAACTCTATAAATTCATTATAATTTCTATGCCTTCTCTATATCTAACTGCTTCTACCACGCTTCTTCTACCATCCTGTGAACGCAAAAGTGTTGCAGCTCTCCATGGCTAGGGAAATGGTTGATGCAGGCGAATATAAGTACTGTAGAATATACTTGACACTGACATCATTACGGTCAATGCCAAGGTAGAGTCCATGAAAGCTAGTGCGTTTTCCAGCTGTGCATTAAGAGGAATAGTGTTAAACCATGTAAGCACTCACAGAACAAGTGCATTGTCTTATGATTTCCTGTTATTTGTGTTGAATGCTTTATTCATATTCTGTCCGAATATTTCGTTCGTAAAGTGTTTTCTTAAACGAACCAAATCTTTATAGTCAATGGATGTCCTTTCCAAAGGAAGGTACCAAATGGACATAATCGTTCATTCGATTTTTTGAACTGTAGGTAAATTTCATTTACCTGCAAAGTGTGGTATTTTGTCTCCGAAAAAAAAAAAAAAAAAAAAAAAACACACAAAGGACACAGGCCTTTTTTGCACGACTGATGTTGTAAGGATTGGCGTGTTTTCGGCCATTTGCATATTTGACAGCGGTAATTCAGAAGTCTGATCGCTTTTTATAAATAAAAACACAAAAGCTTTTCACGGATCCCATAATATCAATAAGGGCATGGCATTCTTTTGACCTTTTTATAACTATCCTTGCTACATGTATGACTTTTTGTTAGTCCGTCCTACGACCATTGCGTTATCTCCCGGCCTTCTATCAACGTGTCGTAACACGTTATGGCTCGGAAGGATAAAACATTAGTACCTTTATGTAAATCCTGTGTCACGGATGACAAAACGGTGCAAAATATGGAAATTATACCCGCTTTATTCGCATTGTGAACGAGCAAAGCGGTGTATGATTTTCAAACAGCTAGCACCGTTTTGTCAACCTGAACGCAGGACTGTTCTTCAGCTCATCCGAACACAAAGTTAGCTATTGTGATCACTCACCACCGTCGTCCGTCCGTGGTCCATCCGTCCGTCCATCAACAATTTCTTTAAACATCTTCTCCTCCTAAACCACTAGGCCAATCAAGCTGAAACTTGACAGGGCGTTCCTTGGGTGAAGTTGTTAAAGGGATTTAATTTTATAAAAAAAACTCTGGTTGTCATGGTTACGGAAAGGTCGAAAATTGCCTATAATCTTAGAAAAAATTCTTCTCCTCCATAAGCAATTGGCCAATGAAGCCCAACTTGGCAGGGATTTTCTTTGGGTGAAGTTCTTCAAAAGTTGTTAAAATGGTTTAATTTCATAAAAAACTCTGGTTTCTATGGAAACTGAAAGGTTGGAAATTGTCCGGAACTTGACGAAATTCTTAGAAATAAATTTATCTTCTTCTTAACCACTGGGCCAATTAAGCTGAAACTTGACAGGGATCTTCCTTGGGTACATCTCTACCGAAATTGTTAAAAGAATATTTTTAACTCAAAGTAAATTCATGGTTTCAATGGTAACGGAAAGGTAAAAAAAGCCAAAAATCTTAGAAAAGTTTAATCTTTTCCTAAACCATTGGGCCAAACAATTTTTAACTTGACAGGAATGTTCTTAAAGTGACGGTCTACTAAAGTTGTTAAAGGAATTCAATTCCATCAATAACTTTGGTTCCCATAGTAACAGAAAGGTTGAACATTTACGAAAATTTACAAATAATCAAATTGCAGTTGAACGAAATTAAAGTCTGTTTCTTTCAAACCACCCTAAATGAACACCAAACAATCTTTGGTATTTTTAACATGGTTGACAAGTTATGAGTTATTTACTAAGGTGAGCTTTCAGGTTGTTTGAAAATAGTTTGTATATTTACCACAATGTGATAGAGCAATGAGCAGATATATTTCATAATAATTCAAGGCGACTTATATTCAGGGTCTTTATTGTCGAACGTGTCTGGTTAAACGGTATCTTGCAGGTATGTACGCGTGTGTACTGAATCGCTTATCAGCTTCGCGCGGGGCATGTTTGTTGTAGGAGGAATCCTGATAATGATCTAACCGCAAACATGCCCAGTCTTCCTTTCGTAATATTATTGTAATAGAAAGAATATCATAACATTAATCGAGAGCTTTAAAATATATAGAAACTATTGTAACTACCTTTCTTTGAATGGGGTTTTACGCAGTTTTTAATCTTGAAGTAATCGCGGTGGCGGCAGCACCTAACAATTGATTTTTGGTATTGCTCACACAAGTACTACCATTAACCCTTTCTTAGCATCCAGTTGCTATCCCAACTACAGTCAACAACATTATGAAATTGACAAGATGGATGATTTTGGAATTATTTTCGAATGGAATTTGAATAAGTGTGTGGAGCGGGTTTTTAGTGAGATTTAAGGGAAGTAATACGATTTCGCTATTTCTTTCAGGGTGAACAAAATTAGCGATATTCATTATAGCCCTTTAATCCAAAACACATACTTTTCGTTTTTTGTGTATCGTGCACCAATCGGACACTTTAAAATCCACAGCAGCCGCACAAAATCGCATTTGAATAAAATGTTGGTCGTTTTGAACAATTTCTTAATGTGTTCAAAGGATTTTAAGCGTTTTTGATCGATTTGAGTGAGTGTTTGGAATGAATGAATGGAGCTCTGGGTGATAGATTTAGAATGATTTTGATCGGATTGATGGTCACTATAACCATGTTCTTAACTATAATTATTTTATAGTCATTGACCAACTAAATGAAAGAGAGAATATTTATTTATCGAAAGGAGTTAAAAGTAAATATGCGTTTCAGGAACGCATCTTTCCTGCGATACGTTTGTATAGATTTAAAACGTTTAACCCGCTTTTCACATGGGAGCACTAACAAAGCGGGGAACAATTTCTTAAAGAATTCATTTTGAACGCAGTGCTTAATCACCGAGTGTTCGATTTCGAATAAATGATACCTGAAAATGTTGTTTTGTTCGTAATTTTTAAGATGAGCTTATATACAATATTTACAGATTTTAAACGGTACGTTATTGAAATTAGCACCTCGGGAGAAACGGAAATATGATATTCTGTTTCCATGGATCCGACGTTAACTGTTTTGTAATATTGTCTCCCTGCTTCAGACGACAGTCAAAGGTCTTCAGGGACCGAAAAGAAATCAAGGTTATCCACACATCGTAAAAGTCGAAGAAAATTGCAGACGATACATTACATAACATTTTATCCTTCAATTTCTGATTAACATTGAGACGGTTTGAATATACCTCCGCAATACCAAAAATAAAAGTTTCACTTTAGTCAACCAGTTCTCCTTTCCTAATTGAAATTAAAAATGAGCCCGTGTCTGACATTTTCGGACAGTGTCTCATGTGCGCCTTGCAAGTTATCCCGTGCAATTGCAGACAGAGTGTTAACTATGCGCTACGTAGACAAATGAGGGCTGCAAGTAATATTAAACAGATTTTAGATTTTGTTTTTTTACAAGTCTTCTCTCCCCTTTATCTTTCTGTATACGCTGCCAGCTGTCTGTGCCTCACGCACATGTGGAATTGTTTGTTTCGACTCGCAACTACTGTGAACACAGAGCAAATTTTAAAGACATTGAGAAGTTCCGAAAAAACATTATGATCATCGCAAGGGGCGACGTAAATCATCCTAAGTGCCTTTAGAATTATGACAAGCGTTATTTGTCGATGTTGAAATCAATGGTCGATTAATGTTTTATTAAACAATCGGTATTTTTAATATTTCGACAAAAATTGCACTTTTTTCGAGAAAAATGAAACACATTTGTTTCATTTTTCTTGAAAACGGCAATTTTACCGAAATAATGAAAAAAACCGAGTGTTTTTATTAAGTGATTATTCTATTCCATTCGATATAATTTAGTGATATTGATTAATGTTTCTTTTATTCACCTTGTAAACGCCTTGTAAAAGGCTGTACAATGTATCTTTATTTTTTACAATTTCAAATGTTACGATGGCAAATCTATAAAGAGCACGAGGGAGAGAGACAACTAGAAACAATTTGACTTCCACTCCTATCAAATATCAAAGGAAATATTACTTTTTCTAATAATAAAAAACAAATGAAATTTGAAAAATTCGACTAAAGTACATGAAATATCCTCGTCTGCAATATACGCCGGAGATACCATAGAAAGATGGTCCTAAAGGTATTAGCCTGGAAGAGCGAAATAGTGTATCTGGGCGACGGCTCTAATATCCATAGAAATGTACCGTTTGGAAAAGAATAACGATGGAATATAATTATAACAACAACATTTGAACAATATTTTCCATTTATTGTCTAATTGCAGACTGTTTTATTGCTTCGAAGTCAGGAACAGCTAGGCATTGTCGAGTGGTAAAAAAAAAATAATCGATCCAACTACGCCATTCTTTTGGCTAAACATCGTCAACGGCATATTATTACGTTTTCCAGTGAATCATTGTGATCGTCAAAAGGTAAGTCAGTATTTTGCTGGTTCATTTGCGAACCAAAAATACAAAACTATGACAAAATAATGACGTAAAAACTTGCTTTTGGCACACACCATATTTGTAGATTTCGTATGTGCGCCAGGGCTATTTTATTCATAATCCATCTTGTGTCTGTTGAAACAATCACTTGCACTAAGTTGTTTTCTCTGGTATCCAAGTATTATCCTCCGTGACAACTAGCCTTCTTTTGGGGAAGTCAAGCATAAGCTATGGTAGCAACGCTGAGAAAACAAAAACAAACAAAAAAAAAAACCACCTAAACAAACCGAGGATGAACCGTAAAAAATATGGACCCTTTTTGTGACGGTGTACGGGCAAGGGCACTATAAGACACACAGTCTAAAACTAGTGACTCGCATGCTTTTATTCCTATTCTTTTCTCAACTTTTAGTGAGTAATGATATAAAGAGGTTGAATATGCTTTGTAAGTGTGACTTTAAATCTATAACACATACATGTCAAATGCATGTATAGGCCTATATATCTATTTCAAGCAATTATGCCGTCTCAAACATTTTCCGAATGATTTTTTTCTCAAACCTTTGAAAAGAAAAATAAACCACGTTATATAAAAAAGTCATTAAGTCCCCCGATAAAGCAAAGACACAAGCAAACTGATTTTCCTCCCCTGGGATTCCTCTAAATAAATGTCAGGCCATTGTAACTGGTCATAAATAAACGGTAGTCATTCTCCCTTATTCACTGTCCCTTTTGGTATCGAAAGCATATTTAATGTCTTGTCATCTACTGATGTCACAAATATCAAATTATCTCATTTCTTTCATGAAACAAAAGTGCCATCTCCATTACTGCAATATAAGAATTCCTTTGACATAGGAGCTTGATGGTATTATTTGGAAATCTATCGATAAAAAATGCAACTTTTTTGGTATTTTTAGCAATAGGATGGACATCTACTAAGTGTTTTGTTTTAATTACTGACTATTGATTTCCCTCGGATTTTAGTTCCGAGGGGAGAGACGGAGATACTCCGAATGAGCGGATTAGTTCCTGTTTCCATTAGTCATATTTCACCGATGCGCTCTCATAGACGTGGGAGCCAGCGGCACTCTTGTTTCCATGCGCTGTTTCTAGTAACTAGTGTAGGAATATAGTTCGATCGATTTTTACCGCGGTATGTTCATATCGACGAACGCGTCTCAGCTCAGCTTTTCGTTAAGGATAGATATACATCCAGTAGCCGCTCATTATCGGAACTGAATTTATTGTTTCTTTAGCATGGGTTAATCAAAGAGCGCTTTGATTTAGTATTCACCGCGTGCAATTGAATGATATATTATTCAAAGAGAACGGTTTGTATCCTTTTAGAGAGGATCAAATGAAGCGGCTCGAATCACGCAAATAGAGACAGATATATAACACTAGTGCTTTTAATAGAAACAATGAATTTAGTATGTTTTATGGATGGAACGATATATAATTTTGTATGTTGATTGGAATAATTTATTTATAGAGGATAGTTTTTGTTTAGCGTTGTTTTTATGAATGGATTTAAGTTTTGAGGTAAAATTATGTGTACGTTTTAAGTTTTGTGAATAGTATTAAGAGCCTTTTAAAATTGTAAATAGCTGTATATAGTGAATCCATCTTTTCTCAAGGTGTATCGGATATCTGGGTGGATTTTATAATGTTTGGATTACTCGGTTAGCAGAAAATGGAAGAAGAGGATAGCCCAGCGACTGGTCAAACGGAGCCGGAACCCAACCAGAATTCTGATGACGTCAAACACGATTCTGACGTCACGCCTACGTATAATAGCGGAAATGAAGGGGAAGATGGGGATGAAGAACTTCCGTTTCCGGGCTTCGTACCAAAGGTATTTGGTTGTTTGGAGCAGACCAATAGGGTTCGTTTCTGGTGTTTACGAACCATTACTTGGCCATATCCTTTTCTTAAATTCATTTTAAGTTTGTGTTGTACCATTATCGTTGTTTGTTTCGTACTTCTGGCTATTTGACTCGTGTGATGATTGAATTTTATCTTATAACTATACAAATATCCGTGTGAAAACATCCCGTATGATATTTTTTATGATATCACATAGTTATTTTTAGAACAATGATATAATGTGGTTATTTTTAGAAACTTGCATTTCAGTTAAAAACATCGACGAAAAGAAGACAAATAGAGGCTTTAAGAAAAATATAATACATACTTAGTATATTGTATGAAAAAAATATCTTACTCGGTTGTGAGAATTGACAATTGTCTCGGCAGAGCCTCGACAATTTTCAATTCTCCCAACCTCGTTAGATTTTTTTCCATATAATACACTAGGTATGTATTATATATATCAATAACTATCAAGAACTCGGGCATATATATTAACGTGTATCAATAACATTTCAATTTTAAAAGCTTCACGAAAGGCGAGATATGCTTAGTTCATACGTTGTTAGTATTAAACAATACCACGGATTGATAGTAATCAGATAAGCCTATGAATCCGCACAGTCTTATCGGAGACTTCACTACCCGCTTAACCCTTTCCTGTTTTACAAAATTTTGAACCTGTCCAAATTCAAAGGTTTTGCAGACGAAAATTAAAAGTGGATCTAATTTGAAAAATAACCATTTAGTAGGGTAGAAAATAGTGTGGAAAAAGAAGAAATTGCTTGTCAGAAGCAATTTCTTCTTTTTTCACAATGTTTTCTCAATCATAAAATCACAGGCACGTAAAAAGCAGGGAATAAACAGCAAAGGCTTAATAGATAGCGGCCTATATGCTCTGTTCAGAACTCTAGATTTTTTTTCAATGCTCTTTGAGTTTGTCCAGGCTGTTCCTTGTCTGCATAGGGGTCCGAATTTAACCCCCATACCACCACACAAATCAATAATATAAACGGACCCCTACGACTAACTGTCCATCACACGCATATAAAGTTTTTGGAAATGTCAGTTTATACCATTGCTTCGAACACATATTAATTTTAAGGGGGTAATAAAAGAACTGTGCGTCTTCGCAGACGCATGCAAATTAGCACCAGCTAATAAAACAATGAATGCTTTTTTCGCATAGAAGGATTGTGAATGAATACATGACATTTTCGAATGTTTTCGGAGCGCTTGTGAAGAGATTGAGTTAGTGTTTAGAACGAATGAATGGAGCGTTAAGTGAGCGATTTGAAATAATTTAGAATGAGATGAGTGTCAATTTCATGGTGTTTCTAGTTGTAGCAGGAAATTCAATTTATCACTTTAATTATCGTCTATTTGTCAAAGTAGATCTCAAGTGAAAATATGATCAAGAGGGTTCATTCAAGTCTGGACCTTATTTGCTATTATAATTACGATGGGAAGATCCTTTGACAAGAAACTCATTAAGTTAAGATTTACATTACGCAATTGTCATTTGGTGACCAAAAGCAGTACCGCCAATCTTGCCCAAGCGACCATGTCTATTTATCGACCATTTATATTAAGTACCCGTTAAAAAATCCCCTTCTAACAACCAAAATATGTTAAAAAGCAGTCATTATTTGTGTAAAACATGTTTTAAATGGATCCTATGTTGGTACTACTCATTAGAATCGTCTCAAAGAGACGATTCTTTTGAGTTTTAAGAACAAAGGATCATTGAAAAGTTAAAAAAGATACAAATTCAAAAAAAAAAAAAAAAAAAAAAAAAAAAAAAAATATATATATATATATATATATATATATATATATATATATATATATATATATATATATATCAGTGAGACGATTCTTTTGAGTTTTAAGAACAAAGGATCATTGAAAAGTTAAAAAAGATACAAATTCAAAAAAAAAAAAAAAAAAAAAAAAAATATATATATATATATATAAATAAATATATATATATATATATATATATATATATATATATATATATATATATATATATATATATATATATATATATATATATATATATATATATATATATATATATATATATATATATATATATAATGTCTTTATTTGTAAACAAAACATGTATTAAAGGACCATTCTCTTTAACGACCACTTTTGGCGGTCCCATAAGTGGTCTCGTAATACACGTTTTACTGTATTTACATATGAACCATAGTAGTATATTTTAAATTGGATAAGAATTTATTTAATACTCGTCTATGCATTGAACGGGGAAAAGAACAAAACTCAAATCAAACAACAATAGCAACAACAACAACAACTACAAGAAGCAATAAACAACAACAACAACAAAAAAAAAACAAAAAAAAAAAGAAAAAAAAAAAAACCGGCTGTTGTCAGACTGCACAGGCGGCGCAGTTTTTCCATGGTTGTCATCCAATCTATCGATGTCCCCTCACGCGTGGCTTATTTACATTTAAGAATCGTCACAATTCCGTCATTTTAAACTTACTTTCCGGGAATGATTAAAGTAAAATTGAGGTGTATTAATTCACTGATGGCTTTATTTTTAGCTCACCTGAGCACAAAGATAAAGAAAAGGTATAAAATAATTCGTTTTATAATATTTTCCAGATTATTCTTCAGTATATCAAAAAGTCACGTGTCAGAATTATCTAAATCACCGGAGACCATAATGCAATTGGCTCTTATCAAGAGGCTACTTCATAATGTTGCTAATTCACTTATTCTCCCCAAGATACGATTTTCGTTGAAATCAGAATAATAATGCAATGATATGGCAACAGAGTTGGACAATGTGTTATTATATTGTGACTCTATACCGCACATGTCCTGTGGTTTATTGGTGTTGTTGTCAGAGCACAAATGGTTTGCGGGTTTTACTCAATTTGATCAGAAGGCTGCCTTCAATAGATGAAGTCAGAGAAAAACAACATTAAAACAGTTAAGCTTAAACTTGTACTACGACATATTACGCAAGTTTTAGATAGATTATCTATTGGGGAGGTGTTCATGGGTTCAACAGAACCTCTCTATAGTCATATTATTTCAGACCAGTTGATAATTTCAATAAAAAATTTCTAAAAGTACGAATACGACGACCAATATGTCGGTGGTTCGAACCCCACCGTCGCCGGGGTGGGTTTATAGCAAGACACCTTATATCCTGCACCAATTTAGTCAAATTTGGTAGCAGTGCGTTTATACAACTGCCTGTGTCATATTAATTTGAAAACATCTGGCCTGCGTTCAGGATTACAAAACGGTGCAAACAGTTTGCCAATTATACCCCTCTTTGCACACAAGTGAACGTGCAAAGTGGGATATAATTGGAAAACTGTTTGCACCGTTTTGTGATTATGAACGTAGGACTTGATTGCGTGTTTGAGAGCTACTGTATAAAATTAATCTTTTGTCGCAATCGAACTAAACTAAATTTGTATAAACTAAGCACACACATATGATAAGTACCTATTGATATACAACATAGAATATTATTTTGAGCTTTAGCCTCTGAACTGAATGTTCCAAAGCTAAAGCTTGTGAAAAACGTCTTCAATATCATAAATAGTGGGTAGATCTATGAAAGGAATGTTTTCAAATGAGACAAAATAATATATTTTAAAGAACATTTTCTGCTCAAATTTTGAAATATATGTCTGTGTCTATGTCTGTTGTGACAATGTCAAACTTATTTTTACGTAATATAACAGACTTTTCTGGACTACCATGGAAACGTTTATCGGTGAATAGCAGCAATTTGCGGTTCCGATATGTTTATATAAAGTTCACCTTATGTATAGAGCTTCAAGGTTTTTCTACTTCATCTGGTAATTTATCGATTAAACACACCCTTTATACCTGTAATAGCAAGCATCGAGTTAGATGGGCACAACTACAATTTTACGTTTTAATTTTCACATCCCGCGTAAAACAACCCCTTATTTATCTCTGTGGAAGTGGATCCGTAATAGTTCCGCAATATTTCGAAACTCATGATATTTCACAATGTTGACCGAGGTTTCTAATGAAAATCAATAGGAAACCTTGTTAACACGTTTGAAGTTAATTACATCCGAAATGTTGCGAAACTATTACGGGTCCACTTCCTTAAATGAAAAAGAAATATGAGCCTGCGTATGACATTTCCAACAATCTAACGTGTACCCGTAGCATTAAAGCTTAACAGTCTAGACAACAACCCACTTGCACAAGAATATATTCTGACTGCTCCGAGAGGAATTTGGCCATTATCCGGCTGTATTTTGCATGGTGAAGACTCTGGTCAGACAGTACGGATGCACAGGCTGGCCAGAGGCTTTGTTTGCGCACATGTGAAATTGTTGGAAATATCACGCACATGCTCATATGATTATGAATTAATTTCCATTGTAAATAATGGGTTATTTGGAAATATTGAAATACAAAAATAAAGAATCTTCGATTTCGTAATCTTTTGAATAGATGCGAAGCAATCGTTTTTCGAGTATATATTATATCATCCTTTGTAAATAATGGCTTATTTGGAAATATTGAAATCCCAAAACAAGGAGTCTTCGATTTCGTAATCTTTTTAATTAATGCGAAGCATTCGTTTTTCGAGCATATATTAAATTAGAATCTAGTACTTTGACAATGACCAAAATAATACCAAGGCATCTGAAAAGGCTTGCTGTCGGAACGGCTTCAAATTTCGCTACATTAAGAGACATGTATCGACTATTGCATTAAATCAAGCTCTTAACACCCAGGACCGGAAAGAACTGCTCGAAATTGATAGGCGAAATCGATTTTATACACTTTGTCGCGTGGCAGTAAATGCAAAAATAACGATTGGTTTTTCCCCGTGACAAGGGAATCTGCCTGCTTCAACCTTTCTCTTTTTAGATATCGCTCCACTCAACTATAATTGTTTACATCGTGAAATTGACATTCCTTTATTCAAAACCATTCTAAATCGATCACTCAGCGCTCCATTCATTCATCCATTCATTCATTCCAAACACTCACCCCGACCAAAAGATAAGATCAACAGCTATATTCAAAATTATGAAATACAGCTTAATAAATTTTTAGCGGTGGATGGTACAAATTAGTGGTCTAATTTCAAATAAGTTAAAGATACGAGTTCAAAGATATCAATTACTAATCATATTCAAATCACTTCGGTGTGTGGTGTAAAATGAAATATGTTATTCAATGAATGAATGTATGAATAAATAAATGAATGAATGACTGCATGAGCGAATGAATAACACTTCTTTCATGAATGCATGAATGCATGAATGAATGAATGAATTACATTTCTTTCGTTAATGCGTATTTTCGTTTAAGTCGTGCAGTTAGGAACATCCTAAAATTGACATGGTGAACGATTTTGGAATGAATTAGCAATGATAGTGTGGAGCGTTTTTGAGTGAAACTCAAGGGAGGTGGGACAATATCAATAATTTCGTCCTATTAGACAAAATAGACGATAATTCATTACCCTCCCCCCTCTCCCCCCCTTTTTTTTAAAAAAGAATAAGGTAATTTCCTGTTTGTGTATTTTTCGGGCGTAATAGACGCTTTGGAATCCAAATTCGATAATAAAATATAATGCAATGATGAAATCAAAATGATGGAAATGTTGATCATTTTGAACAATTTCGAAGCTTTTTTCATCTATTTTTGAGCGTTTTTGAATGGTCAGAGTGAGTGTTGAATGAATGAATAAATGGATCGCTGAGCGAATGATTTAGAATAATTTTGATCGAGATTAGTGTCTGTTTCACAATGCTACCAAAATGTTTACGATTATTTGAATAAAAATGGAAAGGAAACAAAATTTAACTCTTTAAAATGTAATATACGTATAAAAAAGTCATCCCTAGAGCTTTGTTTTGATCGCCAAACGACGAAATAATGTACAGCATAGAATCCGCATGTTAGTAAAGTCCCAAAATTTAGGACGAGTAAGGTTAATTATACGTGAGTTAGGAATGCAAAGTTCTAGTCATCAATAGTTAATGGTGCACGACAAACCCATATTATTAACTGGCGGAATAATTACTGGAATGGCGGAAAAATTCATCTAATTCAGACCGCTATCCTTAAATCATTCTTTATTTAAATGGAAAGTACATTATTTTGGTAAGAGAGCGACACTGAAGGGAATTCGGGGGATATTTGGTGTTGATTTAATTACATGTAGAATGTTGGACATGGTGAACATTGGCGTATCGAGGACTTAGAATTTTATACACACTCAGACTGGGCCGCGACAACCAAAGAATATATAGGATAAAGTCGATATGTGGACTGTGACAAAAGATGCATGCCCTCCGTCCGCTCCCTTTTTATGATTTGAGCGTTGATGAATGTTCAAAACATCGTAAGTACATCTTGAATAAGCTGTAGTTTCGATGTTATTATCATTCATCAACTATATTTTTCAACAGATGATTTTATCTTTCACGCAATTGCCTATACTGCGTAATGGGAGTAACGCCCTTGGTGAATGCTGTATTAGGCATTTTGGGCCGACCAAAGTGCATTTTCAGAGATGTACATTGAATCAAATTTGCATTGTCAAAGATCACATGCAGACATTTTTTGACTTCGAATTGAATGAAAGTGTTGTTCAAAATTATTTGGTGGTCGAAAAATGAGACTAGTAAATAAAATAAAATAAATAAATCAAAAATGTTTTCGGTGTAGCCATTAGTTTGATATGACATAACCTAGCTGTTTATACATGATCAAAATCGTTTAAATATAATTTATAAATGATTTAAACGGACAACAGAATGATGATGATGATGATGATGATGATGATGATGATGATGATGATGATAAGGGTGGTAATGATAATAATTAGTTAAAAAAATCAAATGCATCTCAAACGTCTTTATAGTTTTCAGACAAAACAATTTCACAAAATGCATAATGACCCATCGTGGGTAGCGTGCAAAGCATCGACTCTTTATTCAGCCTGCTCTTTGCGAAGGCTGACTAGGGTCGACACTTTTCTCACATATCCGAATTTCTGAAAGTAGAATGATCATTCCATCTCCATGTTAAACGCGACTTCGGATTGACCTCTACCGAAACTTATCTCTTTTTCATTTTTTTCATTCTACGGAGATCACAGATGGTCTATTTTTCTTATGATTAGTCACATATGTTTTTCATAA
Organism: Fragum whitleyi; assembly: GCA_948146395.1. Taxonomy (NCBI): domain Eukaryota; kingdom Metazoa; phylum Mollusca; class Bivalvia; order Cardiida; family Cardiidae; genus Fragum; species Fragum whitleyi. The sequence continues at coordinate 37,585,455 of OX411545.1, forward strand.
ACTATGTTAAAAATCATGAGAAGTTCTTCCTTTAAAATCCAAATCAAGTGTATGTCCTGAGGCCTTGACAAAGTTCGTAAATTTTCCTCGCGGTGTCGGTGCCAATACATACAGTTTTCTCAATAATTGACACCTAAGTTGAGTTTAATCCAATTGTCCTGCCGAAATCTTGACGGTTTTGTTGGGTCCCTAAGGAACGCGGTCCATCATTTCTAGTGAACGCTGTGAGATAGATTACAGTTTTTCTAAGTAAGTGATCTAAAAGAATCTGAACTACTTTCTTTGTCATCATTTTTTGCCAATAACGTAGATCTTTTTTTTAATTTTTCCAACCTGACAAAATTTTTCGACTGATAATTGACATTTTTTGGTGTTGTGTATTGCTTCGATTGAGGTCGTTTGTGAAGTACTTACAGTCAACAACATCCTGAAAGTGAAAAGGCGAACTATTTTGGAATGATTTAGGAATGAAATTGATTGAGTGTGTGGAGTTTTGAGTGAATTTAAAGGGAGGTAATCCAATATCGCAAATTTTGTTCCGAAGTGCCTTTTGCAATCTATACGGAAATAAAGGGCAACAGATTTGGTCACGAGATTTAAACAAAGCAAGCTTCTTTATTTCATTGGATTCCAATTATATGGAATTAAAACGAATAACAAAGAAACAAAATGACAAGACTCTACTGATTCCATTGATCATCTAATGCTCTATGATTTTGACTTTTTCGATCCGAAGAAGTAACGGAATCCATTTGTTTTGTTTATAACTATACTTATAATATGAAAATGTCCTTCTTAGCATGTGGTATTAGGGCTTCATCACAATGACGACTTTCGTCTACGACTATTTGCACATTTTCCCGGCTTTGAAGATTCATGTGTGTAAAAGTTTTTTTTTTTTTTTTTTTTTTTTTAAAGATTGATTTAAATCTAAAAGATGAGCCACGTTGAAGTGTCAGTGCAACACTATTGTAAGTGCCTATATATTCATAGGCACTTACAATAGTGTTACCGTGACCCCTCGACAAGCAATCTGGAATTTTCGCCAACATTTCTAGCTTCACCTTGGTTCTTTCGAATCAAAAGTTAAACCATATCCGACTTTCGGTAAAATAACAATTGCTGTTGGTATAAGAGTCATCTGTACGTGCCCAGGGTTCTTACTCCATTCTGTTTTTTGTATTTGTAAGAAATTCAACTTTGGTTTTACGGGTATGAGAACCCTTGGTTTGTAAAAATGTCTAAGAAACCCGGTGGATTGAGAACCATGAGCTTGACTGTGAATCTGACATTCAGATGAATCTCTTTTATTTCCTAATATTGCTGAAGAAGAATTGTAAAAAATGGCAAAGTTGGTTTTTTAAGAATTCGGTGTAACGCAACCTTAAAATGGAAGAAGATTGTGACGTAATTTTACATATTTTTATTCTAATTGCAAAAATTTTTTTAAGAGTACATAGAAAATATCTTCCATAGACCAGTATCTGATGATGCTTAATTTCAAATTTAATATTTTAACGTCTTGGTATTACTTTAAATACCAGTCAACTTTGACTTGTTGCATACTTCTTGTTGAAATCCCGGTCCAAAGATTTGCCATTTTATTGGTATTTTACACAAAACCCGTCAGACATGAGAACGGTTTTCTGACAAGATTTCAATAATTTGGGTATTGTTGGAGTAATTTCTCTAACATCAACACGGAAACTACGTCAAGAATTTCAAGAGCTTTGCATGCCTGCAAGTTGTTTATTGAATAACCACTTGTTGGTAATGTCAACCTGCAGGGTTTTACTGATTTACTTCATTTTGTTCCACAGGGGATGTTTGCTTTTCAAAAGACTTGAACAATTTTGTGGAGTCAGGACATAGCAATGTTTCACTACCCTTTTTGCGCCCATCGAAACAAATATCTTTCATTGTAGACTAAGGGTGATCCAGGTATGGACCTACGGGTGAAAATTTCAACAATTTCACATATGCGCTTAGCAAAGCATCTGGTCAGTCTTTGCATCCCCGTAGTTTATTTATAGTCTTCACTATGCGTTCTTTCGACAGATGGGGTCTAAACCCCTCATCAAGTGGTCAATGAATATTTTTATTGTATTGTGTTGTTTAATGTGTGCCTTGCCTTCATGTGAAAGTGTTGGAAATGTTACGCACAAACTCGTATGCAAAATATGATTGACATTCACCTCGATCAAAGCCATCCTTAATCAGTTACCCAGTGCACGATTCATTTATTCATTTCAAACACCCACTCAAACCATTCATAGCCACTCATTTTTTTTCGAAAACTTTTCGAAATCGTTCAAACGATAGAAATTTCATTCCAATGGAAAATATCTTTCCATATTTTTTGGTCGATTTGTATATGAAGACGCACAGATTGGAATGTACGTAGGGTTTTTAAAGGGAGGTAAATAAATATCGCTAATTCCGTCCAACATGGACGAAATTAGCGATATTGAATTACCTTAATTCAATTTCACTAAAAACTCGCTCCTCCCACTCATTCCATTTCATTCGAAAATCATTACTTGTCGATTTCACGATGTTCCGAACTGTATATTTCAAGGATATGTTTAGCAAGCAAAGACACCGTAGAAAGCAAGATGAACGTACGTTTTCAAAATTTTATATTCATTGCATAACATAAGAGCTTATTACAAATTTACACGTAGATCTACGTCAATGAATCAGCGAAAGGAACGATCTGCGTCTAGAAGTCGGATTGAAAAATCACAGACACTGATGGCCGACTTACAGTCTATATAGTTATGGATTATCAGATAAGCAACGATATCATTTTAAGGAAAGTGTGCTGAATGAAATACAAGAAACGTTGAATATGGCCTCTAAATATGAAATCGATGTCACAAAAATTAGAATAGCCTCTCAATTCTTATCATAATCCCCGGCGATAAAGATTAAATATTTTATTACTTGTCATATAATTCTGCCTTGACCTTCATCTCTTATATTTCCGACCAATTACCCTTGAAACCTGGACAGAACAAATAAAGATTGGAGCGGCCTTAATCAAAATCGTGATGCTTTGCGATAAAGAACATCTGTGGCCCATGTTCCAGCTGAAAGGTAGATTTTAACCAATAAATATAGTAAGTGATATTCAGCCATTGCAAATATGAGACCTCTCGCAATAACGATAGGTTTCAGGGGACAATTTTAAGTTGAAAATCGATTGCCCAAAACGTGTATAATCTATGACTATTGTGTGAAAATGAGACATTTCTTATAAAAACGAATTTTTTCTATCTCATTTTCAATAGATTTTTCTTCTGCACACGTGTAACAATGGTGGGATAGTAGGCGTTATAGATAAATACAAATGAACCTGTGTTTGAAATTTCCAACAATTTCACATGTGCGCAAAGCAAAGCCTCTCGCCAGCCTGTGCAGCCGCACAGTCTGGCCAGATTCTTCACTATGCACTATATAGTTAGATGAGGCTTTAATGCCTATTAAAGCGGTCAGCATATATCCTTATTGCATTGTGTCGTTGTCTGTTTTTCTCAACCTTTCGCATGTGTTTATATTGATGGAAATATAACGCACAGGTTCAAATAATTTTTTGAATAAATGAGCATTAAGGCATTTGGCTTGGAAGGCAAATTTCCATTTCTACTAGAATTTTACCGTATAACAATGGAAAAAAGGAATATGTAGACAATGCTATGGTTGATAATTCGAAATCTAAATTCACATAGAATTTGATCATGTTTTTGTATAGATTCAAAAGGTACAATATAAATATGATGCGGACCCTGTGAAACCTTGCTCACTATATATATGTACAAAAATATTGTTCCGATGCCGGGAATCGAACCCGGGCCGCCTGGGTGAAAACCAGGAATCCTAACCACTAGACCACATCGGATGCATTTAAATGGTCTTTAGAAGCAATCTTTCATTTTAACGCAGTCTTAACGGGTTCTCTGTGTAAATCGATTTTATTCCGATGTCCAAGAGCAAGATCTTGACTTTTATTACAGTTAACAACATCGTGAAATTGACAATCATTCCGACCAAACCATCCAAAATCGCTCACTCAGCGCTCCACTCATTCATTTCAAACACTCACTCAAACCATTCAAAAACGTTCCAAATTCATTAAAATGATGAGATCGAAAACTTAATTCAAAAAACAAATCGCAAATAGAAATACGCAATTTCACTGACTTTAATGAAGTTTATAAGCGTTAGATGGGTTCGTGAAGACATAAAAGTTATTCATTGGACCCTTTTGCATATTTTATTAAAGAGAGATAATAAATATCGCTAATTTTGTTTATGTTGAACAAAATAAGCGATATTGGATACCCCCCCCCCCCTTTTATTTCTCTCAAATTCACTCCTCTCGTTCATTCAATTTCATTCTGAAATCATCCCAATATCATTCGACTTGTCAATTTAACGATGTTTTTAACTGTACTTGAAAATTTTTGTAAGGTTGTTAAATACTTTCACAAACAATCAAACAATGACATATTTAAGAATCATGCTTTTGAAACGTTTGAAGACTATGAAGGAATTTCTTACTTTTGCAAAAATGTTTCCACCAAGATAAAAAAAATCAAGGATTGTTTTTAATATTTTCACAAACCCGGTGATTTCGCCTGCGACTTTCAATTTAGACCGTCCTAGAAATGTGCCCCCTCGATTGTTAGAAGTTTCCTTTTTGCAGTTTTTCGGAAGCATTCACCTGGAATTTTGTCTGACAGGTTATTTCAAAATTGTGTACACCTTAATTAGTTTCAAGAGATTTAATTGTCTATTTTGACGAGTTGGTATTCTATTCTATCTACGCTATTGTCTTCCCCCGCTGATTTTACCAAATTCTTGAAACAGGTGCTTCGACCCTTAGTGCGGTTCCTTATGTACGAATTAGGGCTCCCGTAGGATTTTCGTGCTGAAATTGATTTTTCGGTTTTAATTGATTGTTTAGGAGCCAAGCAATCGCAAACTATGCGGGTCCAAATTTTCCGAGCCCATTCTCCGATTTTATGGGCTCTCAAAGGAGCCCATATGAGCAAAATAGGTATTTTCCTAAAAAGAGGGCTCATGAAATGTGTAATTTTCTTCTAAAATGATTTCTTTGATTTACTGAGTATTTAGCATGGATTGGGGTGAAAAAATATTCAAAAAGCAGTGTTTTAAAAGCTTATTTCCCCTTTAATGGGCTCTCACAGAGCCCAAAATAGCAATTTTGGTGTTTTTTTTATTAATGGGTTACGGAAAAAAAACTTATTTCTATCGAGCTGATTTCTTAAGCCCTGTTAGGTATTAAGTGTGGGTTGGCGTTGAAATACTTGCATGTCTATATTCTCTAGGGTCATTTTGGAATTTGTGTGGGCTCTCATAATAGCCCATATGAGCCGATTGGGGTGTTTTCCTTAAATTAGATTCACAAAGATTCACAAAATTGACATTCCTTTGACTTTTCTTTTCAAAATACGTTCAATACCTAGCGTTGGCTACTATTTTTCAATGTTTAACTTCTTATATGATATTTGATGGGCTTTAAAATGATTTCATATGAACAGATTAAGGAGTTTTCCAAATTCACGATTTTTGAAAAAAAAAACCTCTTTATGATGCCTACTTGTACCACAATTGATACAAAAGTATATGAATCAAATTTTCATAACCCATACAGTTAAAACATTGTAATATTAACATAGTGAATTATTGTGGAATGAGTTGGAGGAGCGTGTTTTGAATGATTTTAAAGGGGGGTAACATAGAATCATTAATTGCGTTCAAAATATACATTATGTTATGCGAATGAATGATGGGGCGCTGAGTAAATGATTTAGAATGATTGTGTTAGGAATATCTGTCAATTTCAAGATGTTCTTAATTGTACCTGTTGCTTTTTTTTCTAAATGAAGCCCATAAGAGAAGGGTTGTTTTTTTGTGTGGTTTTTTTTTTTTTTTTGTGTGTGTGTGTATGTTTTTTGGGTTTTTTTGTGTGTGTGTTTCTTTTTTTTTCATAATGCAAATATAAGCCAGATTTATATAATAAACGACATATTTTTTTAAAATATGTTTGTTTTCAATGTTGCTCACTCGTACCACAAATGGTATCAATGATCTTTTTAGGTCAGAAATATTCCTTTTAAATTTCCTAACCAATTAGATTACTTTTAATCGATTATATGGAGCCCTAATTAGCCCATATGTGTCAACATGGTTACTTTGCCAACAATTTGGTTCAAGAAAAGATTTCTGAAGAGAGGCACTTCTTAAGCCTTATAAGTGAACGGATGCGGGTCTCTGTAAAAAATATGCGAATCAAATCTTCATAGCCCATACCTCTTTCATTGGTGCTTAATGCAGCCCATAAGAGCATTTTTCGACATATTGTAAATATACAACGGATAAATAAGTTTGTATTCAATATTGTATTTTTGCTTTGACATTTAAAGGTTTCCACGATTAAAAATCACACCCTTTTATTTTTGCTAATTAGTCCACTTTACTCTGTTTCAAATTTAGAACTGTATCGAACAACAAGTTCGTCAATAAGATAGGAGTAAGAGTAATAGATTTGCGCATCAGCTCTCTTCCTTTAAAATTTTCATAGAAAGACACACAATTGCTGTTGAAACAATAGGGTTTACACTTACAGATTATTGACTCCTTACGGATTGTCATACTTGTAAACATTCTTAAGCATTCGCAGGAAAAACACATGCATGTCCCTACTCACAGACACTCTTATGGGAATGTCTTTTAGTATAAATCTCATCTGTTCTGATAAAATTTGCTACATTTTTAAAACAAATGGTGAATCTTCCTAAAAAGTAAGTAAAAGAGGTGGTACTTAGACACATGCATAGGATTGCAACGCTTATTGCAAACAAATTTTTATAACTTTCGTCTATTTTGTTTAATTTTTCATAGAAATCAGTTACGACATGACGAAGAGTTCATTCCATTTACAACAACTTTATCATTTGCAAAATACTCGTTATGACATGTTATAATCTCTTAACAGGTACATTTATGTGTATAAAAGAAACATCATGGACGAGACCAAATTATAGGAATCCTTCATTTTATTGAAATGCACGATTTTGGATGCCTGTTAAATTACATCGTCTTTTTATGATTCAGATCAGTATAGGAATCTTAAATGATGAACAGACACAATTACCATCAAAATAACAGTAAGATGTGAACATATAATCTTGTAGATTTGAATTATATCTTGCTGCCTCCGAAAATGCATGTTTGGTAAAGACCATCATTTGGCATGGTCATCCGATTCTTGTTTTAATTTTTCAACACACCTAGTGCAAACGAAAGTCCCTGAAAAAATGCCCATATTCAATGGATGAGTGTGAGTATTGAGGTTTGTTATGGCTAAAGTAGGGACTTTCTTGCTGACCAGATGTATATACCAAAAAGGCGATGCATATCAAGATGATGATTACCGGTATTTACTTTAATACCACGGGGAAAATATCGGACTAAGGTAAAGCGAGGCTGCTCTAATATTGCTTGATTCACATAGCTGAAGGAAAATACTTGGATTTTTTATGGTAGATATGTCTTCAAGGAAATTAAAATATACTATAAATTTTCTTAGGTGTATAGGTTGAAAATTAATATGGAACAACCATTAGATAAGATATGATATGGACGGACATTGTTATTTCCGCTTCACGCGCAAAACTCTTTCAGTTCACTGTTCCGGTAACAGCTAGGCCCTTTCAAATCTAAAGAAACGGACTTCTACCAACAAATTTTCATTGGTTATACAAGGGACGATGCAATGTTTTCTAAGAAATCACCAACGCTAAGAATGTTGTTTCGGTTTACAATACGTGTGAAACATGCACAGTGACAAGGAAATTTTCTTAAAGCTAAGACAGAATAATAATGATTGGATTTTTTACCAGTCATTTTGAAATAAGACCCACAAGAACAGTTCGATTACATTGAAAAGCTTTAACTTCGATTTATTATTGAAACTTTTAAGTCATAGAAACAGCTTCTGTGATCATCGAAAAATATTATCATTCCTTGTACTGAGACTTTTGCCTATTTCAGTACAAAACAATAACGACAGTAACTGTGGCAACTGAAAAGAAGATATAGTAAAGTGATTGTGAAGGTCAGAACACTCATGATCACCACATTACAGATCGAGTAATTGTCTCCATCAGTAAAATTGTCAAGAAATCGTATTTCTCATTCGACAATTATAGTGTAATTCTCCTTCTTGACCTTAAACCTCTCTACAATCTTGTAACTTACAGTAAAGTCAAATCTATCAGTAAAAGGGGTGTGGTGACCATGGCTTTGTGCTTAGTATAGCAAGTTTGATACAGTTGACCGGGGTTATATATTTTAGGTATTTTCAACTACAATGATTCTAGTCTTGTGGAAGAAAGCTTCAAACTATAGATTAGTGCCTTCGTATATTTGTAGGATATTCAAACCAGCGCATATGGGCTTCACCAAGCGCCGATAATCATGTGTGGGCTTTTGATGCATATTTTTTTCTAATTCTACCCTCATCATAACCCTTCATAATTTAATGAGGATCGAGAAATGTTTAAGACAAGAAATTGATTTTCCCCGACCCATTATAAGGCAAAGTATCCATGTTGGTTCATATGGGCTCATTAAGATCCAGTTAAATTGATCAAACATCTCATCGTTGGTTCAGAGAATTTTGATCGACACTTTGTTTCAACCAATAAAGAATCATTTACAGCAATTTTGGTACCCAAGAACACCGTAAGAAATGCCGTTGTCTTTAAAACCAAGCTTCCGGAACCGTCATAGTCCGGCTCCTATGGGATCCTTTGCAAGCCAATTCAAAGGAATATTAGACTAATATGGGCTAATTGTTTATTATAGCTATCTGAAAGACAATATCATACTGAAAGAAATTGGACAACCGCAATGAAAAATTACCTTTTTTGTGGCCCTTTTTTAAAAAAATACACCCATATCTCATGGGCTTTTATGAGAGCCCATAAAATACTGAAATGATCCTAGAGAATATGGACCTGCATTATTTCAATGCCAACTAACACTTCATATATACCAAATAGAGTTTAAGAAATCATATTTGAGCCAAAAAATATTTTTCCTAATCCCATTTATTGGAAACAGCCAAAATTGCTTGTTTGGGCTCTGAGAGAGCCCATAAAAATCCTGAAATGATCCTAGAGAACATGGACCTGCATTATTTCAATGCCAACCAACAATTTATACCAAATAGAGTTTAAGAAATCATGTCTGAACAAAAAAAAATATTTTCCTTAACCCATTCATTGGAAACAATTGCTTGTTTGGGCTCTGTGAGAGCCCAAAAATAGTGAAAAAAGCTTTTGAAATATCGTTTATTATAATTTCTTAAATGTTCTAGCACTAAATACATTTTAAAACTAAAGAAAACATTTAAGAAGAAAGGCAAAACGCCTTTCCTGAACCTGGTATTAGGTAAGTACCCATTTTGCCCATATGGGCTCATATGAGAGCCCATAAAATCGAGGAACAGACCCGATAAATTTGGACCCGCATAGTTTCCGATTGCTTGACCCCTAAACAACCAATTGAACTCAAAAAATCAATTTCAGCACGAAAATCCTACGGGATTACATAAGGCACCGCACTACCTGCTCTCTGGGTTATTGTTGTTCATATAAAATAATTATTTCCTCCACGTTGAAAAGCAGAGGTACAGATAAGAAGGAGGCGGGTCTAAAATCTTTGTTTCTAAATGAAACCCTATGTTATGGGTACTCATTTGAATTGTCTTAAAAAGACGATTCCAATGAGTACCCACAATATAGGATTTGTGAAAAAAAGACGAATTGTTTTAATTCAAAATCCAAAATTCCCCCTCTATCTGTAAATGGTTATTGTTGTTTATTTTAGAATAATTATTTCCTCCACATTGAAGAGCAGAGGTACAGATAAGAGTGGGGTTTCAAATTTTTGTTTCTAAATGAAACCCTATGTTATGGGTACTCATCTGAATCGTCTTAAAAAGGCGATTCCAATGAGTACCCACAATATAGGATTTGTGAGAAAAAAGACAAATTATTTTAATTCAAAATTCAAAGCACTCTATCTGTAGCTCTACATTGAATATAACATATATTTTCACAACAGTATAAATACAATAAAGCTGGTAATGCACTCATAACCGATTCTTCTTTTAACCAACTCATTTCGAACCCCTAAAGGATAAGCATAGGAAAAGAAGGTCAAAACAAAAGAAAAACAATTCAAGAAAGTTTGAACTTAATGTGATCAAATAAGAATAAATGAGATTAAAATAATAACTAAACCTTACAGCAAAAAGCTCTCACGGTAAAACGAAAACATTGAGCAGCCTAGGAAACAAAATAAAGCAGTTTGCATAATTGTCCAGACCCGATCAATCTACAAAGCGCATTTTGAAGACTGGTCAAACTGTCCGGATGCACAGAATTCCAGTAGTCTTTACTCTGGGCACATTAAAACATGTTGGAAATGTTACGCATAGGCCCATATATAAATTGGTCTAATAAATATTTAAACAAGAAAAATATGGCCGTAATATTTTTGGGAAAGAGTTTCGTTTTCCTGTTAAAGTTAAGCCATATATTATAAAAAAATGTCCATCAATTTTCATTTTACAAAAATGGATATAACAAACTTTGGCATAGCTTGGAAAAGCTGAAAATTTATGGAAGATAAAATACAGAAAGAAGGTCCTTATCGCTTTTTGAATCCCCGTATAAATAACATTTGGCAACCTTCTTTCCGAAAAATGTTCTTTACCCAACCTTTGTTGAAATTTTTTTATGTACATTTAAGTACATCGTGAAATTGACTGTCATTCCGATCAAAACCATTCTTAATCGCTCACTCAGCGCTCCATTCATTCACTCTCAACACTCAAATCACTAAAAAAGCTCTAAAAATTAGTAAAAATGGTAAGACCAACAACTACATTCAAAATAAAAATCGGTAGATAAAATCCATAATTTAATTGATATAAGAGCCTGTGCGTGACATTTCCAACAATTTGAAATTTTCGTCAGTTGCAAACGTTGAGTAGCGTAGAAAGCCATATACTGCAAATATTAAGTTACCTGATGGTCTACAGATACTTTGAGACCTTATCTATTTACTAAAAGCATTGTTAAGACTCTGGACAGACTGTGCGGATGCACAGACTGGTCAGAGTCTTTGCTTTGTGCATATTTGAAATTGTTGGAAATCTCACGCGCTGGCTCATAACTGATTTTTGTAAGCGTATTATTGGTTCGTGAAGACATAAAAATCTATCAAAGAACCTGTTTGCATATCGTAAGGGAATGTAATAAATAATGCTAATTTGGTTCATCTTGTTGACCCCCTTTTAATGTCACTCCAAACTCTATCCACACTCATTCAATTTCATTCCGAATCATTCAAAAAGCATTCCTCTTTTGAAATTTAACGATGTGTATACATGTACTACGAAGAGTTGTACAATTTGTCATGGTGTAGCTTGTTCAAATGCTTCCTGGAACGCAAATACTTAAGCTATTAAGGATTTGTAAAATTTACCTTAATGGAAGCTCATACAATAACTTTCAATAAAGCCGAAGAGGTATGACCAACCGAACCAACAAATTTCATAGATAGAATAAATCCATTGTCGATTTTTATACGTAGAGTATCGTTAATGATACCTTTCAGCCAATTTAAATAATCAAAGTACTGAAAGTACTGATAAGTTGGAATGCGTTCAAGAGACGGTGACCTCAAGCCACTAACGAAGCTCACGCCTCCCGCCCACCACAGGTGATCACATAATACATCTCGTCTTTTGACGGGCGTATATGAATCAATGAGAGACGCTTTAACCCCTGATTCGCTATACAGGCCTGCAATTGATGGAAGAAAAATGAAACAAGAGGGCCAAAATGGTTTTAAACCGCTGTCCAGAATCCGATTTGTTCAGTGGATCTCATCCAAGCAACTTTCTGGCAAAGTTTCATTCAAATTTACCTTATTGTTGAAAGGAAATGTAATTCGAAGAATAAACAGTGATAATAGACCCTACCCACCCACTATTTATAGAGGAGACTCAAAATTAGCCCTGCCTTGCCACGCCCATATTTATGGTCTAATCAGAGCTTTCTGGTAAAGTTTCATTGAAATCGGCCAAGTGGTTCAGGAGGAGATGTCGTTCAAAGGTCCTGGGCTTAAATAAGTCCCGCCCTGCCACACCAATATTTATGGACCGTTCAAAATTTCGTGAACAATTTGCCAAAAGCGATACCCAAGGAACATTCTGGTAAAGTTTCACAGACATTGGCCCAGTGGTTCAGGAGGAGATTTCATTCAAAGATTTCTGGCTCAAAATTAGGCCCGCCCTGCCAAGTCAATATTTATGGGCCAACCAAAATTTTGCAAACAATTTTTAAAAGGGTCACCCTAGGAATATTCTGGAAAAGTCTCATTGAAATGGGCCCAGTTCTTCAGGAGGAGATGTTGTTCAAAGATTTCAGGATCAAAATAAGCCCCGCTTTACCACGCCCATATTTATGGGCCATTCTCAATTTCACGAACAATCATTAAAAAGGGTCACCCCAGGAATATTCTGGTAAAGTTTCATTGAAATCGACACAGTGGTTCAGGAGGAGATGTTTTTCAAAGATTTATGGCTCAAAAAAAGCCCCGCCCTACCACGCCCATATTTGTGGATTATCAGAATTTAGCGAAGAATTTTTGAAGAAGGTCACCCAGGGAACATTCTGTCAAAATTTTATTGAAATCGACCCAGCGGTTTAGGAGAAGAATAAGTTTTAAGAAAGTTGACGACACACGACGGACGACGGAGTCAGGGTGATCCCTAAAGCTCCCCTTGAGCACGTAGTGATCAGGTGAGTTTAAAAGAAAGAAAATGATATGGACCATATAGCCGACTAATGGACGCAGAGGCGGACACTTATATACACTCAAAACAGTTTCTATGTTATTTTTCAAATGACTTCTGCTCCATTTGAGTTATCAATTACATTTTTAATTAGAATTGTCGCAAAGAGGACCTCAACAAGCGCTTTGTCCTTGATGAAAAACTTTTTTCGCAGGGAAGTCTTTTACTTCATGAGTTGGAATCGCAAGACAATTCTTGGACGAAGTTCAATTGTAACTCCTTCGTGACTCTAAAATTTGGCACTTTCTTGGGTCATTGACAACATTTGTGTCAAGGTTTATGATTTGGGTCAATTTGTTGTTCAGTTAGAGTGGAAACTGTTAACAGTTCAAGGTAACGTATGACAGTGACATGTATGACCCCGAAACAAAAGGGTATTTCTTTGGGTCATGGGCAATATTTGTGTAAAGTTTTGTTATTGCAGGTCAATTGCTTCTCCGTTTAGCTAGCGGAAAGCAAAAGGTCAATGGACTGACAGACAGACATGATGAAATCAATATGTGCTCCTCTACTTCTGAGTTGGGGGTATAGTTAATCACAATAAAAAAATTGATAAGTTGAACGATTTTGGAATGATTTAGGAATGGTGTTGAATGAGTGAGAGGAGCGAGTTTTGAGTGAAATTTAAGAAAGGGAATCCAATATCGCTTATTTCGTTCAGGATGAACAAAATTAGCGATATGTAAAACCTCCATTTAATGAAAAATGCATGAAAGTTTCACCAATAGCTTTATATTTCGCCAAGAACCAATCAGACGCTTTCAATTTAAATTATGTTAGTGAAATCGGTATTTGGTTCTAAAATGCTTTATTCATGTTGAATGTACATGTTGATTTTATTACAGAGTAATTTTGAGAGTTTTGAATGGTTTGAGTGAGTGTTTGAAATGAATGAATGGAGCGCTGAGTGAGCGATTAAGAATGTTTTTAATTGAGATGAATGTCAATTTCACGATGTAACTAACTGTATGATGGTGCTCTTAAACGTGTTGATGTGCAAGAATGTGAAGAAAACAAGTTGAACTAGTAAGTATGTTTCAAATGGCAAGTTATTTTGGTGATGGAATGCAATTGGGCAAAGGTATTCATAATTCCATTAAAGATGTGGTGGCCAGGATTTCATTTGATGAACTTTGGGCTTTGACAATGAAACATTGATGTAGATATGACGGAAAACAAACGACAATATGTTGCAAAATATTTATTAACTTTAAAAGTATATATCTTCACTTTAAGTAAAACTAAAGATTTTTATTTCGTAACTGTAGACAAAAATGTACAATATAACAATTTGTCATAAGTTAAATGTGTGATAAGGTCGTTCAGAAAGAGAAACTATACCTTTAAAAGAAGCTATATCATGAATTAGCGTGTTAATAATATACATGAAGTGATAGTTGTGTAATTGTACAGGATTGTTTCCTTTTGATGAAATAAACTGTATGTCTATGTCAAGTTGAGATATACAAAATAGGCCGAAGTGTATTCACATCCTGTTCACGTGATGTGTGTTCTCTAAAAACCCGAAATGAATTTATCTTGTGTTCATTTTGCGGTTTTGTTAAATCTAAGTTGGAATTGCTCCGCATTCCAACTTAAAAAGCATCGCTGCATTCCTTCGGCGATTTTTCTCTAACGCTAAGGATAAAAAAGCTATAAATTAATGAAAGAAGAGGCCGTCTCCAATTTTTCCTCATTTCGCTCCAGAGTGCATGATTTAGTAATTATTCCATCCTTCATAAATCATGGAATTAGTCGCTACGTTACTAAATGGTCCTTGTCTCTTCTAAAATGCTATTTCGTACATTTCGGTCCTTTCATTAGGAGTATTATACTAAAAGAACTCTTACATTTGAAAAAAAATACGTCTTCGGTTTACAATTTGATTAAAAACTATTCGTTTGTTAGGAAATTAAGTGGAACAACGAAATTCAATTCCAATCTTCGATTATATACATGTAAAATGTAATGTGCAGTTTGCTAAGGGGACTGCGTCGCATACAATTGTTGTATATCTAAGATACTCAATTATAATTTCAAGTAAATCTTCACTTTAAAATTTCATATTTCGTACTTTAAAGTTTCTATGACTTTATTTATGTTGGGATTTTCGGGCGTGATTTTCTTTTTTATTTTTTATCTTTTATTCAAGGTGACGTGATTTGCTATCGATGAATACTATCAGAATTAAGTTTTGTTATTAGAGCTATATTTGAACCATCACAAAAAGAAGTTCTGTTGATGTGTAAAGCACCAATATACTCGTATATTTCAGGCCACGTGGCGTTGAAACCTTTCTAGTATGCCTTCTCGCTGTTCTATGTCACATAAACTTTCTATGCCTTTTTGGTTGAGATGTCTGATGGGTGCCAGTACAGTTGACAACGTCGTGAAATTGACAAGGTGAATGATTTTGGAATGATTTAGGAATGACATTGAATGAATGTATGGAGCGGGTTTGAGTGAATTTAATGGGAGGTAATGCAATATTGCAAATTTTGTTCATGATGAACAAAATTAGCAATATTGATTACGTCCCTTTAATAAAATATGCATAAAAGTTTTATAAATACCTCCCTATATCTTCAAGAACCTATCAGACACCTACAATTTGAATTATGTCAGTGAAAACTCGATTTTTCTCCTTCAATTTTTTTTTGAAAGACGTTGTCGATTCTATATTTTTCTATTGATCGTTTTTGAATGGTTTGAGTGAGTGTTTGGAAAGAATTATTGGAGCGCTGAATGAGCGGTTTAGAATGGTTTTAATTGGGGAGAATGTCAATTTCACCATGTAACTAACTGTATTAGCATTAATTTAGTTTTTTAAAAGTCTTGTATTGCTTACATCTTAAAGCAGTACTATATTTTATTTTTTTTCAAGCAATGTACAGGGAAATCAGACCTGAATATTACTGCTATTTACTTCGTTTATTTGATATGATCTGGATTTCCCAAACCCATCTTGATGTCTAGATCGCTGGCGGACCTAATTTATGAAGCGATGTAATGGATAAGGCTTATTTTCCCTATAATAATCAGACGGCCAGAAAAGTGATACACTTCTGGCAATTGTAAAAAAATGGTATATTTTTCCTCTTTTGTCCTTCATTCCAAATTAGCACGATGTCTTCAAATTTCTCTGAAATCATTCTGTGGCTGCAATTTACTCACTAGAAAATATGACATATAGTTACATACGCTTGGCTGCCAAAGCAGTTGCACGAGGTTAGAATCCATAGCCTCTCTCTGAATAAATTATGTAATTTATTCTTTTTTCAATGCTCATTACTTAAATACTTATGAGAGTGATCGGTTGTACATATTTTTTGTATATATCATATTTATATATCTGTTTGTCTTTGCCAGATTGTCTTTTGTAATATTTGTAAATATTCAAAGACAATTTAAGGATAATGATATGCCAATAAATGAAATGAAATACATGTATGTACATGATGAAATCTGGTATAGTTAGCAACATTATGAAATTGACATTCATCTCGATGAAAACCATTCCAAGTCACTAGCTCTGCGCTCCATTCATTCATTCCAAACACTCACCCAAACCAAAAACGCTCCAAACTCACTGAATCAACAACTTCATTCAAAATAGATAAAGCTCGATAAAAATCGCGAATTCACTGGCATAATTCAAATTGTACGCGTCCAATAGATTCTTGGAGAAATAGGAAGCTATTTATAGAAATCATCCAATTTCATTCCAAAATTATTCCAAAATCATTCACCGTGTGAGTTGTTTACTATATTAGTTAGAGCCAAAAGGAAAAGGGGGGAAATAAAAAGCATCAATTCGTCCATAATGATTTCATCTTCTATCATTAAAAAAACCCCGTAACATCATGAATCTAAGTTTGATTTGAAATCGTTACATGAAAAATATGTATTATATTATCAAGTTTTTTTTTATCCACTATGTAGCAACAAAAGACAAGCGTTTGAACTCACAAATTGTACTCTTCAGAAATAGAATACCGCGAACTTACAAGAAATAAACATCTCGTCAGATTGAAATATGTAAACCTGCAACGTATGTATGATAAAGCTAAATTCGGTTATTCTGAAAAGAATTTCAGGTCAAAACGTTTAATTTATTTTAGAATTTCGTATGTTTTGAACGGTTTTTGACATTTTCATTTGAAAATGTACGTGGGGAAAGTCTTGTTCGAGGGAAACCGATAAAACTAATTGACCTTTGCTTTTCTGTTGATTTGCCAAATTAACATTTCAGAATACATTGGTTAATTATAATTAACCTTTGTTCTATACACTTGCACCATTCCATGGTGCTTACGTTTGTTCAAGACATGAAGGTAATGATATCTTTAATGAGATATGCAACTTAAGGTAATTGACCCGTAATAGTTATGCAGCGTCTCAAAAGTAATGATCTTCAAAAGTATTAACCGAGGTTTCCTAACGATTTTCAGGTTTTAACAGAAAATCGACGCTATTAAGCGCAACGTCAAGACTTTGGTCAGACGGTGCGGATGCGCAGGATGGTCAGAGCCCTTGCTTTACGCACATTCGAAATTGTTGGAAAAGCTTTGCATATGCTTATATTCTATCCGCACATGTTATCGCTATGAAAGGGTGCTAATAAGTCGAAAATATATCTAGGCAACGATTTGCGCCTTCAGCAAAACTGGGTCAACTGCGATGCCAAAGTCGATGCCCAATAGAAGCATAATAAAAATTAGTTGATAAATGATATATCTATTTATTGGTTCTCTTAATAAGCATACAATAGTAAAAGTTTGAAATCATGTACAAAAAATGGTTGTAGATATAGGGCGCCAGGACCTAAGTCTACAGGAAATTATCGCCCTATAAAAGCCGAATTATCAGGTAGATAATCCAATAAGAAAGACTAACAAACCTGTTTATCCAATAAGGTGTCTTGATCAGATAAGAAAGCCAACGTGCACGGTGCATGTATCTTAGGATTGGGGTCAATTTTGGTTCGCATGACTTTCGTTAATTAATGCTGAATGCAAAACCGAACAAATTGTTATTGAAATAGGTGTTCAAGAAGGGATATTTTTGATATCGTCCGAAGGTTTAAGGCAAGAGTATTGGCCATATGCAACCAATCCTTTATTTCTAGTTGTTTATTGAATTGCTTTATTTACAAGCTGTTGCATACGCAGACTACAAGCCTACACTGTACATTGTTTATGTTAAATTCGTAATCACGTGTTGTTTTGCAACTTTTCCTGATCAAAAATAAATCATTAAAATGAAATACGTATATGCTAAGTGCTTTCGCTGTTTGAATGTTGAATAAAAACGTTTCCTTGTGACAAGAAATGATTGCAAGAACTTCTTTGATTCTTGAAACAGAAAAAAATACATAAAATACTTTTATTTTGCTGCATAAATATGAGCAAAGTTTGTATTTGAGTATGTGCGTTGCATTTCAACGATTTCACGCAAGCGTGATTGACATACTTTAGCAGTCTTGGCAGGCTTTTAGAATATTATGCGATTTTGAACCGAACTTTGAGGATCCTAACAATCTATTGATCGCACAGTGAAGAACCAGATCAGCCTTTGCGAATGCACAGGCTGATCTGAGTCTTCACGGATGACCCATGTTAAATTGTCGGAAATGTCAAGCGCAGACTCATTTCTCGCGAGCGAATTGTATCGGCACCATAAATCTGCTTATAGCGACTCTTTCATTTGATCTCTTATACATGTATTGACCACAAAATAAATGTGAATATTTATACAGTTAAATGCATCGTGAAATTGAAAACCTGAATGATTTCGGAATGATTTTTGAATGAAACTGAATGAATGCGATGAGTGAGTTTTGAGTAATATTAAAGGGAGGTAATTCAATATCGCAAATTTTGTTCAGGATCAACAAAATTAGTGTTATTTATTACCTTCTATAATAAAATAGGCACACAAGTTCTATAAATGGCTTCCTATTTCTTCAGAAACCAATCAGACGCATATAATTTCAATTATGTCAGTGAAATCGCGATTTTTTCTATCAAAAATTATTTTGAATTCATTCGTTTATCTTATCGTTTTTACTAATTTTTGGGCGTTCTTGGATGGTACGATCGAGTTTTTGGAATTAATGAATGGGGCGCAAAGTGAGCGATTTAGAATGGTTTTGGTTGAGATGAATGTCAATTTTACGATGTAAGTTACTGTATCATAAATCGTATAATTTGAATCCTTTATTTCATAGGGGTTGAGACTTATCAAAACTCTATAACTCTTTTATCATTTTTATATTTAATGAAATATATCTAGTTGGTAGACTAACAGTCGAATGTGTATTAAGGAAGCACAGAAAGGACATTCTAAAAGTGCTTGCTTAAGACAGGTGCTTGCTTAGTACAAGTAACTTTTTGTGCAGTTGCTCTATTTTGGAACCAGTTGGTCGCTTGCTTAACACTTTCCTGATTTACAAAATTTTGAACCTGTCCAAATTCAAAGGTTTTGCAGACGAAAATTTAAAGTGGATTCAATTTGAAAAATAACCATCCAGTAGGGTAGAAAAAAGTGTGGAAAAAGAAGAAATTGCTTGTCAGAAGCAATTTCTTCTTTTTTTCACAATGTTTTCTCAATCATAAAATCACAGGCACGTAAAAAGCAGGGATTAAACAGCAAAGGGTTAATACAGCTTGCGCAATTTAGGTGGCCGTCAAGACGGATGTGAATATATGTGTTTCATAAATAGACTACATGGGTAATCGTTTTCGTACATGTGCACGTTACAATTTCACCTTTAAACGGAACTTATCTTTAAAATTATTTGTATATCAATTTTGAAATTAACTTTAGAAATTAACCAATGAAGACCCAAATCAAGCCTGAAACCAGAGACAACCAAAAACGTACCACGTTCTATATTTAATTCGTTACATGTACTGGCCTCGTGCACTAGAGTTTAGGAACGACTTTTGATTGCTTTTCCAGTGTATAAAAAGATGGGCAACAATTGTGCGGCTGGGGCTATCAAATGATCCAGTGAATCCCAGACACAGAGGTATTTTACACTTCATACCCTCCAGGGTGCAATGACCTTGGAAATGTACCGAGCATACAAATAGAGACTGAATTAACATAAATATGTCCAGCAATTTACTCGTCAAGTTATAATTAAAAATTGCAACAATAGAAACACATCTGGTCAGATTGCACAATACGTACAGCCTGACAAGGGTAAAAACTGAACGCTTATTAAAGAACTTCTAAATTAACAACGATCACCTGTCCTCAGTTTTCGTTCATTTTTAAAATGCGACATTGGTTGACCACTGCAGGATCTAATCTCATTGCATAATATCGTTTTTCTGAATATCACAGATACATACATATACTGTCAATTAGGGAGATTTTTGTACAATTAAAAACATCGTGAAATCGACTCTCAAGGCTATCAAAATCATTCTAAATCATTCACTAATCGCTCCATTCATTCATTCTTAACACTTACTTAAATCGATCAAAAATCAATTAGAAATCATTTCGAAATCGTTAATGACGATCAACATTTTTATTCAAATCGATCAAATTATTCTACTTTTTTATGAGCTGGTGTGGATCTGAAATGTCTGAATGGTCCACTAAGACAGAAAACAGAAGAGTTCGTAATTTCGTTAACGGGAGGTGATAAATATCGCTAATTTTGTTCGTCCCGAACAAAATTAGCGATATTGGATTACCTCCGTTTAATTTCATTCAGAGCTCGCCACACATACTAATTCACATTTCATTCCAAAAGCATTCCAAAAAACCATTGAGCTTTTTAATTTCTCAATGTTCTTAGCAGTAATCACGACTGATTTCACTTCTAGTCTAGAATAAGATTAGCTTGTCCCAAAGGCAATTTCATGACAAATCATATATTTCTTTACCCCAGAAACGCGAGTAATAAAAATCTGAACAATAGATGATAACACGCAATGTGCGAATTTTTCTATTAATTCTCGTCGAAAATAAAAACAAATTACAACTTTTATAAGAAGTAGATTGCTTCCTCGAAAACAACCCATTCAAATATCTCAGAGACGAACAAACAACCTCCATATTTGATTAAACAGTGCATAAATATAGAAAACCTTGCTTAATGAAACTTTTGTTTTCTTTGAAGATAAATATCTCATTTTCTAGTGAAACCCTTTCCTCATTTACATAGCAAAACAGAAATATATGTTTCCCCTAAACAAAAGAAATAATACCCAATTTCTTTTTGAAAAGGAATTACTTTTTCTCTAAGTCTATGCTAAGTAGTTGTTACCAGTGCTGCTTAAAAACGTCTGAAACATTTTATTTTATTTTTTTCAAATGTTTTCCTCTTGAGTATACTTATTTTATGCAAATTTAGCAGAATTTGAGATCAATTGGAGGTTTTTGAAGAGAGATTAGGAGCACATTGATAGCACGAAAGGCTAAATAACTTTGAATGCCTTAATTTGTACATGTCAACAAAGTTTTTAAAGAGAACATATATATATTCATTATTGATGTTACTATTTTCTAAAGATTATTTTCTTATTTAAATATGAAATATAATTGTATAAAACTATTTCACAGAAGTGATCTTTAAAGGCAAAATTCGACGCATCACCTCCATTCGGAATAAGCACCCCTCTAAGTTTTGCAGAAAATCTGCAGGTTTTGTACTAGTTCTGTACAAGACGCTGTAAAAACCGGGTGCTGAGTACAGTTAGTAACATCGTGAAATCGACATTCAACCCAATCAAAACCATTCTAAATTGCTCATTCAGCGCTCCAATCATTTATTCCAATCACTCACTCATACCATTCAAAAACGGTCAAACCAATTGAAAAATATAGAGTCGACAACGTCATTCAAAAAAAAAATTGAAAGAGAAAAAATGAGTTTTCACTGATATAATTCAAATTATAAGTATCTGATAGGTTCTTGAAGAAATAGGGAGCTATCTATTGAACTTTCATGTATATTTTATTAAAGGGATGTAATCAATATTGCCAATTTTGTTCATCATGAACAAAATTTGCAATATTGGATTACCTCCCATCAAATTCACTCAAAACTCGCTCCACACATTCATTCAATTTCATTCCTAAATCATTCCAAAATCATTCACCTTGTCAATTTCACCATGTTGTCAACTGTATCAAACTATTCTATAAACGCACCTGTTTTTTTCTGTGATGACACGGTTTATAAAACCAATCGAAGGAACGTGATTAGACTGATTGTGTAACAAAATGGCTGCTGGAATTATCGATATTCTGCTTGACGTCATTCACTGAAGGTCTTGAGTGTTCAGCGAACTGTTTATTAATTGTTTGCTTGTCTATTGAAATAGGAAGGTAATTATCGATCTCTACATGCATTTCAATTGTCACTTCCAACTGAGCGATTCAATGTAGAATTTCACGCACCTGTATTCATTTACCCTTGCGAATTTAAATTTCCTATGAAGGACTCTGATCGACCCAGACTTATATCTCGCCAAGTCATCGTCCATTTAAGATAATTTTGAATTTGGATTTGTGAATTTGACTAAGGTGAATGATCTATCAAATATATTTCTACAGATGGTGTAAATTAATTGTCGATGTGTAAATTTCGTTGGATGCGTCAATACAGTTAATAACATCGTGAAATTGACATTCACATCGATCAAAACCAATCTAAATCGCTCACTCAGCGCTCCATTTATTCATTCCAAACACTCACTCAAACCATTCAAAAGTGTTCAAACCAATTGGAAAATATAGAATCAACAACGTTATTCAAACTAAATTTGGAAAGAAAAAAATCGAGTTTTCACTGACATAATTCAAAATTGTAAGCCCCTGATAGATTCTAGAAGAAAAAGCCCCTGATAGATTCTAGAAGAAATAGAGAGCTATCTATAGAACTTGTATGCATATTTTATTAAAGGGAGGTAATCAACATTGCCAATTTAGTTCATCCCGAACAAAATTTGCAATGCTGGATTACCTCCCATTAAATTCACTCAAAACTCGCTCCACAAATTCATTCAATTTCAATCCTAAATCATTCCATAATCATTCACCTTGTCAATTTCACAATGTTGTTAACTATACCTAAATTTTCAGGTTCATAAAATAGGAAAAATATCGAATACCACGACTGATTCCCGATACCAAACTCGGAAAACGATCTTTGATTCTTGAACACAACACTATCCTATAACTTGAAATTTGATCTGCATGTTGAATAAGATATGCGGGTGGGTCTTCGAATATTTTATTTGCCACATGTACGCTGTCATCACTTTTCTTTGCAATTGATGTTCACGTTTAAAATGATGATTTTGTGTTTCTTTCAAAGGAGATCAACGACATTGATAAAAATGATATAAATAATAATACGCATAATACTAATTCTAGGATGGTACCACACTCTTTTAAAACAATTTTCAATTTAACTCTTTCAATTCTATTTCGGCTAATGCCTTCTTCAGAAACGATTGATTGATTGAAAGGAGTTTTACGCCGCTTTCAACATTTTTTCAGTAATATCGCGGCGGCTGGAGTACCTTACAATGGTTTCCTGGTATTTCTCTCACCAGTACAACCACCACATCCTTTCCTAGCCTCCAGCTGCTATCTCACATAGGTCTACGATTATCAAATCGAACCCGGTCTCCAGAAACGTCAGTATATTTTAACTCTTTGTTACATCCATTTTCTTCAACATCAACATTCATGATGTTAAATAAAATGGATGTAACATAATGTTACAATATACCGTCATTTCTGAAGAAGTCATTAGCCGAAAATAAATTAAAAGAGTTAAACTGAAATTTAAAAAATTGAAGGGGGCGATCAAAATGAGAATGGAATCTGTGAATGAAGGATTGGCTTTCAATTGTTTTTGATATTATAAAACACAAAATATGGGGGACTGAAAGTAGAAACGGGTACTTAATGTCATCATTTTGTAAGTATATACCAACTCTCGGAAGAACAAACACCATAAAAAGATTTCATGAACATCCCTATAATACAACACTATTTGATGACTCAAAATGGTGTTCATTTACCACAGATTTCGTGTTGTATATTTGTTTTGCAATAAAACACAAGAAAGGTCTGATAACATCTCGTAACAGTCATAAAACAAGTTCTTTATCAACGATATCTAACGCACCTGCGTTTACTTATGCTTGAGCGTGGCTTTATTTGATCTCATAATTACATATTGCCGCCCCCCCCCCCCAAAAAAAAAAGAATAAAATAAATAAATAAAAGATGTATACTGGCCAAAAGTCCTAACCGGCCACTTTAAAAATGACGATAACTATTTTAAAAGTCATAACATTTTCATGAAATTTGATGTGTGAATTTTTAAGCATAATGTACGTGGATTTCCATTATGATTTACCAATAGTTATCTAATTTGGATATGTAATACAGGAAAAGCTCAAAAAGCTCTAAATCTTAATAGAGCTCGGGATATTACACTTTCAACAAATCAAAGTCCGCAAAACGTTAGCTGCAACCCAGACCAAGAAAAAAATGACTAGTGAAACTTGAACTATATCAAAATATATTTGCACTTTTTTCTGGAAGCCATATGATAACAGTTCATAAAACTTTAAGTTTTGAAAGATCATCATGTACAAAATTGAAACCATTGCACGAATGAGAAGCCCCGAATCTGCTTGTGAAGTATTCAACCCAATGTCAACAAGAAAATCATAATTTTCGTTTTTTTTCAAATTTAATTAGAATTTACCCTTCTTTCGCAAGGTCAGACAAATAGAACAATAAGTCATTTGGAAGCTGAAATAAAGAAAGTTGCTAGTAAAAAAATGTTAAGAGACAAGATGACTCAAGCAACAACAATCCCAAAATCATCAAAGGTAATCTAAGGACAAAAAGTCACTTTACCATCTTTTAACGACAGTCTCATTATTGTTTGGATTGATTATGCAGTCGGTGAGATTGCGCAACATCTGGCAGAGATATGTTTACCTGTAATTTACTAGGCATGTCATGCATGATAAACGTACCAACAAAAACACCCTTATTGATCATGAAAACGGTAAAGGTACGGTCACTGCACCCCACAATCAACAAATAGTCATAATAGTCGCATGAATCACAACATGCAACAGCCATGCGTTCAGGATCACGAAACGGTACAACAGTTTTCCAATTGAACCCCGCTTTGCACGTGCACTTGCATGCAAAGCGGGGTACAATTGGACAACTGTCCAATGTCATCAAGTTTTGAACTTTCAATTGGTCTAAGAATTAATCGTTCGACTTCATCGGACATTTTGTTCGGAATTAGTATTTTGGCTGGGAGGGATTTCCATGCACGACGTACGGATTCTTCGCAAAGAAAGACAGAATGACTCTAATTTGTTAGGGAATCTGTACAAGTTCTTTCATCATGTTTTTCTGTGATAATTGCCCTAGTCATTCATAATTCTTTGTATCATTACTTTCTCTTAGAATCCCGCTTCGAGTTGAATTAGTGCTTGAGAGAACGTCGCCCATTGACAAATTATTTCAGGTACAGAAACAACGCTTTTCCAAATTGTATTGCGTTATTCCGAAGAAAAGAAACTAATACCGTCGTTTCTTTATGAAGGAATATCCATTTTTTTAATATTTTAATTTGCTGCAGCTATCAATGATTCTTATTCTTCAGCATCGTTGACGAGAGAAACAGTCTTATACATGTCTGTTTTTCTTTGTTCATTACATATATACATGGTTTCTGTTTCCGAAAGAATAATTTATATTTAACCGACTTTAAAATAGAAAGGGTGTAAATAATATTTGTAGAAAATCTCATAAAACCTGTGTTTCTGTGAAACAAGTTCTATGACCTCTGTTTACCTCGACATAAGCCACCGGTCAACGAGACAATGTCACCCATTGAATAGTCAGATCACTACAAAATACCAAAAATACTGCTTATATTGCTTGCTGCTTTTGCGATATTTGGGAAGCAAACTACTACATAATATTATAATTTATCTGATTACTATACAAATATCCGTGTGATAACATCCCGTATGATATTTTTTATGATATAACATAGTCATTTTTAGAACAATGATATAATGCGGTAATTTTAGAAACTTGCATTTCTGTTAGAAACATCGACGAAAACGAGGCAAAAAGAGGTTATAAGATAAATATAATACGTACTTAGTGTATTGTACGAAAAATATCTAACTCGATTGTTGGAATTGATAATTGTCTCGGCAAAGCCTCGACAATGATCAATTCTATCAACCTCGTTTGATATTTTTCTCATACAAAACACATAGTACGTATTATATATTTATACTTACCTTGTATCTCGCGACTAGCAGGTGTGATTCCGCCTCTAGATGGCTATAAGATATCAGATAAGTTTCCTTCACAGGCATGCCGCGCTTTCCCCACTGTGAAAAAGCGCGACGAAATGATACCAATTATAATAAATCTAGGACACAGCTCGGGGCAGACTTCAACAATCATCAAAATTGCTGAGAACCTCATATCATATGTTTTGTTTTTGGATTTCCATTTTGTAAACTTAATGGGGAAGTAAAATAAAAAATTAATAATTATTTGTGCATCGAGGCTCAACCATATGTGATAACAAGAGCACCGCCTACAGGTATATACGCTCGGATGTAGGTGCTGGATAGTGGATCAAAGACCAAGTCGTAAAGGGTCACAATTCGCACAAAATGAGTGATCCCCCTTAAAAGTATATGTTGCTATTTTGATAGTAAACGTGTGCAAAATTTCAGGTGAATGACTTTAGTAGAACCAGCGATATCACAAAGTGTCAAAGATTCTGCACGACGACGACAACGAAAGACAACCATGGCGCCATGGCTAAAACAATACCTCGGGGTTTCCCCGAAAACAGCCGCGCTAAAAAGCCTGTCTTTGGCTTCTAAATCTCAGTATAATTCATTGAGAAATGGGTTTCAAGTATCTCAGCGACCACTTCTTAAGCGGGACCATAAATAATACATATTATCGACAATTGAATTGAATAGACGAATTTAATTGGTAAATCTTTGATATGACCTTACACAATGAATGATATTGTCAGCCTATATGTTTAGATGCATGTTCAATACCGTAAATACACGATAATTATCGTGTATTTACGGTATTGAAGATTCGTCAATATAATGTGTACATGCAATATCATTATCAATAAAATTGATCTCGTATGCTAGACCATTTATCCAAAAGTGTAATCGTAAAGTTTTAATCACATTTATGATTTGTGTTAAGAAATTTCTTTTGAATATTTCTATGCACGTTTAGGAAAAAGTTTGAATGTAATTGAAATCCGTTGTTCTCCAAGAATAAACAGAAAAGAAATCAAGCAGCTGAGTACAAACAAATGATTTACGCGGTCAATGGCCTAGAGAAAATTTTGTCAATTTCGACTCCTCCTTGTGAAATCTAAGACAGTGACAGTTTGATTTGTCTATTTTCTGAGACTCTGTAGATACATTCAGACTAACAGCTTCGAAATAAGAACAATAACAACGAACCTGATTTGTCGGGCTCAACTTAGGTTAAAAAGTGATTACAATTTCAGTTGTTTTGTGTGGAAATGCACGAATATTTCTACGTTTTTCTAAATATTTTAAACATTAACATGTTACGATATAAAGATGTGAATAAATAGATACATTAAGATCAATAAATAAGATCATATTAGCCTTCTTCTCTATAGAAACATATTAACATGTATGTCAAATTACATTCAGTTTGAATGTATATGAAATTTTTATGTTGGAAATTATTATTTTACCTGCTTTATTTACACCGACACTGGCAACAAAATACGATTATCAATCAATTACTTCCAAATTATAATATATAAAAAAATATCTAAAAATACGATGAGTCTTCACTTGGGCGCTAGTAAAGACTGGGACCAGCCTGCGCATTTTTCTCAGTCTGAACAGGGTCTTCACTACGCTTATTCGGGTATTTTTTTCTGTTTTTGAAACTAAAGAATATTGTAAATGAACTTCGTTGTCGTCTTAGCTACCACCTATGTCTGTCCATCACACACAATATTTTTTTTTTTTTATTTTTTCTCTAATATGACTAAGTTAATACAGTTAACAACATCGTGAAATCGACATTCATCTTGATCAAAACTATTCCAGATCACTCGTTCAGCGCTCTATGAATTCATTCCTTACACTTATTCAACCATTCACAAACGCTCCAAACTCACTGAAAAACATAGATCAACAACTTCATTCAAAATAAATAAACATAGAAAAAAGTCTCAATTTCATTTATATAATTCAAATTGTAAGATAGAATCTTGGAATCTTGATGGGGAAGTAGGAAACTATTTATAGAACTTGTAGGCATGTTCTATTAAAGGGAGTTATTGAATATCGCTTATTTTGTTCATCCTGAAAAAAATGCGATATTAGATTACCTCAAATTAAATTCGATCAAAACTCGCTCCACACACTCATTTAATTCCATTCCAAAATCGTTCCATTCATTTACCTTGTCAATTTAACTGTAAATTGCACCGAATGAAGAAAATATGCTCGATGAGCTGCGTTTTCATTGACTTTAGAAAGTGCACAAAGTAATCATTTGTGTAACTTCTGAAGTCAAATGATTGTACTTTGTTATGATACTTCAATTGCTTAGTACTCATGACCTCATCTACCGGAAATGCCGAATTTATGTTTATTGTACGGCTAATGAACGCGAAGTGCAATCTAGGAAAATATTAATTAAGAAGAAACCACATCCTTTCTATTTTAAGTGATTTCCCGTAGATACAAAAATCTCAATTAAAAAAATGCAATGTAATAAAGTATGTCTCTTTGGTATCCTGCGAGTTCAAAAGTATGATAACGTAAGCTTTAATAAGGCACATATAACGTATTTCTGTAGTCTGTCGATGTTACAACAATGCAGAAAATAAGTTTCTAGATTCATCATTTTCTTGGAATGTGCTTCTTCTTATGAATTTATGATAAGGCCGTAATAGAACACTGACACGTATTTAACATTCCGTTATGAAGACGTTTTTGACAAGTACCCAGGTGGAGTAGTGCGAATTGAGCTCAATTTAGATGAAAAAGATGAAATGAGAGTTCAGCCCTGCGTTCAGGATCACAAAACGGTGAAAACAGTTTTCCAATTGTACCCCGCTTTGCACATGCACTTGCGTGCAAAGCGGGGTATATTTGGAAAACTGTTTGCACTGTTTTGTGATCCTGAACACAGGGCAGTTTTTTTTTTAAATCGGAAACCCTCTTATTTCTTTCTGTACTTTTTTACTTAAAAGCCGTTTGGAATTTTCTACAATCATGCTGAATTATACAACAAAATGTCTGCCTTCATTCAAGTATTTAGATCTACAGATATACGTGTGTGATATTTAATGTGTGATGTCAATTTTGTCTATCCATTTAAATGTAAAGACAAAAGTTGACCTTTGATCACCAACTTAAACCATCAATATATATCATTTTTTAATGTTTCTTTTTTATTCTTTTCTTAGAAACGTGTACAAAGACTGTTACAGTAGATGCAATTAATGATTTTGAGAAAAAAATGAAAACAATAATCATTGTTTGCGATAAGGTCTGATACGTAAAATAAATACTGGACTTGGTTTTTTGCTAGATATAGAGCCTCTGGTCTTTTAGCTACATATCGTCGATGGGCGATCAAAACCTCGCAACTCCAGCTTATGTAAGCTGGAGTAACGAGGTTTTGCCCCCCCCCCCCACTAACGATATGACACTTGGTAAAACAAAACCGAGCCAGTTTTTTAAGCTCTGGCACCAAAACAACGGGTCATTTATATTTGATTGAAATTCTAAGAAGTTGATACACCTCGCGTAAAAAAAAGGTTCGGTGGTTTTTCGGATTCAACAAACATCAGGGTTTGAAATCAGATATGAAATGAATGATGGCAACCTCTAATCCCGCTAATTTACCCCAAATTGTTGAAATTTCTGGCGAGTAGATTGCATTGTGGCATTAAATTTAAAGAGAAGTCTCAATGGGATTCCCAAACATGATTATCTGGAATTCTCCTCATAAACAGCCATACTATCTGCATTTTCCCCTCAGATGTTTTAAGAGTCTGTTCTGCTTCATCAGAAAATAGTGCCTTGAAATTATCGAAAATATTTTATCCGGCGACAGAGGATTTCTTTAAAACAAGTATTTTTTTTGTACTTACAGTTGGATTCGGTCGGATGCTTTTTTAAATAATAAAAAAAAAACAAAAAAGACAAAAGAAAAAAACAAAACAAAAAAAAAAACCAAGAAAAAAAAAGCACACACGCAAAAAACAAACAAAACAAAACAAAACAAAACAAAAAACAACACCGAAAAATCCAACCAGAATTTTCATAAATATTTGAAAAGAACTGAAAAATTGCATCATTATTTATTTTGTACAACATGTACACACAGTCTAATTTGTTAAAGAAGAGCGATTTGCTCCAGTGTTCATTATGTAATGAATTAGTCTCTTATGTCAGGGATTTCTGGTTTGATCCTTGCTGCTCAAGACGTTCGTGAGATATTTTAAACGGTGGTTCGTGTTACACAAGACTATATACCATATTACATGTAGTTGAAAAGAGACCAAAATTTTAGGGAAAGATAGTTCATTTCCTATTCGATCTTCTGCTGCAATAATATAAGGCAATTGGTCTGATTATATAAAGATTCATTTCAAAGCAGAGAATCAATACTTGACAGAAAACACGTAACAAATCTAATGGAAAAAAAAAACCCTAATCACCCTGCTGGATTCAGTCTTAATTGACCTGGATATATGATATCCTTCATTCGACAGACCCCGTGGCAAACCTGGGGAAATTATTAGCTAGAATAAATGACATGGAATAGTACTAGATTTTTTTACCAAAATGTTTAGCAACTCTTATGGCTACGCCTTTGTCTCTTCGTAGTACCTTACATTAAAAGAGAGTAGAAAAACAAACAAACAAACAACAACAACCAAAAAGAAAATAAATCTTCAATTATCTTTAATCATAGCCTAGGAATTCTTCATGTCCTTGTTTTGTTAAATAGTTTTATTTATTTTGTAGCAATTTAATCACACTGAGAGTTCAGAATATGGAAACTGCTCATTCCTTCATCCGGCAGTCACGCTTTAAAAAAAATCTATTATATTTCTTTATACATGTAATTTTAGGTGAAAGCCTTCTGAAAGGCACCCTTCAATAATCTGTACTTTAAATTATTTCTAACTATCATCCAATCAATCGTTTACTTCTTCAATCTTGATAAAACCGTAGATCAAACAACACAAAATAGCGCATAACACCATTTATAAGAAATGATGATGGTAATAATTAGAATGGTATTGAGAAATTTTGTAAAATACTACCCCACAGAACAGTTATAGTTTCAATCATGTAAAAAAACATTTCAAGCACTTTCACATCGGAACAATGTGAAGTCTCAGATCAGCTTGTTGACCGGCACAGTCTGGTAAGTGTCTTCACTGAATACTTAATATTGTGGATCTACAATTGGAATACAATTCTATTACACTACGAGGATTTCCAGACTGTCCAAAATACACCCGTCATGCACACATGCAATTGTAAGAAATGACAAATACAGATTCATTTTTCTTTTTCCCTTATGAATTTGTGCCAAAAACATGTAACGAATGGAACGTTAATTTGTCCAACGGACCAATAAATGAATGGCATCAACTGTACTTTACTTACTGGCTTAAGCGAGTGACAGACGTGTCCTTGTTAAGGTTAGACAACATAGAGTTACTTTTGCTAGATGCACGTATGAAGGATAATGTGCATATTCACCTCACAGGGTCAAATATGTGATACAAGATTTTCAATATTTATTATTTCTAATAAATGACTTAATTTGTAAACATCCGACGCTGCCTGAATAAAAATGTAAAACGACCCCGCTGGAACTTGATCGAACTGATTGAGTTGATCAGTTGAGAAAAACAGAGGCAAATATGCTATGAAAAACAGGCGGAAAATGCTCAAGTCATTCATTTTTTCAATATACAAAATGTATCTTATCTTAATGGAAAAGGGACATGGTTCACCCAACTCTATTCAGATTTTAAAGTTATAATAACAACAGAAAATTGTAATTTCAAAGATGATTAACATACTTTATAAGCACCAGTTCTTCGAACTCAAACAAAGCCAACAAGGTTCTAAACCTTGCATGTTATAAAACTTGTACCCTAAGTCAGCTAATTAGCCTCAATTGCAATGAATCGTTGATTTGTCTTGGTATATCCATGTGGTGAATTATTAATGACGACGTGTTTCAATATCACCTTGTGTCATACAAGCTAATCGATAGGACAGGAAGGTTACTAGAAATGCATTTTAGACACATTTCGGATAGGCTTTCACAATGTAGAATAATATACTCGTGATGTACACGTCTCAATTTGCTGTTTATTGTTGCTGAGGTTGAATTATGTTTCGAATAAAATGCTAAATGTGTGAACTTCTGGAACACTTCTCCAAGTGAGACTTATGCCCTGTGTTCAGGATGAAAGCGTAGGTTTAAACCTCATGACCTATTTATTTACATCGATTGGGAAACAAGTTCTTACAACTTAGATTAATCCCTCTCGATTCTGCTTCCTGGAAAATTCACCAGTACTCGCGCCGAATGTGTGGGCCAATGAAGGAACCAAGATCGATAGCCGCTCCCGGGAATCGAACTCAGGACCTTTGGGTCACGAGGCCGACGCTCTACCTCTAGACCACGGACACCATGAAAGCGTTAACGAAGCGTTTTCGAAATGATACCTCGCTTTGCACGTATGTGTACGTGCAAAGCGGGTTATCATCTCAAAGCGCTCGCGAAACGTTTTTACATCCTGAGCACAGGGATGGTTTCTCCATTATAGATCAATTAGAAGACAAGACAAGGTAGTCTAGGCTGATCCTGGTCTACATTGTTTGCCAAAGCTTCCTGTAAAGTGGAATCATGTCGTGAGCCTCATGAACAAGGCTTTGAAAAAAATTCAAACATTCACATCTAAACTCTCATACTGTCTTCAGGATTTTACACTAAGTACTTTTTGCCACCAGCCCGAAGGTTCAGTTAGCCAAAAGTATTACAGGTCCTACACGATAACAACAGGTCCTGCACGAAAACAGTGTTTGTTATTTAGCAATTTCAAAGATTAATTTCAAGAAAAAACATTGTTAGAAAAGAAGGAATTGCTGTTGACAAGCAAATCCTTCTATGTCTTAAATGTTTTCCATTTGGTATATTAAATTTTAGTATTGACAAAGCATTTTTTTCAAAACATGATAGATTTGAAATACTAAGTACTGCCATTAACTACAGGTCTGAAGGACCTGAATAGTGGTTACATCTACCAGTAAAATCCACAGGTCTCGGGCCCAAGGACTGGAGTAAGTGTCGATCCCTTGTCATGATCGTTCGTGTTTCTTCGTTCTTCATTGTATCATCCTTAAACAGCATAATCCCTGCGTTAAGGATGACCAAACGATGCAAACTCTTTATAAATTACATGTATATCCCTTTTTGCACATGCAATTGCGGGGTAAAATTTACAAATAGTTTGCACCGTTTTATCATCCTTATCATCCAGCAGAACTGATTATTGGCGGTGTCAAAGACTTAGTCTTAGTTGTCTAGATTGAAAATTAATTCTAATACTTATTCTAATTTATCAAAATAGGATTTACTTAGGAATATGTTTCATAAAATATAACAAAAATAATAGTTGTCTATACTAAAGACTAATTCTAATTCTTATACAATCTAATTAAAGAAATGAACAGTTTATCAAAATTTGGTTTACGCTGGAATATATTCCATAAAGTATAACAAATACTAAAAAATATCTAGACATTCCTGATGACCCATTTATTGGTGAAACCGGTAGAATTATATCATATTTATTTTCTATACAACTTTGTAAACTAAACAAATACAACCATATAGAAGGCAAAACACGACATCTTCTCTGTTTTTTATCCCCGTATTTATACGTATTTGTGATTGTATTCGCTTTTACACTTTTATATAACGGTAATCTACCTTGCTTTGGAATTATGAAAGACTAAGGGCTAAACTATGTAAAGGTTATCTTTGATTTAGGCACCTACACTTCTGTAGATCATAATCTGTGGATGTTTACCTATAAAAACTGTGCAATATCATAGAGCTACTAAAGCATAGAGACTTTTTTCTAAGAGGCATCACCTGTGCTACTTGAAATATGTTCAATTAATCCACCAGACATCATAATTTCTTTTGGCAGGTGAAAAAGAGAGCTCCTGATTGCCGAAATTTAGATTTAACTTATCTTCTTTATAATATTAATGTGACTCCGTTAGGCGAAAGGCGACTGCTTACGTAGTACGAAAAGTGTCGACCCTAGTCAGACTGCGGGTGTCTAAACTTATCGAACTTGGCTGATTTTCTGAGCCACGAATGTTCATTCTACCTTTCTTTATAAGGTTTTTAGAAATGCGACCTCTGGTTGACCGATGCTGGACCAAATCTCTTTTTCAAATGCGTATCATATAGAGATCCCACATAGCCCTCTACCGCGTGACAGGTCACACACACATATATGTGTCTGTCACGCGAAAAGGGACCATCTGGGAAGTGCGTAAAGGGTCAATCCTTGTCAGAATGCGCGGATTGCGCTGACTGTCTAGGATCGAAACTATTCGCACAGTACTAATTTTCTGAATCTAAGAAAAACCTTAAACTTTTTTGATTGTCCATTCAAGTGAGCTGTTAAGGGCCACTATGGCCCTCTTGTTTATAATACCTAGTATCAAATAATTGAGGAGCGCTTTCTCTGCCACATTTCGAAGTAAGACAGAATCCGAAAAAAACAGAAGCCGAATCTTGTATTTACTAGATAAACCACGTTTTTCTTATTTATTTCAAAAATGACAGTAGTCCTACTTTCAAGATACAAAAATATTTGCAAACGTTTGGAAATTGCACTATGTGCACGTGCAAACCGGTGCATAATTTCCATACGTTTGGCCAACGCTTTCAAACTAAAGGTAGGGCTGTCAACCCCAACTGACCATTTCACGGGTCTGTCATCACGTTATCCTGTTCGTGAGGTCCAGTTGATTGACCGCCAGATGAATCGATCTGGATGTCCGGCCGCAAGTAAAATTAATTGAGCCTGTGCATGGCATTTCCAACAATTTGAAATGTGCCCAATCAAAGGCTCTGGCCAGCCTGTGCATCTGCACAGTCTGACCAGAGTCTTCGCTTTGCAGTTTTCAGATAGATCATGTCTAGATGTGTCGTCAGACAGCTAGCCAATATAAGCGGTATACAATAGGAAAACTGTTTGCACCGTTTGGTAATCCTGAACGCAGGGCTGGTTTCTACCCCTGATCTGCTTATGTATATCACACAAATGACAGCGGACGGGCACAACTGACCATTTCACGGGTCTGCCATCACGTTATCCTGTTCGTGATGTCCAGTTGATTGACCGCCAGATGAATCGATCTGGATGTCTGGCCGCAAGTAAAATTAATTAGTATTGAAAGGCTTATCGTGTTAAATACGGGATTGTTGCTTCCCCATGATATACCTAGGAGGGCCTTTTTGTTTTTCGTATGAATTTATGCCCGTTTGGCATTCTTGTCACCCTGTTTGCGTCCTTTATGGTTGTGGCAGCGCAATTCGCATTTTTTACATCAGAGTTGCCTCAGATTCGAACTTGCTAACTGCCCCAACATTGTTTCTAGGGAATTTAAAATGAAGCGAAGGGAGAATGGTCCTTCTATGTTAAGAAAATATACCCTACAATGTAAAGTGGGGATCCTGATCAGACTATGCAATCCACACAATCTCTCGGGGTCAACACTATTTCAAGTTACGTCAGGGCTAAAGATAGAGGGGGTATTTTAGATTTCTCTCAAATGTTGCTCGAATGTTATATTTTGATATTCACCAGAATTGTCTTGAATAGACAATTCTAATGGGTATCATTATAATAAAGTTTCTTTGAGAAATTAAAATTAAGACTCTATTTTGTCCCTCTTATATGTACAAAGAGGGTCCATTTTCCCGTGACGGGTCACAATTAAATAACTATAATTTCACTTAAGATATGAAAGTTACGTAATTTGATCACTGGGAATATTTTCCAATCCATCAGAAGTGGGTTTGCAGTAGACATTGATTCAATAAGAGATACTGGAGTGCGTGTCTCCTTTAGAAACAAGCTCGCTAATAAAGTATAGATTAATTGTCTGTTTTGACGACAAATAACCAGGAATACCGAGCACAAATGCCCAGTTTGTACGTCATAAATCTAACACAATGAAGCAAATATAGTAAATAACAACGTGAAATCGACAAAGGAAATGATTTTTCAATGTTTTTGGACTAAAATTGAATGAGTGGGATGAGCGAGATTTTAATTATCTTTAAGGGATACGGTATTTACGGTCGTGAATTTGGCGAAGTTTTGAAATGATTCCAAAATGAAATTGAATGATTAGAATGAAAATGTTTTGAATGATTAATAAAGGGATAGTAATATATCGCTAATTTCGTTCAAAATGAACGAAATTAGCGATGTTTTACTTACTCCCTGCACGATAGCAGCTAGGGGCTAGGAAAGGATGTATTAGTAGTGCTGGTGTGAGAAATACCAGGAATTCATTCACGGTGAGGTGCTCTAGCCGCCGCGATATAACCGCAAGATTTTGAAAGCGGCGTAAACCCACATTTGAATAGAAAATCAAAGTAACTCACCTTAATGAAACCGTCTATTAAAAATTGAAATGTGAATTACTAAAAGACGTCACGTGAACTTATGTCTTCGTTTCTTTGTGCATGATTTAAAAAAAAACCACAAAAAAACCAACCCAACAGTTCCATGGTTTCGATAAACAAGCAGCGGAGAGTCATCAGGCATATATAGTAAAACTGTAAAGCCTGGAATAACGTTTTGCTTTCGGCATGGGCTACAACTACATTTGTGTTTTACACGTATATTTTTGTACAACAAAAACAGCAGAGCAAAAATCAAGAAACCACGTCGTATATAGGACGAGACCTCCCTGTCGAGGGCTGTCATTTACAAAGGACAGATATTATTTAAATGTGAAAAAATCGACAGCCAGTCTGTCAGAGAATTTTCTTTCCAGGAAATATGCGTAGACATATACTATTAATTCCGCGCCAAATGGTTCTAGTATATATAATCTAGATGGTCCTAGTTTATAATCTAGCTGTTGCATATTCATTCAGAACACCACTCGGCCAATCTCACGATCAACCTCGGATGTACATAGACGGACTGAAAATTACGGTAAAACCTTGGAAAAACTCGATGACGTCACTTTAAATGGCGTTAGCCCTCGAAACTGTAAGTGAAAACATTCGACGTCGCCAACGCTACTCGTTTAAGTCACTGACGTTAAACCATCGTATCCTCATATAACTATCTTTAGATTCTGAAATAACGGATGAAAAAATCTTAATCTTTGAGAATGATTCGTCATTTTCAAAAATTAAGACTTTTCAGCCGTTATTTACCGTAAAAGATATAAATCTATAGTGCTAGTTTTTCTTACACTGTTTCCGCCTAACAAAATGCACATTTTTGTTACATACCCATCCGCCTCACATACATCCGAGGTCTGTTGCAGTTTACGGAAATGGCCGAGTGATGTTCCGAATGGTTGCATATTAAGCCGACCATTCTGTCGATCCCACTCGCGGTAGGCAAGATATAACCGTAACAACGACAGCTCGGTGAATGTGCGTTGGGTTTACCAATGCTCGTCCATCCGATTTTGTTCTTAAAATTATTTCTACATTTATGGATAGATGTTGATATAACTCATAACGTGTGTCTTTTCATAATGTGTAGATATACCTTTTGTCGAAATTTTCATGTACCCCCAAGGTCAAGGTAAAAATTAACGCTGAAGTTCAAAGGTTAATGTGCGGGCTCGACAGCGATTGGCCTGTGGCAACCACTTTTTTTATTTTCATTGTTTTGCTCTGTGCTTCTAGATATATAGAGAATAACATATTAGTGTCAAAAATAACAATGTTATCTGGTCGAGGTTGGGAGAATTTATCATGACGAGACTTTGCCGAGTCATGATAATTTCTCACAGCCGAGACCTGATAACATTGATATTTTTAGACACTTACGTGTTATTCTATCTATCATGCAGTCATTTTTCAGTGCTTAAGGATGATAAAACCTTAAAAAATCAAAGAAATTCGTGTGAAAGTGTATGCAAATTGTTTTTAAAAATAGACTGTCTGATATCATGTTATGTTATCACACAGGTGATATAAGGTCAATACAGGCTTCATTGCATGATAAAGCAAAAGGATTTGTGTGTCTTTGCTGACACTCAAAAAACACACCAGCTGACAAAACAAAAGAATGATTGCTTGAATGCATGATTTTAGAGCGTTTTTAAATATTTTCGGGGCGGTTTGAGCGGTTTGAATGACTGAAAAAAATGCCTAGATCGGAAGAGTTTTAGAATGATTTTGATAGGGATGATTTGAATTTTCTCGACTGTCATTTGCCATACACGATATGAAACTGTATTTTATAGAAAAAATATTCATTGAATTTTGCAGTATTTCATTCATTTATGAAGACGGTAAAATTTGAAAGCTTCGATACTATTACAGTTTAGCACATCTTGAAATTGACAACATGAACGATTTTTGAATGAAATTGAATGATTGTGTGAAGTATGTTTTGGGTGAAATTAAAGGGACATGATTCTTTATCGCTAATTTTGCTCAAGATGAACAAAATCAGGAATATTTAATAAATCCCTTTATCGAACAATACATACAGGTTCTATAAATAGCTATCTATGACTTCACGAATTCACACTACGCCTACAGAATCTAATAATGTAAGTGAAATCATGGATTTTTTTTCTACCGATTATTACTTTTGAATGTAGTTGTTGATCTAATCATTTTTTTTGTGATTTTGAAGCGTAATTGAATGGTTTGAGTGAAATGAATGAATGTAGCGACGACTGGGCAATTTAGAATTGGTTTGATTTGAATGAATCAATTTCAAGATGATTCTCACTGTTCCAGCAGATCTACTGTTTACTAAATCTGCCGCTAAAAGAGGAATGAGTATTTCTTTTTTGAAAGATATTTCCTGTCACTACGCATAAAGTGTGAATGTTTTTTTTAATGTTTTTGGACTGAAGTTAAATGAGTAGAATGGTTATTTTTTTAATAGGCTTTAAGGAACATGGTAAGTGCAATCGTAAAACCGATGAAGAAAGGTTTTGGAAAGATTTCGAAATGAAATTGAATGATTTGGATGATTAAGTTTTGAATAAATTTTACAGGGGTATATCTTATTTCTTACAAAATGATCGAAATAAACGATACTTTCTGCATCTTCACGAGTCAAGGGATATTCAATCGATAGCTTCTTCTCGAATACTAGGTATAGTTCCGCAAGAAAGAGTGAGGTCCGAGAAACCGTTATCTCCTATCATTTTCAATGTAAATTTGATCTTTGATCACTCACTTGAAATTGCAGGTCTATAGATAAGTAAGATAAGATAAGTAAAACTTTCGTAACCCTTGGCTCGACAAGATGTACTTTCTGTTGATCGAAAACATTTTGAGTAACCATGATTGCTGTTAATATTTTATTTCCAGTATGCTACAGCAAATGTCACAAAGGCTCGACTTAAAAGTTTAAAGGTTGCAAAAAATGATGTTTGGAATATTACACAATATTATGCACACACGCAATACTGTGTCTAAGGATCGACAACGTGACAAACTTGAACTCTTTCCCAACAGTAACACGCTCAAAATCACGTGACTTTTGATATTTCAAAGACGCAAAATCAGAATGCGCGGCATTGTTTTCTGTTTATAATTAGGTCCAATTGGGTTATTATCTTAAAAAAGACATCTTGTAACGTTTTGTGTATTTGATACGTATATACGGTTACCCAAATCCTTTCATCTTGCTCAAAATGTCTGTCTATGTCATGGGTTTCTTTTTCAGTCTAATTTACTTGGAAGATTGGTCCTCTTTTTCATTTTTAGAACTGACCAGTAAAATGGTATATTTATGACATATAATATAATATTATACGGAATTAATGATAATTCAAATCTATGTAATTTCAAGCTTTTTGTTACGTTTTTTGTCAGCTGCTGACCTTAAGGATTAATGAATAGACACAATTGAATGATTGAGGTTAAAAACACAAAATTTATTTATGGAGTCATTGGTCTACGGATAAAAACGGAATTGAGATGCCAGTGTTACGGTTAAGAACATCGTGAGATAAACAAGATGAATGACTTGGGAATGTTTTTTGAATGAAATTTAATGAGTGTGTGGAGCAAGTTTTGAGTGAGATTCAAGGTAGTTATTTTAATAACGCTTATTTTAGTGATATTTATTACCTCCCTTCTATTAAAAAATGCATACATGTTCTATTAAAAGATTCATTGTCTTCACGTAATCATCATACGTTTACAAAATTCTATTATGTTGATGAAATCGTGGATTTTTATCTTCCGATGTCTATTTTGAATGCAGTTGTTAATCTTATCATCTAAAGGAATATTTGAGCTTTTTAGCATGATTTGAGTGAATGCTTGGAATGAATGGAGCGCTGAGTGAGCGATTAAAAGTGGTTTTGATCAAAGTGTTCAATTTCACGCTGTAACTAAATGTACAACTGTATGGTATAAACATGATGGACCTCTAGTCTCGTCACGACGAACCCCTCATATTTGAAATTGTCATTCTACTGCAAAATATATCGTCACGGACATAAAAAATAAATTATTGTTTATCATTGGGCAACCTAAACATCGTAACTAGAGGCTCATCCAAGCTGTATTTACTGAGTTTTAGTCGCCCATTTGCGAAAAATGTTTCAAATAAAATGGCAGAATATAACTTGTAATTCATTACAGAGATGAAGAAAGCTTTTGTTGATGTCATAATGGTATGACGCTCAAAACCTTATCACACTTTATGAATACGCGTAGCGGACTCATACACTAGTGTGATAAGGTTTTGAGTTTTCTTCCTCCGTGAAAGCAACAAATACTCTCTTCACATCTGATAATTTGACAATATGAAACAAAAATGTAAAGATTTGTCAATAATTGATATGTTTCTTACGGGACTCCTTTTTTTGGAAGCTTACAAAATAGATGCGTACTCAATTTTTTTTTCATTGAGAAATAAAACAAATTTTTCAGCCAATCAGAATGCATGAAACACCTAGTAATAAATTACTAGTAACACCATTATAACTTAGAGGTTTGATAGGTTAATATATTTTTGATTCACTCTGTACAACAATCTTTTAGTTGCGGTCAATGTACGGAGAGCGAGAACTCATTCAACTGGATCTGAGATATACAAATTGTACCTATATGTGCTACACGGTATCTGTACGATAACTGCTTTTGGATCGTTGGGCGGTAGTGAACTTTTGAAGAAATGCTACATGTACCGTAATGGCGCTTCTTTGATTTACTCAACAAAGATCAGCCTTGTAATCAAAGTACAATGAATGCAAACAAACCGACCTTGTAAATGCATGTACCCAATACGGCTGTAGACTGCGATGAAAAGCGACCGGATATAATAACTCTATTGAGTCTAATAAAACCCACGGTGAACCAGGTATAACCGACCGCAATGGCTTTCTGATGATCGATTTTATCATCCGGCAGTGATCGATCCAGGGGACAGAAATAGCGTAGTAGGCCTTTAATTCAACGTAACGGTTTCATTTAATGCTTTACGGCTCGTGTCATTTAATGATCCCGAAAACGTCATTGGATCCTTTGGTCTAGACGCTGTTTTTTTTTTCAAGAAAATGATCTTGACGATCTTTGACACAGACACACACACACACACACACACACACTTACAAGGTGAGTGTGTCTCCGAAGAGTACATTTTTATTGATAAACAGATGCTCTAAACCATCAACAATCTAATTCAAAATATTCGACTTATCAGCACTTGCATTGACATATTTTGAAAAAGCTTGTAAGTTGTACATGAAAAGTAAAATGCTTTTTCAAAAGCGCAATTTAAGCTTTCTCAGAACTGTGTTCAGGTAGTAAAAGACATTAAAACACTCTGTAAATGGTATACCGATTAACACAAGCGGGACATCATTTGCAAAATTTTCGTCGTCCGCTAACCACATTTCATCTTATTTTTTAATTAGAAACATTTTAATAGTTTTAGCAACAGAGTAGGATAGATAGCTTATAGTAGACCTTCAAAGCGTAAGCACGTTCTTACACATTTTGCCTGTCATGAAGAAATCGATTCAAAAATGCAATTGCGTGACTGTTGTAACGGCAAATTGACAAGTCAAAATCATGTTATGCTTTCCAAGCAAATGATTCGAATTGATTTTTGTCTCTTTTCAATTGAAACATTTTTCTACAGAAGCCAAATTTTATCCTTATGCCTGAGCTAGCACTGAAATTTTAAGGAAAATGTTCGCGTATTTTTTTTGGAAACGGTACCCGCTTTGTACGGGTAAATACGTGCAAAGCGGGGTAATATTTCCAAACATACACACACGATTTTTGTATCCTGAACGCAGGGCAGGTCGATATAGTAGCAATATTTCATTTTGGACCGAAATGCTGCCATTGGGTTGGTTCTTGTTATCCGCCGTTTGGCTTCACAAAAACTGCAAAGAGAAACTACAAATCGACGGACCAAAAAGAGAACTGGCAATGTGCTTTATTGAATCATACCTTGCGTTCAGATGAAAACATTCTCCATACGTTTGAAAAACGTGGTTTAATGTTCAAAACGGAATACCATTTTGATATATTTACAGCCTTTATTTTCATCCTGTGCAGAGGACAGACCTCGGAATTTGTCAATCTGATCCTTTGTTTTTGTTAAAAAAGTCTGATTACACACGTATGACTCCATAGAATGGTCACATGGCTAAATAGAAGTTCAAGGAAGTTGAAATTTACAAGAAAATCATAATTCTTTTATAGATAAAAAGATTAAGACATTACGAGACATTATGAGAGAATGAAGCTTTCCGACCAAACTGTAATAACGAAAGCTAGATGCAGATGATAAGAGCACATGAACTATTTTTTTCCGAGATCTCCTTGAGCCCGGGTCACGCGATGTCGTAAATACTGGGAGAGAAACAGATTGTTCGATATCACGAATTCGCTATTGGAAGCCATTTGTTAAGATGATTTCAATCTTTATCATTCTTAAACGACTTTTTGATTTCATTAAGAGTGGAATTTGTAATAATAAGCGAATAATTTTTTCATATCAGGTATTCAAAACCCCGTTTGTTCTATTTCTTCGAAGATGGCAACTAAAACTTGTTAAATTCTGGTGTCTTCTTAAAAAAGAAAT
Source organism: Fragum whitleyi (assembly GCA_948146395.1). NCBI lineage: Eukaryota > Metazoa > Mollusca > Bivalvia > Cardiida > Cardiidae > Fragum > Fragum whitleyi. The sequence goes on from OX411545.1 coordinate 37,628,888, forward strand.
CCTTATTTTGTAACATTAAGGGTTTTGGGACGGTTGTTTTGACATAAAAATGAAAAGAAAAAAAAAAACTTATTAAGGATCGTGTTGATATATCATTATTTAATGCTTCGTGACTTACGCAATGACATGCTATATTTCAAGTTATATCAGACTAAAAAAATTTAGTCAATAAGTTTAGGAGATACAAATTTAAAGGGTGAATAAAAAGCGCGTGTTTATGAGTGTATAGCGGTGGATCAAGGATTTCTATAAAGTGGGGGGGGGGGGGGGGTCGATCTCGGCCTAGTATTCGAGTATCTAGTCCCATACTATCCCCATCTATATAGATGGGGATACTATGGGACTAATTGCTCAAATTCTGTAAATAAGCTATCCTGTGATTCGAACAATACAAAAGGGGGCCGGTTTTCTTATGTTACAAAATTTCATTTGAAATTGACCATTACAATTAAGTAAATTGGATACAGAGGGGGTTCGTTTAAAATTCCCGACCCCCCCCCCCCCCCCCCCCCCCCTGGATCCGCCACTGGTGTAGTATTTATGTCCCTCCGTGTTGTGGGAATAGATCGTATGAACCATGAGAGGGAAAGAAGCAGATATAAGGAGTTCCGGGTTCATACGCCCTTAGCTCTTCTACGAAAAGACCTTTCAGTTCTTTAACTTGCCAAACGTTAAGCGCCGATACACTCGAAGCTACCTCTAGGTTAATTGACAATTCACTTCAAGTTGGGCGGGGGATCATTTGTGACCCGTTAAGGGCTCAAATTAGGCCTAGTGGTACGATCTTTTAAGTCCGTAAAATAAACATTTCAAAAGAATTTTGGACCCAAAATATATCAAACAGTCGCATCATACAGATACAGATAGAAGGAATGATCACTCTAGATCTAGAAAAATGGTCAGAGGCTAAAAAGTTTCGACCCAGGTCAACATGCGCATATTGAACTTCCCAGGTGATAATTTTCGTCAGTGTTCTCTGCTCTTATCTTATAACTTTTTGTAGACCCTTTTCTCATGAAAAGTGTCTGAAAATGAATATTTGGCTTGGAGCAACTGATTTCATAGAAGTTTTATAATACTATTAAACTGATAAAAAAAGTCCGATGCTAAAAAATGGAACCAAGAAGCGCGAAACAGCCCAGAATATTGGTTAATCCCAAACAGACAAGATAACCGCGTCAAAAAAGCCGATAATGTGATAGATTTGGGTCGATAGGCACAGACATTCAATCTGCCAGATTTCACTTTGAATTAAGGAAATGAGCGGTGAAGTTTTTTGGCCGGCGAACTGTACTTTAATTAGCAAAGTACTTACCTGTTTATTGCCCCACTAAGGTATTTTGGCCCTTTAAGAACCCTGATTTTAAATAATCTTTACTCAAGAACATTTCAATCCTGATTATGGTATTCTGACCCAACTTCACGTTTATGTTATAATGTACTATGCAAATGTTAGGTTTTGCGTCCTTTTTTCTTTTTTCATCGGGTTATTAATATATCTGAACATGTTATTGTTACACGAATGTAAGCGATTTAATAATGACCGATCCACAGATGTTCGAATCTGGGTGAATAAGTGACTAATGATAGGCGAAAGCGGATTAATTAAACCTATTTTATTTAATGAAATAGACATCTTTGTTTCAATATATCACAACAAAGATAACAACAAATCTAAATAATTGGAAAAAACTGTACGAGTACTAAAATTGTAGAGCAAACTCAAAATACATGTTCATACAATAGTTCACTTATTTAAAGCTAGGTAAAGCTAAAGTCGTGTAGCAATGAAAATGTAACGTAAGCCCAAATTAAGAATTTTATAGGTAAATCAATGGCATTCTGGAAATGACAACTTATTGAGCATGAAGCGGCCAAACGCTGACCGCGGTCAAGATTAGGACAGAGTACTTGTCAACACCAATAACGCCAGACTAAATGATTTGTTTATGCCTGCTATAGAAAAATGTATTCACAGGAATCGCTATTTGTATTGATCTCTTTTGTCTTGCAAGGCTAGGAACAGTGTTACAAATTATATGCATGGTTAAATTGACTGTGTATATCGAATGTATAGCGACTGATAACATTTTCAGGGGAAAATCTCTTATATGTGCATTTACTTTTTTTCCCGTGCAACACATTGTATAGGCTGCGGGTCTGAGATATCTTGCAAGATAACAAACCTGTTGGAAGTAGTGTAGCATGGATTCTTGCCTTTAAGTAACTCAGTTACAGTCCGTTTAACTTCTATATGGACCAACATTTAGCCAAAACTCTCAAATAAAAAAAATAAGAAGAAATTTGTTTTTTCAGAAATATTGAAAGTAAAGTATGATTTTGTCCGTCCGTCTACATGTCAACTCCCAGTCTTTCAAACCTAATTGTTTCTATAATGAACGAAATATAGGTAGAATACGCTATTATGACTTGTCGATTGTATAGAAATGTACTGTAATCACAATTCACAATACCGAATTCGAGTTATAGCGAATTGTCCTCCAAAAAAAAGATCTGAATTATATAGGGCTCGAGTCAAAAGTGAACAATTTTAGTGAGCTGTTTCGTATAAAAAAATCCAGTATATCCATAAAATGAATTTTGTCCGTGTAATTGACGTGTTAGGGATATTCGAATTGCTTTATCCCGTCTTTGTACAAAAATAATTTGACCAGAAATTGCTAATAATCTTTATCTATTTTGACATGAACCCTCTTACTCCCTTATTCAGACCAATTAAAATGGATATTTTCACGAAATCGTTGCGATTTTCACCAGGAAAACTCACCAAACAGGAGAGTTATAACGGTACAAATCACGTGAGATATAAATTTAAACTGACGTGACCATCGATATGTTAATTAGCATGTCCGAATAAGGATTTATAGTCATTTAAAACCACGTGTTTTAACTATATTTTTACAAAGGAATCAAATTACACATATATGGTAAAATTTCATGGTTACGCCTGTGCACTGTATTCATTTCCTGACTCTTTCCTATCTTATGTAAAAAGAACATGAGAAGGAAAACGCTTCAAAATAGTTGGACGATGTCATTAAAGGTCGCATCTACACTGATTGGCTTTAATTTTCTTTCCTCTGTCATTTTAAATCTACAATTGAGATGGTTATTCGATTGGGCAACTTAGAACCATAATTGAACTCTTGTTTTTGACCATTAGTGGCTATAAGACTATATATTTCGGATCCATTTACGTTTCCTGTCAATGTTTCCTGGGAATGATAAGGTTTTCTAGGCAAAGTAGCCATTTTGATGTTGACAAGTCTGTGTTCTGTTACATCTTATTGTAGAAAAAGTAAAACGACGAAGATCAAGAAATGAGAAACATTACACCCAGATACTATCAAAAAATCAAGCCGAGCAATACACTTTACCAATAAATTGAACGATTGTATTCACCGCTGAATTTGTTTTTTGGAGGTCGTAAGTTTACACACATATGGAATCTTACTTATGTGGAAGAACCGATGCTGTTGGCTGGTGAGTCGTTAGCTTATGGTTAACTCGGGCACATACATGTATTTGCCAGGTATCCAAACTTCTCGTTGAAATCCAAGCAACAAACAAAGACAAAGAGTCTCACTATTTAAGACCGACAGACTTTTAAATGTGATGACACAATAATGATAAAACAAACGCACAAACAAACATTGGCCTCATGTAAAATTTAACATTTTGTGTTCACTATTACTTGATATTCTCTATTTCTCTTTAATTACGACAAGTCCAAGTAGTAAATCGAGAAAAAATTGCCAAGAAAGTGTTTGTCGCCCCATTGTTGAAGGATAAATGGAAGTTTTTAGTGATATGTATTGTTGTGACAGGTTGAACTCCTGAACTTACTCCTACTTGTTGTCCCCAACAATCATAATTGTTGTCATAACGACACAACTTGTACGGTATTTAATGGGAAATTTTCCTGTTTATTGTTGTTTTATACAATTCTAGATGTATAACTCTTAAAAAGGGGGAGATATTCCGGTACCTTAGACTCGGCTGGATTTCTTTAAAGAAATAAATTCTTGACTCATGTGAGCATATCGTTACCGTGTTGAGTTTTTGTTGGTGTTTAGATGTACATGGGTTGTCCTAAAAGAGCGTGACAAATTGCAAATCGGGGGCTGGGGGGGGGGGGCAATTTTAGCTCTACGACATTTAATTTTGACCAATCTCGATAAGAGGCATATACATGTTTAAGTTAGATTGTCATGGGGATTACTTTCGGAATGATTGAAAAAATGATTAGAAAGTACTGTTATTAGTCATGCGTTCAGAATGACAAAACGGAGTAAATTGTTTGCAAATTTTACCCCGCTTTGCACGCAAGTCAGCGTGCAAAGCGGGATATTATTCACAAATAGTTTGCACTGTTTTATCATCCTGAACGCAAGGCTGATACTTGAAGTTTTATCTTCATACTCATTTCGTTGATAAATTTTCAACAACAAGTTATTTCTAAGATTCAATCAATTTTGATTAGTTTTTTTTATATAATATCTTTATTTGAACTATCGGTACTATTTCTTCAAGGACCAACCAAACGCGTGCAATTTCAATTATTTTAAGCGAAATCGCGATTTTTTCTAGCTTCATTTATTTTGAATGTAGTCATTGATCTTATCTTTTTTTGAAAGAATTTGGAGCGTTTTTAGATTGGTATGAGTAACTGTTTGGAATGAACCAATGGAACGCTGAGAGAGTGATATAATGTCAATTTCACGTAATAACCACCGTAACCACAAATCGCGACTAGAAGGTTTCCAGAGTTTCTTAATGCACTTCGAGACTTTGAGACCACAGGCTGTCTAGAGTCCTTGCTTGACACCAGAACTACAGATCGAGAGGGTATTTTGGATTTGGAACCTAAATAATTCTCTAGTCCTTGCTCAAACCTTATCTTGTATATAAAGATAGGCCGAAGTTGATGAATATTTATGACCTGAAACATTTCGGACTCCAATTTGAATAGAGCGCATTACCATTCCTTCGCGTGGGCGTATTTCACGTGACCAATATCTCATTTACATAAATTACTGTATATAGCAGATCATGTGTATCACGAAAAAGCCACCGGTTGTCAATTAATTTGTATTTTTATGTAACTCATCTTTCATACGACTAAATCAAGAATAATTATTCAAAGAGTGTTCACGAAATAGAGATTTTTTTTACTCTAAACGCAGACGGGGGCTTTAAGCAAATTTTCGATGCATTGAGGTTATAGTTAAACAAACTGTAGTCTCCGGAGCATTCCGGAAAACGACTTCATTACTCAAATGCTTCCTACGTAAGCAACGTTGCTATTTCGACAAGTAAATTGGGTAATCAATCTTTAACGTTTACTCATTATTGATGTCTGTCCTACGTCCATTATATAGAGAATTACATGAAGGTGTTTTAAAATATATATTTTCAATGCTATATGGTCGAGGTTGAGAGAATTTATCATGACGATGCTGTGCCGGGTCATGATATTGTCTCGCAACCGAGACCAGATAACATTGATATTTTAAGACACTTATTTTTATTTTTTTTATCATGCATCCATCATTCGGCGCTTCATTACAATACACACTTAAAAATAAAAAAAAATAGAGGTGAAAGTGTATGCAAATTGTTTCGCAAATATACTAGAATTGTACCCGGCTTTGTATGCGAATACACGTGCAATGCGGGTGACCCTTCTTTAAAACAAATTTCGCGAAAGTTTTTATCTTTATCCAAGGGCGCACTTTCATTAACACCAAAAATAAAATTGTTGATCTGTTTTGTAGCAGATGTTCTTCTTTAAAAGTTTCTTCCGCCTTGTTAAAACATCCTCTTTCCGTCCTAATTTTCAGGAATCATTGTTTATGAGCTGCACTATCATAATGTGTGGTCGTCATTTTATGGTACTAGAGCATTTTTTGTACTCTACCGAATTTTCATGATGTCTAGAACAAAAGTACATCGTACGATTTAAGCAGTATAGACATCAATATGAACCTCATGTAATAATCCAATGCATCTCTTTTTACTTTTTTTTTTTACAGAATTTTAACCCGTTACTAAGAATCCCAAGTGAACTAAGCGCCGAAGGACTTCCACAGCATATAATCCATGGAATAAATATTTATAAAAGATATAACAGTTTACCTTGGGTTTTCTTTCCAGTTAAAAAGCATTCCATTCCAAGACGTGATCTGGAAACTTTATTTTATCGTATCGTCGGCGATTTTTTGCCATTAATTGCTGATTTATTGCAGCCTATTTGCTTTAGCTTTTAACACCTGATTGCCTAAATGTTGAGCTGTTGGCAAGTGAATCTGGATTGTAAAAATAACAGAGATATTTTGTTGAAAGATCCCGAGTTCTTGCCACTTCAGTTTAAGATATGCCAAATCGAAGATGCTATTAAATGGTAATCGCGTTCTCAGATTTTTGGCAAAGCCTTTGGTTTCAAAGACCTCATGTGACCTTTGGTTACAAAAAAAGAATATCGAGAAATTAGCACAAACCCCGATCAATAGAATTCTAATTTATTTCAATCAAAAGCCACAAGAAGCCGGTAGAATTGGACCGTCGGATTGGTCCAAAGCACACAAATTACCCCTGCTTTCAGTATAACAAAACTATGTAAGCGTTCAGGATGACAAAACGGTGCAAACTGTTTGTAAATCATACCGCGCTTTGCACGCAATTGCGCATGCAAAGCGGGGTATAATTTGCAAACATTTTGCACCGTTTTGTCATCCTAAACGTAGGGTGTAAAAGAACAGTAGATCTAGATAGATATTACTAAAGGAAAGTAATGAAATGTCATTGATTTCGATCATTTAAAACTTTTCTCCGTGTAAATTTTATGATACATTGTAACATACTATTGTTTTATTTATGCTTTGTAGATTTTTTAATCGAAAGTACTTTGTTATAAACATATTATTTTAAGCTTTACAAATGTCTTAAATCGTTTTCAAAGATTTTAATACTCCCTTTTATATAGAGAATCGAAAATGGAAACAAAAAAAGCAACACCTGAAATTCTTCTGGTCTACACGAACCGACTACATAGTAAAGTTGCTAGACTGACCACAATCAACCATAACGTTTAATTATACGCAAACTAGATTTTCCTGTAATCAAATCACGGTCGAGATACGGCCAGGCCTGGTGACAAAAACTGTCGTCTGCTAGCACGTGGATTTTTATGGTCCAAATTAATTATCTGTTGGAAATGTGAACGCATTCCAGTAAATCTTGGAAGAAAATCTAAGCAAATTTCTGCAAAGTGGGAGTGAAATAAACCTGTTGGGTATTTTTATATTAAGTACAAGGGAGTTATAACAGAAGTGGAATAGTCATACAAACCAGCTTAGAGCGTGAAGAGATGCAATTTGTTACCGTGAAATGACGTTTTGATACGTGTGATGACTTCATTTTACAAAAAAAAGCATTATACCTAACGCATATTTGTTTTTTGATCTATGGATTTCAAAAATGCTGTTGGTTTATCGCTTAAAACTCCAGTCTTATCAAAAAAATCTTCTTGAAATAATACATTTTTTTATTAAACTCGTCATCTAAAGCAGTTGAAAACTAATTTTTATATTTTTGTAGATGACTCCTTTGATATTTTTTGTAATATTTGACCACTCATTCAATTTCTTCGGTTTATTGCGAATTAGACAAGACTTCGTAAAGGTACTTTGTGGAAATGTCTGTATAGTACGTTGTCCAGACTTGGTCTTGATTGATGACCAACCGATATAATTTGTAGACAAGTTTTTGATAAATATGATGGATTCCCATGGTTCAATAATGGTTTGTTTAAGTTCAAACGTCAGACAGTCGTAAACACGGCAAGTTACAAGCCCTAAGCATTCAATATGGTCAAAATGTGAAAACCGTGCCAGTTTATTGATAAAAATTTTGAATATCGTATCATATTTTGTTAGTTTTTTCCATCTATTTTTTAATTAGGTATAAAAGATATAGTAGGGAATTCTATGTTTAAAGTTTTACGGTGCATCTAAAATACTTTGGAATGATTTTGGAATGAAATTGAATTGAATGTGTGGAGCGAGTTTTGAGTAAATTTAATGGGTGGTAATCCAATATCGCAAATTTTGTTCAGGATGAACAAAATTAGCGATATTTATTACCTCCCTTAAATAAAATATTCATACAAGTTCTATAGATAGCTTCCTATTTCTCCAAGAATCTAGCGGATGCTTACAATTTGATTTATGTCAGTGAAATCGCGATTTTCTCTAGTTTTATTTAATTTGAATGAAGTTGTTGATTCTATGTTTTCAGCGAGTTTCGAGCGTTTTTTTGAATGTTTTCAGTATGTGCTTGGGATAAATGAAAGAAGCGCTGAGAGAGTGTCAATTTCATAATGTTGTTAACTGCATAGAAGTTGGGAAGCTGCAGTTACAGTACAGATTAAGGAATCATTGAAACGGATGTATATGTGACCCATTACTCACAGAGGGACCATCTGGGTTGTGGGAAAAGTGTCGATCCTAGTCAGACTGCGCGGTCTGCGTAGACTGACCAGTGTCGAAACTTTCGCTTTTTGTTAATTTTCTGTACGAAGAATGGCCAATCTACCTTCCCGTCAAAGAATTTTTGAAATGCCATATGTGGTTTGCCTGTACTAGAACCAATCTAGAACTAGAACAAATATTTCAAGTACAGAATTCCCAGATGTTTGTTTTTTGCGTAACGGGTCGCATATTTTAAATGACATAAAAAAAATGCAATGATAAGGTGAAAATACCAACAAAGCATATGCAAATTAGCATTTTCATTACGGAACATGTCATAATTCCAAGATAAACTTTGGAATAGGCAATATATACCGTGTCAACTTAGGCCTTTTTTCACTATTTTCATCAGTACCAGATAAATGTCACAGGAAAATCAATAAATAGACATGTGTACAACCAAAGAAGCTCTGCAAGAGTTATCAAAAAACACATCGTCCTTCCTTAACCAGTGTCTTAACCAGAGACCATCCTTGGTACGGATAGTAATATTTGTAATATTTAGAGACAAACAAGCAATATAAACTATACGGTTTCTTTAACCGTACCTATATGTGATATTTATCAGAATTGAATACGTTAACTCAATATAATTTATCAAGCGAATTGCATGTTCGACATTTTAAAAAGCTACCCGCCGCTTTCGAACAGATTTTCGGAGTAGAATATTGGATTGAGCATCGTATTGTCTATGGAAAACAACACGGGGGAACACAATTAGGTAATAAATCCGAATTAACACAAAAATTGGCAATACAATTACAGCGTACTGGTATAAGTTATTTTGTATCTATTCTACGTGCATTGCCCTTATGCAATGATATCTTCTTGGGGAAAATAGATGTAAATATTTTTTTCTGATTTTTTTCCAGCCACAAGAAAAAGCAAAAAAAAGCAGAAGAAATGCAAAAAGTAACGAATTTAGTCAGCCTGCGCGTTTTGCGCAGGTTGACTAGCGTCGATTCTTGTTATTATCAGATACTTCTTTGAAACACTATCTTCGGTTTAACTCTGCTGGATCCTTTCACTTTCTAAAAAAGTCGTTGTAAGGAGAACGCGAATGATCCATATGCTCTACGTGTATTATTCTTTTTCAGTGAATGGGGTTGGTAGTTATAAAATAATACTTCTTGAATTGTCTACACATACAAAACGACAACAACAACCCAATAATATCGAATAAACAATAACAACAACATTTTGTGTTGTTTATCTTAAAGCTGCCCTTTCACAGATCGGGAAAATGTGCTGTTTTGAAAATTTTTGTAAAAAACGACCTCAACTTGTTGGAGCCTTTAAAATAATACGATTCAATCTGGTAATGCATGGAATGAAATACTGACATTCCTGAATTTAGCGAAAATGATTTTGAAAAATTAAGCATCTACTAACGCCTTAAAAATTATTCTTCAATTTCGAGCCAACTATTTACGCATCTGAATTCCGTATGTTTGTCTTACCAAAGATAAAGGTAAAGGTATTTGACGATTTTGTAATTTATAGACTGGAAATAAATAGACTTGATCCCTCTCTGATCATGCCGCTTCGAAAAAAATAAGTTACAAAATTATTGAAATACGTTGCATTAGTGCCAATGCCCTTTGGCCATTCTTTATCGTCTAAAAATGCACACATTTCCAAATCTAAGAACAAGTTTTGATTTATTCCATGAAAAACTGTGAAAGAGCAGCTTTAATCTCTACCACTGATTTTTCAAGAATGATTCGTTGTCATGATCCGGATATTATAGAATTAATGAAAGAATTACAGAAAATATAACGCTTTATGGGCATAATCTTAATCTGAAGCAAGTAAACATTTCTTAAAGAAATTATAACATGCTGTGACGAAAATTTTGCTATCTCATAAGATAATACCTTTGATTAAAAAAACGACATGTTATCCACAATGTTACTTTGATTTGAGCCTGTGCACGACATTTCGAAAATTTTGAAATATTCGTAGGGAGCACACATTGAGCAACGCAGACAACCACAAACTGTAAATATAAAGCTACCTGATAGTCTACGGATACTTTGAGATCTTATTTACCTACTAAAAGTATAGTAAGGACTCTGGCTAGACTGTGCAGATGCACAGGCTAGCATGAGTCTTTGTTTTGCGCATATTTAAATTGTTTAAAATCTCACGCACATGCACATTTGACAAATATAAGGAGTGACCTATACCGTATTTTTTCACGGGCAGCTCCTCATAGTTCTAGTTAAAGATTCCCACAGAGCTCTAACTGAAGACGGAAAAACAACCCGGGACTCTAATTAGTCCATAAATCTGAATTAAAGGAAAACTTGGAGAAACAATTACAAGCTAAATTGGGTTGTCTTTATGTTAACGAAACTAGTTTTGGTCCGACCTTGAGATCTTGATGGTAGGCATTCATACTGTATGTATAAATGAAACCGAAGATGAACCTCAATCGCAAGAAGGATATAATGGAGCCCATCTCGCAGTTATACAATATGCTCAAAACCTTAGCCTCATGTTTTGTTTTTATACTGAGCTAAAGCGCTTTAGAAACGAGTTTTGTGATGAACCGAGTTTTGCAATGATTCATTGCAAAACTCGTTTTTTTGCAAAACTATGTGGTACAAAACGGTAATAAGTTGTCCCTTACTCTTATGGCGTTCCTTCTTAAACGGACAGCTGATTCGTTCTGAAAACCTTAAGGTTAGCTAATTCTTTTTTAAATGAAACCCCTTTGAATATGCATCTATTTGAAATTAGCCCTCTGTGTTGGACCGTTGTCGCGTTCTCGAGCGCCCCAAGTCTTGATACTCGAACAAGATACCCGATCTTTACTGGGCAATGTTCTGTTTCTTTTTTTTCAAAGTCCCAGTGCTTATAATTTGCACTTGTAATTTTTAAGTGTCTGTTTATTGTATACATGTAGTCACTCGAGGTTAATCAGCCCTTAAGCATAAGTTCTTGAACGAATAGAGCTAAATTTTGGTAAAAAAAAGTATTTAAGAAATGCAAAACTCGGTTTTATCGCGCTTGAAAAGCGTTGCTATTACTCAACAGTCAATATTTCTAAGACAGAAGTGTTTGTTCTTTGAAGTTCTCAAGACAAAAAGCCTTAATAATCTATACAACAAACATCTCAATTAAAACAGGAAATTGTCGATAGGACATAATATATTGGTTGGCAAACACTTCTCACGGGCTTGTTTTCGCAGAGAAAAATTGAGATTTTTTCTTCCAGTTCTCGGCTAAAGCTTCCATTTTTATTGCATGACCGAATTACACGTATCACTTCTTATATTGCACATTTTTATTGTCATATATTGTACATTTTTCATGTTTATAGTCATAAGCAAAGAAAATGATCTAGGTTAAACATCGTCGTTTTGGTATTTGAGCTTTTAGAAATACCAGCCGACATTTTATCACTTAGATTCAAAGCTTAGTTTACGTTTGGCCTACGAAACCCGTGCGGCGCCTTGAATTCAGCGTGACACCAAAATTGTGCAGTTCCCAAGCGACATTTGACACCATTTTCATCGTCACAAGGCCGTAGACGTTGCGATTTTGTATAAAAAAGCTGTATAGTTTTGTTTGAAAAATCACAAGACCGCAAGGACACCTGACATGTCAAAAAGTCGTCACAAGGCTTCCACACGGATGTCGCATCGTCGGATGTTTTGCATGTCAACCTTTACCGTTCATTCAACAGTCTCGTCGCGCTCACCATACCGAAATCGTCTTGTGATAGCAACGTCTATTGACGATCAAGTTGAAAAATACCTCAAAATCATTTGATCAAAATATTGCATTTATTTCATAATTGTGATCGTCTGATAGTCGATTTATAACGATGTATATATATTATACGTACTTAGTGTTTTGTATGAAAAAAAAATCTAACGAGGTTGGGAGTATTGATCATTGTCGAGGCTATGCCGAGACAATTATCAATTCTTACAAGCAAGGTAGATATTTTTTATACAATACACTTAGTACGTATTACATTTATTTTATAACCTCTACTTGTCTTCTTTTCGTCGATGTATCTAACTGAAATGCAAGTTTCCAAAAATACATGCATGATATTATTGTTCTAAAAAATAACTATGTGATATCATAAAATTATCATATGGGTTGTTATCAAACAGATATTTGTATAGTTAAAAGATAAATGTTGTTTTCTTAGTTGAAAATAAGGAATAAAACCAGTTCTTTCTCTACCCCAAGATGACACAGTTTTTCGGGACAATTCTCAGCTGTGAAGGTTGAAGCAATTTCGTGACAGATTTCACAGATGCCTCGCTTATATTGAATTTCAATTCTCTTCTTGTCTTTCACATATTGACTAACAGATGTGTTTTCAGCTTAAACTTGATCTTCGATCGCATTTTCGGCTTATCATATTTTAAAGTATTTTAAAGTCATAGTCTGTATCAAAAGAATATACCAAGACCTTGAAGTTTCTTTGCACAGACAATGTCCAGAACTAATTCTTTTTGCACTCTCTCTAAGCCCCTCTAAGCATGACGGATAACACATACTACTGCAAAGAACATCTTGAAATTAAGACTTATTCACAGTGCTCCATTCATCCCATCCCATTCCATTTCAAAATTACATATTCACCCAAGAACCTTGCAGACAAGTCAGGTTGATTAGATTAAAGTCAACCATTATTAAAAAGAGACATGTTATTTTTCGTTTTGTATTCTCATTAGTTTAGCGGTTTAAGAAAACATCCCCGAAATGGGGTCATTGCATAAGCAGATATCCTGCCTTGGGTTCAAGAGAGCAGCGCGCTTGCGAACGTTAACAATTGTTTTCCTGCTTTCTTATCCTGAACGGTGTGATTGCTTGCTTGCAATAATCGCCTTGCAATGTCACGAAGTGACTAGCATATATCGAACAATAATGTCGGATAACTTGACCATTATTGGTTTGCACGAAAATCTCGAGATTTTCCTTTTGTAAGTTCACCTGAGCACAAAGCGCTCAAGGTGAGCTATTGTGACCGATAAATGTCCGTCGTCAGTCTGTCCGTCCGTCCGTCTGTCCGTCCGTCTGTCTGTCCGTAAAAAATCTTTAAAAAAACTTTCTCCTCTAAAACTACTAGACAGTATTTCACCAAATTTCACGGTTATGATATTTGTCTTACTTTTACTAAATACTTCAAAGATTGTTGAATCGGGGTCAAAATGGGGTCCAAAAATGTCAAAAGGTCAAATCTTAAAAAAAAAAATCTTCTCCTCTGAAACTACTGATCAGAATTCGACCAAATTTCAAAAATACATGGATGATCCTTGATTCATGCTCTAACAAAAGTACTTGAAAGATTTAAAATGGTTGTCAAAAAACGGGTCAAAAATAGGATACGAAAAGAGGTCAAGAATTCATATCTCATTTTTTGCGTTAGAGGTGACAGTTTTTGGCTTTTCGCTCATTCTTTCTCAAACTTGCTCTGAATGTTTATCTATGCTTAAGGAAGATTCCCATACATTTCTGTTGCAATCTAACGCATGTCAAGGGAAATGGTACCTTATAGACAAATATCTTGTTACCACGCTAGAGGTCAAATTTGAGTTCGAATGATTTCGGTTAGAACGATCGTCCCTGAAAATCGTTACATTCTTAACTATAACGTTTTGCAGTCATTGGTATGAGTTATTCCAAGAATTAAATAGGACACTTATCATATTACAATGCGTTATTATTTACACTTATTTCGGATCCATTTAACATCTCTAGAAGATAATTTAGATCACAATAAGCTATTGTATTCACAAGTTTGTATTGCCGTGATGGCAATTTCTTGTGTAACTTGTTTCCGAGGCAAAATGTTAATTAAACTGTCAAGGGAAGACGTATGGGCTTCGTGTTTTCTATTCGATTGATTCCTCTAATGGATTCGCTCCCATTCTTATGATGTATAGATCTATTTCGAACACAGGTGAGAACATTCAGGAACAAAACGGTTTAGCACGTTGATATGTTTTCGTGCGTACTGAATTCGAACGTTATTAATAGTAGTATAATACGATGGCGTAAAACGCATAAATATGAAATATGAAGAAATTACATAGATTTTTTTTGCAATAAAATGCATATTTCATGTGTTTTACTGTGTACACAGATAGCTCCGAAAATTTCTCATACTCAACGTCATCTTTAGCGGGAACGTTGATGATTTTGAATGTCACAAAACCCATGATCAGAATGACGCGCTTCGCTTTCTCTGAAATTCTCCCGACGTCCATATCAGTATTTTTCATTAATTCTATATCTAGAAAAACTATTTAACATCAAGAAAATGGTAATACAACTTATTTCAGAATTTTGATGGAATAATATCATTTTCACGCTGATGTGTCCATGGATAAAGTCTGGAGGAGGAGGAGTTATATAGAAAGCTCCGCCCTCAGATTTTACCTTTTGCATATCACAAAGAAATTGTCAGTGAACTAGTTGAATTTTAGCCTGTGAGTGACATTTCCAACAAGTGTACAGTTAAGAACATCATAAAATTGACAAGGTGACTGATTTTTGATTGGTATTGATATGAAATTGATTGATCGTATGGAGCAAGTTTCGATTCAAATATAAGGAAGATGAAACATTAACACGTATTTCGTCAAAATTGGATAAAAATAGCGATAATTTATTACCTCCCTCTAAAAAATCTCTTCACGTTTCACGTATCAATCAGACGTTAAAAACAATCCATGCTAGGACAAAAAAAAATATCGTGGAATAATTTGACCGATATCAATGAAATTTTGATAGTTTTTGTCGTTTTTTAAATGTTTTTAACGATTTCGGAGCGTTTTCGAGTGATTTTAGTGAGTGTTTTAAATGGATAAATGGAGCGCTGATTGAGCGATTTAGAATTGTCTTGATCGATCAAGATGGATGTCAATTTCAAGACGTTATTAATTGTACATGATGGAGAAACATAGAACATGGGTCAGCCAAACAGTCCCTCTGAAATGTTCCGCGTTTTTTTTTTTAAATAAACGGCAGCATATTATCTGGAAATTACGGTAGCTCAGTAGCTTTCAAAGTACCGCGTACATTACAGTTAACAACATCACGTAATTGACAAGGTGAATGGGCTTGATATGATTTTAAAAGGAAATTAAATGAGTATGTGGAGCGAGTTTTGAGTATACTTAATGGGCGGTAACCAAAAGGTTTTGAACGAGATGAATGGCAATTTCACGATGTTGTTAACTGTACATGTAAGTCTCTGATCATACTGAGCGATCGTCGCTTTTTGTGTCTTGGTCATACAAACGAGTTTATTCTTCGACATTTCAATGTGTTTTATAAATACCTTCAGCTCAATCTTACTTAGGAAAATTAATGTAAATCATCTACATTTAGAGACGGGCATTTGTTCAAATTTAATCAAGTATCAAAAGAAAGAATTTCTTTTAGCAAGAATTTCTTTTTGAAAGAAAGAATACCTTTTCGTATGGTCTGCAAAATATAACTCGTCAAGTGCACCGGATGGATGAAAGAGTTTGTGCTCTGCGAGCAGTCGATTTTGCACGGAACATTATCCGAAAATTCAGGAGACCTCAAAGAAACAAATTAGGTCAGTTGTGTTTGATTTTTTATGATCGGTTGCGTGTGAAGACCGTATTATATTCTAATCGAACAAATCTTTCAAAGAATTGATAATGTTGGACACCCGTTGCTCCTTTTTTCTAGTGAAGATTGCATTTCTACTCAAAGTTAAAAAGAACCGACAGAATCCCAAAAGTGGCAAGTTTTAAGCTTATTTTTACGAATGCGAACACAGTATAACATTTTAAGATATTTTCTTTTCCTGTCTACCATTAAAAGCTTAAGAGCTATTCGACAAAACAAAGTGACAATTGTTACCCCTCACGCAAAAAGGGACGATATTTGTACAGTTAACAACATCTTTAAATTGACAAAGGGAATGATTTTGGAATGATTTTGGAATGAAATTGAATGAGAATTATCGCTGAAGTGCGCGCATTAACTAATACGCGATAGAAAGGGGGTTGAAGCTCGATAATCGACGTTGTGCCGTCATTTAGGTGCCAACCCATTTCCGACCCGCAAAAAACAGTATTTGAAAATATTTTCTGGTCAAATGAGCCAAATTTTACGGATAAAATTTCATTTAGAAAGTCCAAGAACGCCCGATATTTAGTACAATTCTTGGTTTGGTAACTTAATCAAAACATACAATATAGCTTGAGCCAAAGGGTCTTGGACAGCTGGACAGATAAACGGATGAATAGACTCACAAATGCATGGAATTACTTTGCCTTGTTCCTGTTAATAGAGCCATTCCTTAAAACAACGACCATAGGCTCCGTAAACAAGACTACCGAGAAGGTAGTCTTGTTTTAGGAGCCTACGGTCTTTGTTAGTCTTGATTATGGAGCCTACGGTCTTTGTTAGTCTTGTTTTAAAAGCCTACGGTCTTTGTTAGTCTTGTTTTAGGACCCCAAGGTCTTTGTTAGTCTTGTTTTAGGATCCTATGGTCTTTGTAAGTCTTGTTTCAGGAGCCTACAGCCTTTGTCGGTCCGGTCTTGTTCTAGGTGCATGGGCACGTCGTTTTGAACAATACGCATTTTTCTTTGAAGTCTTCATGAAGACTTTCAGGAAATATGATTCTCTGCACCAATACATGTTTTTTCGTTTTACTTGCGTATAAATATCACTGCTTTTCTAGTTTAAAGGTTGCGCAACGAACCACAGTGAAGGAAAATATATTGCTTTAATCTAAGAGTGATTGCGTGCAAAGGGGTGATTGAGAAAGAGCTTACAAAACGATTTTATGGCATCGCACTTTTTAAGATCATCGTCGTAATTCTGGATTGAATCGACGGAGAATATTTTTATATTTTAAGAACAAATCGGAAGTATAAACGATCTCCAATATTATTTCGTAAAATATAACAGTACGTTTTATCGTCCTCAAGAAGTTTGCTCCAAAAAAAGTTTGGATATAAAAAAAAAAAAAAAAAAAAAAAATAAATAAATAAAAAAATACGAATATGGCACTAGATTTCTTACCAGCTAAGACGTATTTTTATTGCAATTGTTCGACAGAATGTTAAACACAACAACAACAAAACAAACAACAAAGAAGGAACAAAAGTACCTTAAATCGCTATTTCGCATTTGTTCTCACTATAACAGTCATTCTTATCCCTTTGTAAGTTATTTCTATAATTGAATAAGATGTTTATACACAGCATCACGAAACTGTAGATCAGTGCAATGCTTCTTGAAAAAAGTGTTTCTTTTTGTGATCAGTTTTTTGCTTTACAGTTTTCTGAACATTTTTAATCGTCTTTGGCTTGAAAAAATCAAGAACTATATCGTCTAGAAGTTTGTGAAAAACGAACCATTTTGATTTTTTTTAAATCGTAAAGTTTAATGGCGGTAGCATATGGAAGTTGGGTCTGGAGGACATTAAATGTCAATGCCAAAACCTACACGTGCTGTTAGATTCACGTTTAATTATCAAACCATGAAAATATAATTTCCCAAATAAAATGATAGATTTACATAACTTCTACGTAATAAAATAACAATAAATCAAATTGCTTTATTCGCACCTAAGCTGTTCCATACTGTATCACGTGTAGAAAATTAAATTTATTGAACAGTGAGGAAGTCAGTTTTAATATTATTAAACCAGAATCATCTAAAAACACGTTCAAGGTTTTGCGTGTTATTGACCAGCACTAATTTTGTAAAATTCATATATTTTGTAACATGAGCCGTACAAGTAACAGTATCGTGAAATTGACATTCATTTCGATCAAATCCATTCCAAATCATGCACTCTACGCTCCATATATTCATTCCAAATACTCACTCTGACCTTTCTCATACGCTCCAAACTCACCGAAAAAGATACACTACTCAAAAGTTCTAAGCGGCCACCTTACCTTTCTCCATTTTTCACACATTTTCCGCTTTTATCTTGAAATGTGAACTTCGTCTTTCGAAAGAGTGGCCATTCAGTCATCATCCTATCCAATTGTTTTGTAAAATTATGCATCAGTAAGTCCTAAAGACGGAATTAAATGCATGTACCCTCAATTTCAAAAGTCACAAAATTAACACTTTTAAGAGAAATTTGAATTTTTCGATACTGGAAAAACGCAACGCCTATCAATCTTTTGTACTAATATCAGTGGTACAACGCCTGTGGACTCCTAAAATTAATATGAAATGCCAAAATGCTCTACGCAATCCTTATCCTAACAGGAAATGTCAAAAATACCCCACCCGCCAATGTTAACTTTGAAATCGAGGGTACTCCTACTTTCGTTTAATTTTAAAACATTTCTTGTTGAATTTTTTCACTGGATTTTCTCTTGTTCACTTCATAAATGATTTGGCTACATTATTCAAGCAAAAACGAGTTGAAACTATGCGGCGTTTATAACATATGACCACAAAAGGCAAGTGGCCGCTTAGGAGTTTTGAGGAGTGTATAAGAATCAACGAGGCCATTCAAAATGAATAAAGCAAGAAAAAAAATCAACATTTCACTGACATAATTCAAACTGTAAGCGTCTGATAGATTCTTGAAGAAATAGGAGGCTATTTATAGAACTTGTATGCATATCTTATTAAGGGGAGGTAATAAATATCGCTTATTTTGTTCATAACCTCGATCCCATTTAATTCAATCGAAACTCGCACCACACACTCATTCAATTTTACTCCAAAATCATTCCAAAGTTATCGATTTTGTCAATTTCGCTATGTTGTTAACTGTATGTGCTTGTTTGTAAAAAAATATAAAATACATAATATCTGCGTACACCATCGCAACTCCATTGTTTTACAGTTTATAACATCGTCAAATTGACGTTCTCTCCACTCAAAAACATTCTTATTCACTCTCTCAATGTTTCATTCAAGCAATTCGAAAACGCTTCGATATAACTCGAAATACCACAACTCTTCACTCAAATCGCTCCGATAATGTAATAGTAGAATCTGCTGGCACATCGAGGGCTTAGAGCAAATTGATAAAATGTGTAAATACATTGTGTAGTTATATACTATGATTTCGCTCTAAGCCCTCGACGTCTTTTAAATCGTCTGTGTCCTTGAAGACAACAAAATTATTAATTGAACGGTACATATACTCCATCAAAGGAAGATAATAGAGTGATGCTAATTTCTTCCAAATTAGACATAAGCCAATTTATATCATGCCATTTTAATATAATTCAAAACTTTCCTATCACACGCATTTGATTTCATTATTTTATAAGAATAAAATGTCAATTTCACAATTATTTTGGTGTAACACGATGTCTGTGTGTATAGGAAGTTGTTGAACATACGGGTATTTGTAATTGAGACCGTATTCAATCTGAATTAACAAATGCTTATTCATCTAATTTTAGACTATTCAAGGGGCGTCGTTGTCAATAAAGCGACCATTGTAAAGTAATTTTGATAGTAAAGTCTCATGGGTACTTGCTAACGTTATTTAGCGGTAACTAGCGAGACTAGAATGGCGTTTCGTTACTAGGCAACGCCATAGTGATGCAAACTGCTTTGTAAGATCAAAAAGATACGAAACTATAGACAATGGTAGGTAGATTAACTCTGTCTGATTTAATGACATCAAAATATTAAAGTAATTTAAAAACTCGGGAATGTCAGACGATAATTGATGAAAATTTGCAAAATTTAATTTAACCCTTTTCCATATTCCGAAATTAGAAATGGTCCAAATTGAAAGCGCTTGTAAACGACAATGAAAATTTGGTACAACTTGGAAAACAACTATTATAATGGTAGCAAATATTGTGAAAATTGCAAAGTATTAATTACAGTGAATCAATTATTGGACTGTTTAAGAAAATCCTAAGGGTGACAAAACGTTTTCCTTTATTTATTTTTGAAAATCAGTTTGTTTCTTTTCCTTTGTAAATGGTAATCAAACTTTGATGTAAACAGTTAATTCAATCACAGTCCTGTCCTACGTTCAGGATCACCAAACAGTGCAAACAGTTGCAAATTGTTCCCCGCTTTACACGTGCACTTCCGTGCAAAGCGGGTTACACTTGAAAAACCGTTTGCACCTTTTGGTGATCCTAAACGCAGGCTCTTTTTTTGGTTTACTGCAATAACTTAAACCGTTTGTAGATCAATAAATTATCAGGTAAATAGGTTAATAGTAACACTTCATTTGTCACAGATGTAATATATATTAAATAACTGCGCATGTGCACGCCATCGAGACTATCATTTTTCAGGCGGCATCCAGTCGATTTTCACTCCCACTCAACAACTTAAAATGATATCTAACAGGAAATGGAATCCTGTGTAATCCTAGACGATAACGACTGATTCACATTTTTGTTTCCGCATAATGAAGAACATATAGCTATCATAATGATCGCTTAATGTAACAAATTATCGGTGTCTTTGTTGGCATTGTTCAACAGGGATATGGATCTAGAATCTGTGTCAGAAGCGCTCTCTGTTGCTGTAATACTTTTTTCTTTTTCATTTCTTTTTTAAGGTTTCATTCATTCGCTTTAACAACCAGGTGGTGTTTTAGTCTTAAAATTCACTTACTCTTGGAAGATGTGTCGTTTAATTTCCGTTGACCGATTTGAAATTATAGTACGAATAACACCCATAAAGGTTAATGATCGGTGATAGCAAAGAGCAATGAAAGGCCTAGAGGCGGTACTCAATGTTCTCATAGAGCATGGGCCTGTTTTACTTAGGGTCTTACGAAAGACTACACCATACTACGTGCGTGTATTACATTTATCTAATACATGTAATTCTGTGAACAAATTCTCTCCTACAGCAGAACTAGGATTTAATTTGATTCGAAAAAATCACTTGTTTTGTACAAATTGTCCATTAAATAGCCAAAAAGCAGTTATGATAATTGCAAGCGACTTTCAAGTCATGCTTCATAACGCTTCTCGACGTAACTTCAGCGAGTCTTTAATTGAGGTCACGTTTCTTAATGTTTACGTTTAAACCCACGTATTGAACGATACTAAATAAGATATGTGCATATGCGTGAGATTTCCAACAATTTCAAATAACCGCAAAGCAAAGACTCTGGCCAGTCTGTGCATCCGCACAGTCTGTCCAGAGTCTTCACTATGCATCTTGTAAATAGATAAGGTCTCAACGTATATATGTTAACCAACAAGTAGCCTTCCATTTACAGAATGTGGCTGTCTATGTTGCCCAAAGTTTGTCCCTCATACACATCTCAAATTGTTGGAAATGTCACGCACAGGCTCATATCATATGCCGGCGAAATTGCTTGAGCGACCACTTCTATTAAGCGACCAATTTTATTAAACGACTATGGTAAAATGCCCCATCACCGAATAAAAGCAAAATCTCTGATAAAGTGGACATTCTGAAACGAAAAAAAAATTGTTTATTATGGAATCTTATGTTGTTGGAACCCATTAGAATAGGCTCTTTTCGACGATTCTTGAAGGTTTGAACATAATAAAATTCAGTTAGAAGCATACGACTATCAATATATGCTATCAAATGACCTTTCTTGTTTGTCATGATATATTGTTTTAAGCGGTCATTTCCGTAAGCGACCTCTTACTGGTCGCTTAACAAAAGTTTTTCTTTATTAGAGTCCGTTCTAAAGTAATATCATAGATCGGGGATAGGCTAACATTCTCGTCAATCCATTATGCCTATAAGTTCAATCAAGCAGATTGCACAATACATTGTCCAGACGGGGGTGTTCCTTCCAATTGCACAGATAAGTAATCTTGTTATTAGACTGAAACGTGGTGCGGGTTATCGACATGTCTAACAGCATTGTGAATTTGACTAGAGGAAAGATTTTGGAATAGTTTCTAAATGAAATTGAGGGTAACGAGTTACCAATTTGACAATAGTTTATATTTTCAAGCCAATATCTTCAGTGTTTTTCGATATGTTTTTTTTTTCTTTTTTTATTTAAGAGATGAAGAAATTTTTAATTCGTAGAATCATGAGATTAAAAACAATGTAATACTGTATAAATATACGAATTTGCTATTTAACCTGTCTCATCGGCCACCTGTATTCTGCAGGCAATCTGTATATAGTTAGCAATCACTTCGATCCCAAACTAAGCAACAGCACTGTATGAAACAAGCATAAGCCTTAAGCAACCACTTTTGGAATGCCCCCTGGTGCTTGCTTAAAACAGTTTTGACTGATTACTTGCTTTTCTTTAATGCTTTTCGGTGGTTTATCGAGAAATAACGGTAGATTTTCACTTGATAATCTCACCGCAAAAGCAGTGAAATTATCAAAAAATTATACCCTGCTTTTGTGGATTTCATCCCATCTGACGTCATCAATGCGGGGCGAAATAAGTGACGTCACAATGAAGGTTGCATAGCAATCACGCGCAAAATGACGCGCATTACGAAAATATGTCCTAGAAATTTCACATTTTGTCTCATTTTTGCATTAGAGAAATAGAATAATCGTTTGTTTTTCGTGTAAGATCGTTAAATATTTCATTTCGTGAACAACAAAAGCTATATTTTCACTCGTGGCTCTACCACTCGTGAAAAAATAGCTTTTGTTGTTCACTCAATGAAATATAAATCGATCTTACACTGAAACAAACGATTATTTTCTATTTCTTGTGGTACTACCGTCAAGATATGATGCAAACAAATCCCCGGCGGCATAGTGGTAAATTCACTCGACCCGTGACCTGGAGGTCCGTGGTTCGAGGCCCTACCGTCGCCGGATGTGTTTAAGGGCAATAAACTTAATAGTCAGTCCTAGTCCATCCTACTGTAGAATTGGGTAGCAGTCGGTTTAACACACAGCCTCTCTCTCAGGGACGTGAAACATCGGGATTGAGTGCTCGAGAGCGACTTGATAAGCTTAAGCTTTCATCGCAATCGAAATTAAATAATTTAGTAAAAACTAAACAAATCGAAATTTCCTTGAAACTTTACAGTCTCGGAAAAACGTTGGATCTAAAGATATTAGATTCATTAGAAGAGTAAATTACCAAAGACATTTTCCAGGCATCTTATGGTTGCCGCATTCTTAAGATACCGTATCTTACAGACATGTTATAACATAATGAGGCGATATGGAAAGAATGCGGAAACATTTTGAGCAAGGAAACGCAGAAAAAGCCATCGTTATGAAATGATTTTTAAAAGATTGTCATTTTTATATTTTGTATTTTAAATACCTGTTTAAAAAAACAAAACTACAACGACAATACAAATCACTATCATCAATTTTATCCTGGGTGCTATCCTCATCGAAAACAACAAAAACGTCTTGGCTGACGTCAACCTTATATCGTCGATGTAATTCCAAAACTTCGTAACTACAGCTTCGTTTAAGCCGTAGTTACGAGATTTTGGAATTACAATGACGATAAAGCTTTTATTTATCATTTAGAATTAAAATAGAATACGATACCTTGTGTGATTTAGGGAAAAGACAAAGCTTAATATTAGCGAACAAACACGTCTGTTTAGATTTAATAATTAAGGCTCGTTCGACCAATACTGTATATTATGTCTACATGAACTAAATAATTAAAGACCATTGCATATATATAAAAACACGTTTCAGATTAAAGATCTTATTACTACTGTTCTAGAATGATCATCTCTTGTCAATTTAGTCGAAAATTGTATTTTATTATATGATCTACCAATTTGGTATTATTTCAAGTCAAAAATTACAAGTAGGCACATCGACCATAGTTTCTTTAATAATAGCATCTATCTTACTTCACACTAACAAATTTGTAAAGGCTCTCTTACCTAAATCACCGCCTCTAATGAGCGACCATGTTTATAATGCGATTATTTCATTTAGCGACCATGTTCATTAAGTGACGGTTACATGTTCTATAGCCGCCTTACCAGATGAAATTACTTTTTTATAAGGGGGTAAGATTTGTTTTTCTCTTTCGTCACATAATTTCATGTTTACGGAACCCATTAGAAATGTCTCAATGAGCGAGTTCGAACAAATTGATGATAAGTGATAATCACGATTTTATAATCAAAATTATGCTTATTTTCCACGAAATCAATTTCCATGAATTATTCTCTTAAACGACCGTTTTTGTTTATTTTGGCGGTCCGTAGAATGGTCATGTAGAGCAAGTAAATGTTATTATCACATGTATGAAAAAGAACAAAAGCGACGTCTCAGTTCTGAAAGGATGGAAGTCTCTACACGACCTTTAAGCATTTGGAACTACTGAAATGCTCCAGAAAAGCGACCGCTGATTTCTGCTGTTCTCCTTAATCACGTGACAAGAAACCTTACGTAACGCGATGTTACATGTACTTGAGTGGTTTCTAGTCGTCCCCGTCTAGACTAATAAAATTAAGCTTACAACTGAATGAAATTTACCTAATTTACACTCCGCGACTTTGACAGGGATACATGTCTTTTTCCTGTCCTTTTTTTGCCTTTTTTTTACGAAAGTAAGAAAAAATAGGGGAAAGAAGGGAACATTTCTTTCAATAAATATTCCCAGTGCCGTCGATGGGCGACAAAAACCTAGAATCTTTGAATCTTTACATTTAGTCTCTCCCATTATGATTTCTAAAATGGAATTTGATTTATGCCCCAGTTTCGATCTTATTAGATGCAATTATGAAATGAAATATGAGTTTCTTTGATATCATGGGAAGTACATGGTAATGGCAGAAAAAATAGATTGTTTTTATTACGTAAACTGGCGGACTAGTGCCGGAGGACAAAAGAGTTGCAACATGGTTATCATACTCCAAATCATAAGGGAACTTGCCTTATTAAACCGAAGGAATAATTTGATCCAGGGCATGGCAAAATATTTCCCGAGTTTGATTTCTCTGTTTTTATGAAGGATTTGGCCTTAGATTTATTCTCCACTTCGTTGAAAAAAATAACACGTTTTAACATCAACTGCAGTAAAATTTCCCTATGAAGACATCCATTGACGGTACTTTTGAAAGTGGTCGTAATACCAGGGTGGTCTCATTTCAGAGGTTTGGTCGGATAACTACTTTAGATAACAATTTTTGCATCATACATGCTAGTGCATTGTCGTCGACGCAAAAAAGTGCAATCCTCGTTTAAAAATGAGCAGTCTCGTTTCTTTTATTTTTTAATGAATAAGAATTAAGCCTGTGTGTGGCTTTCCCATCAATTTCAAATAGGCAAAAAGCAAAGACTCTGACCAGTCTGTGCGTCCGCACAGTCTGACAAGAATCTTCACTGTGTGTTTAGCATAGATAAGTTAGGGTCTAGATAAGGTCTCAAAGAATCTGTAGACCATCAGATAACTTTATATTTACAGAATTAGGCTTTCTACGCAACTCAATGTTTGCACCTTAAGCACATTTCAAATTGTCGGAAATGTCAGGCACAGGCTCAAATATCTTATTTCTTTCCGTTTGAAATCAAGAGCTTCATTTTGTATGACACAACTTTACGCTATTCAATTTGTAACTTTGGATTATTCCTTTCAAAAATATAGACAATTATGTCTATAGGCCCGCAGAGTTTTCACATGAAAGCAAATTACTATCATTATACTTTTTATGTAATTGATTATGATGAAATATCACCCATGATGCACAAAGAGGTACAAAAAACGGAAGCTATTTTATATTAGAAAAGAGAGAAAGAAAAAAAATGGGTTAAAGACTTTTAGGTCGCCTAGAAACTTTTATTCTATATATCATATAAAATATCCTACATTTGAATATTTCTGAAAATATCGCCTTACTATCTGGTATTTTTCAAGATAAACGCATTTTTTGTAGAAAAAATGGAGTGAATATTTTACACGGTGTTTAAACTATTTCATGTTGAATAATGTTCTGACGGGATATATATGTCTGTTTTTGAAACGAGTCAAAATAGTAAAGATTTCTTCCATAACAAATGCTATTCTAAAATGATTCATGTGTTCGTACTAAGAAAAAATGAGACCGTGCTCAAAATGTGCAAACGCACAGGCTAAGCTTATCGGATATTTTATCTAGCAAGCATGAGAACTTATTGAACATTATGTGTACATGTTACATACGGGGTTTTCTTTCGAAGGTATTTCTGTTTCACCCGAAAAATAAAATATCAAACCGACATGTTTAGTTAAAAAAACGAAATTGTTCTTTTTTATTCTTTTTTGCAATGGTATCTTCTGCAAGACTACTGACAGGATTGAAAAAAAAAGTTATTAAGCGAACACAATAACTTTTTTCATGATCTGAGTGCAGAAATGGAGTAACATATTCTTTAATCATCCAAACCTTCTAAAGGATACCCATTTGTTCCCAAGAAAAAACAATACCGCGCAATATTATCCGGTCAGAGATGACTTCAACTAAATGTTATCCCATATAAACCTGTAAACCAACGACGTGTCGATGGCTCAGCGTATAACATATGTGTTTATAAGCAATATGTTTATTGGCAGTTACTACTTTTTTTGCGAAGAGCCAATGGGCCAACTTATTTCTGTCCCTGGGCGGGTATTGTTGCCCGCTTTATCAGATTATCTCTCAGACAGCAGGCTACCAGCTCCAGACTGGTCCAAATATCGACTACAAGAATAGCCTAGAATAGGCTATTCTAATAGTTGAAAATGGGACCAGTCTAAACCCGGGTAGAATTCGGGCCAGAAATTGATATCTGATGGCTGTTCGACACAAGAAGTGCTATGTTAAAAAAATTGAATCTGTGCGATGAAAGCACAGAAAGGACTTAAATGTAAAAGGTAAACGATGCCCTTGAGAACCCAAAATGTGAAATTGACTGCGGGCTTCGGCTGGAAATTCCCGTCATGAGACAAGGAGATGTAGGTTTTTGATTGAAAACTAATTGTCGTGCGTTTCCCTAAAGTCATCAATCAACATTTTCGTGGCAACAAAATCTTGCTTCCCTCACATCAGAGAATCTAGACTTTTCAACAAGTTAAGATGATATCATAAAATATGTTTTTGAAAGCTTTTGAAATATGTTTGGTATCTGTGATACTATATTACTTAAGGCAAACTCAACAGTTGGTAAAATATTTTTAAATTTCATCTTATTTTTGTCACAGTAAATGAACAAGTTTTAGTTACTGTAACATATTATTTTCATGTAAATACATTTACAGTAAGTACAGTCAAAGTTGACCTTTCATCACTCAGTTAAAGTTTACTGTTGCCTTGTAAAAAATACCATTTTTTTTTGTTTTTGTTTTATATAACATATACACATGTGCATTGGATATTTTCAGCCAACCAGACAAGTTGGAACAAAACTGATCGGCTAAAAAATAACTCCCTGTTAAAATTATACCATCGGTAATATTTTAAACAACTACAGCATAAAGAATGGTACCAGATTTACCAATCAGAATTATCTGATTTATCTAAAAAAAAAATGTCATACGAAAAGGGGCCGTCTGGGTAAAATAAATATTTGAAAATAGGATTGGATACAGCGTAGATTACCAGATGGCGTATTGTGGAAATGGTCACATTGGAGGGTATAATAACAATTCTAGATTCAGAAAATGGGTTGATTGCGAAGAGATTCGATCCTGATGAGCCCGCGCAGATCGCGCAGTCTGAGCAGGGTCGAAACTTTACGCACTTCCAAAGTGGTCCCTTTCGCGGGTAGGGTCACATTAATATACAAAATATGACAAATTACTGTTTGAAATCCAATTATTTCTTTATTAGGCTTTTCAGAAAACACAACCAGACCTTTAGTATCAAAGACCGACTCAGTATTTTCTGTGTAAAACGTAGTTTTCTGCAATAGTTATATATATAGATTTTTTTCTGTTTTTGCGTCGACATAATTACAACATTTGCCAATGGTAATTTGCATTGTTTGCATTATTGTATCTTTCACCGGTCTCAGAGCAGAGCTCTTTGGAACGCTATCTGAAATTAGAGATGTTTAGAAATTGGAAAGTGTCTATCCTATGTAATACGATAAAACATTGATACAAATTGTAATTGCCCACGAGGAACGTGAAAGAGAACCAGTCCTGCGTTCATGATAAAAAAAACGGTGCAAACAGTTTGCCAATTATATCCCGCTTTGCACGTACACTTGCAAAGCGGGGAATAATTGGCGAACTATTCGCACCGTTTTGTGATCCTGAAAGCAGGGCTGAATTAAGTTATTAACAGTGAAATTCACATTCACCTACGGTTCGTAGGCTCATCTCTTTTAATTATTTGAACCAGAAAGGAGCCATGCCTTCGTTCAAATTGTAAAAGTTCACGACACGTTTGAGGAAAGGTACCCCTCCTTGCCCGTTGACTCACGGACAAAGCGGATTACAATGTTTAAGCATTCGCAAACGGTTGTCTATCTTGAGCTCGGAAGTCAAGTTCGTTCGGATTTAATTGAAAACAATGGAGTTCTTGCAATAATAGTCAAGAACAACTTGAAATCGACATGGTGAATAATTTTGGAATGATATTGGGTTGCGATTTTTAAGGATTTTGATCGAAGTGGGTGCTTATTTCATGATGTTTTATAACTCTACCGTCGGAATGTCAATCAAAGGGACCCGGTTTCGATCCCCGACGCGTCATTCATCCTTTCCGACTATTTGTCTTCCACCAATGGGTTGATAGTCGTAGACCTATGAGGGATAGCAGCTGGAGGCTCGGAAATGATGTGATGGTAGTACTTGTGTGAGGAATACCAGGGATCCATTATTAGGTGCTCCAGCCGCCGCGATATGACTGAAATAATATTGAAAGCGGCGTAAAACCCCATCCAAACAAAAACAAATTACTCTACCACTACGCGATTGTCGTAGATGTTTGAAAAATTCGCATATCGGCAAAATAGTTTTCGATATTAAACTTTCTCATAGCACTTGGCATTAGATTTAAACTAAAATGTAATATTCTATGAGATAGAATTTAAGGTAAATGTCATTAAATTTTCATAGAATAAACTGGGAGAAATCTTACATTAATGTACAAGCAGTCGCCATGGAAACAAATAACGTTTTTGTCTATTTTTCGCTCTTGTAACAGACAATGGTTTTATTTCTCACGTCATTTTCACTTTTTTCTCTGACATTAAAATCGTTGATTGATATATCCTACAGTAAGTAACATTATGAAATAGCACTCATCTTGATAAAAAACATTCCAAATCACTCGCTCATTTCCATTCATTCCTTTCAAACACTCACTCCCACCATTCAAAAGCTTTCCAAATCTTTCAAAATCACTTCGAGATCGCCCAAAACGATCACTTCACCAAATTCAAATCGAACCATTCCTAGATTCTATTGGTTTGTGTAAATTTCAAAACTCGTGATCGGTCCGTTTAGATACCTAAACAGAAAAGAACGTAGATGTCTTAAATGGAGGAAGTATGATTCCCTTTTCCATCCAGTTGGACAAATTAGTTTAGTTTATACTAATTTATTTTAATTCGATTGCGACGAAAGCTTAAGCTTATAGAATCGCTCTCGAACACTCCATCCTGATGTTTTCACGTCCCCGAGAGAGAGGCAGTAGTTTAAACCCACTGCTACCCATTTTTACAGCTGGGTGAACTGGGGCTGGCTATTAAGTGTTTTGACCATAAACACACCTCGGCGACAGTGGGGCTCGAACCACGGATCTCCAGGTCAAGGGTCGAGTGCATTTACCACTAGGCCACCGACGCAGTCAAATTAGACAAATGGGACAAATTAGGCGAAATTATATTAGCTCCCTTTTATTTCATAAAAAAGTTGCTCCTCCTTCTCATTTGATTTCATTTCAGTATCTTGGCGAAGCTCCGAAATCGCTTATTTTGGCAACCTGTTTCAGCGCTCGAGTCAGAGGGGACTGCTCTATGACTTAATGAAGCTTACGTAAACATGAAGTTTTGAACAGTTAAGTACATCGTACATTGACAAGTTGGATGATTTATTAATAAAATTGGAATGAAATTAAAAGAGTGTGATAAGCGAGTTGATTTTCAAGAGACGTAAAACATAATGGCCGGTTTCGTCCAATTGGACGAAATCGGCGATTATGTTTTCACCTCCCTTAAATGAAAAAAACTACATCCTTTTCACATTTTATTTCTTCACGGAAAAATCAGACGTTAAAAACTCAACATCAGTCAATGAAATCATGCAACTATGTAATAGACTGAATTTAAATGATGATCATTTTGAACAGTTTCGAAGCGTTTTTGATTGATTGAAATAAGTGTTTGGAATCTGTGATTGGATCGCTGAGTGAGTGTTTTTAAATGAGTCTGTGCGGGAGCTTTCTAATAATTTCAAATTACCGCAAAGCAAAGACTCTGACCAGTATGTGCATCTGCACAGTCTGCCCAGTGTCTTCACTATGCGCTTTGCAGACAGATAAGGTCTCAAAGTATCAGTAGACCATCACGTAACCTTATATTTATAGTATATTGATGTCTAATCTTGTCAACGTTTGCCCCTCATGAACATTTCAAAATTGTTGGAAGTGTCACGCACAGGCTCAAATGGTTTTGATCGAGATGAATGTCAATTTTTAGATGTGATTAACTGTATGTAGCTGTAGGAGTATTACTCGAAAGTCGAGAGGAAAAATATAATTTTATTTTCTTATTTTATTCGATGTATATGGACTTTGTCACATCAATAATTAAGTTTATATTTCTCTGCAGGAACGTCTGACTCAATTTGGCTGCAATTTCATTTATTTCTACATGAAAAAGGGAATATGGAAATTTTCCTTTACTCCTAAAAAATATCTGTCATACGAAAAGGGATATCAAGGAAACGCGAATGTAAAATACGCATGTACAGTAAACAACATCGTGAAATTGACAAGGTGAATGATTTTGGAATGATTTTGAATGAAATTGAATTAGTGTTTTAGCGAGTTTTGAACGAAATAAATGGGTGGTAATTCAATATTTCGAATTTTGTTCAGGATAAACAAAATTAGCGATATTTTTTTTTACTCCCTTTAATAAAATATACCTACAAGTTCAGTAGATAGCTTCCGATTTCTCCAAGGATCTATCACACGCTTACAACTTGAAATTGCGATATTTTTCTTTATTTGTTTTTTATGAAGTTGTTGGTTCTATTTTTTTTTTCAGTGAGTTTTGAGCGTTTATCAAAGGTTTGAGTGAGTGTTTAGAACGCTGAGCGATGAGCGAGTGATATGGAATGGTTTTGATCGAGATGAATGTAAATTTCACGATGTATTAAACTGTAATAGCCCGAGACTCGGATTTTAACTTGGAGACTTCTTAAAGTCAGTGTTCCATGTTAAGATATAATGAATATGACTTTATTTCACTAAAGCACCCCTGTCGAATACCTTTGTTATCTGATAAATTAGATACGCAAAAGAGCTAAAATATGAAATCAAAGAACCTACATAAAATTAAGAACCTAAGGTAATATTTCAAAATAAGAAAGATAAGAGCGTTGTCAGTCAAACTAAAATAGTTAGAATTCATAGCTAATAAGCCTTTCACCTTTTGCATGTTTGAGTTACACTATGGTGAAATGGTGAATAAATATACCAGACACTGCAAACGGCTAATGCGAAAAACAGGACCTAATGGAATGCAAGTATAGTTTGGTTCATTTGACCTGAAATTGCCCTTTATGAAAAAAAAAATGTTCAAAAAATCGATAACTGACACAAATAATTGATAAAATTATCACATCCGATACTATTGGCTTGTCTCTTGTAATTATACTTCAAACGTTGAGTTAGAATCATAATATTTTTGTTCATCTAAACAGCAGAGGCCAAATCTAGAGCAATAAAAATGAACTCTACTAAACCTTTGCATATGATAAAATCCTTTTTATAGGGCCCAGAAAGTTTTAAGGATGAGACCTGTCCCAAAATAGGGACTATCTCGCAAACTGAATTATTGATATTGGTGATATTCTACCCCACCCAACCGCGTCCTTTGATTAAATAAATATATTATTTACTCTATAAAAATATATTGGGATGTTTTTAGGCACATAACAGTAATTTCCAAAATTACACCAGCCATTAAAATCGAGGAATGCTTGGCTGTGATACAAACGAAATTGTTTGGAATTTGGAGTGATTTGGAGAGTTTTGAATGGTTTAAGAGAGCATCATTGATGGGCTCAAAATAGGCGATCTAGCATGGTGTTTATCAAGGAAGTATCAAGTTCACGATTTAATTAACTTAAATGTTAGGAGAGTTAAATGTCCTACTTGCCATTTCATAACTTGTTTAGAGCGAGAAGAAGGCGGAAAAGGAAGT
This sequence comes from Fragum whitleyi, assembly GCA_948146395.1. NCBI lineage: Eukaryota > Metazoa > Mollusca > Bivalvia > Cardiida > Cardiidae > Fragum > Fragum whitleyi. Next base: position 37,661,704 of record OX411545.1, read on the forward strand.
TGTTATTGGTTTTCATTTTTAGACAAATTTCACGCTACATTGTTTGTGATGCTCAGACATAATAAAATCTTACGATTTCCTTAAAAATAATCTATCATTGGAAAAAAACGTCTCAAAGCGCCAACATGATTTTTTATACAATTAGTTACATCGAGAAATTGACATTCATCTCGATCAAAACCATTCCAAATCACTCGCTTAACGTTCAATTCATTCATTCCAAACACTCACTTAAACCATTTAAAAAAAACCTCAAATGTCACTGAAAAAGATAGTATCAACAATGTCATAAAGACGATTCCAATGAGATATTGTAAGACGGAATTTAACAATGAATGAAAAACACCAAGTACGATTTGCGATTTTGACTTACGATTATTTTTTCGTAAGAAGCTTAGTAAAACGGGCCCCTGCTTTATGCTTTTATATAAAACTTAGGCCGCTTTACTGTGAATGTACCATAATTGATAATATGTTTGAAACAGCAAGATAAAGTTTCGAAAAGCATTTAGAATAAGCATGTGCACTGTATTCTAGAATTATATAAATGACACCGAGCAGGTTTAAAGTGTGCGAAAAAACTTGATCTTATTAATAGACCACCAAATGGATAATAGAAATAATCATCCCGATTATCTATTATATAAATAATTCAATCTCATAACTCAGAGAATAAATGACTCTGGACACCTGTATTCTAAATATCTTATTGCCTGTTTATTTGTGTAAATAAAACGTAAGTACAGTTAAAAAAAATCGTGAAATTGATGGCCACTTCGATCAAAACCATTCTAATTCGCTCACTCTGCGCTCCACTCATTCATACCAAACACTTACTTAAATCACTCCAAAAGGACCAGAAAGCGTTAAAAACAATTCGAAATCGAACAATCACAATTTTATTGAAATCGATCAAATTATTCTTCAATTTTGTGTTAAACAACAACAATAACCACAACGACGAAGACGACAACAGTAACAACAAAAACAACAAATAGTTCCATATTTTAAAAGGAAAACACTCTTGGAGTAGTTTTGTTAGAGTACTGGCCCTTTTTATATCTTTTTTTTTCAATTCCCTGTATTTACAGCCTAGTGTGATAGCCGCTTGCGAAATTATTACTTCAAATGTTACTGTCTAAATTCAATCTCAAGTTTTTTGTGCATTCTTTGAACTTGGATCAGTTTAAATGACTGGTGTCTGGTTTATTTTCTTGAGCAGTGTATTTGTCTTAAAAGTGAGAATAGCGCTTGTCAGAAACCCATACAAACGCCATTAAATATTTATAGCATGAAATAAGTAATTAGAATATCGTTTCGATTTGTTTTATCCTTAACGCTTAATGAATCTCACTCACCAATGTTTAGCGCGAATTCCAATAAATGGAAATTTGTATTTAGTTTAGTAACAAGCAATGTCTCATTTGACAAGATGCTATTCTCAGTCAATCTTCTTAAACACCACTTTTAACATTATTGCAGTATATCACGGCGGCTCTTTCACCTACCTATTGATTCCCGCGTTTCTCATTTCAGTACAATCACAACATTTCATGCGAGCCACCAGCTTCTCATACAGGAAACAAAATCGTGAAATTGACACTCATTCCGATCAAAATCATTCTTTACAATTCACTCAACACTCCACTAGTTTATTCAAAACATTTACTCAAATCGATCACAAAGGCTCCGAAATAATCGGAAAACATTTAGAAATCGGTCAAAACGATCAACATTTTATTCAAATCGTTCAAATTATACCACGACTTTAGTGGTATGTTGAATTTTAAAGTGTCCGTCTGGTCCACGAAGACACGCAAACAGAAAAGTACATATATTTTATTAAAGGAAGGGTATACATATTGCTAATTTTGTTCATTTTGAACAAAATTAGCGATATTGGACTTCCTCTTTTAATTTCACCTAAAACTCGCACCACACACACATTCAATCCATTCCAAAATCATTCCAAAATCAATCATTTTGTAAATTGCAAATATTCGTAAATGTACATACAGCTATTGGAAGAAACAGGTTGCCTCGTGTCTCACTGACTTCTGTCAGCTGTCTGATAAAATTTTGGCCGAGCTGGGTAAGAATTCACGACCCCAGGATTGAAAACTTAATGTGTTACGGCTAAGCTAGCCGGTCTCGACAGTTTAAATCCTGCATTTAAAACATTTTCTTTGCCATGTAAATAACTTAGATTGAAAAATACAACGCTTATAAATGGCTTTTTAAACCTGTCGTCCAGACGACTTTAAACAGCTCTGTTGAAATCTTTTGGTATTTTGACCACTCAACTACAAAATGTACTTGTTACTAATCCTGCCCTCTTTTCAGGATGACAAAACGCAACAAACTGTTTATATTAAAAACCGCTTTGCACGCAAGTGCGCGTGCAAAGCGGGTAATAATTTGCAAACAGTTTACACCGTTTTTTCATCCTTCACGTAGGCTGGGTTTAAGAATTAAAACTAACGGAGATGATACCGTTTGTGTATTTCGTTTCTTTTGTCCATTGGTAAGGAAACATGATATAACACTTTGGTGTATTAGTTGTTGAGAACAATATATTGTCAATACGACAACAACCCATCGAAAATACTACTTGATTAAGCTGAATTTGCGATGCTTTGGTCACTCATAAAACTTGTTCGTCACAGAAAAAGAAACCAAATTTTCTATCGAGGATGAAGCTTAGACACATTTAATCTTGAGGCGTTCTGCACTGAGGAGTGTTTGATAGAAATCTATTTCCATTGAGATATTAGAAAATTCTCTGATATTCTAATCAAAGTTATGTCAAAATATCAGAGAGATAGGTTGGCGCTACAGAAACTGTAGGCCATTGACATGATTACATATAAACGTAGTATTAGGTCGTCGCGTTCTTTGTAAACATTTTTGGCGTCTGACACTTTGTGGCTTCTCTTGCATTGTTAATAGTTAAACATTTATTCGGCATATTATATATGTAATGCTACATTAATTCAAATACAAGGGACTTTATCTAAGGCTTCATTAGAACGGATTATGATTGCAATTAAAAGATATCGTAAATGGGAGGCCCTCTCATCGTAAATACATCTTGATTTAGATTTTGGCTTTTCTTGCATTGTTAAACATTAAATATAGATTTCGACATCTTATACATGTACAGCTATATTGATTCAAATTAAAAATACTATATTTAAGGACTTTTAAAAATGCGTTGGAAGTCAAACATATTTGCGGAAATTTGCCTCTCACAGCAAAAAGATCCTTTGTAGATGGAACAGATCCGAAGTTTAAATTATTGATATGCAGCATTTCATCCTGAATACCAATAAGGCCAATTTAAGGTTGATAAGCATTTACATTTTAATTAAAGGGATCCTTTTCATGTGGGACGAGAGAAACCTGATTTCAAGTATAACGGAACAAGTATCAACGTGAAAGTAGATAGTTTCCAACTTGCGGCATAGATATACATGTATGACAGATTGACCCATCAGTTGACCCAAACTTCCCATCTATCACACCGTATGACCAGCCGTGTTTCGATTCATCAAAATGTTCCGAGAAATTATGACTAGACCTAATATTTGTGGAATAGTCACCAGAAACAGGGTCAGATTTAGCCTCGATAAGGTAGCTTTCTTTTCTGGAAGGCTGGTCGGAGATTCAATTCTTATGCAGTGATAAACATCGTGAAAATGACACTCATTCCGCTCCATTCATTCATTCCAAACACTGGCTCAAGTCGTTTAAAAACATTTCGAAATGGTTCAATACGATCTACATTCAATCTAAATCAATCAAATCATTCTACAATTTTATTCCTGGTGTGGAGTTTAAAATATCTGATTGGTCCACGGAGACACACAAAAGTACGCATATTGCATTAAAGGGAGGTTATAAATATCGCTATTTTTCATCTTGAACAAAAATAGCGGTATTGGACTACCTCCCTTAAATTTCAAAAAAAGACTAGCTCCACACACTCATTCAATTTCATTCCAAAATCAACCAAAAATCATTCATTATTTCAATTTCACGATGTTAGTTAGTGTATCAGCATTCCTGAAAGAGATTTGAAGAGGGTCTAAGCCAAGCCATCTATATTCACCTAAATGGGGGTCGCTTATTTCTACACGAAAGTGAACGCATGCTCATTTATATCAAGGCATTTGATGATTGCATTTTGAAATTTAAGAATGTCGACAGAAACTTTATTACGGAAAAAAGGGACCTACCCCTTAAAAGAGTTGTATTGGCCCTGGATGACACTCATCTGTTTACAGAGAGTTTGTAGCTTGGCGAAACTGTGACATTCAATGACGACACGACCTTAATCTAGAGGCAGATATTAACAACCTCAAAGTAATTTGATTTTTATCAGAACATAATTGGTGTGTATTTCTAATGAGTTTACGTGACTCTTACCTATTTTGTTTTTTACAGAAATTTATGGCGGGCCTATCACGCGAAAGACCATTTAGGACTCTGCTCAATAAAGATCTTCATGATATGACATTAGACGTAGGATCTAAATGACACCGTAGAATATTTTTGATATCATACGGGTATTAGTGCACTAGTGTAATTCAATTATCTAAAATGAGCTTGGGGCGTTAAGCAACGACATATATATTTATGCATGACATATTTTTACAATATATAAACCACGAAATACATTTTGTTCAAGGATAACCTAAATTTTTTTGATTCATGTCATAAACGATGATAATTTTTACCATCAAACACAACATTTAGTGAACGCATTATCTAAAACAGATAAAAACTCGACAAAGCCTCCTTTCATCTATTACGAGATGACTCCAATAATAAATTCGATATTTCATGGCAGTCATTTGATATCCTTTTGGTGAAAAAATATTAGAGCCCGATTTTGTGAGTTATTTCCAACAATTTTACACATGCACTATAAAAGATAATGGTCAGCCTTTGCATCAGCACCTTTTGATCATCGAAGACACAAGTTTCATGCGTCCAAACCTTCACTCCACCATCTAAGTCTAACAAAGTTCCGCAAAATTTGCAACAGGTGGTTCCCAGTTTCAAAAGTTTTGATACCAGAAAGATATGCTTAACTCCATGCCAAAAGCATAGTTTAATCCAGCCCTGCATTCAGGAAACGTAAGCGCTGGCTGTAAACCGTTTTTATAGCGAGCAGTCTATCTTGAACGCACCGTAAGCGCTTTCCGAAAACGGCCCGGTTGCTAGGCAACGAAAGTGACACGACTCAAAGCTTAATCCAATAATATCACCCAGAAAACATTTTTTGATTTACATAATGAAGTAAAAAAATAAAACACCCTCATTTGTTATTCATATAGCTACGCTTGCGCTTTGCTTTCCTGAACGCAAGGCAGGGCTAAAATAAACTCCAATTTTCCATCGACAGCAAAATTACCCATTTCGCAATAACAACTATCATGGGCAAAGTTGTCGCTATTAATTCTGCACTTAATTGGGGAAGCGCGGACGGTAATTTCCACGTGGACCCATTTTGCCTGAAAATATTTCGTGATTTGTGAATAGATGTTCTGATTTGATACTGGAATATTACAACAAACCCTTACACCGATTAAAATTATATACGGCCATCGAATCGGGAATCGTGATAAAAAAGTACTTCTGAAGCACTCCTAAATATAAAAGTAAGTGAACTACGGTTCTTACAGTAAACAGCATCGTGAAATTGACGCGGTGAATGCTTTTGGAATAATTTTGGAATGAACTTAATAAGTGTGTGGAGCCAGTTTTGATTGACTTTAATGGGAGGTAATCCAATGTCGCAAATTTTGTTGAGGATGAACAAAATTAGCGATATTTATTACCTCCTTTTGATTAAATATGCATGCAAGTTCTATAAATAGATTTCTTTTCTCCAAGAATCTATTGGACGCGTACAATTTGAACTATATCAGCGAAACCGCAATTTTTATCTAGCTTTATCTATTTTTTATGAAGTTGTTGATTCTATGTTTTTCAGTGTGTTTGGAGCGTTTTTGAATGGTTTGAGGGAGTGTTTGGAATGAATGGAGCGCTTAGCGAGTGACTTGGAATGGTTTTGATCGAGATGAATGTCAATTTCATGATGTTGTAAACTGCATATTTCCGTGATCTCTAGTTTAGAGGCTCTTACTTTTAGAAAATAAAATATCATGCGCCCGTTTTAAATGAAAAACGTTCCAAAACATTGAGGAAATATAGCACCCTGATATGCACATCTACTTGAAGTTTCGCAAACGAACTCATTTTGAACGCAGATAGGAGTTGAGTAACCTAGAAGCCTGTTAGGCTGAATATTAGAAATTTATTTTTTTTGATATAATTTGAAGTCTTTACTTTGACGGTATCCCGTTAAAAAACTGCAATATTTGGGAGACAGATTTGGTATAATGGATTATGAGCTCAATGAATATGCTTGTACGAATTTGAAATTAACCAACAATTTTATAAACGGGCAATCAAACGACTGACAGGTGTCGATTTAAAACCTACAATTGAAATGATTTAAAATTCAAGGAGAATCGATGCGCATTTAACTATTAACGCTACTTCTCTTTATCACACGTGTTAATTTCCATTTTGTGGCTAAAAATACACCTGCCATTGACGTCAATTTCCCGGAGAATCCAGACCATTGGCCACACTTTAACGATGAAAAGGATATTATCTAGTAATCCGCTTTCCGAAAATAGATTTCTGTTGTGTCTGATCACCTTTTAAGTAATTAAATCACTCATTTGTCCATGGGAAGCTTTTATGTTTGTTTACCATTCTTGGTTCTTTGTATAAATGTTCTTGAACTCTATGTTAGTTATTAAGTAGTAATTTAATGGTTCAATAGTAAAAGTAGGGGATCAGATGATTAAAAAGAAAGGAAAACACGAATACATAGAGGATAATCGATTGTTCAAGTGTAAGATCGATTTATATTTCATTGATTAAACAACAAAAGCTATATTTTCTGGTGAAAATATAGCTTTTGTTGTTCACAAAATTAAGTATCAATCGATCTTATTCGAAAATAAAAATTATTCTATTTGAAATTTCACTTGGAAGGCGGTGAGTTTATCCATTTGATAATCTACCGTGATTCCTGAATAAACAACTGAAAAACATTAAAGAAAAAGTCCGTAAGCCAGTGTGCTCTTTTGTAGATACCACCAAATATGTAAATTGAACGGTTTCGATGAATAAAAAGCGAAACTGTGTTTCCTTCAATCAAGTCATATTTATGTTACATATATACATTGCTTTTTAGTTCGTTATTTTAGATTTTACATTAAAGAGCTTGTGCATGTATAAAAGTCTTACCAAAATTCCCTTTGCTATAAGTATCGATATTGCCGAAAAGCTTATGAATCGCACATTCAGGATTTACTTCACTTTGGTAAGATCGAAAATGATGTCGTCGCAAATAAACATTTATGTAGTGATATGTAGTGAAAGGATAGAAAAGGCCACCCCCTTGTGATGAGGGAAAATTAATCGGAAATGAAACATTAAAACAGAAATAGAAAATCAGACGGCATTAATAAAAACCCGATAGCCTTGTCATTTAAACCATTGTTACAAGCCGAGCAACGGAATTGTAGCTATTGGTTGAACCCTGAACAAAATCTCGTGGAGGAAAAATCGATTCGCCTTGCTATGATTTCCTCGCACTTAAGAAGAGCAACTAATCTGTTTCTTAATTGAATCTTGGAATTTTTTCGAGGTTCCATTACACACAATATTACGTTACAGCGCTAAAGTGTCACAGTGCGACGACGACATTCAATAACAGAGCAAGCTACCATAATCCGGAGCAATCCTTTTTTCGCAAGTGCCAATGAAAATGGGTAGTTTCACAAAGACATTTGCTATACCGACATTTGATTTTAGAGCCACAAAGGTATTCCTCACTCACAAAGTATGATGTTGATTTTATATTTTAGACCAGACAAATTTAGCAAATAGACTACATACTATTAGCAAGCAGCCTATATTAGGATGCAGCCCAATAAGTTTCTCAATAAAGCTATTAAATAGAAATGGGCATTTAAAATAAGTAAGCGCCCGTGTACGCTTACTTGATGTAAGATTGACTTTAAATATAACACAGCATTGAAAAGAGATGCAATAGGGTAACGCATTATATGTAGCCAATTCCAAAATTTACAAGACCATAGAATCGGTGGCGGGCAACACATTAGATACCTACGAATATGATCAAAGTGTCAGGAACATTGATAAGAGAGAATTAAACTATTTGTTGGATTCAGATTGGAATCGTCTTGATAAGATGATTCTAGTGACTTCCAACAACACATGGGATAAATCATTATTGTTAGAATATTTACATATACAGTCTTTTTGTACTCTCTCTCCGAAGCTTTGCAAAGAAAAGAATAATTGTTCGACATATTGCTCAAATCCTTGATGAAGACGACAGTAATGTTTATAAAACGAATCGAGAGTGATATGTTCTAGGTCAGGATCCCAATTTATTTAAAATGTTAACATAAAATAGACCGCCAATACCACTGCATTAATATTAATGTCGAACCACAGCATCCGTGTTCTCTCCTATAAATCATTGTCAGAATTATGCTTAAGGAGAATATGTTTCCTCCTTCGATTCCCATTTATCACAAGAGATACACATTTCAACCCAATCCAAAAAGCTAACGAGACATAGACGGTCATTTAGTTATCTTGATCGACCTTTCGGTATGCATATTAGAGGATTAAAGACAAGAGAGGGTGTTCTGATAGCGAGCTGCTACATCTTAAAAGTGTCCCACGTGACAAAGAGAATGGGAATCACCAATACATTTATCTATGTTGGGAAAAATGCATTCATATGAAAAACAAAATCGTTTTTTGCTTAACTGGCTGAAGGTCACTGGGGCGTTTGTCAAGGCACTGTATCCGTCGTGCGCCCGTCCGGTTGTAAGCTCTTTCTTTAAAAATCTCCTCCCTAGAAACTACTGTATAAATTGCTCTTAAACATGACAAAAATGATCTTTGGGTGACCCTTTTTCAAAGTTTTTCAAGAAATGTTGATTCATAGAAAAACATGGCTGTAAAGGGCGTGACTAAGTTTTCAAATATTGTAAAAGGTGGCTTTTCTCAGAACCTAAGTAATGAATATTAACTAATTTTCACATGAATGATCCTTGGGTGACCCTTTCTAAGGCTATAAAAAAATTGTGATTGAATGCAAAATATGTCTCTTTTCTCTATAAATTATATAGTGGAAACTCTGAAAATCATTTCCTCAGAATCTAACTGATGGATATCAACCATATGTCACTGGAAAGATCCTTGGGTGACCATTTATTAGACTACAAAAATATTTTGCTTAAATGAAAAATATGAAAAAATAATGGACCGAGGTGATTTCTCTGATTGTTATTTAGCTGGAACTTTGAAAATCAATTTCTCAAACCCTAAAAGACCAAATACAGTCGATATTGCTCAAGCGACCACGTCTATTAAGCGACCAATTTCATTTAGTGACCACCATAAAAAAAGTCCCCTCCAAGTAAGCAAAATCTGTGAAAAGAGGTCATTTATTAACGAAAAATTGGTTATTGTTGAATCTTATGTTGTTGGAACCTATTAGAATCGTTCAATAAGACGATTCTAATGGGTTCGAACATCATAAGATTCAGTACGACTTGACCGACAATCTTTAGATGCTATAAAAATAAACTATCATATTTATCATGGTACTTCGTATTAAGCGACCATTCCCATAAACGACCGCTTTTTGGTGGTCCCTTAAATGGTCGCTTAACACACATATGTTTCTTTTTTATACTACTCACGTGTACAGACATATATTGGCCCAAGATGTACGTTTTTCTCAAAATCTTCGTCTACTTCATATTCCTAAAATTCTGTTTAAAGTAGGCATGAAATTCTTCATTTAGATCAGACATGTACTTGATTGCTACTTTTTCCAGTCACGAGAAAAATCCCTTTTACCTTATTTGCCATTAATAAGATCGTGGAGTAGACAAACTGAAAGAATTTGGTATGAAATCGGAAAGATATTACAATTAACAACATCGTGAAAATGACAAGGTGAATGATTTTGGAATGATTTGGGAATGGAATAGAATAAGTGTGTGGAGCGAGTTTTGAGTGAATTTAATGGGAGGTAATCCCATATCGCAAAATTTGTTCAGGATGAACAAAATTAGCGATATTGATTACCTCCCTTTAATAAAATATGCATACAAGTTCTTTACATAGTTTCCTATTTCTTCAAGAACCTATGAGACGCTAACAATTTGAATTATGTCAGTGAAATCGCGATTTTTGAATGACGTTGTTGATTTTTATATTTTTCCATAGGGTTGAGCGCATTTGAATGGTTTAAATGAGTGTTTGGAATGAGTGAATGGAGCGCTGAGTGAGTGATTTTGAATGGTTTTGATTGAGGTGTATGTCAATTTCACGATGTAACTAACTGTAGATGAGTCGATGATGCAAGTTATGAATAAAGTTAAGGAGAGATAATACAATATTAATTATTTCGTCCCATTGGACAAAATAAGCGACAAGTTATTACCTTTTTAAAAAAAAATATCAATGTATGTACCTGTTTGTGTAACTTTTCGAAATGCGGGATAATCCAAAGACGCTTTGAAACCCACACTCGATGATAAAATGGTGAAATTATTTGACCTATTTGAATAAAATGTTTATCGTTTTGAACAATTCTGAAGCTTTTTTAAAATCTATTTCTGAGCGTTTGAACGGTCTGAGTGAGTGCTCTGATTGAATAAACGGAGCGCTGAGCGAGCGATTTAGATTTTTTTTATTTGATCGACATGAATGTCAATTTCTCAATGTCACTAACTGTATATTCTAAATTTGCATTTACTTGCACCTTACATTCGATGACATTATTCCATATGCGGTAAACGTACTTAAGGTAGCAATGGACACATGGCGTCATTTTTTCCGCCCAATGAATTTTTTTCTTGTTCACATATGTTGTAGATTAACATTGTGTAGTCATTTTATCAAAATTTGAAGGTACCTTTCCATGCTCGTTTTCATGCTAGAGTTATCTGCCCTTGGGTGGTATTGGCCATTTTTCAGTAAAACGGTTATATTCGTTTGAGGTCTAGTATAAACTCAGTACCAGCTTATAGCTTTAAAACACATACATTTTGATAGACCTTATACATGTACACAATGGACGTTGCCAATAAAATCTCACTTTGATCAATTGTATTTGCACATTTTGCCTTCAAAAGTTAAAAATTCACTCATTTTTTGTAATTTTACGGGGTAAAAATGCAACAAAAACCTAATTTTTGAAGAAATTACCCAATGATTTTTTCTTATTTTCCCATATGTTTAAACCCCACATTTTTCCTTAATTTGTTAAAAAATTCAGCATACCTTTCCATGCAAATAAGAAAGTTTTCGTTATTTTACAGTGACCCCTCCGGATTAAATGCCCCCTTTAAACGCATTTTTATTGATGAATTGAATGATCCAGTCATTCAATTGATATCAAATGTTGAAAAAAGCTAAGTAATAAAATTTTACCATTATTATTCTACGTTATTTTCATAATAAAAATCTTACGAAAACCGTTTTTTTAAACAACGCGCAAAAAGAGCCGTAGAATAAACGAAAACCCACTTCCGGTTTATAGAGTCGGGACGTCGCTGTCCATTACCACCTTAAGAGGGGATGAAAGACAAATTTTGCTCGTTTTTTTTCCGAAAGATTGCATCCGCAAACTAACATGTTAGTGGAAAATTAAAGTTCAAATAATTTCCGCAACAAAAACATACTCGAAATATGTCTTTAGTAAAAGCTATAAATTTTCTAGAAAGAATTTTATCTACTGTATGACATTGCAAACTTCCAACATGTTTGATACAAAAAATCACTTCCGTTGCAAACTAGTCAATCGAAAAAAAAGTAACAAAAACACACTGGAATGAATTAAAAAAGAATTTAATTCAAAATAAATGATAAAAATATGTTTTGATATAGGAATCACATTTTCCCGTGACCTAACACATATGTAAAAGTAATGAAAATGACAGGCAATGCTAGGTCGGGAACCGTCTGTCAGAAACGCTTTCATTTCTACCACCAATCGCCTAATGTGATTGATGAACATCTCGTATTTGAAGAGATTCTCGCTCGGCGTGCAAAACGTTATCTGCCAAGGCCTCTTCGTCTGGCAAGACCCGACTTCTTTTTTTATTCAAGAAGTTCTCTGACATTATTTTGGCAGATACATGTTTTTGTGGGAGGATTTCGGGAATTCCATGGTAAATACCCAGCGTTCACTTATTTCAAAAACCAAATGCTCCATTGCATAACAAAAGTTTACTGGAAGTCTCGGGATTAATGTATTTATGGTTTACCCTAAGACTACTACTAAACTTTTGTTATGAAGATGGGCTTTTAAAGTTTTAAATATTTATTCGACAGAATGATAATGAAACGTAGTCTTTGATTCTAAAACTATATTTGTTTCTCGTTGAAGGTCAACTGGCTGAAATTTTGAATTAAAGTCTTTCGGAATTAAAATAATCTGGTTCTCAAATAAAATCTAGATCTCAACCCGATGGGCAAGTTACCTTGCTCCATCTGATTAACATGTTTTCTGATAGCCCGCAGCAATGGTATGATTCAAAATCGTTCGTTAAATCATCACTTTTATCCGTCTAAAATAATATATCTTCTTCCGCTAAAATCCCGAAACTACAGCTTGTTTAAAGCTATTGTTACGAGATTTTGAAGAAAATCGGCGATATACCCGTTGACTTTCTTTTAAAAGTCTTATTTGATCTTTGTATTTCAAAGGTAAAATATATTACAAAAGAGGAAGAAGGTGTGTTGCCGGAATTCCTTCAATAAACTTGTTTGCTACTCCTCATTTCGAAATGTCAAAGACTCATTTTTAAAGCCTAAGACTTTAAATATTCGATACCAGCAGTATAAAGAATTTTTTGACCGGATTTGCACGCTTCATTCGACCTTTTTTTCTAATTTAAGATTAAAGAAAGGAAAAATAACAGAGATATGCCTGCTGAATAAGTTCCGAACAAACAAAAGTGTTTTTCAAGAAAATTAAGCATATATATGCATATAGATATCATAACTAAAACCATTATCCCAGCTTCGAGAGTTTACAGTACATTTTGGATTGAATGATCATCCTTCAGATTTTCATGTGCGTTATCCATTTTAGGCGTCTGAACACAGACACATTTATTTTTACGTCAGGCGATATGTTTTACTTAGTGTTCCTAGAAAATTGATTTTCGAATTTTGTTACACTCTTGTTTACCAATACCCATAAACTTTCCAATTTAAACATCTTTGATGAATGGATCTGACCCAATATGGCGGAACGAAATAAAAACGCTTCGTCAGTGTCTCCCCTTTTCTTGCTCCCTGGTTCCCGCTTAGTTGTATAAATTCGATAACTCAATCAGCTAACTTGAGAACCTAATATCCCGGGGGTATATTTATTTGCATTGTTACTGGGGAATGTTATGTAGCGATCATATTATCACTAGAAACGATTGTGTTCTCGTTTCGAATCAATGGAAAACATGAAACATTTATTCAGTCCAATAAATGTTTTGATGTCTTTGTCATTTTTCTGAGATCATTTGGGCCCGAGATTATAAAACTTTTCTCAGGCTCAACAAAAAAAAATCTAAATTTTTAAATTTAAATGAATGTATTTTTATAAAAGATAATATTGATTAGTTGTTATTCATAACAATTTATTAATAATATGTTTAATGTTAAAACATCAAAATAAGTAACAAAACAGAATTACGGCTTGAATCTCAAATTGAAATTTAAGAAAATGTTGAATTGAGAATTAGAAAAGTTTTATAACCTCGGGCAAAGATTTCCCATTCTATTTGTGAGCTTATTTCTTTAGACTTTCTTTACAATTTCAACCATCTAGATGCCAATGAGCTGAACAAGATTCAGCTTCAAACTTTTTACTGATGCAAACTAAATTCGAGCCTGTACGTGATTTTGAGAAACAAATTGTATGTCCGGGATTACCAAACAGTATGAAAACTCCTCATAAGGTATAAGAAATATTCACTGATCACGTAGACGTTTGTTATATAATCCATTTATGTTATAACTATACAAATATCCGTGTGATAACATCCCGTAGTATATTTTTCAAAAACATTGACGAAAACAAGACAAATAAAGGTTATAAGATAAATATAATACAAACTTAATGTATTGTATGAAAACAATATCTAACTCGGCTGTGCGAATTGATAATTGCTTACTTACTCATTTTTTATGACATCTTTTAAAGATATTTACAAACTATTTTATCGTCGATTATTTTCAATTTGAATTGTATTTATGTCTTCATACCATAAGTATTGAAATGGATTATGCCTAAATAACATTCGATACTTGTAACTATACATGCTTTTTTAATAGAGAGTTGTAATTCAATTCAGACACACCTCTTGAATAGGGGGCGTTTTCGACGAAATGGTTTTGCAGACTTGTGCCAAAGCGTTTAAAAGACATTTACATATATGCCTTCTTTAACCTTGAAACCATATAAATCTTTTCGTCGACCAGGGTTTAAAACTGAACGCAAAGTTATCAATTAGGATAAACGTGACAGTGTCCCTTCTTTCCTTATTGTTGAAACAAAATATACATATATTTCATTAACGTTTGAGTTGCGCAATAACGGTATTGTCTAAACATTACATGTCTACTAAGATTTGAATGTTTGCTCCTTCGTTTGTTAGTTTGTTTGGAGTTAACACCACTTTTATCAATCTCTGGTTGGATTAAAAAAACAATAATTACAAAAAAGCGAAGTAAACGTATCTATTAGTCAATTGTCGATGAAGTTTTGGTTTATACATAACTTGTATGTGTATGAAATATGAATATGCCACTTGTAGGTAGTTATAAAAATTATCAATCTATAATTAAGATGTTTTCAATCATTACTTTTAATTTATGTATGTATCCTTCATCGTTTGGTTAGTGATATTAAAATAAGCTATTTTGAAACACATTTTCCTTAACTGTTTTCCACTTGGTTCGAGCGACTGAGTATGCTGGTCATCATCCTCAACTGTATCACTCTCGGCATGTACCAGCCCTGTAACGACCATCTCTGTATGACCGTCAGATGCCGTGTCTTGGAGAACTTCGACCATTTCATCTTCGTTTTCTTCACCGTCGAGATGATCATCAAGATCCTTGGCATGGGCCTGTACGGAGAACTGACCTATCTGGCGGATTCTTGGAATAGACTAGATATGTTCATCGTCATGGCAGGGTAGGTATTATTATAAGTTTAATCTTCAATATCATCTTTGCAAGCCAAAGGATCTAGTTCCACTTTGTTCCTTACGAATATTTCGTAAGGAAAAAAGTGGAGATAGAACCCATGGCTTGCGAAGATGGATTTCGTTCTAGCATTTTTTTTAGTTTTTCCATTGCTATATATTTCAGTGGTAGCGCAAGATTAAAACTTTCCTACCCGTATCTCCATGTTGTTAAATCTTTGAGAAAACCTACCATGCAGACATTTCGAAACAGTGCAAAGAACACAGGATTTTATTCATTAAAAATTGAATATAATTATTACTGAATTGTGTGAATTATTGCCCTCTCTTTATACTTCTGTCTTTTTAGTTCATCATTATCCATTCTACATGTATAATATGAAGTAAATAAAGGTTTCATCTACATACAGTACCCTAAAAGACCAAAAGCGCTTGTTTCTAATTAGACTCGAATCATATACAACTCCATCCGTTTCAAATTGCAATACATTTGTACCTTATTTCTTATCAAATAAATGTTGTTCCCCGTAGACGAATAGCTACTTAAAACGCATGAATTGCATTTTTCATCCATTAAGAACTTTAACTGCTCATAGGATTTAGATATGTTTTATTTTTTCTTATCATTTCCTAACTTATTTCATTAGAAAATGCGGTGCAAAGAACTGATTAATTTCCGATTAATTTATAATATCCCGTATTGATAAACACAAAGTTGATGTTGTATAGTCCCCCTACGCTTTAGTCCTAGCACATAAGTAGTCAATGATTGATATCTTTATAAGCAGGATAAATATTTGACATATACTTGTACCGGCAGAATATGTATAAAGCTCTATCAACTGAAAATACATAAAATTTAAAACATAAATATTTTAAACATGAATTTTCGACAGCTTTTTATTTCAAAGTTAATACCCATGTCGGATTGTCCATTGTTACTTAATACTATCTCGATAATAATACCGAATTTTTTATTTAAGCAAGCCCTTAGTATTGACAAATTACTTTTCAAAAGTCATCGAACGTCAGTATTTCTAAAATACATCATACATAGTCATAGGAAACAAAAAAATAAATAGAGGTCAATTTTGTTTTATTAGTTAAAACATTAGTGCCTTTCACTTACAAGCTATTTATCGTAAAACGGTAATTACTTCGCTGTAAAGCTCACCCGAGTTTGAAGTGTGAGGGATACTTCTTTAGGTCGTTGCTGTTGAACGTATTTGTCAAAAAGATGTGCATAAAGCTTCTCTAACACCAGCCCCCAGTTGTATAAAAGATAACCACTGGTAAGATATAGACAGGAAATTATTTCAACCAATCAGATTTGTTGTTTCAACTGTTCCAATCGAAACAACAATCCTGATTGGCCGAAATCAAATCCCTTTTAAGTTTTAACTAGTTGTTATCTTGAATTATACAACCGGGTCCAGATGGTAAACCCTTTTTATTTTTTTGCAGGGATGTGTGAAAAGGCTTTTCAATGTTTAGAAAAGAATGTGAATTGAAATTTTTAAAAATCTTCTCCTGAAAATTCATTTTGCTACATATGGTTGACCCTTTCCAAGAGTTATTGGAACAAAACTCTTGGGCTACATGTATATTTTGGCTCCGACCAGCCGCAACATATTTCTTATCTTGGCCATTACGTGAAATCTTAGCGTGGTTTGTCAGTTGATGATTTTGAAACAAGCATTTTCCTCTTGTGTCGTACGGGTCGAATATTTTTCAAGAATTATAATTCATCGCCGTCCATTCATTGTTTTTCTTGGAATAATTGTCTTTAGGTCATCATCATTTACACTATGATTTCATGATCTCAAAATAATTATCATTTATCTATTTTCTCACCTTAAAGATTCGTTGACTACTTATCAACCAAGTAAGAATGTGTTTTCTATCCCTTCTGTATAGAAGTGTTGTTTGGGGCATGAAACTCTAATATATTGTCAGAATGTTTGTTATCCCGTGATAAAAACCAAAGGATATGTGCTCTTTCACCAACAGTTCCAATCGAATGCTTCTTGTTTTGACCTTATCTTTTTCTAGTCTATAAAAGAGAGATAATTATAAACATTAATGTGAGTCTTTATACCATTATTTAGTAAGCAAAGCACGTGAGGTTTTTTTGCAAATTAATATTGGGGCTAATTATTGAAATTTAATATTTATATCTTTGAAATTGACATTATATATTGAACTCGTGGTTTTGCCGTTCCTTTCCATAAACCGTTCGATGAATATCATTTCGGTATGAGTTATAGTGTCAATAAAACAAGAACAACAATAACAACAACAACAAAATTATACCATGGCTTTATTGCTTAAAACTCCCCTTTTATGTTTTTTAAGGAGCCCCCAAACAGATCATTCATTTTCATTGAGGCCCAAACCAATATGTATTTACCAATTTTTACTTGTATAGCAATAAAGAATAACTCGACCTATCCATTTGAATGTTGTATGACACTTTTAAAATTGTAAATGTCCAAAGAGTCATATGGATCTATCGCTGCAATGTGCATCTTTTGCATGATCCTCTCTCCAACCCAGACTTCCCTTTTCAATGGATTATGAAACACATTCATCAAAAATAAACAAAAGAAAAAAATAAGTATATTACGTGATAAAAATTTCTAAACATATCAGTGATCGTGTTTAAAAAACTAAACTTGAGAAAGACCAATAAATGGTTTTACTAAACTTTGGTTTTTTAGAGAACATTCTTTGCAAGGACTGTTTATATACGTTAAGATTTTGAGCTTTTACATTTTTTTTAGAATATCGAGAACTTTAAATATGATTTAGGGAAATAATGAACACTTCTTTATTTTCCCAAACTCCTCTAGCTGCTTAAATACGTATAACTGCAGATAGCTACAGACAGAGGGGGTATTTCAGATTTCAAATTTGAATATTTCACTAGTCCCAGCTCAAACCCTACATTTTGGACACTCATTGGAATCGTCTTGTCAAGACGATTCAAATGAGTTCCCACAACGTTTGAAAATGTATCATTTTGGGTTTCATTTGAAAATAAAGATATTTGACTGGAGTACCCCCCTATTATCTGTGCCTATGATACATTCTTTCTCTGGACAAGTGTATATTGTTCTATGATATGTGAACATAGTATGTGTTGCTGATTATAGTCTTGACCATTCTGTGTATAATGGTCTATGATCTGTGGCATGTTCTGTGGAAAAGAATATGTGACCCATCACGCGAAAAGTGACCATCTGGTAACATTCGGAACATTGCTCGGACTTTCCCGTAAACTTGAAAGTACCTCGGACGTAAGTGTAGTAATTTTGGGTCATTTTTAGGTAATTCGGCTTCCGGTGGTACTTTGGTTAATACGCTTGAAGAAAACAAAAATTCCACTCTTGCTTTCCGATCGTCTGTGGAGACCATTCTTGCATGTTATAATTTGAAAACAAAACGAAGTAACACTGCGTTTTGTTATCAATTTATATAATGCCAAACTGTAGCCTTCTTTGAAAATGTCATCTTCAGTTATGTTTGTGACGCCATAAAAGCCCACTCGCGAAACGACGCGCTTTCATGGTCGCACTTATTATTTCCGAGGTCTTTTCCCTAGAATTGCCGAGGGTAACCAAATGCATCCGGGAAGTGCGAAAAACGCCTAGGTTCGAAATTCTAAATTACTATGGACTGATGTTCAGAATCAAGAATGATCATTTTAGCGTTCTGTGTAACATTTTTTTTTAAATTGCGATATCCGGTTGACCTCAACCAGATCCATTTTCTATTTCAAAAATTGTTTTTACGGAGCTCATTGATGGTCTTTTTAAAAATGACGGGTCACATATTTAATCAAGAGCTGAACATTAAATTGGGAGTTAAACAGTAATTCTGAATTTGTCTTCTCAAGTGTGTTGATTAAGCCTTCAAAAGTTATTCGTGTGAAATAGTGAAATAAGATTTTTTATTTAAGACCCTTATTAATGCAATCTAAAATAATGTGAAAAGAATACACAATGTTCGCTTTACGTGTCAAAATATTACTAGAAACGCGGATAAGAAGTATCAAATTAAAACTTGAAGTGACGTCAGGGAATAATATGACGTCAAATTATTTGAGCCTGTGCGTGAGATTTCCAACAATTTCAAGTATGCGCAAAGCAAAGACTCTGGTTAGCCTGTGCATCCATACAGTCTGACCAGAGTCTTCACTATGCGCTTTGTAGTTACATAAGGTCCCAAAGTATCTGTAGACCATCAGTTTACTTTAATATTAGAGTTGGTGGTTGTTTATGCCTCTCAATGTTTGAACCTCACCAACATTTCAAATTGTTTGAAATGTCACGCACAGGCTCATTTGTTAAAAGTTTAAAGTGAACTTTCCGCTCTTTCAGGTATTCTGATTCTACTTTCATTTTCAGCATGTTGGAGTATGGTATAGATTCAGAAAACCTAAGTCTTTCAGCTATAAGGACAGTACGTGTTTTACGTCCTTTACGAGCAATCAACAGAATACCCAGTGAGTATTTTTATACGCCCATTGAAAGACGGAACGTATCATGTGATCACCCGTGGCGTCAGGGCGTCCGGGCGGCGTCCTCTTCTTTGTCCGGAGCATAACTATCTCCCCTTTTGTTCGATTGACTTAAAAGATGGCAGTTATGTTCCTCTCATGATTTCAGAGTGCAGTGCGCAAGAATCATAACTATACATAGCTCATTTTTTCGGTTAATTCCCTTTGTGAATCTAGCAGTGTAACAGACGTATGTTGTGACAATTTGCCACCTTGTTTATCAATAAAATGGATGGTCAACATTTAGACATTATTCGTAAGATAAAAAACTCAAACAGTTGTTTCATTCAAGTGCCATTGACTACGTGTACCCATGTATCAAATTATTTACATGAATATGTCTGCAGTGAAACGCATTGTAAAATTGACATGTTGGATGATGATGGAACGATTTCAGAATGAAATTGAATGAGCGAAGGGAATTGATTCTTGAATGAAATTAAAAGGAGGTAATCCAATATCACTAATTTTGTTCAAGATGACCAAAATTAGCGATATTTATACACCCTCCCCCCCCGTTGATAAAATATGTATACAAGTTCTATAAATAGCTTATTATGCTTTTCGTGATTTGTTTAAGAGAGTGCTTGGGATGAATGAGTGGAGCGCCGGGTGAGCGATTTAGAATGGTTTTGACCGGAGTGAATATCAATTTTACGATTTAACTAACTGTATATCTTTGAATTCTGTAACTTTAACTGTATATAACCATAACTGTATATAACTTTGCCTGTATGACTGTATATAACCACTACTGTATAACTGTATATAACTATACCTTCTTGTACTTGCAGGTATGCGGATCCTGGTGATGCTACTACTAGATACCTTACCTATGTTGTGGAACGTGTTGTTGTTGTGTTTCTTTGTTTTCTTCATATTCGGGATCATTGGGGTGCAGCTCTGGGCTGGGCTACTGAGGAACCGATGTTTTATAAATATTAGTGACGACATATCAATAAAGCAGTGAGTATTTATTTGTGCGTTTTATGTTGGAATACAAGATTGGATGAAACTTTCACAAAATGTTCCCAGTTACCTCATCGTGCGCATATTATCGGGGTTTTGTAGTATCTCTCTGCATCCCGGAAAAAGACTCCAAGATGCCACAAACTGTGAAACCTCAAGACTTTAGGAATATTGCCAGTTACATGACCTTTTTTCATATGGATGTTTTGTTATATTTTGCCGCATCACTGTAAAAGGGGCTTACAACATTCTGTTGATTTAATACAAGCACATGCATTCCCACTTGTTTGGACTCAATTATAAATGCTCACCATACTGAGAGGAAATGTCTTCAGCTGTTAACGTAGATTCTATATAAAATCAACAGCATGTTGTATAGGGTGGCGGGCATTCGACGCATTCCAGCATCGCAGTACTTTCAGTGCTTTGATTTTAAAATGAAAAGGTTTAGTGTACTTAGGCACTGATGTCTAATGAATAGTATTTTCAACATACACGTGTTTATTAAAGTAGTTAATTTTTGTGCTATTTAACTTTAAATCTTTAGGCTACAGCTGAACCGATATTTAATAGATATTGTTGACGTCAAATTAAAGCAGTCAATGCATTTTTATATTATTCACCTTCATGATCAATAGAAATTGACCCTTTTGGTTAAAGGCAAAAAATAGATGTGTAGGGGTTGTCTTGGATCTAAAAGTACCGTTTTGAATAAATTGGGCGAAATGTTATTCTGTGCAATATTTAACAATTATGAAATACAAACTTTATGGATGGGAATTCTCCTTTATAGATCTACATATAAATATTATAATGAATCATTTCATTGTAATGATTTCAAAGATATGTTCCTTTTTGCTTAAATGCGCCATCATAGTAGTAAACTTATAATATGACCTACGTCGCGGGAGTGGAAAAACCCCGTTGATATTACACGGGCATTATTACAATAGTGGAATAACTATGCAAATCAGCCCAGAGCGAATAGAAACGCTATGTTGTTACCGCGAAAATGACGTCCTAATGTACATATTGTGACATCAGTTTTAAATGGCGTTATAAGTTTCGCGGAAAATTGAAATGCTGAATTGCAAGAATTTTGACGTTTTTATCTGTTTAAAGTTGACTCGTTTAATAAATTCGGTATTCAATGACCACTCATTCAGTATCCTCTATTTTCAAAGCGGCTTAAGCTTTAAATAAGATGCACGCGTTTCAATGAAACGCATCATATTTTGGTATTCGGCTCATGCTCTTATACAGAAGACAGAGCTAGAATTCTACTTACTTATATTCAGTTTTATTCTTTCTGCAAAATGCATAGATAGAAAAAAAAAGAAAAACAACAACAACAACAAAAAAAACATATGATTTAATATCCAGCTTATGTATTTTTCAAAAATATCGCAAGAAATTACAAAATGGTTAGATTTCAATTTTCGGCTTAAACTTTGTTCGGAATTACAGCAGGAATTTTACATCTTTCTGTATTTTTGGAGAAGGCATAAGCCGAGAGGTGAAATATTAAAATTTAAATTGGAAAGTTTTCAATCATACAGTTCACGAAACATGTAATAAACATTCACTTTGAAAAAAGATATGTAGGAGCCGAATGATTCAAGGCTTTAAATGATTTAGAGAGCTAGCATTCGATATTCTCACCAGCAAATTTAACGAATTTCGAGATTCCCATCATTTGGAAATAATTAGAGGTGTTTCAAAGCATCCTCATCGAAAGAGTATTTATTTCCACAAGTAATTGCGATTTTATGTACTCGTTAAATAAATACACTTATCCATTTGCATGATGAAAAGCGATTGATAGCAGATTTTGATGCGTTCAAATTAACTAACCTCGAGGGTTTATAAGTGCACTCAACAGAACTCAGAAATAAACGATTCTTTTTGTCGTGGTGATCGTCAAAAACCTTGTAAATCCAGCTTATTCAAACTATATTAACGAGGTTTTGTTCGTTCACTAACGTCATGCACTTTCAAGATAATTCTAATATCAATTTTCCATGTAAACATTCTTGCTTAAATATGGAATATTAAAAAAACTCATCGAACGAGAAGTACATTTTAATGTAGAGAAAGGATTTTAATTAGGACCAGTCAATCGATCAGTCAGAAACAATTTCCCTCTTGAAATGCTTCTACAGCAACAACAAAAAACAAACAAGCAAATAGACAAACAAACTAACAAACAAACAAAGCTGTTTTTCCCTTTTGATACTTATGTTAAACACTCCTTAATTAAAAAAAAGTTGAAGCGATGTGTGTATTGGTTAGTCTATTATAATACGTTGGTCAATTTTCAGTTTGAATTTATCAGCATATTACTTGCCAAGAAAAGAAACCCACGATTATATTTGTTCAAAGCCGGGGGAATCAGGGATGCGCCATTGTGAAGACCTGCCTCGATATCAGTTTGAAGGTCACAAATGTAACGGAAGCGCTAGACCGTTCTCCGACAATACTCCGACAAATAGCTCATGTGTCAACTGGAACCAGTATTATACCGTGTGTGAAGCAGGGGACAAGAACCCTTTTCAGGGGGCCATATCGTTTGATAATATCGGCATGGCGTGGGTGGCCATATTCCAGGTTTGTAATGCTAGTTGATGCGTTAATCGTAATGTTTCAAGCTTTATATTTAAAAACATAATAAAATTGAAGCCCATTCCATTCACCCCAGGCTCCATTTTTAGCATTTCGATTACTCGCTATCATCGTTCAAAACGTTCCGAAATCACATAAAACGCCCGAAAACTTCATTCAAGTCGCTTCAAACATTTAATTTATTTGCTACAGTTAGTTGCATAGTGAAATTGACTTTCGCCTCAATCCAAACCATTATAAATCGCTCACTCAGCGCTCCATTCATTTCAAACACTCACTCAAACCATTCAAAAACGCTCAAACCAATTGAAAAATATAAAATCAACAGCGTCATTCAAAATGAATTTTGATAGAGAAAAATCACGATTTCACTAACATAATTCAAGTTGATAGCGTCTTATACGTTCTTGAAGAAATAAGCAGCTATGTATAGAACTTTATGCATTTCTTATTAAAGGGAGGTAATCAATATCGCTTATTTTGTTCATCCTGGACAAAATTTGCGATATAGAATTACCTCCCATTAAATTCACTCAAAACTCGCTCTACACACTCATTCAATTTCATTCTTAGATCATTCCTAAATGATTCACCTAGTCAATTTCAATGTGTTTTTAACTGTAGAATAAATTTGGAAGCGTTTGATTAGGCTGCGAAGACACAAAAGTCTACTGAAAGAACAGTGTGTATACTTTATTAAAGGAAGAAAATAGAAACCAACCCTTTTCAATGGAAAAAAGATGTAATAATTATATCCCCTTCTAATATTTTTGTATAAATGAGCACATGGTCTTCAGTAATATATATAAATAAAATCTATTTCAGTTATTTTCAAGGTACGGACGATTGTTTTATTCTATTATAAAAGGCTCTCGCATACTAAAGAAAAAAATCATTCTGAATATACCTTTCCGTTTGTCAATTGAAATACTCCTTTGTAACTTTGTTTCTAAGTAGATTTTGCTTGTTTATTCAAACAACATTTGATTTTTTTTGTAATTTGCAGGTCATCAGTTTAGAAAGCTGGGTGAATATAATGTATTATGTGCAGGACGCCCACTCATTCTGGGATTGGTCTTATTTTGTTGCTTTGATTGTGGTAAGTAAAGAATATAGTATTCAGGGGCCCGTTTTACCAAACATCTTACGATCATTTTTTGCGTAAGTCAAAAATCAAAATTGCTTCTACAGTATAAACTAAATATGGGATTCTGCAATGCAATATCTCCTTAGAATCGTCTTATAAAGACGATTCCAAAGAGATATTTCAAGGCAGATCCTAACAATGAATGAAAACACCAGGTACGATTTGGGATTTTGACTTACGATCAATTTTTTCGTAAGAACTTTAGTAAAACGGGGCCAAGGTGACCATAAAAGATTTGATGGTTATTAGACTTGTAAAAAAATCTAGGATACTAGTAGTAGAAAAATTATAGACGACTGATTCATTAATTTGTTATGTTAATCGAACGAGTGTTTAATCGACCAAAACAACGGTGAAATAATAACAACAACAATATATCATCCATGAATAGTCGATTGCTATTGTTACTTGAATATAATATAACACGTTTATTGAGTGATTGCAGGGCAAAATTGTCTATAAAGGTAAAGACACCATTTGCATTTGAGCATTTACTGAAACTAGTACACGGTTAAAGTCAGCTGTACATGTATCTAATGTGAGAGTCAACAAAAATAAGTGATAATAAAAAAATGACATTAAACAAAAATTCTTGGGGGTCGAAAATTATTCATTTCTTACTAACGAAAATACACGTACTCTTCTATGTCACAGTTATAATCATATACATGTATTCGTCTGTGCTAAATGAGTTCAAATTATAGTCGTAATTTCACTTTTAGAAAATTGTTGTCGATTAGTTCAAGTAATTACCAGCCCACAATTACCATGTGTTGAATTTAAAGCCAAATTTAGACTCTACAATCTGCCTCGCTATAGTTTCAGACAATTTATGAAACCATAAAGTGTACTTTTTACATGATCACACGCTGTAACTATAGATGTTTGACCAGATTCTGTTGATAACACAAAAGGCCGCGACATTTCCAACAATTTCATGTGTGTGTGATGGGGAGACATTTAGTTTCTAAGACAGCCACACAGTGAAAAGAAAATATTCTGCAATTGTGAGCTAAGAGGGCCCCTAACAAAAAATTGAGTCTATAGTGAAGACTCTGATCAGACTTGCAGCTGCACAGGCTGATCTGAGTCTTCAGAGACTCACATGTGAAATTGTTGGAAATGTCACGCACAGGATCACAAATAAGGAAACGGAACAAAATTGTCTTTTGCTATAATTAGAATATCGTATGAACATAAATTAAGTTCCTCGGTGTTTGGGGTGTTTTTCTAAATAATGGTATAAAGAGCATTACATAGCGACAATATAAGACATTAAACCTACTATCAATTTTGAATATCATATTAACAGTCATTGATTTGCGGATATTCCGATGTTCTCCAATAAAATTTTGTCTTTGGAGGGTAAAGGACATTACATACAGCTTGAAATATAACATCTTTGTCGCGCAGAGACAATTTGTATAGTTGCAAATCTATCCGGATTTCTTGCTTAAATGGCAATGGTGCATCCTTTCCATCCTTTGTAATAACATAATTCGCCGTTGGACGACTAATACCTGGTGACTTCAGCTAAAATAAAGCTGAAGTTACTAGGTATTTTTATTAAGTGAAATCACCAAATGGCACTATACGTGTATTTAATTCCAAAAGAAGCCCGAATTCAAACAACATCGATCAATGCCCAATACATTTAAACTATAATGTTAATTATGACGACTACATAAATCTATATATCAATAAATTTGTTTCGTTTCAGATTGGATCCTTTTTTATGATAAATCTATGCTTAGTTGTGATAGCGACGCAGTTCTCCGAGACAAAGAAACGAGAAACTGAGAGGATGTTACAGGAGAGAAAACGTTTTCAATCTTCTAGCACGTTGTCAAGCAGCTCAGAACCAGGGGGCTGCTATAACGAAATCCTCAAATATCTCGCGCACGTGTATCGGAGAGCGAAGCGAAAATTGTTGAAATTGTATTACGAAAAGACTGGAAAAAGCCACAAAAAGATCAAACCAGAGTCCGAGTATCGGAAGAAGAAAAAGAAGAAAGGAGGTAGTAATGGAACACATCATCAACACACGTGTTGCCACACACGAACTAAAAATGGACGACATTCTCATTATCATTATGTATATTTAAATCATGAAACATATCCCGTTTGTCACGACACAGCACCCAATCATATCGCACCAAGGGCCAGCCCCGAAGCATCCGAAATTGATCCCCTTGCATCCCCCAGACGACCGCCTTATTTAACTGTTCCAAATTTAAGTGCTCAACCCTCGTCAGAATCTTTAAATACGTTGGCGATTGCAGCCGCGGAAGTGTTGACTCCATCGTTGTTTAAATCATTTGTGTCTTCACCGAATCACCTATCACCTCACGTGTCACATACAAACAGTAGAACACCTTCATTTAGTGCCGATGGCAGCGTAAAGCACCTGCAATTTCTACCTGATGTCATCTCCACGCATAGCAACAAGACAAACACGGCGGGGTCAAACAATTTCACCAATGACGAATATGACGCCTGTAAATTCCAGCTTATTAATGACAAAGGCAAGTGTCGTTTGGTGTTTCTCTCAGTCAAATTGTCAAGACAACATATAATGGAAAGAATATTCTAACTTATTTCATTTTGAGAAAGATTTCAACATATGTCTGTTAAATTGTTGCGTCGCATTGACATACGGACACTGTGTAGCTTTTTTGGAAATATTGAACTGAAATATAATGAAAGGGAAGCCACCAAACGCGCGATTTCATTCATGTATTTATCGTTCTTCTCAATATTTTCATCTCAATTTCCAAACAAAAACTGTGTCGCTATTGATTAAAAATTGTAAAGTTTATGTTTATTTTAGGGAGAACAAACGTAAAAGAGTGAATCAAAATATGGAAAATCTTATGTACTTTTTATTATATTAAAAAATCTCTACAACTGGAACCACTTTTGTACCCGTTATATCTTTAGGAGACATAATCTTTTCATTTAATTGTAAGAATACTTCTAGATTTATTTAACCCGTCGATCTTCTAAAACGTAGGTCTATAACATATGAATTTTTTCCCGATTTATTTCTCACCAATTGAATAAAAACAAAACAAAAAAACCTATTCAAAAAAGATATACAGCTTTTCTTCTCTATGTTGATTCAACATTACCTTGTGTTGCAGGATTCCAAGACAGCTATATAGGGGAGACAGTGAATGATAAATATTATCCCAGAATATCATGTGCCTTAACGAATGAGTGTGACTACAGAAATTACCAATGCTCTTGTTATGATTGTGAGATGGCGGACCACGAGAAGTGTGAAGAGTGTGAATTTGAGGTCAAGTTTGAACGAGGATCCTGCAATTGTAAAGAGAAATACGAGGAGGAAAAGAAAGGTATTGCATTACATAGAGGATATTGAATGAGTGGTCATTGAATACCGAATTATTCAAACTAGTCATTTAAAAACGTAGCCTCGTTTTTATCTGTTTTAGATGACGTGTTTTATAAATTGGGTATTTTATCAGCACAAATTATATAATCTATTTCTAATATGACCCGAATTTTTGCGAAAAAGTCGGCAAAAATTCTTGAAATTCAACATTTCAATTTACCGCGAAACTTATAACGCCGTTTAAAACCGACGTCACAATATGTACATTATGACGTCATTTTCGCGGTTACAAAATAGCGTTGTTATTCTCTCTTGGCTCATTTGTATAGTTATTCCACTAATGTAATAGCACCCGTGTAATATCAAAAATATTCAACGGGTTTTTTTTACTACCGCGATGTAGGTCATATTATAAATCTTGGTAACTCACGGGTTCGAACTCTACTATGTTCCTTACGAACTTGTTCTGAAGGAAAATGGTAATTGATAAGGAAAACATTATTTATGACAGTCTTTTGCGTAAATGAGGTAAATTTATTAATTTCACTCCCCCACCAATGTTTATTTTGAAATCGGGGTTCCATTGTTCTCATGCAAAGTATAATGCTTTCCCCGGAGAATTTTTTGATGAATTTTGGTTTCGCTATCTACCAAGTGAACGGGCTATCAGAAATCAACAATACCGTGAAGAAAAGAAGGGTATTGCATTATTTCTTTTGTTACAATTAGGAACATTGTGCAATTGACCAGTTGAATGATTTTGGAATTATTTTGAAGTGAAATTGAAAGAATGTTATGAGTGGGTTTTGAATGTCTTTCAAGGGAGGTAAAACTCTATCGATAATTTCGTCCGTTTGGACGAAATTAGCGATACTATGTTACCTCCCTTTTAAAAGATCTATGTACTTTTCAGATTGTTTTGTCAATATGAACAATACGGACGCTTAATAACCAAAATCAGCAAAATAAAAATCGTGCAATTATTTAATGATTCAATTGAAATAAAGATCATTTCGAACGAGTTCGAAGTGTTTATGACCATTTTCTGAGCATTGAATGATTGGAGTGAGTGTCTGGAATGAATGATTGGATCTCCGAGTGAGCGATTTTGAATGAATGGTTTTGATCGAGACGAATGTCAATTTTACGATGTGATTTACTGTATTTATCTCAGCAGTTTTATTTCAGTACAGTAATGCAATCAATTATACGGTTTACTATATTACCTACGTCACAGGAGTGACATCATTCCGTATAAATTGTTTGATATTACACAGATGCAATAATTATGCTAATAAGCTAAGAGTGTTAAGCAACACTTTTTTTTGTAACCGTTAAAATAACGCCATAATTTATATAAATGTGATGACGCCATTTATTCAAACGACGTTATGTGTTACGCAGAAAATTATTATCAATGCATTTCAAAACTTTTTTGAAAATCTGTTTCTTGGCTTTAGATTTTCATATACACATCCAATCCAAGCATTTGCCTCTATTCCAAAAGAATTGTATTCCATTACCACTCTTTCAACGTATTTGTTTAGGCTACATCAAGACATGCAGGAAGGTCATCGAAAAAATGGTGGAACATCGCTTTTTCCAACGAGGAATTTTAGTGTCAATTTTGTTCAACACGCTCAGTATGGGAATAGAATATCACAATCAGGTAATTTACTTTTTTGACTCTGATTAGATAGATAAATAGATCTAAACTATATGAAATTATTAAATCATGAGAGTTGAAGAAATTTTTTACATTCAAGGAGGTGTGAACGTAAAAACCTTATCACAGTAATGTATGAATCCGCTCTGCGTATTCATAAAATACGATAAGGTTTTAAGTTTTATACCTCTATGATTTCAACAAATATGTTTTTTTTTATTTGTCAACAAAACGTGTATTAAGAGACCATTCTGTTAAACGACCGCTTTTTGCTCGTCCCGCAGGTAGTCGCTTAATACACGTTTAACTGTATATAATGCAACAATCAGTATATGTTCAAATGCTAAAAATTTACTGATTTATTGTGTATTTGCTCTCACGAAAAGCCCAATGTATCAAATGATGATATATAAATTTAAGACTTGCATGGTTTTTAACTATTTGTGACTCCTTTTTTCAGCCGGATGAGCTAACAAGAGCTTTGGAAATCAGTAATCTTGTGTTTTCAACGTTGTTTGCGGTGGAAATGTTACTAAAATTGATCTCATATGGTTTGTTTGGTTACATTAAGAACGGGTTCAACTTGTTTGACGGTGTCATCGTGATACTAAGGTAGGTCTCGTTTTCGGTTATGCCTTTTTATGAATTTAACCCTTTCCTGTTTTATAAAATTTTTGGACCTGTCCAAATTCAAAGGTTTTGCAGACGACAAATTTAGAGTGGGAAATAACTATTTAGTAGGGCAGAAAATAGTGTGGAAAAAGAAGAAATTGCTTGTCAGAAGCAATTTCTTCTTTCACATTGTTTTCTCAATCATAAAATCACAGGCACGTAAAAAGCAGGGATTAAACAGCAAAGGGTTAAACAAGATATATAGAGAGGATAATCGTTTGTTTAAGGGTAAGATCGATTAATATTCATTGAGTGAACAACAAAAGCTATATTTTCACGAGTGGCGGAGCCACTCAATGAAATATTAATCGATCTTACTCGAAAGACAAACGATAACTATATTTCAATATTGCAAAAATGAGACAAGATATGAAATTTCTAGGACATATTTTCGTAAAGCGCGTCATTTTGCGCGTAATTGCTATAAACGTTCATTATGACGTCACTTATTTCGCCTCGCATAGATGACGTCAGATAGGGTGAAATGAACGAAAGCAGGGTATAAGTTTTGGATAATTTCACTGCTTTTTCGCTGAGATTTTCAAGTGATAATCTACCGTTATTTCTCGATAAATCATGGAAAAGCATTAAAGAAATTAACAAAATATAATGAATGTAACTAAATCATTCCCCGACGATTTTTACTACTAATGCTTTGTTAAAAGAATGCAAAAAAATGCATTACAAACATTTTTTCTATACATGTCGCTTTTCTAAGAAAAAGACGTCAATTCTTTGAGATATTTAACATTTTTCTAAAAAATATAAGCAAATCTGTTTAAGTTTTGTATTTTTTGTGAATTCACAATAAGGGTTTATTCTGCTTCCTAACAACTAGAGTCGCGGCAATAGCGCAGTTGGTAGCGCGCCGGACTTCTAATCCAGGGGTCTATATTCGCACGGGTTCGATCCCCGGCCGCGGCACTTATCCTTTCCGACATTTGTCTTCCATCAATGGGTAGATAATCGTAAACCTATGTGGAATAGCAACTGGAGGCTAGGAAAGGGATGTGGTGGTAGTACTGGTGTGAGAATTACCAGGAATCCATCGTTAGGTGCTCCAGTCGCCGCGATATAACTGAGACATTGTTGAAAGCGACGTAAAACCCCAATTCAAATCAAATTCCAATTCATAACAACTAGATGATCGAACCCTTTTCGTTTCATAATGCAATATTTATAAATACTAGTAAATATAATGTATATTGATTAAAAATGTTAAACCAACCAAACTTTCACATTTATTGTTAATTTTGCTTTTCGCTTCAGTCTGGTAGAATTACTCAACAACCAAGAAGGAGGGAGTAGCTTGTCCGTGCTTCGGACGTTCCGCCTCTTGCGAATATTAAAGCTGGTGAGGTTCATGCCGGCGTTACAGCGCCAGTTGATTGTGATGTTACGTACCATGGATAATGTTGCCACATTCTTTGCCTTATTACTACTTTTCATGTTTATATTTAGGTAAGTAGGAATATTCTTATTTTCATCTTTTTGCCTAAATGGGTATAATTAAAATGTTTACTAAAATTCTAATTTCGGTTCTCTTTAAACTTCTATTTTGTCATTTTTTTTTTTTATAAAATTATGATCTAATGAAGGCATTGGTTTAAGATGCATAATAGCTCAAACAAATTAAGTTAAAGTTTCCTTAATCTTTTTAGTCAAATGTTGCCCTTCGTTCAGGATCACAAAACGATGCGAACAGTTTTCAAATTGTACCCCGCTTTGCACGTTTACACGCAAGTACACGTGCAAAGCGGGGTATAATCGGAAAAATGTTTGCCCCGTTTTGTGATTACGATGAGCAGCAGCCAATCTGTGTGCAACAGTCAACTTCATCCATTCTTTTTGGCGGCTGCTGTACATAATGTGACTGTGTTTGATTTTTTTGTCTTTCTACTGTTAAAATATCTTAATGTTGGAAAGATTAGTGTTAAATGCACTTTTCATAAACAATTCAATGCTTTTTTTCGCTGAAAGATATAGAAGGGAAAATATGTTTACAACTTTAAATAACAAGTATGAATTACGTTTGTGTTAAACTAAAGGATTTCAGATCACAGTCTAAACATGGATGTACAGTTAAGAACATCGTGAAGGTGGCACTAATTCAACTCAAAATTATTCTTACTCATTCACTCATCGCTCTAATCAGCCATTCAAACACTCACTCAAAATATTAAAAAACGCTCCAATATCATTAAAAAAGCTCGACAACTGTTGTCAAATCGCTCACAAAAATATTTTATATGACTGACTTGCTTGAATTTAGAAGCGTCTGTATGGTTCGTAAAGATATCAAATCAATTTACAGAACGTTTATGTATAATTTTTGAAAGGCGGGGGGGGGGGGGGTGTCAATAAATATCGCTAATAGTGATCATCGTGAATACAATTAGCGATATTGTGTTACCTGCCTTTAAATTCATTCAAAACTCGCGTATTAAAATTCAATCCGAAATCATGCCAAAATAATTCATCTTGTCAATGTCACGATGTTGTTTACTGTTTGCAAGATATTTTGACAAGTCTAAAATTTTATCGTTGGCTGATTGTATGTATGAAAATAAGATAAACACTTTCTGTATTTCATATATACGAGTATATTCGGATTAAGTCAGATTCAGATAGAAAATAATGAATTCGGATTTAAGTATCTTTGATATTTTAATCCATGTTTTTATTTATTAAACTTATTGACCAGTGTGAATTACATGTTTCATATGTATAATATGCGCTTTATGTAATGGATACTTGAATTCGTGAGTTGAAACTGTACAAACAGCATCATGCGATCAAACACTTCTTTTCATATCAAAAGAAGAAAATATAAACTGAAGTCAAATATTTCTTGACTCATGTACTCAAAATTGGGAAACATAAACGAAATAATGACTAAAAGGGTTGCCCACAGATTGTTGAAAATCAGACAATTACATTTTGATAATTTTTAGAAATACTCCAAGTCTTTTTCGCGTGATGCTGGATTTATTAAAATGATATGTTATTTAATTGATGTAATATTTGATGAAAATAATTGATTAAATCGTATATAAAACCTGTATGTATTTATTCAGTGTACTAGGTATGAATCTATTTGGGTGCAAGTTTTGTCGCCACCTGAGAAACGGCCACTATTATTGTGATAGAAAGAATTTTGATAGCCTTTTGTGGGCAATTATAACGGTATTCCAGGTACGCTGGTTTCGTGCAAAACAATACTGGCCTGCATGTCTGCTATGTAGTTGTGACCTTGACATTGTGGTGCTCTCATGCTCTCATTACCACCACCATCATTAAACCATGTCTTTCGATCTGTCCTTCAATTTGTAACAGTTTTTGTTTAACTTTGTTTACAAAAAAAAAAAATCGCTTCATGATTACTCTGTACTTTGGGAAGTTTGTACCTGTAGCGAGTAAAATTATTCATTCAATAACCCATGAAAGAATAAAATTACCAAAACATGTAAAAAAAAAACCCAATCTTCATTGATCTTTTCATGGTCATTTAGGAAACTAAATCAAATATACGTCTGAGATTCTACATGCACTTATCATTAAATCTCCAAAACGAAATTTAAAATGCTGACTATAGTGACAAAGCTATTGAGATCATAAAAGGAACAAAGTGTGTTTGCTGTTAAAGAGCTAAATTCCTAAGATTAAGAGCACGCTCAATAATATGACCTTAAATGTAGAAGCATCAATGCACCAATAGCTCATGGCCAGTTTAGTTGCAAGAAATCACAATCATACTAGACAGAGAAAAAGAAGTTAGTTACCAGATTTATGATTGCATTTATAGACAGAACGCGTCTGAAAATAATCCATGCACATTCACGGCTTACAAACTAGTTAGGTACCAAATTCATTAGCTTAGCTACCTAGACACTCAATCATTCGTCTGATGTAGAATTTATGAAAAATGAATCTGATTAAGTGGAACTGTTTTCGGAATAGTATTAAATTGTTAGTGAAAAATAGACAATTGCGTGGTCTTCCCAAAAACGTGAGGGTAAAGTTCACCTCACAAATAAGATGGTTGTTTGTATCCCATATATAAGGCAGTGATGTGTAATGTTAAATGCTGAAATCGTTTATACCTTTAAATTCACCCGGTGACTTCGTGAAATTAGTAATCACATTGCTAAAATATCACACTATTAAAACAAATACTACAATATATAGGTTCTAATGGCCATTAAAACCAGCATGAGGTCAAAAGTACGCTGGTATTTTCATTTTCTGTAAATTTTAAAGGTAAAAATAATGTTGATTAGTCAAGAATCTGACAGTAGAAGCGATTTATACATTTTGCATTACGCATCATTTACTATAAGTATGATGTTCCATTGATACACAAACAACCTTAACGAAATCCAATCATGATACCAAAAATAATTCTACATCAGACTTCACATCATAAGTAGTGAATACCCCCATATTTATCTAGAAATCAATGTAGTTATATGATAACAAATGTATATTCATTACGCTCCTGGAACCACGGCAGATCTGCTTTCTAGCGGTCCGTGCGTGTATTTAAGCTATCGCTTCCTAACCCATATAAACTTGTAACTAGTTTATGTTTTCTTTCGTAATACAGTGTTCTAGGTATGAACTTGTTCGGTGGTAAATTTTGTTGGAAACCGGAAGGCCCAGAGGGCGCTACCCGATCAGACTGTACGTGCAAAGAATCACTCGATCCAACAATTTGTGAATGTGATAGGGCAAATTTTAACACCCTGTTGTGGTCCCTAGTCACGGTATTCCAGGTATATATAGGCCAATGTTATGTATATTTTTCATTATTTTCTTCCGTGTTTTTATCACGGTGTGATTACTCAAAATTGCATCCTGTCCTGTATTTTCTTCTTTTTAAATCACTATTAGGTGAAAAGAGATTGCTTGTATTTTGGAATGATTATCCTGTTTCTATTGAACCTTTTATTATGCTATTTGATGGTGACCAAAGTCTTGTATTTATGTGCAAGTGTGCAAAATCTGTATTCATTGTAAAGGCTTGTCTTACGTGTAGACTTAGATCTCAAAATAATTGAGTCGTACTTACGTTCAATGCAGATCTACAGTTAAACATTTGTCAGTCTGAAGACTATTTGTAAATAAGTACATCAGCACAACGAAACACTTGCTCACGTAGAAGACTCAGCTGCAATTGATCTTTGTCTAAATATGCACCCTTTTCCATATTTTGCACGACCGTGTTTTCCAACTCCCGTCTCCAATGTTCGTTTTGTATTAAATTTTTCAGCATGCACCCTTTTCTATGTATTTTCAGATTTATTCTACGAAGATTTTGAAAATCAAATAAATGATAAAATGTAAAGTATTTCCTTTCAAATAGTAAATGGAAAACGGTAATAATAAATAGAATTACGTTTAGAACGTCTGTCCAACACAATTTACGATCGCTTCATAGTTATATCTTATTCATGCTTCACTTTAATTTGCTCATAGAAATGCTAATCAATGTTTTCTTTATTTAAAATCATGCTTTTACTGCTTCGCAAATTAAAAGCCATAAGCATCAACGAACAGAACATCGTTGCATGTTTGATAAATGTATAATGTTATTTTCCTTTCAAATGTTTTGATATATGTCGTAAAATTGAAATATTCTTTCTAGAAAAAAATTTGTTTTTAATAGTTATAACCCAATATGGCATGTTATAAAGCAAATAAGAAGAATGCATTTGAATTCAATTGAGATTTCGCAAAGTAATGTCCGCAGAGCATGGCTGTTGTTGATTTTAATAGGAATGAATGTTTTTACTTTTTTAAATGGAGAAATAATCGTTGTTAATGCACTTTCTATTACGAAATCAGCTCTTTCATAACTAATGAGTCATTCAGTTTATTTCAACCAATTGCAATTGGAAGAACATCCATGTAATTTCATTTGTAAGATATATATTTTCTAACTTCAAATGTCTGCATAGATTTTTGCATAGCATAGTGTTTCTTCTCCAAGCACATGGAATATTTGTAAAGATGGTGATCATGTCAAGTAAAAAAAAAACCGAACAGTAATTATTTCCCAGCTTGCCGACGAGTGATATCAACCTATTCTATAATTTTCATGACATTTAATGGATACGAATTCTTATAAACATAACCAGTTTCATTATATGACAATTTCTTGAATTGTGTTGATCCAAACATCCATTTTAAATGTGGCCTTACCTGCGATTTTACAGGTGCTAACTCAGGAAGATTGGAATACTGTATTGTACAATGGTATGGAGAAAACCTCAGCCTGGGCTTCACTATACTTTGTAGCTCTCATGACACTGGGCAACTATGTGCTATTCAATTTACTGGTTGCCATTTTGGTGGAAGGTTTTTCATCAGAGGTATGTACATTTTACAACATTGTGAAATTGGCATTCATCATCATCACAACCATTTTAAAGAAATAGGAAGCTATTTATAGGAATTTTATGCATATTTTTATTAAGGGAAGGTAATTTATATCGCTAATTTTATTCATCCTGAAAAAAAAGCGACATTGGAATACATGTACCTCCCTTTAATTCCACTCAAAACTTATTCATCGCACTCATTCAGTTTCATTTCAAATTTGTTTTTAATCGGAATAATATAAAACGAACATGAATATCATATGATCTCTCATACATATCTAAAGTACGTGAGCTTATTTTTCTACTTATTATTTTTTTTTGTGTTTCCCGACTTCCAATTGGTTATTTACCAAATACAAAACCTATGTCGAGAA
Source organism: Fragum whitleyi (assembly GCA_948146395.1). NCBI lineage: Eukaryota > Metazoa > Mollusca > Bivalvia > Cardiida > Cardiidae > Fragum > Fragum whitleyi. The sequence continues at coordinate 37,698,812 of OX411545.1, forward strand.
GCAAACTCTTTTATCTAAATGAGAAATATCTATAATTAAGGAGAAGTATTTATCAAATTACAATAAATCATGTAAATGAAAAAAAAACGAAGTTTGAAAAACATATTAAGTCAAAATATAAATGTGTTTGTATTTTATACAACAATTCAATCTTTGAATGCCTAAATGCCTAAATGAAATGAACCCCACGCTTATATTTCAGGAGGAAGAAAAAAAGAAGAGGGACCCTTCGCTAAAAGAAAAGAAATTAGAGATGTTAAACGAAAATAACAACAATCAATCATGTTCAGACTCAATAAAACAGAACCTATCAGAAACGCAAGATGTCAAAATAAACAACAAAGAGAAGGGTATGTTTAATTTTACGGTTGATACTGATGAAAGTTTTTCTTCAATTTATTTTGTGGATTATCATAGGCATAGACATTTTATTTAAGTAATTTAACTATACAAAGTTTCTCGTTACATACAAAAGCAAATTCATACACACTTTAGCAAGGTCATAAGCACAAACAAAGACAAAATAAACATTCATAAGTAGATATTCAACACAAATGTAAATATTCTATATATGGTAGATTTTTTAACTGAAAATTATATTGGATTTATCGTTAATAGAGGTCAAAGCAAAGTAAATTATCTATTTTCAATCGATTTTCTTCGGTTTCTTAAAGAAATTTGGCAAAATGAAACAATAATGATTTATAATGAGAGCTTAAACGTTCGGCGAGTTTAAACATGTTTGGGCGGTTTCTATAATAATATTTTATATATTTCTGACGAGTATCGGTGTATGCATGGCAACAGAAAATAAAATGATATTCGTCTTCGTCTTATCGAGAAATAACGATAGATTAGTATTTGATTAACCCACTGCTTTTTTTGTAATTCAACCTATCTGACTTCACCAAAGCGTAGGCAAATAGGCGAGGTAACCATGAATGTTGCATAGCAACCATCTGCAAAATGACGAAAATGTATTCCAAAATTTTCACAACAACAAAAGCTTGATATTTTTACTCGTGGTTCCGATACTCGTGAAAATATAGCTTTTGTTGGTCACCCAATGAAATATAAATCGACCTTACACTGAAACAAAAGATTATCCTCTATATATTACACTTATGACGTAACGGCAAAAGTTGCCGGTCACGTCAAAATAGGCGATACGTAAACATTTGAAATAATTATATTCGCTACTAATATGCATTCACATATATGAATTTAGTATCAAATTAAAGACCTTTGAAAGTGGATTATTCTAATTTATCTGAAATTAATTTTACGCCAAAGAAAAGTATTATAATAGTCAAAAAACCCAAAAATATACACCAGAAATGACGCCGTCGGATGTAACAAAAAACGCTTGATCCTTTCACTAAAATTGTAATATCTTAAAGAATAACGGCGCTTGAGGCAGGAAAATTTGCCATATAACGTGAATTACGCTAAATGCAATATTATGTAATTCTTACGCCTTTTAGATGGTCCAAACAAAAGGTGACAACCACGTAAGAAAAATGTCAGTAGCGTCAGATTGCTTAAAACGTCGTTTTGTTTTCAATAGTCATTTTTTTCAAATGGCATTAATTCGGTTTTTCTTCGGACTAGATCAATAAGAAATTATATTTGAAATACATCTGAACTGGAATTTATACAATTATATTTTTGTCGAAATTCGGTTTGATCTTATTAGGTTATTATTGAGTTTTCCCAGTCTTAAAATTGTCCCACTTTGCGTAAAAACGTCATAAAAATGCCGGCGAAATTTTTGATGCACATTTGTTTTTTACAAACATCAACATAATCTTAATTTAACTTCATATTCAAAATTCGTCTAGAATATATTTCGCAAAAACAAAAACATTCGCCAATATCTCTTTAACTAACGGAAATATAGATCGTAAAGCTCGTCTTAAAATTGTCCCACTAATGCGTTTTTTCGACGTTTGACGGTCAGGTCAATGTATAAAGATTGTCTAAAATAGTTCTAGTTCACAGAACCAGTCAAAATCTTGTGCAAACGTTTACTTTCCATCCATTCAACCTTAATAAATATTAACACAGTTGTTTGATTGAAAACTTTTATGCCTTTAATTCAAATCAAATTCAGTTTCGTTTCGGTTTGGATTTTGCTTTCAATAGTTTCCGTAGTACTGCTCTCGCAAATTGATTGTATATTGAAGGTGATATAAATCATATTTCTGTAAAATGTAATCATTTTTACTTTGACAAGATTGCATATAATTGTACTTTTTACAAATCAATGACTGAAAGAATATAAACTATTTTCGTCGCTTTTCGTCGTATTTTACTTGAAAATCATCCATTTAACGTTATATATATATATATATATATATATATATATATATATATATATATATATATATATATATATATATATATATATATATATATATATATATATATATATATATATATATATAAACGGACGTCATTTGTTACAGTAGTGACCGTCAACTTTTGCCGTTACGTCTTATATCTTAATTACATAATAACACTGACAATTCTTTTCCTTTCCGCGGTGAAGAATTTTACAATAATTAAATAAGGAGGGTATATAAATTGTAGTAAAACATTTTGTAATCACGGTATACAGTTATTTCATGGTGTTTCGAGTTACAGTGAAACTCTTGTCCCGGGGCTGAGGGCCTGACGAAGGCAGAGGGCAAAAGTCCAGAATGTCATCACCGATACGGAGGGCAATAGTTTTTCACTGTTACACGAATTATCATGAAATAATTCTTTTTATTCGTGATCGTTATAGCGTCAAAATATTTTTCATTAACAATACATGTATATTGGAGGAAGAAAAAAGTCATTAAGTCCCCCAAATTGTGTCACATCGAGCGTTCATTGCATATGCAATAACACGACGTCATATCACCAGCGTGCAAAAGGTCGGTGCTGAGTGCGCATTGATAAAACAGTTCATACTGTGGCCCGGTAAGGAGACGAGTCGTGCAATCACTTAGGAAATATTTCGAAATGGTTATTAAACATTTTTATTGGAGCTCAGACAATAAAAAATGTGAAATTATATGAAATTTCTACACTTATTCCTTCAATCTTTATAGACAAAATTATTGACTCTAAAGTTATTGACTCTAAATAAACTTAAAGTAATTTTATCCATAATATTTAAATAGTATTTTTGTCTTTATGTTTTTTCTTTATCTCAACAGAAAAACTCCTCGGTTTAAGTTTACCTCCCAAAGAAGAAAACAAAGTATTTACGTTACCACCGCCAATCATAACACATACAGAGGCAACCCCAATGGGCACACCCCAGGGAAGCCCCAATGAACATGGTGGGCGGGAGATCATAAAAAGTGTGCAATCGGATACAAATTCTGTGACTCTAGAAGTCCCAAACTCGGTAAGAAAAAAAAATATATTAAAAATTCGATTATAAATGGTTTCATTATGTATTCAAATGGTGCCGCACTTTCCTAATATAAACCTAAACAAACGAATTTGGAATTGTTTTATCTCACATATCGGGCAAATATTTAATGTTAGTTTTGATAAAAAATAATTATCATTTAAACAGAAATCTACGTGAAAGGCATGTTTGGTATCAATATAAATAGTTTTTTAAAAGATAAAAGAATAGTTTCACGTATAAATATTAAGTGATTAATTGTTTGTAAAGTCTTAAAAAGGAACAAATCCGTTACCAAAAATATTAAATCATTTATACAAGCAGGTCAGCGCTTTTGAAAACATTATATAAATATATATTTTTTAATAGCTGATAATACCATTCGATGCAAAATGAAAGGTAACATTTCGGAGATATATGATTGTTATTTAGATAAAAGAAACAGGCGTAAAACGTTTAGCATGAATCATTGTCACTTGCTATTACAAGTAGTGGTCTTAATGTTAAAGCCGTGAAAAAAATTAACAACAACACATGTTTTTTATCTATTTCAGTTGAATAACTCAATAGGAACACCCCTTCGTTTATCACCAAATTCTTCGTTATCTTATCATTCCTCATTACGACTCACATCAAACCTATCGCGAGCGTCGAGTTGTAGAACACCAACTGTCAGCTTCAGACCAACATCTCGAATGTCAGCTAGAGTGTCACCAAGGCCGTCTCCAAGACAGTCCCCCAGGTTGTGGAGATCCCATAGCTACGGTAGTCGAAGGAATAGCTGGAAGTTTAAACGGTCGTCTAAAGACGGGGACAAAGCCAAACTTGTTCGTACGGGATCAAACAATGTAGATGACGACGATGAAGATTTCTATGACTACGACGAAGACGAAGATGATGAAGTTTTTAAACCAAATACTCAACCAATATTGAAATTAAACATAAATGGCTTGAAAAGGTAAGACGGCTAAGAGAAAAGTTATTGAAGGTAGTTGAACTGTAATAGTTTTGCAACGTCTCAGCGGTAATGAACTTTAACGGTGTTAACCGAGGTTTCCAAATGATTTTCATTAGGAAACCTTGCTTAACATTGTGAAATAATATGTGGTTCAAAATGTTGTGAAAATACAACGGGTCCACTACCTTTATTCCGACGAAGATTACGTGTATATGAATAAAAATTGACATATCCCTATGCATACTAACTTTGTAAAGGAGAACATTATTAGTGCAACACCAAACCGGTGCATTTGTATTTTTTCAAGTAAGATGATTGCGACCGAATAAAAACTTTTAATTGAATTTTAAGCAACACCTGATTTGAATTGTTTAAAACTCTTTTTACGATTGTATCTGCGGAATAATGATGTCTGGATTAGGGAAATATTTTTTAATTCTTATGAAACAACAAATCATTTTAGTTGTAGATCTAAATATAATGTACCCAACTTTGACTAAGCAATTGATATGTTTAACTGTTACTACATGCGAAACAAATACTGTGCCTTTTGTTTGAAAAAAAAAAAAATCGTACCTTTTATTATACATTTTAGCAACCGTGACTGCAACGGAGGAATTCCTCTCAACAATCGCAGAGTGTTTAGCTCCCACCAAAATCTTATGTACCACAGACGAATGTCATCACCAAAAAACTCGCTCAGAAGTCGAAACAACTCATCCAGTAGTGCTAGAAGTATATGTAACTCAATCCACCTTAGTCGCCAAAATACTTTTCCAACTCGCCGAAAGATCAACTCTCTGTCATCGGCGGGGAGCGTGTTGATGACAGAAGACTATAAACAGAACAATCTATTGGATCCTACAAATGATGAGGACGAGGGTTCTGTCATTGACGAAGAAGACCCGGATGCTATAGATGAAGCTGTAAGTACAAGGGTTGATTGATTAAAGTAAACAAATAGAGATGTAGAGTACATTGTTTGGTGCGGATAGAGAAATAGAACTTATAACATAATCTCACTGTATGAATATGAAATATAGTGAGATTAGGTTCTTAGTATTAATGACAGATGATAAACACGTATCACTATTTTCCATTGCAAAATATCAAACAATAGTCCATTAACTTTTCTACAATCGTTTTTGGTATTGTTTTCGCTTTCACATTTTCATTTGGTGAATCAAATCCCAGAGATAAACATTTATGAAATCATGCATAAAATTAGTTATCAATCGAAATATTTGCGAACTTCTTCATTATCAATGTTTTCAATTTGTAATTCAGATTCGCGTAAATCATTTTTTTTCGCTGTTCGCTGTTCTCAAATTTGTAAACGCTGGAAGTATTGCAATAAATATGCCTTTCTGTTTATCATGAATGTTTAAACTCATTTTTAGCTCCACTGGCTGAAAGCCACTGGGGCTATTGCCATGGCGTTGTGTCCGTCGTGTGTCCGTCCATGCGTCAGCGCGTCCGTGCGTCCGGTCGTAAACTTTTTCTTAAAAAATCTTCTCCTCAGAAACTACTGGATGAATTTCAACCAAACTTCACAGGAATAATCCTTGGATGACCCTCTTTCAAAGTTGTTGAAAAAATGTGACCCAATTAAAAACATGAATTAAATGGGCGTGGCTAATTTCCAATAATAGTTTAAAAGTGAGTTTGCTCTGATTCTAATTGATTGATACCAATTAAATTTTACATGATTGATCCTTGTGGGACCTTTAATTGGTCTACAAAAAATATTATGATTGGGTGGAAAATATGTATTTTATGGGCGGAGGTCATTTCTCTATATATATTTTATATGGTGGAAACTTTCAAAATCATTTTCTCAGAGTGTAATTGATGAATAATCCTTGAGTGGCCCTTAATCAGTTTACCAAAAATTATTGTGATCGGATGCAAAATTTGTATTTTTTATAGGCGGAGGTCATTTTTCAATATGTTAAATAGTGGAACTTTGAAAATCACTTTTCCCAGAATGTAACCGATGAATATCAATCAAACTTCATTTGTATGATCCTTAGGTGACCAAAAATGCAGCCAAAAATGATTGAGATTGGATGAAAAATATGTCATTTATGGGCAGAAATCATTTCTCTATATGTTATAAATAAAGTTTCAACATCAGTGTGACCCAAAATATCTAAAAATCTAGTCAAAACTTTGATTTGCTATTAAAAGAATTTCAAGCCTGTGGGGTGACTCAAGCCTATCATGGCTTTCTAGTTTTTATTGCGACAATTTTGATGATATTAATTATCTTATATCTATACAAGTATCCGTGTGTTAACATTCCATATTATTTTTTTAATGATATCACATTGGTATTTTTAGAACAATGGCATAATGCGAAACTTACATTTCTGTTAAAAACATCGATTAGAACAAGGAAATAGAGGTTATAAGATAAATATAATACATACTTAGTGTATTACGTGAAAAAAATCAAACTTGGTTATGGGAATTGATAATTGTCTTGAGAGAGCCTCGACAATTATCAATTCCCCCAACCTCGTTAGATATTTTTTTCATACAAAACACTAAGTTTGTATCATATACATGTGACCCGTCACGCGAAAAGGGACCACCTGCGAGTTCTGTAAAAAAGATATTTGAAAAAGAGATTGATTCTATTACAGGTCAACCAGAGGTTGCATTTCAAAAATTCTTTCATAGGAAGGTAGATTGATTATTCAGAAAATTAGTTAATTGAAAAAAATTACAACCCTAGAAAGCCTGCGCAGTCCGCGTGATCTGACTAGGGTCGACACTTTACGCACATCCTAGATGGTCTCTTTTCGCGTGGCGGGTCATATATATATAACATATATTTAATTAATATTTGTACAGAACTGTAATTACGGCTGGTGTCCAGAACCACAAGGGTGCTTCAAAGACCGGCATGAGTACTCCTTGTATATACTCAGCCCGGAAAACCTTCTCAGACGATTTTGTTACCACGTGATAGCTCAAAAATGGTTCGACAACTCGGTGTTATTTTTCATTGCTCTCAACTGTATAACATTAGCAATGGAACGGCCGGATATCCCACCCGATAGTACGGTATGTGTCAATCTTATAAATATACAAATATCCGTGTGAAAACAACCCGTATGATATTTTTTATGATATCACATGATTATTTTTGGAACAATGACATGCGGTTATCTTAAGAAACTCGCATTTCTGTTAGAAAGATCGACGAAAGGCAAAAAGAGGCCATGAGATAAATATCATACGTATTTAGTGTATTGTATGAAAAATATCTAGCGAGGCACAGCCTCGACAATTATCAATCCCCCCAGCCTCGCTAGATATTTTTCATACGAAATACTAAGCACATATTTTATATATTTCAGTAAATAACATCATGAAATCGAATTCTCAATGAAAAATATACAAAATCACTTGCTAAGAAATCCAATCGTTCTTTCCAAACACTCGCTCCAAAACGCTCCCAAATTTTAAAAAGCTTCGAAATCTTTCACAAATTATCAACATTTCAATCTAATCGATGAAATCATTACATGATATTATTGAGTGTTGTTGATTTTTAAGCGTCTGATCCTCGGCGAAGACATAAAATAACAAAAAGTTCAACGATTTTGTTAAAGGGAAATAAAAAAATATCGGCGATTTCGTCCAATTGGACGAAGTAATCGATTTTGTTACACCTCCCATGAAAATCATTAAAAACCCGCTCCTCCCACTCATTCACTTCCATTCCGAGATTATTCCAACATCATTCACATTTTCATTTTCACGATGTTGTTTACTGAACCATTGAACATTTTATAGTACGACTTGCGATTTGATTTCGCTCAATATTTCGACGGGCGTCTTTTGAAAAATGATAAATCTTACTATGAAAACATAGGCTTTTATTACATTATTAAATAAATTGTAGGTGGATCGTTTTTCTGATATTAGCTTTAGTATAATGTATCATGAAAGTTAGTTCATGCAGTTTTGAAGATGTATAATGTACGTGAAAGCAAATTCGAAATTCTGAATTCGAAGTGCTCACAAAATATCTGAAATTTCAATTTGGATTTTGTTTTTTGTAAGGTTTGGCAAGGATAATGGATGGCATAAACTCACATTTGCGTCATATACATGTATCTTGTTAAATGGTGAATATGGCATAACAAAACATAATAGTAGAATCAACTTATTAGTTTCTTTTGGATTAAGGTGCTGCATTTCCATTTTCTATAAAGGTCTTGATAAACTGAATCTGAAAGAAGTGTTCTGTTGTCATATACAGTATTTTATTTTTCTAGGAAAGGGAGTTCCTGACAATATCCAATCATGTGTTCACCGCAATATTTTCACTGGAAATGACTGTAAAGGTAAGTATTTATTGATACTCATCTTGTGTACAGTTTATTTGAATTCAGAGAAGTACTTTCTAATTTGAATATTAAGAACACGAGAAAACAAAACGTTTCTTATTGTTTTTCAAATGGTGTCCCATCCTTCCATAATACTTTGTCGTTACGGTGATGCAACTTAAACACCATTATGAATATAAAACTAAGACAGTAAATATACATAGTAAAAAATAAGAGGTCTAATAATATCGGATTAATAAAGTAGTATTTATTATTTCAAATTTGAAAGTTTTGCTTGCGTAGTTCAATATCTGTCTGAGCCTTGGAAGATCTGTTATTTTTCTGTAAAACATTCTTATACTTTCCTTTCTTTTTATATTTAAATCTAAGTAAAATCGCTAATTAAACCAATAATATTCTTTTTTAAGTGTAGAAACAACTTGTATATATAAAATTGTATGTTCCATGTTATTTTAGGTCCTTGCTAAAGGATTGATGTTTGGCAAACACGCCTATCTAAAGAGTGGCTGGAATGTCATGGACGGGTTTCTCGTGATTATCTCCCTTGTTGATACCATGATCTCATTGTCAGCGAAGAGCAGTCCTAAAATCTTCGGAATTCTTCGTGTTTTCCGCTTGTTACGGACATTAAGACCTCTCAGGTATGTAAATAGAATGAAATGTCCGCATTCAATTCAAAATTTTATATCGAATAATCATTGTTGATATATTATGCAAACTATACTGATGTCAACAAGAAACGCGTCAGACATGCATAAAGGGCAATTATTTAGGGAAAACACATCTAACTTTAAAAAATCTTCTTTACATTTAAGACAAATCAATTTCAGTCCAGATCACACAAAACTGTTCTTTAGTCGATATTTCAATTGAAGTTTTAAAACTTCAAAGTTGTTCGTCCCCTATTTCGATATATTTACGAGGTTGACTATTTTAAATAGTGACCAAATCATTACGTCTGTGTGTCATTAAACCATTAATATTGAATATACAAGTTTGGTAGGATTCTTGTCCACTTTTCTCGACGAAAGACTCTTCGTTCTTGAACAGTATGAGGCATATAAGACGTTTATGGAGACGACGTTCGAAGACATTCCACATGGCTTATCTTGGATCACATACTGGGAAATTTCATCAAAGTGTTTTCATTTTTGCATGTTAAAAGGGTGTTTTTATTAAAGCTAAACTATTTTTTTTTTCGTTATAGAATGCTTTGCAGAAAAGAAATGACCAGTATGATTTTGTGAATGATAATGGACAATCATTTTGTTTGTAGCATTTAGCGTTCTGTTAGTTTGTTTTCATAAGTCTATGTTAATACAACAAAAACTTTTTGTAAAGAAAAACTTTACAAAATAATGATCTGCATGTATTCTGCATTCTGCAAAGACTTATCTCGTTGAAAGGACATTTGGTTTCAGAAGAAAAATACTCAAAATTCTCCGAGTTTCGGTTCTTGAAAAGGGTCGATCTCAGAAAAGTGTCTCCAAATTTTCAATTCAAAGTTGATGGCATTATAAACGATTGAAATAAAGGCCAGGCTTGAGTAATAAATCTCATGGTAAAAATCTACGTTTACAAACATTAATTCTCTTTAGCAGAATTAAGGTTCATGTAAAGTGTTTGAGGCCCAATTTTAAAACACTTCATTTGCCAAGAAAAAGGCAAATGTCCAGGTATATTATATATCAAATTGAAGCTATTTATGAGCACAAGGAATTAAGCAACATAAGACTGCCATAGATATAGCGGTATAGCAAAACATTGTGGAAAAGGGTCATTTTGTACAGAACAAGCAACTGCATGACTGTTGGATAAAATTAGCTCATATTTTAACAAATTACAGTCTAAAGTACGACCCAGGCACTACTACAAATGTTGGTATAAAACTGGAGCCCAAAACGTAGTTATGCAAGCAATTTATTTTGACTTATTTTATAAACACATATGCCATATATGTCATTCTAATTTTGTAAACGTGTAGATCTTTTTAAGGTATGGTGTGTTATCACAACATGAATAGAAATTAATAGTTTATTTACCTGTAAGGTTGTTTAGCAATTTATCAATTTCTATTTCATTGAATCATAAATATAAAGTAATTTATTATAGATCGTTGAATTCAAAAACTATAATTTGAAATAAATTGCAGAAAATATTTCACAATATTATGGTGTGCTGTTGCACCATACCTAGCATCTATTTTGAAAACAGACCAAACCGGTTTGACAAGTATGTTGTCAAAATAAATGGAAATTGATTGTTTCAAAGAAGCTTTTTGAGACCGAGTTTTATATCAACAGTTGTAGTACTACCTGGATAGTACTTTAGACTGTACTTTGTTAAAATATTAGCCAATTTTATCCAACCATCATGCAGTTGCTTGATCTGTACAAAATGGTCCTTTTCCACAATGTTTTGGCTTTACAGCAATAGCTATGGCGGTCTTATGTTGCTCAACTGCTTGTGCTCAAAAATAGCTTCATTTTGATATACAATTTACCTGGACATACTGCTTTTCCTTGGCTAATGAAGCGCCCTTAAAATTGGGTCTCAAACACTTTACATGAACCTTAAAGCAATGTTTTTGTAGTAATAACTTAATCAAGATTGGTGTTTTATTTCTTCTACAGGGTGATAAGCCGAGCTCCAGGATTAAAGCTGGTCGTGCAAACACTCCTCACCTCATTGAGACCTATCGGTAACATAGTGCTCATTTGCTGTACCTTCTTTATCATATTTGGAATCTTAGGTGTTCAGGTACGTACATTCATTGTGACGATACATTGTATGTATTTCTTATTTTGACATTGACAATACTTTAATTTGTTAAACGTATTCAAAGTTCTACTGCATTATAAATTAAATTAAGGATATTGATTTAGTCGTCATGAAACACAAAATTCTATTTAACGAATAAAAACAGATAAAATACGCCTAGTAAATAACTTATCTGTTAAGATGGTCCACGTAACATACATTTTACGTCTCCGTTTGTAAAATGACTTCTTCAGACCCAGTATGATGGCTTTTTACGGTCTTAGATCAATGACATAAGCACAGGTGAAATAATACAGACATTCAACATTCAAGAGTGTTACTTTCTCTCACGCAACATAGGTTATGTCATTAGCATCGTAACGTCAGTCAATATGCAAGCGACTTGTAAGAACTAATTATTATTTGTAATTTGAACGCTTACTTGTAAAAAAAGACATTTAATTATTTGGGTCTGGTAAAGGTGCGTTTTAAGAAATTTTACTTTTCATCTGTCATAGAACTACCTACATGTAAAAGGATGCATCTAAACGGAATTCTTACTGAAGTGAAATTGTCATAAGCTAAAATTCACTATTTTTGTTGTTGTTGTTGTTGGTTTTTTAAAAACATTTCGTACTTTCAATAGTTCCCCTTTTAAAAGGCTAATCTGTCAGTTCAGCGATGTTTTTGAATCCATTTCAGCTTTTCAAAGGAACATTCTTTTACTGTAAAGGACCCTACGTGAAACATATCAAAAATAGAACTCAGTGTGAGGCAGACAGGCGTAACGTCTGGGTCAATCAAAAATACAACTTTGATAACCTTGGTCAGGTAAGTCGGTTAGAAAATACATGTCAGGTGCTTCTGTATAGACAATTTTTAAGGGGTTTTCTATGAAATGGCTCTCTTGTAAACCATTTTGAAACAATTGTACTCTACTTCTTGCAAAAGGAACCGTTCATAATTGTAGGATTTTGCGTTCATAATTTTAGGATTTTGCGGTACTCTATGTATAATAAATTTTAATGAGCTTCCCTCACTTAGTTTGTAACATTATCTGTGAAATTATAAATCAAATACCTTCAGAGCAATTACAGTAGTGAGTGTTTCCCTTTTGAAAGCCGATTTTTGCAAGTGTATCTGTGAGACGGGGTATCATATATCACATATTTTAAACGTCTTGGATTTCCCCTTTTTTCATTCTGAACTCGGTATTTCTTTTATCCGAGCGAAGACATGCGAAAGAAATTTATTTCCTAAATTCGGAAAGACTTCATTTAAATCGATATAATGCATTTCTAATACAATTAGATATTCAGACGAAAAATTGTCATATAATTCGTGAAATTCAAAATCGTAAAAACATGATTAATAGATAAGACATTGTTATTATTTTTGTGGCCATTTTATGACAATAATGCATTAACTCTTCTTTTTTTACTTGACGTTATTTCCACCAAAGACAATGCCCTCTATAACATGTCCTTCTACATGTAAATGCTTTCATTGAAACGTAAAATAAAGTCATAGTGATATTTTCAGGCGCTTATGGCACTGTTTGTACTGGCTTCAAAAGACGGATGGGTCAGTATTATGTATACTGGTCTGGACGCAGTGGGTGTGGACCAACAGGTGAGGAAAATAGATCACCATTATTTACATGCAACATTATAATAATAATTGCAAAAACTTGGTAGACACTTCATTGTTATATATAAAACTAAATTTTTGTAATTTATCTGGATAAAGTGTAATGTCGATACGGTTTTGCCGTTGTAAATATTATACAAGACGTGTCACAGATAAGTTTCTTTTTTTTTCTTCTTTTATTTATTTATTCATTTTTTTTTTTTTGCATTCTTAAAATTTGTGATTTTTTTTAATCCTTTGTTTATTTTTTCATTTATTTGTGTCGTTTCTTTTTATCGCAAAAGATATGAAGAATGTGTGTGCGTTTGCTTTGTTCAGTTTCTCATTTATGATTCTTCTACTGCAATGAGGGTCTGAATATATAAATATATAAATGTGACGTCACGTCACGTTAAAAGGGACCGTCTCGGCAGTGCGAAAAATGCCAACCCTACTCAGACAGCGCGATCTGGGGAGACTTACCAGGATCGAAAACTTTCCACAAATAACTAATTTTCTGAATCTTGAATGATTAAACCAAAACCAGCCATAAGAATTGTGCGATTAATTTGATCGATTTGTTAAAAATGTTGATGGCTTTGAATTATTTCGAAGCGTTTTTGAACAATTTTGATACGTTTTTGAGTGACTGGAGCGAGTTTGAAATGAATGATTGGAGCTCCGAGCGAATGCTTTTGAATGGTTTCGATTGAGATAAACATTATACTAGCTACAGATAGTAACATCTTGAAATTGACAAGGCGAATGGTTTTGGAATGAGATTGAATGAGTGAGATGAACAAGTTTTGAGTGAAATTAAAGGGAGATGGTCCAATGTCGCTATTTCTTTTAGGATGAACAAAGCAAGCAATAATTGTATCCTCACTTTAATTAATATGCAAACAAGTTCTATAAATAGCTTATTTCTTCAAGAACCTATCAGATGCTTATGATTTCAATCATGTCAGAGAAGTCATGATTATTTGTTTATTGGATAAATTAGTTTGAATGTAGCTGTTGAATTTACCATTTTCAGTGACTTTGGAGTATTTTTGAAAGGTTTGAGTGAGTGTTTTGAATGAATGAATGGAATGTTGAGTGAGCTATTAAGAGTGGTTTTGATCAAAATGATTGTCTATTTCATAACATTAATAACTGCAACTGTAACTGTGAATTTGATTTTTGTCTTCTCATTGTTTAGCCGATACCTAACTACAACGAATGGAGGCTGCTGTATTTCATATCGTTTCTCTTGCTCGTCGGGTTCTTCGTGCTCAACATGTTTGTCGGCGTCGTTGTCGAGAACTTTCATAAGTGTAGAGAGTCACAGGAAAAAGAAGAGAAAGCCAGGCGAGCTGAAAAACGAGCTCAAAAACTAGACCAGAAAAGACGAAGTAAGTTTAATATACAAAAAGTTAAACATTAGAATTCAACTGATAGATCAGAATTATTCAAATGATAGCAAAAAATGTATGGAATAGTTTGTAGTTCAAAATCTCTACCAAGTCGAAAAAGTATTCATCAGCAATAAATCGCGTGTTAACAAACTTAAAATGAAATAAAGAATAGGGGATTTTCGAACCTATCTCTAGCTTTTCGTATCTATAAGGTCCATTCCGTTTAAAAAAATATAACCGTCTATGAAACAATATATTTTCTTATAAAGTTCCAAAGATCTGACTTGATTTATTCTGATGATGAAGTTTTAAACGTACGTGTTACAGATAAATATTTCCTTTTTTGGCAGCACTTGTATTTACCGAAGGTAACAAAGATTTTTCGACGCTTTTGAAAGACAAACAGTAGAAAAAAGTCATTTCTCATTTGATTGACATAAGTCTCATAACTTAACAATCATTAGCTCTTAAATGGATGTTATTTCTTTAGGTAGTCTAGTGGACTCGTAATAGTTTGTTTATATTTCCTGTTTATTTATCGTCGTTACCGTAGCACATATCCGTGTAAGCGACGCCCCAGAAGACGGTTAGTTGTTACGGGGGATAGTGCAAGGATACATGACGAAAGTACTGCTGAGATCTGCCATGGTTCTTTAACGTGCTCGATGTAAAGCACCGTCTCACGGGGCCTCGGTTTAACGTCTCATCCGAATGACAATTAGTTTGTTAGTGGGCCATCCCGGGAATCGAACCCACGCGGTCTAACTTCAAAGGTTTTGAAGTCTGGTGCTCTACAACTGAGCTAATTGTAATAGTTTCGAAGCGTTTCGGAAGTAATCACTTTAACAGTGTTAACAAAAGATTTTAATTAGGAAACCTCGGTTAACATTATAAAAGATCACGCGTTCTGAAATGCGGTGGAGCTATTATGGGCCCACTACTTTAATCAAATGTTAGTTTTTTAAGGCTCTGCTATATTTGATTTGTAGTTATGAAATAATTCCATTTTCGCATTGATGTATATACATTAATGAAATCCGATGAAGGAAGAGTAATATGCAAAAGTAGAAACTGAATCTTTCCCTCATCGGATTTTATTCGTAAACACAGCATGGCAAAAATGAAATTATATCCATCATTACACGATCGCATTTCTAAAATTTGTTCTTTACCCTTTTTATCGGTGTAAAAAAGTAAAATAACATTTTTCTGGATATGAAATTTTGATATATAAGTAATGATATTGAATTTTGGAGAAATTCACAGAAAACAATGCCCGTCATATAGCGCATGGTCATCAACGTTCCCGCTAAAGATGACGTATGTCATAAATAGGCGGAGCTCTCTGTGTACACAGTAAAACACATGACATATGAATTTCATTGCGAATAAAATTCTATGTCATTCTTATTATTTCATACATGTATATGTGTTTTATACCATCGTGTTATAATCATGAATAACAAACTGATACATTGTGTAATATTGCCACAGCTTTGAATTGTTATACATCAATAGTTGTGAAATAATACATCATTATACATCATTAATATTTTGTGATAGTGAGTTTGCACTGACGGAGTAGTCGTTATTTTAAAGCAATTGTATTTTAAAACCAACTTTTGCAATTTCTTCTAATTATTTGATATAAAAATAACATGCCTGTACATGAAACTAACATATTAATGAAAAGATACTTAAAAAAATATATATTTCAATAAAAAAACTTAAGAAGAAACCACTAGTTTTTACATAAATCTTAAATTCTTAATCATTGACGAAGTTAACACTTTTAAGATATTTTTGTCTCTTTTGTTTTTGTCTTTTGTGTATTTGTTCAATACATAATGTGTGTAAAGAAATTGATTAAATCTAGAATAGATTTTCTTTTGCAGAACATTCAATCTAATTATCAATGCTTTACACGTTACCCATCCTACCTTTATTTGCCTTTTTTTGTATAAATCGAATAGTTAATTATAAAAAAATGATGTAATCCTTTGGCGAAATAAGTCTAATTTAAAATGATATTTTACCTTATTTTATTCTAGAATTACAACAAGTTCCGTACTGGTCGAAATATGGCAAGCCTCGTCTGCTAATATACACTGTCATCAATAGTAAATACTTCGACCTTGCAATAGCTGGGGTTATTGGTCTCAATGTCATCACCATGGCAATGGAGTTTTACATGATGCCACAGGTAATTGATTACTACAGAATATTAGGTAAATTCAGTTAAATTTAGGTTATAGGTAAATTCATCCTAAAACAATTGCGAGTGTGTCATTCCATGGATAAAAAGTAGGATAAAGTGTGTTTTATTACTTATTACAACAATTTGTTTAAAAAAAAACAACTTAAAATCACAACGGTTTGCAAGACAAACTAGAGGAATATATGATTTATTATTTGATCTCATTTATATTAACGTCTGCCGTACGTTATGTCGCAATTACATGGAACTAAGGTATTAAGGTAAAGAAAGATAGGGTTACAATATTTGGAGGATATTTACATTACAATATTTGGAGGATATTTAATGAGTGGCCATTGAATACCGTTAAACGAGTCATCTATACAGTAAACAGATAAAAACGAGACAGTGCCGAGTTTTTATCTGTTTTAGATGATGAATTTATAAATTCGGTATTAAAATTGCACCAAAATAATATTTAATAAATAATTTGAACTGATTTTTTTGTGTTTATACTAGGAAATTACGATATTTTTCTATTCGAGTTATTCTGCGAAACATATAACGCCTATGGCGAAATGACGTCAGTAAATCTATTATTACGACATTTTCCCAACGAAAATATAGCATTGCTATCCGTTCCTAGCTTAGGCCTATTTTAAAAGTAATTCTACTAGTGTTATAAAACCTGTGTAATATCAAAACTATTAAACGGGGTGGTTATTTAACTTCTGCGACGTAGGTTATATTATGATCATAAATCTGTTAGCCTCAAAGTTACAATTGTAAAGACGTATACATTTTACAATTCCTTGAAATAAAAGAGTCAAATGACCATATTAATATCGTTAGAATAAGTAATATATGATAATTGAACTCGGTACAAAATATTATGGTTGATTGTATTATTTTTCAGGAACTAGAGTTTGCTCTGAAGATCTTCAACTATTTCTTTACATCTGTATTCATACTGGAAGCTGTGATGAAAATCGTTGCATTGGGCACTGTCAGATATATGAAAGACAGGTATATTTCTAAAACTTGAAAAAAGATGTATACTTCTAGATAGATAAGTTGTTAATACTGACTTTGAAGGTTTCAATGAAACTTTGTTAGAGTTACACATAAATATTCGTAATTGTAATTTGTAATTGCTGACTTGACTAGCTACTCAAAAATATAATTTATTAAACATAAAAGTATAAACCAAATACTGATATCTTTGTTTTTTTCTGCAAATAATTTCATGCAATATACTTTGTTGAAATCACCACGCAATGATTGTAACAAGTTCTTCTTTCAAATCCTGCTATAATAAATAAGCATCTGTAATTTTGCCTTGTTTTTCGTAGCACAAAAAATAACATTACGAGTTCAAATTTATTTAGAGTATGTATAATCTGCAGGTGGAACCAGCTGGATATCTTCATTGTTGTGCTATCAATAGTAGGAATAATTTTAGAAGAGATGAAAACCAATGTGATACCAATTAATCCAACAATCATTCGAGTTATGAGAGTCTTAAGGATAGCAAGAGGTAAATTTCAATTATCGAACAATCATTCGAGTAATGAGAGTGTTAAGATCTGCAAACGGCATATTGTTTAAAGAGAAAAGTTTCATAAAGTTTAAAGAATAGCCAGAGTTTATCATTATGGAAACACTACCTAGCAGAAATTGTGTACTTATTTGTCTTTACAATGATTTGTTTCCTGTAAATACTTTCACAGTTTAGAAACATATTTATTAGTATTTAATTATACTTGTTTTAAGATTTCTAAACACAATTAATGAGGTACCGCATATGTATATTCATTTTGATTACTTATTATTAAATCACACACAAACACACATATATTGATATATATATATATATATATATATATATATATATATATATATATATATATATATATATATATATATATATATATATATATATATATATATATATATATATATATATATATATATATATATATATATATATATATATATATATATATATATATATATATATATATATATATATATATATATATATATGTGTGTGTACATATACATTTATTTAATCTCTATTGAGTCTGAATTAATTTTTATTTTTAAATTCATGCTATTGAAATTATTTCTGTAGGAAATCATCACACAAAGGTAGCTGTGCCTTTGTAATGTACGCGTAATGTTGAGGACTAAGATTTCGAAATGGCTTATTAATGTTTTTTTTTCAACTGTTTCAGTTTTGAAGTTACTGAAAATGGCCAAAGGTATCCGAGCTCTATTGGACACAGTGATCCAAGCATTACCACAAGTTGGAAACCTAGGACTTCTGTTCTTTTTACTATTCTTTATCTTCGCTGCTCTGGGTGTGGAATTGTTCGGAAGAATAGGTAAGAGATTTACCAGTGTATGTTTTACATATCAACAGTATGGTGCTTCAAAACGAAATTTGATCAAATTCTATTTGTTTTTAAATCTTTATTGATTTTTATAAGTTAAAGAAATTAAATGATTGCAAAATAAAGTTACCATAATATCGTATATGGTACACATTCATGAAATGGATCTATTCAAAACCTAGTGCTGGTATACATATTAAATCTAAGGATGCAAGGATAAACGTTATCTTATATAGTTATTTTTTTTAAAAAAATACTGCGTTTAAACTAATTTAATATTCATTTAGTTATTTCAATTGCACTTACTCTGTTAAATACAACAAGAAATACACGGGCCTGTGTGTGACATTTCAAACAATTTAACATGTGCACAAAGCCAAGTTTCTGGACAGACTGTGAAGCTGCATAATCCGACCAAAGTTTTTTTTTTTGCTTTGCGCTATGTAGATACATAAAGATAAGGGGCATGTTTTATTAAACACCTTACGATCAGCTTTTGCGTAAGTCACAATTTAGTAATTATATGAAATAATTAAATATGGAAATCTGCCATGCATCAACTCATTTGAATCGTCTCTTAACGGTAGAATCTAATAATGAATGAAAACAACAGGTACGATTTTATATTTTGAACTACGATTAATCTTTTCTTAAAAAGTTAGTAAAACGGACCCACAGTCTTAATTCCTCTACATACGGTCGACATATATTCTTACTGCTTTGTGTCTAGGTTTCAAAGTGAAGTTTGGTAGCGCGTCGGACTGTCAATCTAGAGGTCCAGGGTTCGATCCCCGACGGCGGCACTCATTCTTTCTGACTATTTGTCTCTCACCAATGGGTTGATAATCGTAGACCTATGTGAGATAGCAGCTGGAGGCTAGGAAAGGATGTGGTGGTTGCACTGGTAAGAGAAATACCAGGAAACCATTTTAAGGTGCTCAAGCCGATATAACTGAGATAATGTTGAAAGCGGCGTAAAACCCCATTCAATCAATCAATCAATTCAAAGTGAAGTTTTTAGTAATGTAACACCCAAGCTCACATTTCATTTTTACGAGTCCACGAAAGATGACATATTATTTTCAGAATGTTCGGAAGATCACCCATGTGAAGGACTCGGTGTACATGCACACTTTCAAAACTTCGGAATGGCATTCCTTACTCTGTTCCGTGTTGCTACTGGTGATAATTGGAATGGAATTATGAAGGTAAAGTTTAGAGCATGTAACTTTCCAATCATTTTGATGTTCATTTTTCACATTTTCTTTTCATAAGAAGAACTGATATTATTTTGATGTTCCATATTAGCCGTTTTGCACGTATTTAAACTTGTGAAATTCCTTGTGTACATATGTAAGTTCCAACTTTCTTGAAGTAAAAAGAAAATATAAGATGTATTATCTTTAGTGTAATATCATAGAAGTTCATTGGGAAAGGAATGTAGATTTTGCTCCTGAATAAGTATGTTTTGGTTCTTGGACCAATTTTGCGAGAAAATTATTTTTTACACTTCAAAATTGATTAAGTGTTTGGAGAAAATTCCTGTTAATTCCATAGTCGATAAAACAGATCAGATGTACAAGGGTTGATCAATAAATACCTGGACACGCCGTATAAAAATGTCTAGAGTTAGCCCATTTGAGCGAAGATTTGTGTATATTTTCTTTCATATCTTTACGAATAATGTGTGTAATTTTGTTGAACGTTTTAAAATAATGGCCGTTTCACAATCAATTGTATGAAGGCATGTACAAAACATCAGACGATGTCGCGACGTTATTATTAGGTAGGCCTACTATTTAAAATAATTTTTAAGGTAATTTTGATTTTTAATTTGCAGGATACCCTGAGAACGGACTGTGACAACAGTGACAGCTGCAAACGTAACTGCTGTGTGAACCACGTCATCGCTCCTGTATACTTCATAGTATTTGTGTTGATGGCCCAATTCGTACTGGTGAACGTTGTCGTGGCTGTCCTCATGAAACACCTTGAGGTATGAACCGTTTGATTATTGCGCTTGAGCGTTAACATGCAAATACTAATGCTTGCCCGTATCTCTCAACATTTGTTTTTCTTACAATCTTTCTTTAATATTTCAATAACTTGTTGTAAATTTTAATCTTGTAAGCCTTTCCAGAAGATGAAAAAGGCCTTAATAAAGATTAAAATGAAAACGTGTTTAAAGCATGAATACAAATTAATTTCACGACCACTCCCGTAACTATAATTCCTAATTTTCTTAAGGTAATGCTTGCTTGCTATTTTCATAAATAAGAATTGAAATACTTAACTAAAAGGAATCAAAGAAAAAGCATATACAAACTATGAAGAGTTCTGCCGACTAATGGAAGATGTGGCACTGTGTGCATGTGCAGTTGTTTCTCGTCTGTGCTTTTGATTACGCTTAGTAACACACTTTACACTTAGTGGGTTCTTTTGTAATAGAAAAGATTGATTTTATTCAACCTCGGCCAGGAACAACCATTACTATTGACACATGCCATTTCCTACATTTTATATAACGTATTTGATTTTTTTTTCTTTTAATAATTTATCGACAAAAATTTTAATGTCTGAAATGATTAAGGTGAACTACATCGGTATCTTACTTGATATCATTATTGTCCGCTTTCAAGATGATACAATTTTAAACATCAAATGCTTGTAAACGTGTGTACCCCTTTTAACCATTTTCTAAGACATACCACACTAATATTTAATTATTCAATTTTTTGATAACAAGCAGATAGCAGACCATTTTTGTAGAAATGATCAAATGTAACCGTCTTTTAATATTGGCTTTACCACTTTAACACATGAATAACACTAATATCCTTTGTCCATTTGACCAGTTTCATACCATTTTATCTGGTGTGAAATAAATCAACTAAATTGCCTATTTCTTTCTTTGTTATTTCGATAGTAAATAGTAAACTGGGGTCCGTTTTACTAAACATTTTACGATCATTTTTACGTAAGTCAAAAATTAAAATTGCTTCTACAGTAGAAACTAAATCTGCAATTCTGCCACGTATCATCACATTGGAATCGTCTTTTGAAGACGATTCCAATGAGATATTAAAAGGCAGAATCTTACAATGAACAAAACCATCTGGTACGATTTTAGATTTTGACTTACGATCAATTTTTTCGTAAGACGTTCTGTTTTGCATGCTAAATCAGGAAACGTACAAGTATAAAGAGTTAGACGACGAGGTGGAGGAGGAAATAAAACAGGCTATGGAGGAGATGAAGAGAACGGTCATGCAAGAAAATATTGAAATGGCCAAACTAAAGGTTAACTGTCGTTTATATTGTAGTCCTCACAGTAGATCCCCCACATACATCTAGATGGATTCCCTCATCCCCCACCCCCATTTTCAATATATGTGTAGTTTCTTTTTAAAAGGTGTTAAATGTATATAAAACCTTGCACTCATGAATATTTAAATTTGATTCGGTAACAAACATATACATATAATAAGTGTCGAGTTAGATTAGATTATCATCCCCCGCCGTTTTCGGCGAGGGGATATAGTAAATGTCTCCATCCGTCATTCCGTCACTAAACTTGTCCTGGGCATATGTCCTAATGTATAACAGCTCTTGAAACTTTATGGGTTGATAGATCTCATGGTGGAGAATTACAGTGTATAAGAACTACAACTCTTGCTTGCATAATTTTGGAGTTATTACCCTTTGTAATTTAAATACTTAGATTTTGTCCGGAGCATATCTCTTAAAGTATAAAAGCTGTCAACTTGGAACTTTATGGGTGGATAGATCTCAAAGAGAGGAAGTGCAGTGCACAAGAACTACAACTCTTGCTTGCATTATTTTGGAGTAATTGCCCTTTGTTATTTTAAATACTTAGATTCTGTCCGGAGTATATCTCCTAAAGTATAATCGCTATCACTTTATGGGTGGATAGATCTCATGGAGGAGAAGTGCAGTGCACACTAACTATAACTCTTGCTTGTATAGCTTTCCAGTTTTTGCCCTTTGTTATTTTAAAGACTTAAATTTTGTAGGGGGTCAATCTCTTAAAGTACAAAAGAATCCTTAATCTATAAGGCTTCAGTTTACTATCAACCTTTCGCGGCGTGGGATGGCCATGTCCGACATGGCTCTTGTACAAGTAGAATTTACTAGAATGTAGGGTAGTAAAGTCTGACTTGTTTGAAATCATTGTAGTACAAGTATCTGTTGTGCTTATTTGTTTATCAGATATTCTGATTGAACCGTTTCAGTGAATTTGCTAAAAATTAGCGATTTTAAAACACGTGCAAATCTAGTTTATTTTCATTTCATGAGTGCAATTTGTAGTTTAGATAATGTAAAAATGTAGTCAAGCATGTTCACCATAAAGTACAAAGCTATTCTTTTCAGTATTTAGATTGTGCATGTTATATTTCAGACTCATTTCGATTCGATGTCGTGAAAGCAAAAATCATGCTCTATTCTTATAGGACGTGTCCCTAAGATGATAACAAATGAAATTATATTCTATCACTTTTTGCGACTTCTTCCTTTTTAGATAATAAAGCTATCAATTTGATTTTTTACAATTTATTCACGAAACTGACGAGTTGGAATAAAATTTCTATCGATCATTATACCTTTTCTAGGTCCACCGTCGGCCATCTTGAAATGTGACTGGTTCTAATTAGGTCGTTTCCCTTGATTTGCTGTTTAAACTTAACGCATTTGGTTTCCCAATCAATACATCAAATACTTATCAAGTGACCATATACAAATGTGCATTAAGTCTGGTAGTCCATTTAGAAATGCTACAACCATGGATTAATATTTTACCATACCTTCATTATTTCAAAACAGTGGTTTGGGTAAAGATAATTTTCTGCATGATTATGGTCAATAGTTTTAACAGTTATTAACGATTATCTGACGAGTAGCTATGAATTTCTGTCATGTTTCTACTGCATTTATTCCAATAATAGATACATGTGTATGACTATACAAGGAACTATTTTGATATGAGAATGCGCAAACCTAATTCATTCAATCACCATATCACCAGATATTAAATGAGCCCGGTCTAATGAGAAATAAGATGGATTTTTATTATTTTTTCCATTTTCGCTAATTGTTGTGTTTGTGTACAATTAAAAAAAAGAACATATTAAAAGGTTCAGTACAATATCCCTCGATTGAAGTGATTAGTGCAATTGTTACATGTACATGAGTGTATTTATAAATACTTCTTCAATTGAAATGTGCAAGCGGATACTTTATTGAATTTAAGATAGGCCTACTAATTGTAACCCTATTAAAGAATCTATTATAAGCCATATGTTCACGACACAAGTAATTTTTGTTATTGAGTTACCCACATTGCTTCGTTTTTTGCAGCCTCTTATAAGTGAAACAAGTCTGAACCTGAAAATGTCTTTAAAAAATGTCTTAATGATGGCTCTACAATCATTTAAGACGTTATATATCACATGTGTCTCCATAAGGGCCCAAGGTTATAAAACTTTTTCCTGCTTAACTGAGAATGTTCTCAAATTTAGAATTCAAATCAATGTATTAGCATGAAATGTAATATAAAATAGTTGTTATTTATAACATTTCCAATCATTTGAAAATGTGTGTAAGGTGCAAATATTAGACGGCCACCTAATGTAAATATAATGTTACCTGATGATGTACAAGCACTTTGAGACCTTATCTATCTACTGAACACATAGTGAAGACTGGTCAGACTGTGCGGATGCACAGACAGATCAGAATCTTTGCTATGTATATATATGAGTTGTTGGAAATCTCACGCACAGGCTCATTTCATAAACGCTTGGAGAACGTTTTCATCTTAAACGCAGCGAAGTTGTTGTTCCCCACCAAGCTTCAGTCATATTGTAGCTGTGTATTGTTGTGTGTCTCATTTAACAGATGAAGAGAGCGATTGTTGATTTCATTGAAACTTAAATCATAATAAATCATGTCTTATGATTTAATACAATAAATAAAAAAATATAAGGATTTATCGCAAATGAAAAAAAAATAAAAATAATAATAACTTGTGGAACTACTTTGTGTGAAAGCTTACAATCTAGCTGTACACTCAAATTTCGTTGCATAGAGGAATTAAACCACAACTTTTCAGCCAATAACAATGAATGGAATTTGGTGAAAGCAATTTTGATTTAGTTATTAGTAGAAAGATGGTATCACAGGCTGAATAACTTATTTTTTTTTTTTTTTTGTAAATGTGTCTCAAGACGACAAATCTTGGATTTTTTTCCTGGATTGTCATTATAAGTCTATAGATTTTGAAATCATAGGTCTTTAGATTTTGGATTAAATGACAAAATGATTCCATTAATATTTAATCACCCTATATCTACTTATTTAAGACGCAGAACGTTAAAAAAAACTTTAGACATAAACAGAAACTGCAACTCGAAGTTCTTTTGGTTAACATAAGCGATTACTGGCACATAGATACAATTAAGAACATCGTGCAATTGACAGGTTGTATGGTTTTAGAATGAATTTGAATGAGTTTGTGGAGCGTTTTTTTAATTATTTTCGAGGGAGGTTAAACATAATCGATAAATAAGAGATACTTTTTTACCTCCCTTTAATAAATCTACTAATTATTCTAATTTTTTGTCCTCGCGGATAGACCAGACGCTTACAAACCAACATCAGACTATAAAATCGTGTAATTATTTGATCGTTTTGATTGAAACGTTCGACCATTTTTAACTATTTCGGAGCGTCTTTTTTGTGTGTAATTGGAGTGAGTATTTGGAATGAATGATAGGAGCACCGAGCGAAGTGATTTTGAATGCTTTAGATCGAGATATAAATCAATTTCACAATGAGGTTAACTCTACATATTATAATAGCTAAAAGAACACATTAAAAACGGCGAAGGAGTTACATTATCTTTGTAAAGAATTTTAGTATTCATTGCATGTTTCTTATTTCTATATTTGTCACAGTTCTAATCCAGATAAGTCAAAATTTTCAGCCAATTTGTCAATTGTGCGTCTATAGGCGTATTAAAATGATTTTTTTATCATTACAGGAATCAAACAAGATGGCCGACGAAGAAGCGGAACTCGAAGAACTACTCCGCCAACAGGTCAAAGATTATAACAGAATGGAGGTATATATCTACAGTTACAGTTAACAACATCGGGAATTTGACACTCATTCCGATAAAAATAATTCTTAATCATTCACTCAACGCTCCATTCATTCATTCATTCATTCATTCATTCATTCATTCATTCATTCATTCATTCATTCATTCATTCATTCATTCATTCATTCATTCATTCATTCATTCATTTATTCATTCATTCATTCATTCATTCATTCATTTCAAACACCCAAATCATATCGATAAAAAAACGCTCCAAAATAATTAAAAAACATTTCGAAATCATTCAAAACGATCACCATTCAATTAAATTCAATCATTTTTACAGCTTTATTGGCTGGTTTGAATTTTAAAGTGTCTAAATTGTCAACGAAGACATGCAAACAGAAAGTAGATTAATTTTATTAAAGTGAGATAATGGATATCGCTAATTTTGTTCATCTTGAACAAAATTAGCGATATTGGATTACCTCCCTCTATTTTCATTCAAAACTCGCTCAATACGCTCTTCAATTTCATTCCAAAATCAATCCAAAATGTATTTCTTGTCAATTTAACGATGTTCTTTACTGTACTTATATTATACTGGTATCCAGACTTGGATTATAAACATATCTTCTTTAAAGGAAATTAAATGTGTACAAATTAATTTGATTGGACTAGATATTTGTACCATCCCATCTGATTAGTAATCTTGAAATTTATGATACATATTAAATGAGAGGGATAGCTTGGTTTTAAATCTTATTTTTCTTGAATATTCTACCAATTAAGTTATTTTATTTTCAAGCCTTGATTTATATTTGAAAACAGAACAAAACAAAAAAATCGTTCGTCTGTCCGTAGATTTCGAGTGGTTTTCCACTTTTATTTCCACATTTGAATATTATGATTTTGTCTGCCTAGAAAATGATATTTGACCCACCAGAGGAAATATACGGCTTAGTATATATAAAGCTTCACTTCAAATTCAGCTGTGCATTTTGCTTTTAATTGAGTCATAAAGGAAATAATATTGAATATCCGTTGACGAGCGAAGTTTTATTTGACAATGAAATAATTGAGCGTGTGCACGACATTTCCAACAATTCCTTATGTGCGCAACGTTATGACTCTGATCAGCCTGTGCAGCCTCACAGTCTGACCAGAGTCTTCACTATGCTCTATATAGATATGGACTTTAAATGTCTCTTCAGGTGGCCATCATACATTCCTTTTGCATTTTGTCATTGTCTATGCTGCTCAACGTCCGTATATCACGCAGATATGAACTTGTTTGAATTGTCACGCTTAGGCTCAATTGATGAACTGTCGTCCTTTTTATTTACAGCTTAAGATCAATGAGAAACCAAGCGAGCCAGAGAAAGTGATCTCGCCTCCATCTTTCACGTTACGACCCCCTAGTTGTGAGCCTTGCCCACCAAGCCCATCCCATAGCAACACTGGCTGGGCTGCCGGTGGCAAGAAAGGTAAAATATATTTTTATATGTATTCTATTCGATTATGATATCGCCTTTCTTCTGTAGCGAACAATAAGCGTGTAATTCATTGTCTTGCGCATACCAATGGCCACTCTATAAATTACGTCATCATCTTATTACACGGTAACCATAAATGCGTTCCTAAAACACACGTAATTTGTGTTAAAATGAGGGAAAAGTAGCTGAAATCACAAATAAAGCTTTAATCAAATTGAATTTGATGTCCATTCATCGACATTAAAAACATTTAAACTCGCCAGGGCGCCTTAAATAACTTTTTTTAGCTCACCTGAGCACATCGTGCTCCAGGTAACTTTGTGATCATTGAAAATTCGTCGTCCGTCGTTCGTCGTTCGTCGTCCGTCGTGCGTCGTCAGACGTCAACAATTTAAGTGTTTACACTCTAGAGGCTACAAATATTGACCAATCATCATGAAACATGGTCAGAATAATTGTCAGGTCACAAGGATGAACCCTATTGAAAATAAGAAGGATCCGTTCCCTATTACGGTAAAATGGGCCTAAATGACAATTTTCTTGTTTACAATTTAGAGGCCAAATATATAGTCCAATCTTCATTAAACTTTGTCAGAATACTTGTCAGGTCAAAAGGATGAACCCTGTTGAAAATTGGAATAATCCGTGTCATATCACGGGAAAAGGGGCCACTCTAGAGGCCACAAATATGGTCCAATCTTCGTGAAACTTGGTCAGAATGTTTGTCAGGTCACAAGGATGAACCCTATTCAAAAGGGGAAGGATCCGTGTCATATCACGGGAAAAAATGGCCCTAACGACAATTTTCTTGTTTACACTCTAGAGATCACAAGTCTTAAAAGTGCAATTACGACTTTTGCTCGAAAATTTGAAAATTGTTAACTCAGACAAAGATACGAATGTGAGCGGTATAGGACCATCATGGCCCTCTTGTTATTTTTCAGACTTTGTTCTTATATAAAATCTCACAATAAACCTAATAAGTTTTTCGAAAGATCAAAACAAACTTTATCTACAACTATTTTTAGCACATTTGAACTCTGAACAGGTAAATTGTGTCTTTATTTGCCTTGTAGGCATTTATCTCGATCCGATGACAATTACTGTAACGATGGCCGATAAACACGACAACAATAGTTTAAGAGTACCAAGCATATCATCATTTGACGGCAGAACGATATCAAAAGAACGTTTTCCTAGTGTGTCTAGTGAGATAGGATACAATGCTTCACGGACCTCTCTCAGCTCACCCACACCAAAATTACTAATGCCTGGACAAACTTGTTTGTCACGGCCTGTCAGTGACCAAAATATCAATTCTAAGGTCAAAAATAGAAAAGACAAGGCGGTGTCGTGGCACAGTAAAATACCACTCAGTACTCAAACCCTAGGTTGTGTCGAAAATGACGATAGTAATGTAGAAGTTGATGAACATCATGCACAATCTCAACCTTTACTCGGAACTCTTGAGAGTAAAAGTGTCAACAAGCATTTATGCCGACATACATATTCTGTGCGTGTTCATTCCAACACGAAGGAAGCGAGAAAAGGCTGGAATCTGAAACGAAGCATGAGTACAGGGAATGAAAAATCAAAAGTTAAGGAAAAGTTCTTGAACTTACAACCTACGCAAACACAACCTGAAGAACAACCATCTCCTAACCCTGCATCAGAAGTACCATCCACATCATCTGGGTTCTTTGATTCAAAACTTGACTTGGTGGAAAACTCTAAAAGTGATGAATACTCTCTAATAGATTGGGAGGAGGACGAGAAAATATGTGATGCGGAGGTATGTAACATCACAGGACAAGTTGACGATGACGAAGATGCAACGCCAACAGCAAACAAACCTTTTATCGCATCCCCCTGTCCATCGTGGAAAAATGACGGTCGTGGCCATGTTAATGAGAAAGAACTCGTTCAAGATAAGGAAGAAAGTAATGATTCAGTATTCTTTGACAGCCTAGAAGGAAGCATTAACGTTCATTCCAATCGCGATGACGTCTCAGATAGTGACTTGCGCGATGTGTCAGTTTTATGTGATCAATCTAACCAGACCTATGCACCAGTAGACGGTTCTAGTAACAAAAACAGTTCTTTAAAACCACCCGGGGACACTGTACAATCACACACACACGCTCACCTTGCACCACCGACAGTCTCGTGTAGTCAATTACTCACTATTCCCCTCGTTCAGCTTCATACAGACAATGTGGGTAAAGATAAAAGTAAACTCACAAACGATAGAACGCAGCTTAATATGTTGTGCGATGAAAAGAGACCACCGATGAAATCAGACAGACCAACGGAAGAGAGTCATTTATGATAATACACATTTCATAGCCCTTAATTTATCATTTTCTACATTATATGAAAATTATCCCGGTCTAAATAGAAACAAAAACAAACAAAAAATCAAAGTGAAAGTCTAATCTTGAAAACTTATCGATTCCTTAATAGTATATAAATCATCTTCAATTGTTATTTATAAGTAAAGATGTTTTTGAGAATTTCTTTAGTCTGACTATTTTTTACAGTCTCAGCGTCGTCAACGATGGTGTGATTTACGCCCCATTTTTTACATCTATATTCTTGATTGCATTAATCCAAATTTGAAATAAAAAACAAGTACATCGCAGGGCGGCGTATATCGATGATTCAGCGCGGAACAGTTTTAACTGTCTATATGTTTATATGTAGTTACAACTGTTTCGCTATAAGCCATCGATATATGTCTAGCTTGTCAAAGGGGCTTAAATGATAGATTTGTACTCAAGGGTCTCAATATAACTTAAGATATAACTGCATTTGGGTATCAATGCCTGATGTCATTTTGCTGGATATATTCTGTTACAGTTAATTACATCGTGAAATTGACATTAATCTCATTCAAAACCATTCTAAATCGCTCGTTAAGCGCCCCATTCATTAATTCCAAACACTCACTCAAACCACCCAAAAACGCTCCAAAATTACTTCAGAATATATAACCAACAACTACATTCAAAATAGATAGAAAAAAATCGCGATTCAACTGATATAATTAATTTGTAAGCGTCTGATTGGTTCTTGAAGAAATAGGAAGCTTTTAATAGAACTTGTATACTTATTTTATTAAATGGAGGTAATAAATATCACTATTTTCATCCTGAACAAAACTAGCGGTATTGGATTACTTCCCTTTAATTTCACAAAAACTCACTCCACTCGCTGATTCAATTTCATTGCAAAATCATTCCAAACTATTTCATTCTGTCAGTTTCACGATTTTCTGTACTGTAAAGCATCGAAGTTACCAATCAATGACTGATGACCTTGAAATTGGTTCCAACAGAAAGAACTTGTTTCAAGCTATACACATGTGAAAAATGATGTCACTTCTTTATTCCTTTAAAAATGTTTGAAATTCATTTCTTGCTATATACTGACATTGAAAGAATGACATTGACCTTAAATATTGGGATCAGAATTTTTCAACATCAAGCAAAGCATTTATGAAAAGGAACAGCTTTTTGATAGCTTATTATTGAACACAATGTACAATTTTTAAATCAATGCATCTGATAAATTTGACATATGTATTTGACATTGACCTTCACTGTTGACCTTGAAACAAACATTAACATATTAAATATAAAAAATAAGTCCCCAATTAAATGTTTGGCTGGTGAACGTTTTCATCTTCTAGGACTGACAATTCATAAATGACTCGTGTACGTCTTTCAAAATTGTAGGACTTTTTTCCCTGATATATATTGCTAGATCATCGAAAAACAGCCAAACGCCATTCGTTCCAGAGCGATTTCATCGTTTTTATGGGTTTCTTATAATCAGACTATGAAAATTTAGTTCAAGTAATAAAATAAGCATTTTTACCCGCAATATTTTCCCAAGATAGCTTACAATCACAAGACTGATTGATTGAGGGACTCTTTAGAAGTGGATTGATCTAATCAATGAACTGACTTTGGAAGAATCGTAAACTGCCCTGCGTTTTTAGATGATGAAAGACTCGCGAACGATAGTTAAGTGTAACCTGATTTATTTGTGAATATATTTTGAGCTTATTAAGAAAAAAGCGTTGAATTGCGGGCGCTGTCCTTGGGATCTCTTCGATTGCAAAAAATATTTACTGTTTACCTAATGTAAAGATTTGAAGTGGTTTCTTTTAGAGATGTTACGAGTTGTGTACCTTTGTCCAAGAATTTTCTATAATGCTTTCAAGCAGCTCATATCGAGTGCTGATATCTTAAAGCGATGCATCTATTCATATTTATAACCTATCATGCGAAACGGGACCATATGAGAAGCGCGAAAAGTAAAGACTCTGGTCAGACTGCGCGGTTTGCGCAAGCTGACCAGGGTCTAAACTTTTCGCTTTTTACAGATTTTCTGAATATAGAATCATCATTCCACCTACCTATTAATCATTATTGAAAAGCGATCAAAAGTTGGCCTCTTCTAAGTCCAATCTCTTTTCCAAATATTTATTTTACAGTGTTCTTAGATAGTTCTTTTTTGCGTGATAGGTTCCATTATCATTTTTGTCATTACGTTTTTTTGCATTTTACACCCGTTGTTTTTCATTCTCTCATTCTATTTTTCAAAGTATATATCATTTATTCATCTAGTTATTATAGACGGTTTACAATTCTAAAAATTGTGAATCTTGAATGAACGTTTTTAATAAAATTTGAGATTGTTTTAAAAGTATTTATATTTTCTCTCCTTGTCACTTGCCTTTATTTATAAAAAAAATAGTGAATGCCTTATTCACGCCTAAAGTGCCACGTTTATCCCTGGCAACAATGCTCTTTGGCAACTACAACAATGTAAAAACCATTACAGGCTTAAGAAACGAATTAACTCATTACCAGAAAACAATATTTCAGAATGATCCAAACTCAACGAAATTGCAAACAACAATTTAAAATTGATCTTATCTTATATACGCTCAGATGAAAAAGCTTAATTAGTATGTTTGTTTGTCGTCTACCCTGACCAAACTTGAAATTATTAACATCTGATTTTGGCCAAGAACAATCCTTAAGGTTCGTACTGACTAATTACATTGAATTTATTCAGTTAGAAAACATTGTAGAAAATACAAGGGAGTGCTTTTCTAGTATGCTTTCCTATATCTGTTTTGTAGAGGAGATTCAAAGAGAGCTACTTCGTGGAAATGGGTCAAGCAAACCCAACAGAAGCGTATCCTGTAAGTTGAAAATTGTCGGTACATGAAGGGGTAGAATGAGTGTTAAAACAAGAAAAGAGAGGACGGCAATAGGATTTCCCTCCCTGCCTTCCATTTGCAGACGGAGAATAAGGACTCTTAAGTTAGTGGACCCGTAATTGTTCCGCAACGTTTCGGAAGTAATGAAACTTTAACAGTGTTGGTTGAGGTTTCCTAATAAAAATCATTAGGTAACCTTGGTTAACACTGTTAAAGC
Organism: Fragum whitleyi; assembly: GCA_948146395.1. Lineage (NCBI taxonomy): Eukaryota > Metazoa > Mollusca > Bivalvia > Cardiida > Cardiidae > Fragum > Fragum whitleyi. The sequence continues at coordinate 37,731,988 of OX411545.1, forward strand.
GATTGCTTCCGAAACGTTGCGGAAATATAACGGGTCCATTAGCTTAACTGAAAATTCGAAAGCTTTGTTCAGTCACTTTGTCGTTCGTATAGTGTGCAATGGGTTATATACCTTTTATCCATTGTTCTTTCACAAACTAATTTTCTCGTCGGGTACCGATTTTGACTTGTCTGAATTGAAAGAAGCATAAGACAATTTAAAGTAAATGAATTTTATGAAAGTTTTCGTCTTTTGGGATAAGAAAAGTAGAAAGATGAAGAAATTGTTCACTTAAAGCAGTTTCTTAGTTTTCAAAAGTGTTCTCTGAAGCTTTTTTCTTCGTGGTCTTTAAAGAGGGGTCTGTTTCAGAGTTGGTAAAATCTGGTTACCGTAGAAACTCTAATAAAACCCTGGGGTTACATCAGAATAATCGCATTTCAATTAAAAAGGGATGGACATTTATTAGAGCTTCGCTACATATCGATAGCTCAGTACGAAACAGTTGTTACTGCCTATAAACATATAGGCAGCTACAACTGTTTCGCGCTGAGCCTTCGATATTTGTTAAGGCCAAAAATAAAACATAACCCGCGCAAAATATTACCATTTGTTCGAGCAAATGGTGCATAAAACTTTTTATAATTTTCAGTTGCCTTATTTTATGAGAATGGGCCTTTATTAGAGGTTTCAAGATTTTGTAAAACCGCACCAAATATGGTCGATTTATACCTCCGAAAAGGGGGGGGGGTATCATTAGAGAATGGGGGCTCTATAAGAATTTTATGGTATTTAAGAATGCTTTGGAGTCAAATTTCAGCGATTTTTAAAAGTCAACCCCTTTTATTTCTATTTCTACTTCTCAAAAAAAGGCCGGACTTGTGTCAAAATGTGGAACAATAAAAGACAGAAGACGGAAATTCATTCGATGCATTTAAACTCGAGAATTTTTTAATAACAGAGGTTTATTTTTACCTGTCGACCTGATATCACCTGTCTGATAGCATGTAATTTTATCATACAAATTATTTCTAGACTCGAGACTTTTTGACTTACAAACGTTAACTTTTACCATGCAACTAAAAGCATTCCCTTCCTTGTGATCACCTCCCTGCTATCGTTTTCAAGTAGTCTATTTTTAGAAATAATTGACATATTCACTTTTTTTAAAAAAAATAATCAAAACTAATCAATTCACCTGAATTTCTTTGATTTTAAATGTTTCATGCCCTGAAAATTGATTTCCTATTAAATACAGTAAAACGTGCATTAAGTGACCATTCAAGGGATCACCAAAAAACGTTTGCTTAGTACACGTTTTCTTTAAAAAATTAGAAACATGATATTGATTGAATATGTTTATTAATGTGAATTTCTCAATTATCATATGTTCTTAAAACGCAATAGAATCGTCTCTAATGAGTTTCCAACAACAATGTGTTGATTTTCAAGAACTTTTAGACCAATAACAGCCACTTTTTAAGAAGGGAAAGAAGGGAATTTTGAAAACGGTCGCTTAATAAAAGTGGTCGCTTAATAGACGTGGTCGCTCGAGCAATACGGACCTTAGAATAACATTTTCAACCTAGCGTCTAAAATATCAACGTTAACTTGTCCCGGCTTGTGATAATTCGGCAAAGTCTCGTCATGGTTAATTCGTAAAATTGACATTAACCTCGATCAAAACCTTTCCAAAACGCTCATTCAGCGCCCCTTTCCTTCATTCAATTCACACTTTCACACTTATCACTCACAAATCGAATTCGAAATCGTTCAAAATGTTCAACATTTCATTGTAAATTACTAATTTATTCCACTATTTTTGCCACTGTTGATTGTTACGTGAAGATACACAATCAGAAAGTCCGTAAATGTTTGTAAAGGGGGGGGGGGGGGGGGGGGGTAATAAAAAATCGCTGGTTCCGCTGGACGTATAAGCATACACTGTTGTTCAAATTGTCAAATGGTCGGGCTCCATCCAAAGAGGGAGAAACTTACTTTTTTTGTCATCGTATCGCATATACATTCTTGGTCTTTTTTCAATCAGGGCTCGTGCTAGTGTTTGCAATAAGGGAGTCATTGAAAGCGCGTTGTTTCGCACGTGCGTTCATATGATGTCAAAAACATTACTGAAGATGACGTTGCGAAAAACAAAATTATTGAAATTTTAAACCTGGGTATTTAACAATTTACTGCGTTTTGTTTTCAAATTATGATGTTCAAAAAAAGATCTCCATTGATGAAAAACTAAAGGAATTCATTTGTTTCAATCGTATTTACGAAAGTACCACCAGAAGTCAAATAACCTAAACTATGACCAATAATTACTACACTTACGTCCAAGTCATTTTCCAGTTTACGGAAAAATACGAGCGTTGTTCCGAATGCATGCGCAGACTGACTCAAGTCGAAACTTTTCGCACTCTGACTATTTCCTGAATATGGATTGATTATTCTACCATACTTGACGAACTCAAATGGATCCAATCTCTTGTTCATGTGTTTACACTTTTCGCGAGACGGGTCACATATATGCGAAAAGGGACCATCTAGGTGCTGCGAAAAAGTGTGTACCCTAGTCAGACTGCGCGAACTGCGCAGGCTGCTTAGATCAACACTTTTCGCATTTACTAACTTTCTGAATTTAGAATAATCAATCTACCTTCCTGTGAAAGGATTTTTAAAATGTGACATCTGGTTTGCCTTTACTAGCACCAATATTTTTCTCTAAAATTTATTTTACGTAGTTCCTAGATGGTCCCTTTTCGCATGACGGGTCACTTATATGAAAAAAATATTAAATTAGGAAAGCAAATAATTGTCTTTGTCGATAATTGTGTTTTTTACAATTTCGCACATTTTCTGTCCCAAGACAGTCACTTGGTCGGAAGAAAAAACAATTCAATTTGAAAAGTTTATATTATTGGGAAGATGCAGTTTGATATCAATAAGCAATAAAGGACAAATTCGCATATAAAATGTGACCCGTCACGCAAAGAGGGACCACCTAGGGACACCGTACCTTAGATATTTTTTTTAAAAAAAAATAGATCGCTATTAAGTGTGTCCAGCTAGGAGTAAAGAGGAATCAGCCCTGCATTCAGGATGACCAAACGGTGAAAACTGTTTGTAAAATTTACCCCGCTTTGCACGCGCACGTTCGTGCAAAGAGGGATGTAATTGTCAAACAGTTTGTACCGGTTTGCCATCCTGAACGCAAGGGCTGATTTATCTTTACTCATGACGGGACAAAACTTTGACCCAAATGCTTAACATTTACGATAATTTCGTCTGTGCGCGATGAACATACAGTGGTCAGTCTTAGCAGTAAACTACCTGGGGCCTGTTTCATCAATAAATGTCCTGGGACGTGTCTTAAAAGTGTCGTAGGCCACATCCAGGATGTTCGTAAGTCAGTTTCATCAAAACGTCCTAAAAAGTTCCTAGGACGTGCATTTGCGTTTCATCAAACTTTGTCCTAATTTAACCATGCTCGATTAAAAGGCCCCAAAATGCACGTGATAAAATCACGTCCAAGCTAATTATAGCCGTGTAGATAGATTTTCCTTCAAAATGTGAAATATCATTAAGGTTGAAAACTAATAAAGATACTAGTAATCGAACGGCAGAGATACTTTAGGTTTAAATTGAAAAGTCGACAAAAACATAAGATCTCATTATCGCTTACAAGCGCCAAAGAGGCGAAGTTGCAGTAAACTCTATCAGAATAAACCTTTATTATAAGACAAGAGGTTGAACTGAGCTAAAAACAACCATGTATTTCATAATAAGGTTTGAAAAAAAGGAACATTTTCCGTCTTTATCAGAAATCAGGTTTCATGCCGGTTAAATGTGCCTCAAAATTGTCGTTTTAAAAGAATTTCAAATGTTATTTGTATATCACATTATATCAAATTTCGGTACTTATGTAGTTCGGATTTCATGATTTCTTTCGGCATAAATTATCACTTTAACGCTCTTAGTTTCTTTCTACACAATGTTACAATTCCGTTGCTTTTCAATTTGCTAAGGAAAACAAAAAGTCTATTATTACACACAGTCAATTATAAAAGTCAAAGCACTGTTCAAAACGATGAAGAATGAATTCGTGATAGAGTCAAAATTGTTCCTCCGATTTGCTTCAAACTCTAATGAAATAATTGTATCATCATTACGATGGTACCTTTTGACAAGAGGCCCATGAGGGCCTGAATCGCTCCACTGGATTTTATATAACTAATGGAAACTCTGCAGATAAGGAAGTTTACAAGAAAATTCGTGAAGAATACAGAGAAGCTTATTCTAGTGTAGGCTAAACCTTTTAAATATGAAACCATACTTTTAAATATATATCAGTACTAATTGTAAAAGGAAAGGTTTCCTATCTATTAAATGGATAAGTCTTGATGAGTCTTGATGGATCCATGAAACAATCTAGTTTGTATAATGACCCATTTTAATGACACTCTAGTTTTCAAAGTAAGAGTTGGTTCATGGGAAGAGTTTTTTTAAGTTTTCAGAGTAAAAATAAGCCCTGCCTTGCCACGCCCTTTTTTATTCAAATCCGTCCAATGATTTTTGAGTAAAAGATTTTGAAATATTTTATAGTCAAAATAACCCCCACCTTGCCACGCCCGTATTTGGAGGTCAATCGAAATATCTGTAACAATTTAAGTAAAGTGCCACCCAAGGAACATCCAGGCCAAGTTTCATTGCAATCAGTCCAATGGTTTCGGAGGAAAAGTCTTTTTTAAGATTTTCGAGTGAAAAATGCCCCGCCCTGCCACGCCCATATTTTGGGGTCAATCAAAATTTCTTTAACAATTTTAGAAGTGGGTGACCCAAGGACTATTTCTATCAAGTTTTGTGAAATCCGTCCATTGAATTGGGAGGAGAAGATGTTTTAAGAAAAAAAGGTTTACGCACGCACGCACGGACGGAAGGACCGACGGACGCACGACGGACACACCGCCATGACAATTGTTCGCTTGCCTTCGGTCAGTGGGGCTTAAAATGGGTCAGGTCTGTCAAGTATAGCGGAAATATAGGCTTACGGAAATTTGATAAAAATACCCTTATTATCATGATAGATTCCACAATTATCATCCGATTTACTTCAATTCTTTACAGAATAATTGAACTATCATAATGATCGTTCCTTTTGAAAATGACTCGTGTCCGTGAAGTATCACGGGCCTTATTTAAGTTAGAATTTTCCGCTATATAAAACAGTTTCTTCCGATTTGGTTCAAGCTCTCGTATAATTGTTTTACTAACTTATGATCTGTTCCTTTTGAAGAAAATGAGTTAAGTCCTTCAAGGGCCACGGGAAAAAAAGGCCTTTGAAACTATGGTTACATTTCCCCTCCCTTTAGCTTTGACTGCCTACCGCGGGATGGTTTTTCTGAAGTACATGTACTTTAACATGTGCTTGAATCTAACACAGACTCGTCATGCTTTAAGAAGCCAGTAGAGCGTCCTTTGCTCTCGTGGTGCCGCCAGTTTAAAAAAAAGAACGACAATTTCATTCCTTTTTCACATTTTTAGCTTGACTGTTTTCGGAGAAGAAAATCGAGGTAATGATACAGCCTCCATGTCGTCTACTGCTTCGCCGTTGTCGAGATTAAACTTTGATTTTTTTGCAATTTCTTTGGTATTTCCGAAGGCTATCAGCTGAAACTTGTAACACATGATAAAGGCAACTTATACTAAGATGGTTAGCCTAACTCTATTATCTTACATATCATGTTCAGAAATTTTGTCCAATATCGAGTACAAAATAGTCGAGGTTGGTTAGCGTTAGTAATGCTCTTGTTTATTTGCTATGCTTATTTCCTATATCGCTATAGAACAAATTTATCGACGTAACCAATGTACACAGAATGTTTGGCTATCGCTTGCAAAAGGCGTTCTTACTACACTCAACCCAAGCTATCGTTTCGCACTCGAGAGGGTCTCGTTGTATAGTTGGAGAATCGCATGTCTGTTCCAAAGGCGAACCCGAGATGCTACATCGCCCTCCACGTGTACTGTTTTGTAAATACCCAAAGAAAACATCGTCACTTTGCGAGCTGTGTTGTCTCTACATATTTGCTTGCTGCTCCTACTGCATACTTGCGCCAATCATTGAAATGTCGATATCAGTACGCATTCAGACTGCTCTAGCAATTTTTGGATCGCAACAAGAACACCATAAGGATTGCCATACCCCTCTGGCAAAAATATTCTAGATCTCTTTAGTCCCACTCAGTCTTCTTTGTCCTTTCTTCATCAAAAGTTTGAAAAAGAGAAGCCATATCTTCTTTAGATACAATATTTAAGACAAAAGTATCACGTAGGACGCCGAAATCGGTGTCCTACGTTTGGGACAAAATTTAGGAACTTCCTAAATATCTCGAGCTTGATGAAACCCGATTTGTGTCATGAAAATGTCCTAGGACGTTTTTAGGACAAAAATACGTCCTTAACAGCTTGATGAAACAGGCCCCTGGCAGTTTCAAGATACTGTTTTACCTTACCAATCGACAAAGTTTATAGTGAATGATACTCTTGTCAGACTGTTTGCACGGACTCATAAGAATCTTTGCTTGGCACATATTTGAATTTGTCGGAAATGTTACGCACAAGTTCATTCTATTTCATATAATGACCGAGATTTACATTGACTGAGTAGATATATACCAGACAAACTGCCGCCAAAATGTACGCAAGGAAAGGATTAGGCCCTATAACAAAATGCGATTTTAAACAAAGTAGTTCTGAACAAAGACGAACAGTGGTAACTTGGAGCATTGAAGACACGCGAAATATTTTTTATTTCAACTGATCATTGTATCCAAGAGTAGTCGTTACAATAACTATACAGTCAATACCTTGTTTATCTACAATCGGCGGAATCTAATCTTTTTATTATCCATGATTAATGCCCTGGCAGGGCGGAGCCTAAGTAACGGGTCGTTGCACTTAAGGTTAAGGGAAATCAGCTTTTATCTAAAATAACCTACTTCTAAAGAAAGTCAGCATAAATAACTCGAGACCTTAAATCGTGGATTGGTAACCAAAATTCTCGAAACTTCAGCTTAATCAAGCTGAAGTTACGAGGCCTTGGTAACCAAACGATAAAGTGTGTTCACTCTCTCAAATCACGTGAATCTTTTAGGCTTAGGATACAGTTTTTGCACGCGTTGACGATGATTACCGACTGAAATATGAAAGAACCAAAACTATTGAAAAGTAAACTCGCCAATATACGTCACGGTTAAGCCCCGCCCTGCCAGTTCATTAATTACGCAGAATAATAATCTCTTGGTGAGACGTTGAAAATAAACGCCACCATTACTCTTGCGGGACATATTTCAATAGTGCCAGATTTTGAATAACCGGTATCGGTTGCGTACTCGTGGATCATTCATGTTCTACATGTACATATGTTCAATTCCTATTTATTTTCAAATCTTCAATACTTTATCTAATGAACCTTTAAGGTTCGTGTAAAGTATTTTTACCCTATTTCAAGGATATTTCGTTTGCCAACAAAAAGCATTATGTATTGTGTATCAAAATGAAGTTTTTGGTTAGTACAAGCACTTACCCTACATAAGACAAAATTAGCTATAGAAAGAACATTGTGAAAAATGGTCATTTTTTTACACAACAAGCAACATCCTTGTTCGCTGAAAGTTGTTCAGCAAAATATCTATTTTATTTCACAAAATGATAAACATGTAATTTATGGGAATAAATGTTTGACAAGCTTCGCTTGTTACTGCTAAATTAATGACATTGCCATATAATTCAGCTATTTTTGGCCCAATAGTGATACGGAAAATGGAAAACCGCTTAAAATATTGTTTAAAGACTAGATTAATGTTCATAATAATCTAAGAAAACACAATCTCAGCTTAATTAATGACATTTAAAACGCGATTAAACCAAATATGTGCTCTAATATAATTATTGAGCAACGCATAGGGATAACGGCATCTTTCTTGCTTACTATAGGTGTATTTTCAAAACTGAGCTCTGACGTAGACGCCGAGTTCATTGCTATGGGTATATCGGGTATATTTTAAAAGCATCAAATAGGATTTGAACCTCTTTCTTTCTCTTCAATTATAAAACTACATGTATGTGCAAACATTACGATTAAAGACAAGCAAAAACTTTCGAAACGCTCGAAAGGAAAATTGCAACTTATTTTAATGTGTTTTCTTAACCTGCTTAATCTATTTTGGATAAATAGCACGGGAATCCTACCGTTAAAGGAAGATTTCACGACTCACTGGGCAAAATCTATCTATACAAAGGTTTGTCAACAAATCTGTAATACGTATTTACGATCACGTTAATATTTTTTTAATGATTTTTGTAATTCTTATGCACACAGGATGGTCTATAGATCAACAAGTGTCAGGGTTTGTTTAAAAGGTCAATTTTGTCTTTACCTGTATAGACATAATTGACCTATGATCACTCACTAAAACTTGCAGATCTATTGGCAAATTGTCTCTCGGTAGGACACGGAATTCCGATGACGTCACTGATACAGTGCGTAACGTGTAGTTGTCATGCAATTTGCGACTTTGACGGCATGTCTTTGAAAGAAAAAAATGCACAGACAAACGGACTTCTTTAAGAATTATTTTGTCATATTGTGATACGTATACACCTCATTCGGAACATCACTCGGCTATTTTCGTAAACTGCAACATACCTCGGATGTATGTAAGACGGATGAGTATGTAACAAAAGTGTGTATTTTGTTAGGCGGAAACAGAAAAATTAGTGTGGAAACAACCAGCGCTATCCTCAGATTTATATCTTTTACAGTAAAAAAAGGCTGGAAAATCTTATTTTTTGAGAAAGACGAATCATTCTCAAAAGTTAAGATTTTTCAACCGTTATTTAAATGTAAATGTATTTATCTAAATGTATTTATATAAGGATACTATGGTTTCACGTCAGCGACTTAAACAAGTAGCGTTGGCGACGTCGAATATTTTCTCTCAAAGTTTCGAGGACGAACGCCATTTCCACCGACGTCATCGAGTTTTTCCAAGGTATTCCCGTAATTTATAAAAATAGTCCGTCTATGTACATCCGAGGTTGATCGCGAGAGTGGCCGAGTGGTGTTCCGAATGGTATACATCTTTTATAAACATCAATGAAATTAATTAGTCCTAGTCAATTTTTCCATTTCCTGCAACTGCTTTTTCCTTGTAAGATAAGGAATGCATCGGCTTATAAATATATAAGACGTATTTAGTGTTTTGTATGAGAAAAAATATCTAATGAGGTTGGGAGAATTGATCATTGTCGAGGCTCGGCCGAGACAATTATCAATTCCCACAACCTAGTTAGATATTTTACATACAATTCACTAAATACGTATTATATTTATCTTATAACCTCTATTTACCTTGTTTTTCTTGTTTTTGTAGATGTTTCAAACAGAAATGCAAGTTCCTAAAAATAACCGCATTGTATATTTGTTCTAAAAATTACTATGTGATACCATAAAAAATATCATACGGTTGTTATCACCCGGATAATTGTATTGTTATAAGATAAATATTTGGAACCGAAGGATGAATATAATTCTTAAATGCTTTTCGGTGTATTTTTGAGAAATATTGGTAGATCTATATCTTCACTTGAAAATATCACCGCAAAACAAGCGAAATTACTAAAAATACGTTATTAAGAAGATCCCTGTAAACAAATGAAGTTGACGCGCTTCTAGAATATTTGTCCTACAGTCTCATAATTCCTCTTTTTTGCATTAAAGAAAGAGAATCATCATTTGTTTTTCTTATAAGATCAATAGATCTTTGATTTCGAGACCAACAAAGGCTATATTTCACTCGTGGTTTCGATACTTTTGAAAATATAGCTCGATGAAAGATTGATCGATTTTTAAATCCAACAAACGAGCATCCTCTATTTCATTCTCGGAGACAGTAATGATGAAAAACAATAGAATCTTATAGCATCTTTTAGGTTTTATTTTGAAATAAATTGATATGGCCATATTATTACAGGAAAAGATATGTGATTTCAAACGGGTGTCATCTGTTTATCAACTAGCCCTTTGCTGTTTAATCCCTGCTTTTTACGTGCCTGTGATTTTATGATTGAGAAAACATAGTAAAAAAAGAGAAGAAATTGCTTCTGACAAGCAATTTCCTCTTTTTCCTTACTATTTTCTACCCCACAGAATGGTTATTTTTCAAATTAAATCCACTTTAAATTTTTGTCTGCAAAATCTTTGAATTTGGACAGGTCCAAAAGTTTGTAAAACGATTTAGACTAACCGTTTTTTTAAATGGATTGTAATTATGACTAGTTAAATGCATTCAGTCAAATAGGGTTTACAAAAACATGTAAGACTGAATAGAATTGTTTTTAGAAATGTACATGTTCTAAAAATATTGTGAACGGATAGTCGGACAAAAATCAATCATTCTATAGCACTAACACTTCGAGTTCAGGCAAGCTACCAAAAGGATTACAAAACTGTAAATCATTCGGAACACCACTCGGTCAATCTCATGATCAACCTCGGATGTACATAGACGGACTTTTTTTTAAAATTACGGGAAACCCTTGGAAAAACTCGATGACGTCACTTTAAATGGCGTTAGCTCTCGAAACTGTGAGTGAAAACATTCGACGTCGCCAACGCTACTCGTTTAAGTGACTGACGTGAAACAATCGTATCCTAATATAAATATATTGAGATTCTTAAATAACGGCTGAAAAAAAATCTTAATTTTTGAGAATGATTCTATCTTTCTCAAAAATTAAGATGTTTCAGCCGTTATTTACTGTAAAAGATATAAATGTACAGTACTGGTTTTTCTTACACTGTTTCCGCCTAACAAAATGCACGATTTTGTTACATACCCATCGACCTTACATACATCCGAGGTATGTTGCAGTTTACGGAAATGGCCGAGTGATGTTCCGAATGAACTGTAAATGTGACATATCAAGAATAATATGAACAAATTATATTGCTTGGAAATCCTGGACTTGTCTGCATTAACTGAGCATAAGAAACTTGCACTTAGAACAACAATCTTCTAGGGCATTTTTTGTGCAACACCGACAAAAGAGGTCTTTTACAAAAAACAACCACCCTTCATTCGATAAATTCGCCAAAGTCTTATCGTTCGTAAACCCGCCTATTTCAAAGCTGCCTTTATTGGGTTTGGATACATCGGGACCGGAACCAGCCAGTGGCTCAACGGGGGTTTCCCACGAATCCTCACGCTTCTCTAAACCGGAACCAGACGGCTGCTGCTCGATGGAGCTTTCCCAAAGCTCTCCGTTTCTTTTATTTGGATGTAAATAACGCAAATACTTCTTTCGGAACTTCGGGATTTTCCAAACTCGATCGACAAACTCCCACGCCCTCTTTGGAAACTGTGGTTGCCATATCTTTTCGACGAAGTCCCAACCTCTTTTAGTCTGAGCAGAATGGTGGGAAGTTTCGAGATGATCTAGTTTCTGTAAGGCCAATATCTTTGCCGCGATAGATTTTATCAAATCGCTGTAGTATCCATTTTCGGAGACAAGGTCAAATTCTTCGTTCTTATCTTGAGTTATAGGGTAGTTCTCTGAAAAGAAATCATATGAACATTAAGCAAGCGCATCAGGAAGCCGATCTGGGTTTTTGTTTGTTTAATTGTGTGTTGTGTTTTTTTGTTTGTTTGTTTTGTGTGTGTTTGTGTTTCAAATACACTCTTTTGCTTGGCAACAGATGGAATACCGACAGGAATTAGATAAGCGAGTTTTTAATAAATCTTTGTGGGATGTTCTAAACTGTAGCGATACGTCAAGTATCAGATGATCCTCTTGAAGGGTTCTCCTTGCCCGAATTTGTTCATTTCTTTAAGTAATCCTAATTGACCAGTCACACGCAAAGAAATTGGGAAATTTGATCAATCGAGTTCACAAACTATATAAAGAGGTAAAAACTCAGAAAAAAATCTTTTAGGCACTCTAAAGGCCCCATTTTTATTTATACGTTGACTTTTCTTTGGTTTTTTTTTTTTTTTTTTTTTTTTGTTTTTTGTTCATAAAAGTTAACTTTGATTATAGCACACTAGGTGATCGATTTAGGCCCACAATGAACTTTTTAATGGAATCATACGTAAGTACGAAAAATATCGATTTTGTTCCGACTGCAAGGATAGTGCAGGCTAACAAGAGTCGGAACGTTTAAGCTCGTAGTATTTTTACCATACCAAAAACAACCCCTTTTCTTATTTTTGGAAAGCTATTATCATTTTCATTTTTTATCATATATTGGCGTTAGTGAGTTCGCGGGTGTTGCATTTTCTCGTAATAAATCAAATATAATTTACATTTTGCAGGATTACATTAAAAATTGTGGAAGATATTCTTTGAGACATACGTCTGTTTGAATAAAGTACATTTATATAATTGAATTAAAGATTGTCTAGTTCATTTGTTCCAAGTTTGGAGTTTTAAAGGGCGTACAGTTAATACATCTGAAATTTACAAGGAGAAAGCTTTTGAAATGATATTTATGTGAGATAATACATAACCGTTAATTTCGTCCATATTTGCCGAAATTTACTATAATTTATTACTTTTTTAAATCAACACCAGGCAAAACATCGTGGATTAATTTTGATCGATTTCAATAAAATGTTAATCAATTTGATCGATTTCGAATTGTTTTAACGATTTCGGAACGATTTTGAGTGATTCGAGTGGTTTTGGAACGTGTGAAAGCTGATCGAGCGATTTAAGAATCATTTTGATCGAAGTGGATGTCAACTTAACGATGTTATTAACAGTACATTTTATTTTATATTATGGAACTGAAATATATGTTCAAAATCTAAACAATTCACGAATTTAAATATAATCGATTTTCTGCCAAATTCTTGTAACTGCAACTTGTTTGAAGCTGTACGTACATGTACGCGTTTGGCATAAAATCGACGATATGTCGATTTCCATCCATCAACCGATAATATCGAAGTGTTAAAATTTCAAATTCGATTTAATTGAGCCGTTGCATCACTCAGTTCAAGATGACACAATTTAGACATTTAAAATGTTATGGATGTGTGTAATTATATCTTTTATTCCATACCTCCATGAAAAACATATTCTCTTCATTGGCTTTCATTTAACGATATTTAGCGAATATGGCAAATATGTCAATAATTTTGAGAGCATTTCATAAGACAATTTTATGTTTATGCATGCATACCAAATAGCTGCAGCTCAAGAATTTGTTTAGAAAATATTAAATTAAAAATAAATAAATAAGATAAAATGAAAAAAAATCTCCCAATCAAATCACTCGTTTTCGGTAGAGGAAAGCGAGATTTAGAGATTTATAAACCTTACCTAGCTCTTGTGTATTTGCGGTGTGGATCAAACTAATAAGTGCTAGAGCTGCGCATACAAACATTCTGAAAAGAGAAAAGGACTTGTTCTTGTGAATGCTGAACTCAAATTGTCAAAACGCTGTACTCAAATTGTGGAAACATTTTGAATTTACTGCGATTCACTGCGTTTCTACAACAATTCTACTGCGCTGACTGAGGTGTTTCGGCGATCGCACTAAGCTTTTGTGAGTCTACTGCGTCTTGTGGCGAGTATACTGTGATACTGGGGCACTTGAGACTTATCAAATGAAAATTTAGCCTGTGCGTAACATTTCCAACAATTTAACACGTGCATGTGGCACAATCAATTAGCAGCCTGGACAGATACACCGTGAGATTAGAAGATTGTCGAAAGATACTTTGATACCTTATCTATCTATGAAGCGCCTTAGTTAAGACCCTTGACAGACTGGTCAGGCTCTTTGCTTGGCGCACATTTGAAATTGTTGAATTTGTTGGTTTGTTTGAAAGGGGGTTTTATGTCGCTTTCAACAATCTTACAGACATATCGCAGAGGCTGTGCCAACTAACAATGGATTCCTGGTATTTCTAACACCAGTACCACCATCACATCCTTTCCATAGCCTCCAGCTGCTATTCCACACAGATCTACAATTAGCGACCCATTGGATAGCTTTAAGTTGTTGGAAAGAATGAGTGCCGCCGTCGGGGATCGAACCCGGGACCTCTAGATTGACAGTCCGACGCGCTACCAACTGCGCTTTGACGGCGACCTTGAAATTGTTGGAAATGTCACGCACAGGCTCAAATCTTTTCTACTTGTCAGCTCCTTTTAGTTTTTGAAGTACAAATAGACCTACCAGAGGAAGAAAAGAAAATAAAACAGGATCTAAAACCGTAAAAGCAAAGGATAAAAGTATACTATTCTTTTTATCAATATTATTCTAAAGCTTTTTCAATTAAATTTCTGTGTTCAACAATCTTGCCTTTCGTCGCACATACACGAATATGTAATTTCTTTGTCGGAATATGAATGAACAATCTGTTTGAACTGACAGCTCTTAAAATCGTTGTGGGAACGCCTTAGGAGCGCAGTAGGGGCGTAGTGTTATCGCGTAGGTCGCAGTAAGGTGGTCGCACAAGCGCCATAGCCTTTCTACTTCGTTTTCGCTGCGCTATACTGCGATGTCACGGTGCTTTCGCGGCGCTGTTGGTGTTGCCATGGCGCTGCTACCGTGATCTTACGACGCTCTTACTACAACAATTTCGTAAAGTCGCGACCTCACGGCGATTTTTACTGTACATGCTCAAAGTGCGCGCCATGGGATCGGGCTCTTTGTCGACCTTTGGCGTTATAGGCGACTGTCATTCGGAACACCACTCGGCCAATCTTACGATCAACCTCGGATGTACATAGACGGACTATTTTTAAAAATTACGGGAAAACCTTTGAAAAACTCGTTGACGTCAGTTAAAATGGCGTAAGCCCTCGAAACTGTGAGTGAAAACTAATAAAAATATCTTTAGATTTTTAAATAACGGCTGAAAAAATCTTGATTTTTAGAATGATTCGTCATTCTCAAAAATTAAGATTATTCAGCCGTTATTTTCAGTAAAAGATATCAATCTACAGTGCCAGTTTTTCTTACACTGTTTCCGCCTAACAAAATGCACGATTTCGTTACATTCCCATTTGCCTCACATACATCCGAGGTCTGTTGCAGTTTACGGAAATGGCCGAGTGGTGTCCCGAATGAGGCGATTGTACGACGTTTCCCACTGCGATCCCACCGCGTTCCGAAGCACCAACGCCCTAGTGTGACAAACTTCTTTTCGTGTCTTGTTACAACAATTTTATATTACGCCCTGATTTTTGTCAAACCTTTTTTCGTCGTTTTTGTTGCGTAAAAATTGTTAAAACCGGTTTAATGAGTCGTCAACATGTTAAAAGGACATCATTTGCCCAACCTATCAAGGGAAATATATATCTACATGGAAATTCTTCCAAGCGATTGATTCAATATAAAATGTCTGCAAAATGAAACCTTATTCTTATCGTTTAGATAAATATATTCTGTAAATATAAGGAAATGACATGTAATAGCTATCTTTCTATCCATTAGATTGGTATGATTGTCCTCGAAGATATTTTTTTTCATTTACCTCTCTGTTTTCTGAATAATACATGTATATAAAATAACTATGTGTTTTTTGTTTTTTTTTAAAAAAAAAATCAATACGCGGAACGTAAAGATATTTTTGTTCATTTACTTCTTTGTTTCCTGAATAATACATGAATTTGATATGAGTATGTGTTTTTTGGGTTTTTTTTTTTGCTTTTTTTCTAACAATTGCAATCCGCGGAACGTAAAGATTTTTTTGTTCATTTACTTCTTTGTTTCCCGAACAATACATGTATATAAATTGAGTATGTTTTTTTCAACAATTTTAATACGCGGTTCGTCAAGACTTGGATCAGCCTGTGCATCCGCTCGAATAAATTCCACGATTTTTTTTTCGGCTGGTGTGAGTTTTAGAGCATGTGATTGGTAAGAGAAGACATACGAATTAGAAATAACATAGATTTTTTTTTGAAGGTGGGGGGTAATAAAATATGGCTTATTTCGCCCAATCATTCCGTAAACATTCAAAAATTATTCAATTTGTCAATTAAACGGACCAATAATACTTTTCAATAATATCAGAATTAATCTTAAACCACTGTGTGGTTGTCCCGACGGCTCATCGTCTATCAATCACGAGCACATCAAATAGTTTGTAATGTCACGCACAGGTTTAAATATAATCATTTCAAGGTACATTAGTATAACATCCAAATGTTTGTTTGTTTGTTTACTCCGCTTTAAATATTATTTCATTTGTATAGTGACTACTGGAACACCTAACAACTGGGTTTTTGGTATTTCTCTCACTAGTACATCCATTACATCCTTTTCTAGCCCGCTGCTTCTAGCCCACATATGTCTGATTTGTGGGAGACGCATAGTCAGAAAAGATGAGTGTAGCCGTCGGGGATCAAATCTGGGACTTTTTGATTGACGGTCTGACACGCTACCAACGACACCTCGACAACGGTACATGCAAATGAAAGAGAGTAATCAAAAGCTACACCTGAAGTCAATAACAGGGCTGGCCTGAAACGAGAAGGCGAGAAATTGGGCCAATTATTTATGGCCCCAGGCGGATGTTATTGTCCGCTTTATTAGAGTACCTCTCAGACAGCAGGGTACAAGTTTTAGACTTATCCCAAAGAGTAATCTCACTGGAATTTACATCCGGAGGTCGTTGTATGATGAAAGTAGATCTTTAAGAAGAAATAATGCGGCTTGAAATGGCATTTCGAAGAGGAGAACGATGATTCTAGTGCATGCTATTTGACTTTTACTAGTTTTGCATTCCTTCTTTAAATAATTCAACGACTGTTTCGGTCTTTTTGTGCTCGATTTCCTTCCCTTGAGGATGGATACGGGACAAGGGTCGTACCTAAACTCGCTGTCCTCTTCATAGGTGAAAATAAGACGGTGCCTCTGCTCTGACTTGAATAGCCCAGAATTAGAACCTAATTTTCCTTGGTTTTTAGTCCCAAAAGATAGATATATGAATGATGATGAAACGCTAATGACGTAATATATAAAATAGTGTTGTTGAATGCGCTGCAGCACCAGAAAGTTGGGCAATTTTGTATAGAACCAAAAAGGGGCCAAAACTGGTGGGGTCTGACCAATGTTGACTAGTTGACAGTCTACGACCAGGTAGGATTCGCCTAAGAATTAACTTAGTCCAATATTTGATATTACCTTTCCTTTCTTTGTCTGATAATGAATAAATATATTATAGAATTAGTACATTGTCTTCCCAAGCCATGGACTATTTTTGAAATTGACACTAAAACAACTCACAGTCAGTCAAATTTGAATGATTTCAGAATCAAAAACTGAATAAGTGTGAAGAGTGTGTTTGAATTTTATCGGTAATTTTGGTTCAAATTAGCATCATTTGATAAAATTGAGTAACCTGTATACTTAAAATGTATAAATACCTTACAATAGTCTATTATATTATGTAAATTTGAAGTGATTTGAATGGCGTTTAGGGGCGGTTTTAGCGATTCAGAGCTTTTCAACGATATCGGTTGAGTGGTATTTTTAGATAGATTTTTTGGGGTTTAGCACAAAACTATTGCAAGCGGCTGGGCAACTTACAATGGTTTTTTTCTGACTCCTGGGGCGTGTTTTACTGAGATAATACGATCATTTTTGCGTAGGTAAAAAATAAAGTTGCTTCTTCAGTAGTAACTAGATGTTTATATTCTGCCATGCATCATCTCATTGGAATCGTCTTCGATAGACAATTCCAATTAGATATTGCAAGGCATAATTTAACAATGTATGAATTCACCAGGTACGATTTATGATTTTGACTTACGATTAATTTTTTCGTAAGAAGTTTAGTAAAACGGCCCCTGGAGTTGCCACGCAAATGCCTTGACATTCGCCTCCGCATTATCAGAACAGTATTTAAGAATTTCTATGTTAAAACACAGCACCCTAGTTGATTTTTAATTAATTACTGGCACGTGGTTTTTACACATCGTGATAACAATTGCCACCTCGTGCTGAAAACTTAGATAGATACGTAATGGTAACCATTGGTAATTCATGATAAAAGCACCACAAACGCATATTCGAAAACCAAGTGACCTTGAACATGGCGTCGTTGGGCGATATGCAGGAAAGGTCAAAGGTTAGTTTCTACACATGCTCCACGAAGAGTGTTTAAATGCAATGACTAAGAGACTAGTGAAAACTAATAGCATAGCATT
Source organism: Fragum whitleyi (assembly GCA_948146395.1). NCBI lineage: Eukaryota > Metazoa > Mollusca > Bivalvia > Cardiida > Cardiidae > Fragum > Fragum whitleyi. Next base: position 37,750,201 of record OX411545.1, read on the forward strand.
CTCTAACGTATTGGTACAGTGAGTTACACATCCAATTAATTACATCGTGAAATTTACACTGATTCCAATCTAATCATTCTAAATCATTCATTCCGCGCTCCATTCATTCAAATATTCACTACAATCCAAGCGCCCCAAAATAGTTTCGAAAATGTTAAAGGCGATCAACATTTGATTTAAATCGAGCCAATTATTCTATGGTGTGGATTTTAAAGTGCCTGGGGCTGATTGGTCCATAGAGACCCACAAACAGAAAATTGCATATATTTTATCAAAGGGAGGTAATAAATATATCTAATTTTGTTCATCTTGAACAAAACTAGCAATATTGGTTTACCTCCCTTGAATTTCACTCAAAACTCGCCCCACACACTCATTCAAATTCATTCCAATATCATTCCCAAATTATTCATTTTGTCAATTTCACGATGTTCTAAACTGCGGTGTGTTGCTATTTTCTATCTACCTAAATCAAAATGATCGATGTCGAGATTAGTTCGTTTTTGTGACGTAATAATTCTTATTCTTGATTAAAAGTTTCACGCAAAACAACTTGGCATTTAGTTGTGACATTTGAACGTAACATTTCGAAGAAAAGACCAATGGAAAGCATACATGCGGCGAAAAATATTAATTCTTCTGACTTCATAACTTATTAACCAAATTAATATTTTAGCTAGAGATACTTAACGACCTTAGACACATAGGATCTGACATTAGTTACTATCTGAGTTAAGCTGATCTTAACTGAGCCTAGAGTAGAAATTTAATTGAACAGAACAGAACAGAACAGAAATTTATTCAGAAATATGACTTGAACACATAGGTTCGTCGTCAATATACATACATTATTTTTAGCATACATGCGTATGTACATATTGTTACAAATGATACTAATTCTTGAGTGCGGAAAAACTGAACAATGAAGAGTCTCAAAAATATGAATTTGTTAAAAGAAAATACAGTATTAAAGTAAGTTAGAATATTAATCGAAACGTTATTTAATTTATTTTTTTCTATTGCATTTGTAAAACATATTCCAATGCCGTTCAAAGTTTTGATATTTTCAGATTTTAAAAATACCATTTTATTCATATTTTTCTAAAGCGAGGCTTGGCTAGGTTCAGAACAATTTGTCTCAAACAAAATCTACTAATCTCTTTCTCACACAAATAGCCTTTTTGTGCTTTTAATCGTACCATAATATTATAATCCCGATACCAAAGAAATGGCGCGCGAACAATCTCCTAGATAACGTCATAATGATGTCATGTAAAGCGCCATATTACACACGTGTAAAACAATGATGTTTGTGATGGCTGTTTTTGATATAAACAATGGTACACTTAACCATGTGAAACAAGCTGATCCTTAAAGAGATTAGAACAAATATAATACATACTAAGTGTTTAGTATGAGAAAAAATATCTAACGAGGTTGGGAGAATTGATCATTGTCGAGGCTCTGCCTAGACAATTATCAATTCTCACATCTGAGTTAGATATTTTTTTTCATACAATACATTAAGTATGTATTATATTTATCTTATAACCTCTATTTGTCTTGTTTTCTTCGATGTTTCTTACTGAAATGCAAGTTTCTAAAAATAACCGTATTATATCATTGTTCTAAAAAAAACTATGTGATGTCATAAAAAATATCATACGGGATGTTATCACACGTATATTTGTGTAGTTATAAGATAATAAATGGCTTTTCAGCCAGCTTTAACGAGCTTAGTATTAACCTTTTTGATTCTATATGAGGTATAGATATGTATGCTCCAAAGAAAAACAATAGGCTTTTCTTTTTCTTATCTAATATTCAAACTCATTGGTCAAAGACAAAGTGATAACGCGTGTTTGAATGACGTTTTGATGACGTCATTTTGGACGTTTTGGTGGCGTAATTTTGGACGTTATGGTGGCGTCGCTTTCACGTTTTGGTGAAGTCATGAATGAATATTTGGACCGATTTGAAACGATCATATAAAGCTATAAATAACGCAGGTATTTTGACTGCGTTTAATGAAGCATTCAGCTGGTGATAGAGAATGTTTTGTTTTTGTTGTTGTTGTTGTTGTTGCTGATGATGTTGTAAAGTTTACGTGCACATGACATTTCGGATATATATAATTTGTTATGAGATTTTAGTTGAATCAGTGATCGTAACTGAGTATAGAATAGGAAAAAAACAACAACAACAAAAAAAAAACGATTAAGCTAGCCCCTGCTTGCTTGATAACTTTTCTATTCTATAAGAGTCTTAATTCAGCTTGTCCATTAAAAAATCGAGAACTTATTCTTTTTCTCATGTAAAAGTAAACAGAACTTTGCCCGTTTAACCTTTTTTGGAACGCCTAGACGGCAGTAATACCGCAATAAAATAACGGTTGAATGGCGTCATCTAGCATGTGCTCCCAAACACGTGTAAGAGAAAGGGGATACGCTATGGAATACAAAAGTAAGCTATATGAGAATGCACTAATATACATGCACTAGTTAGTTTGGGATGACAGACAGGTCAAGTAGAGCTTATATTTTCCTCACAGTAGGATTTCGCACTTTAAATACTCATGTACAATAAACTTGTACTGTCTTACATTATTCTAGGACACTGTCTTACATTATTCTAAGGAGCGCAGCTTACTGAAATTAAAGTATAGACAAAGAGATACCAAATATATCATCTAAGACGCAAAGTTCCGACAGGGGAAAGTTGCAAAAGAGCGTACCATAGAAGCTCTCTCTTTCCCCCGCTCTCTCCCTCCCTCCCTCCCTCTCTCTCTCTCTCACTCTCTCTCTCTCTCTAACTCTCTCTCACATTTATCGTAACGTCGTGTATTGACATCCATCTCGATCAAAACCATTCTAAATCGCTAAATCATCGCTCCATTAATTCATTCCAATCACTCATTCCAATCTGTTTAAAACGCTCCATTCCATGATCGTTTTTTTTTTTTTTTTTTTTTTTTTGCTAGTAGGTTTTTTTTTATTGTTTTATTTGTTCGTGAAGACACACAGATAGGATAGAACGTAAAATGTTTAAAAGGGGGGGGGGTGGTAATAAATATCGCTAAATTCGTCCAATTTTGACGAAATTAGCGATTAAGTATTACTTCCCTTTAATTTGTTTCAAAACTCGATCCACACAGTTGTGAACTTCAATGGAAAGTAGTCAAATTTTATTAAAGACTACTATCTTTTTTTTTATTTTTTTTTATATGAGTTTTAACAAATTTTCAGTCATATTGAAACGCCTGGAGCACCATTCATAACTCGATCCACACCCTCTTTCAATATCATTACAAAACCATTCCAAAATCATTCAACTAGTCAATTTTACAATGTTATTAACTGTATCAAAGATTGTGCTACGGTATAGAAGCAAGAGATTAGGTTCCTGTATGTAGGGTTTGTGTTTCGAGGCCTTCAATATCGTTCAAGTTTTTTTCTCAATTGAATACATCAGTGTTAGTTCTATAAATGTATATATTATGCATCTCTATCTGTTTCTTGTCTAGTGTTACGACGGGTATGCAACAGTGCTTTGTATAAAGAATGCTTCGCAGTTGATTATAAAATTACATTGTCTAACACTATACTGAACAGAACTTAAAAACGAATGCCTTTTTAAAGGGGGGGGGGGGTTCTAAAAAGTATTATTTCCGTTGTTAACTGCAATAGAAAGTAAGCAAATTTTATCAAAAATTACATGTTATTAAGTTTGTTTGTTTGAATGGGGGTTAACGCGGGTTTATACAAACTTTCAGTCTAATCGAAGAGTAAGGAGCACCAAACCATGGATTCCTGATATTTCTCTTTCCATTACTGAAACGATATCCCTTCCAAACCTCCAGCTACATCTAATCATCGCACATAGGTCTATTGATAAAACGATTCCAACGAGTGCCCGTTATTTAGAATTTGATCTAATAATAATAGATTTTTTTTAATTCTGAAAGCAAAATCACTCTCTAAATTTCCTTATTTTAAACCTTAAGCAACACTGAACATTTTTCTATGTGCCTCGTTCATATGGGTAACCGGAATCGCAAAAGAGAGAAAATAAAATAATAATCCCTTCTCTATTTACTGTCTGACCCAGAAGATTATTCTTTAATTGAGTGAAATTTCTATACAAATGGGATTTCTTTTCAGAATTATTTTGTCCATAAAAATTACTGGTGCAATACGTAACGTCTGAACCCATTTTGGACAAATTGAATTTAATAGGATAAGTCTAACAAATTTGTGTCATTTTTTGTTTGTGCAACGTCTCGTGGTTTGGATCTTTTACCGAATTTGGAAAACTTGCTGGCTTAATCGCGCACTTATCTATTGTAAGCGCTAAATGACCATCATAATTAAGTACATTTAGTTTACATCTGGACCTCTCGCAATTATAGCGCAGTTGTAACAGTTAAAAGACGTGAAAATGACATTCATCAAAATCAAAAGAATTTTAAATCACTCACCCACTTCATTAATTCATTCCGAACACTTACTCAAACCAACCAAAACGATCCAAAATAACTAAAAAGATAGAAATCAACAACTAATTTCAAAATAAATTTTGATAGAAAAAAATCGCGATTTCTCTAATATAAATAAAATTACAAGCGTCTGACTGGTTCTTGAAGAAAAAGGAAGCTATTTAAAAAAAACTGGTTTGTATATTTTATAAAAGAAAGGTAATAAATATCACTTATTCTGAACAAAATTAGCTATATTAGATTAACTCCCTTTAACTTCACCAAAAACTCAACGCATTCGCTTTCATTCCAAAATGATACCAAAGTCAGTTTCAAGATGTTTTTACCTGTATATCGTCGGCTTTTCAATGGATCCCCGACGGTAGCACACACCGGTGGATAATCGCACTGTTACCATTATCGTGAAATTTACAATGTGAATGATTGATTTTTCAATGATTTGGAATGACAATACCACGATGTTTCTAACTGTGAACCTATGTGGGATAAACAGCCGGATGCTCGAAAAGGATGTCGTGGTCAGATAAATACCAGAAATATGTTATTATGTAAAAAAGACAAGGGTTGTATTTCCTACGTTTTTGTTTGTGCGGCCTATAGGTTGACGAAAGGCTGCCCACGCCTCAGTCCCGCCTCAGATGTGTTATCCTGAACGCAGAATAGCTCTTCGCTTAGGATACCGAGGAAAAATCGATCACTCAGCGTTCCATTCGTTCATCGCACGCACTCATAAGAAAAAAATGCTCCGAAATCGTTACAATCAATTAAATAGTTCAAACGATCATTGTATTAAAATCGATCAAATTATTCCACGACTTTAATCATTTATTTATTTCTTTTTTTTTATCTTATTTCTTTATATTTTTTTGCCTGATGTGGATTTTAAAACGTCTGATTGGTACATGAAGACACAATTATTGGAGAGAGCGGGGATTTTTTTTAAAGGGGGGTACCAAAATATCGCTAAATTTCGTCCAATACTTTCGAAAAAAAAAAACGAAAATGTATTATCGCCCCTAAATTTCATTCATAATTAGCGTCACACACTCTATCAATTTCATTCCGGTATCATTCCAAAATCATTTGCCCAGTCAATTTCACGATGTTCTAAACTGTATCAAGCAACGATCTAATAATTGATATTTTCCATAAACGGACTAGAAATACTTTTACTTTAATATGTGAACGTCCCCATTAAAATGAACATCAACATTTCATTGTTTATTTAAAAAAATATTCGATTGAAGTTCTTCAGACCATGATAATAGCGTTATTGTACCTTTTTTTTGAAAGCACTGAAATGGTCTCACAGAGCGGCGCTTTTAAATATCCAGGTGGGTCATAAAATCCTGAATTGCTCAGAATAACTACATAAAGTGGTATTTTCTCAATGCCTGTCTAAGCACAATGTCAATTAGACTATTTGGAGAAGTATATAAATGTATTTCAGAACTATACGTATTTTTATCTATACTGAAACGAATCATCCAACTGTTATTGCTCAAAAAGTAATAATTTATCTGATACTTGAATTGGGTAGCATTCGAAAAAGGATGACAAATTCATTTAGGAAGAAACTTATTAATTAATTTCAAGGCCGAACAGCGTGAGGGAAAAAGACCAATTTGGCCGTAATTCAATGGAACCCCTGATTTCAGAATTGAGCCTGTGCGTGAGATTTCTAACATTTTGAAATTTTCCCATAGCAAAGGCTCTGACCAGCCTGACCAGCGTCTTCAGTATGCGTTTTGTAGATAGATAATGCCTCAAACTATCTTTACACAATCAGGTAACTTTAAGTTTACAGTATGTGGCTGTCTATGCTGCTCAATGTGTGCACCTCTCGTACATTTAAAATTGTTGGAAATGTCCTGCATAGGCTTAATTATCATTTGTAATTGGGGTTATTCTATTTATGAGAAGACCCGAAATTCTGCGAAGAATCGTCAAAATTCTTGAAAGACAACTGTTCAATTTTCCGCGTAACTCATAACACCGTTTACAATCGACGTCACTATACTTGTATATACATTATGGCGTCAATTTCTCGGTAACAAAATAGGGTTGCTATTAGCTCTGAATCATTTGCATTGTTATTCCACTAGTATAATAACACCCGAGTAATATTAAAAATATTCAACGGCGTTTTTTCAATCCCGCGGTGTAGGTCATATTATAAACTGTCATATTTATATTAACTTCTATATATTTATACTGTTATCTTTTTTAACCGAAAGCGACCGGTCAAAGTTTTTGAGCGTTAAGGTTCAGGTAAAGTGTTTTAGACCCAATTTTAAGAGCGCGTCATTAGCCAAGAAAAAGCAGGTTGTCCAGGTATATTGTATATCAAAATGAAGCTATTTTTGAGCACAAGCAGTTGAGCAACATAAGACCGCCATAGCTATAGCGGTAAAGCCAAAACGTTGTGGAAAAGGATCATTTTGTACAGAACAAGCAACGGCATGAAAGTTGTATAAAATTTTCTCTTACTTAAACAAAGTACAGTCTAAAGTACCACCCATGTACTACTACAACATTAGATATAAAACACGGTCTCAAAAGGCTTTTTTGAAACAATCATTTTTTTTTTATTTTGTCAACATACTTGTCAAACCGGTTTTGTCTCTTTTCAAAATAGATGTTAGGTATGGTGCAACAGCACACCATAATATTGTGAAATTTTTTCTGCGATTAATTTCAAATTATAGTTTTTGAATTCAACAATCTATAATAAATTACTATATAATTATCATTCAGTGAAATAGAACTTGATATATTGCTTAACAACCTTACAGGTATATAAACTATTAATGTCCATTTATGTTGTGATATCACACCATACCTTACAAATTTATACACGTTTACAAAATTAGAATGACATATATGACATATGTGTTTATAGAATAAGTCAAAATAAATTGCTTGCATAACTACGTTTTGGGCTCGAGTTCTATACCAACGTCTGTAGTAGTACCTGGGTAGTTCTTTAGTCTGTACTTTGTTAAAGTATTAGGCAATTTTATCCAACATTCTTACAGTTGCTTGTTCTGTACAAAAAGACCCCTTTCCACAATGTTTTGGCTATACCGCTATAGCTATGGCAGTCATGTGTTGCTAAACTGCTTATGCTCATGAATAGCTTCATTTTGATACATAATATATCTGGACATACTGCTTATTCTTGGCAAATGAAGTGTTTTAAATTTTGACCTCAAACACTTTACATGAACCTTAATTCATTTTACGTTTATTGAACTCACAAAAGATGGTTAAACTGTTTGTTTTCATAGGTTGAAGAAACACCTCACATAGTAGAGTCTGTATAGAACATTGTACACAAAATGAATCCCTAAATCGCAAACCGCACTCGCTCTTTCTAGTGCTTATTTGTGTAGAATTAACTACAACATCTTCTTATACTAATCAAAGCACTGAAAGTACTGATGTTGTACGAGTCTGATGGCATTCTAGGTCTAGTGAAACTAATTAATTTTCCGTAGGCGACCATTATAAGTGATCAAACTTGTCTTATATTTGGGTCCGTTCATTTGCGCATGAAATGAAAATTAATATAGCATGATCCCTTTTCTCTACGACTTTTCTCTACGACTTTTTGGGCCATTTTTGAGATGACCCGTACCGCGAAGCTGTTTTTACTGGCCCCTCCAAGAAATATATCCATGTTTTAAATAGCTATTCGACCGGGAAAATAGATTAAATTCTTTATTTTTTTATTGTATTTCAACAACAGATTATAATCGGTGAAAAATATTCAAACAATTTTGAATTTCAATAATATTGACCAATCAGAGATCACCTTGAAAATTTGGTTATATGGACCAGAGTTTCCCTTAAGATTCTTGACAGATCGCCGAAAATTGAATTAGTTCCCCTAGACCTGTAGAGTGAAGTATTGAATTCGTTAAGAAAAGAGAAATTACATATGTAAAATATGAAAACGGGAAAGTGTCTCGACAAAACTTCGGCAATTCTCACTGTAAATTCAAATTTGCTTTGCATGTCGAATTTGTTCTCAAATATTACAATGAATGACCACTTTATCTACACTTCGGTTCATAATTCAAACGGAATTTGATAGTATTTGCTGAATATTTGAGTGTTTCTCTTTTTTCAATTATTATATGCTCCGAGTGGCAGCGTCGTGCCTCTTTTATGTCGTAACATCGTTTTTTTCTTAACTCGAAAAAAGAAGCCCGAAATGTAATTCAATTTTTACATGCGGAACCCATATTTTACGAGATTAAACAGCAGTCTTACTGCATTTTGACTATGAAACGTTATCCGTTTGGGCTCTTGAACTTTAATGAACTGAATTGGGTCCCCAATCCCCCTTATTCAAAGACTGCTGTTTCGTCTTCAACCAAAAAGCTGTAATTACTATGTTTTGTAATATATAGAGTTCTGTAAAAGAATAATTACCTGATGCCATTGTGTAAAAAAAGAACAATATCAATACGATTTATGCAGGTAGGTATTTTGTACAGCTTATGGATTGTCCAAATATAGTCGTAGTCTAAATTCTGTTGCTCCTACGAATTAGTGGATAATCGTAAAACTAATAGGGTAGAAGGCTTATGCAAGGTAAGGATTTAGGCCAATAATAGATCTGGTGCGAGAAATACCAGCAATCCTTGTTTAGGCGCTCCACAAGCGATTGATTCACAATCCAAATTTCGTCTTATAGGTTATTATATATTTCATGTATGGCAAAACTCGGATTAGTAAAATCGCCTGTGCTTCAGCCATCACGATTGTACAGAGAACTTGTTTACAGCGAATTTCATCCCTATTCAAAGAAAAGGCACACGAAAGGTTGTACATTTAAAACACGTGTCAAATAATTCTTGAAACCCGTCTCGAGACTGACTTCGCATGTTGTAAAGTTATGTAAAACCCGATTGCATAAACCACAGATGCCACTAGACTGGTGACCGTTTCTAATGCTAACTAAGTGTATTGAATTGTACAGTAAAAACAAGTTCAGGAGGTCACGACCTAGAAACACATATTCCCGGGATATATCTACAACTTGCAGTAGCGAGGGATTAGATCGAAAACATACATATAGTATGTGTTTATACAGTGTAAAGACATATGTATCTATAGAGTTGATAAACATATGTGTCTATACAGTTGATAGAAACAAACTTTCTTTTTGCTCTTAACTCTCGAAAAACTTACGCGGATATTCCATTCGCTGATTAAAGATTTAAGCTTCATTTTATATTTTAAAAGGGAATTTTGCATTATCTACACATGTGATAGAGTTCTGGTATCACGCTATAAACGAAATAAACAGTGATTTTGAGAAGAGAAGTCTTGAGAAATAGTAAATTGAATCTAAAAGGGCACTTCTGTTTTTCGAATCTATTTAGAACCCACATGGTGTTTCTTACGTAGTAATACTGATGGACGAAACGTTCGTTCACCAAAAACTAAATAAAATATTCTTAACTTCCGAGACTCACATTTAAAACAGCGAGTAGCTTATATGCGTTTATCTATTTATTTATTTGAGGGGGAGGGTTGGGTATTGGCTGTAAAATAAAGGAAAAACACTTATCAATAGAACTTGCGCAAGTACTAATTCATGCATTAATTTTCAAGGTTCTTTGTCTAGCTTTGAATTTTCGTCTTTTAAAGCCTGGGGTTTTGCATTCATTTTACATATAATTTGTGTTAATTAATCAAAGTACTACATTGTAAGTGTGAGTGTCACGGAACGCATGTTTCTGATTCATTCTTATTACATAAGCTTTCAAAGAGTAAGATTGTAATCTTACATGGTTTAAACCTGTTAATTTTAAATCGATTGAGACAGGTTCTTACAACTCAGATTCGTTCCTCTCGATTTTTCTTCCGGTTAATTCACCAGTACTCGCGCCGAATGTGTGGGCAAAAGAGAGAACCAAGATGGAAAGCATGTTCCCAAGAATCCATCTAAGGACCTTTGGGTCAAAAGGCTGACGTTTAGACTCTAAACCACATATTAGTGTCTAGAAATCTCCTTATTTATCAAATTTCAAGTTAATTTGTTCTAATTCGGGAAGAGGGTAATAGGCTTTATTTTTGGTATAATGATATCTATCAATAAACCTTACATTGCATCGATGCAGTAATAAGGGAGCCAACCTTGAAACTCCGAGTATCTGAGCTTCTTTCATTCCTTTATATCTGTCTTGAAAACAAACTTTCATAAAGTAAATAACATCGTCAAATTGACATTCATCCCGATCAAACCAATTCTTTGTCATTTGATCATCGTTAAAATCTTACCACTCGCTCAAATCGTTAAAAACGATCCAAAATCATTTAAACAAACCAGAATTGTTCAAAAGGCTACAAAACTTTGTTCAAAAAAACTTTTATCAAAATATTGTTAGTTTTTATTTGCAGATATTTCTTTAGTAGATTCGACGAAGACACTATTTTATTGAAAGGTAGGTAGAATTTTCCTAAAGAAAAGTAATACTTTAACGTTAGTTTTTCCAATTGAAAAAAAAACCGAAAGCGCATTACCTCCCTTTAATATGATTCACAACTCATCCGACTCATTCAGTTTCATTCCGAAATCATCCCAAATCATGTACATTGTCAATTACAAAATGTTCTTTATTTTGGCATTAACTGAATAACTTTGTGGTTTTACATGTCCCTTCGTTGGGATCGTAAAAATCTAGTGTATACGATACACAGAAATTATCTCTGTGAGATTTGCTTGCTTGAAAGCAGCGTATTCACAATGATAACAGGATGTGTTTGTTGAACACCAATACACCCGCCACTGCTATTTTTACAGAAACAGTATTTTGATACAATATGAAATCATCAGCAAACGAAATTCAATGTAACGTTGATATTTTCCACATAAAAAGACCCTATCTTTTGACAGGGGCATAAGAAGGTTTATTAAACAGAAGCAAGATACTTAAAATACTTTTAGCACTGTAAAAGTCAGTCACTGTGGTCAAATGGTTGATCAAAATCTTTTTGAATGCCAAATTGACTTATTTCTGTGGAAATTATTCATATAAGGCATGTAAAAAGTAAAAGTATTGGTTAAAGTGTATTAACTTAAATTTGACAAGTTTCATTAAGACCCCCGGTAAATGTTTGTTCAAATTCTGATTTCTTAACCAATTTAACTATAATTCATTGTTTCAAACCAGTTTTTTTTTTTTTAAAATAATTTAAATTACTCATAGGACCAAAGATCTTCAATTCGCGAGGCTTTAATAAGTAGTAGTTTTATACCCCAATGAGAAATATATCCTTTCATTTCTAAAAATCTGTATTATAGGGAAATCAGTATAGATTCTACTAGTTTTTTGTCTGTTTTTTTATTGATAGAGGTATGCATAAAACAAAGTCCAATAAAATAAAAAAATAAAAATAAAAAAAAAAAAGAAAAAAAAAAAAATCTCGAAAGACGTAACTATCACCCTATACCGTTTTTGGATTTTACTGTTTATTCATAATTGAAATCCGTTACAGCAAAGAGACAATAATCAAGCCCATGTAGCAGAAAACAGTGTTGGAAACGAGAACTTGACTCTTTTTACACAATGTTTTCCCAGGTATAAAATCACATGAATTAAAATTCAAGAACATTTTAAGAAAGAATAAATCATTCCAGCTTCAGCTACACACAGTTGTATTGACCAAAAGTGGACAGTGATTAGTGCTATTAAAGGTACAGATGGAGGGGGGTATTTGATTTCAAATATCAATATTTCACTAGTCCTTGCCCAAACCCTATCTCGTGGGTACTTATTGGAATTGTCTCGACGAGACAATTCAAATGAGTACCAACATCATAGGGTTTCATTGTGGAAAAAAATCTTATTTGAGTTACCCCCTGTTATCTGAACCTCTGGCTATAATTATGCCGAACGTCTATCTATTTATTTTATGGATTTTTACACTTAACGTGTTTATGTCATCTAAAATACGCCCTATCATTCGTTTATCATTTCCTGCGGACCGTTACATAATTGGATTTAAATGATTTTTATTGGATTTCCTATAACCGATATTGTCTTAGTGTTGTGAACCTTTCACTGATCATGTCTACTTTGTTTTTTTACGTACAGTTAATTTCATCGTGAAATTGACATTTAACTCAATCAAAAACATTCTAAATCGTTCACTCAGCGCTCCATACATTAATTCCAGACACTCACTCAAATCATTCAAAATCGCTCCAAACTCACTGAAAAACATATAACAACAACTTCTTTCAAAATGAATATAGCTGGGGAAAAATCGGGATATCACTTAATAAATAGAAATTTTAAGCGTCTGATAGGTTCTTGAAGAAATAAGAATCTATCTATAGAACTTGTATGTATATTTTATTAAAGGGAGGTAATCAGTATTGCAATTTTGTTCATCCTGAACAAAATTTGCAATACTGGATTACCTCCCATTTAATTCACTCAAAACTCGCTCCACACACTCATTTAATGTCATTCCTAAATCATTCTTAAATCATTCACCTTGTCAATTTCACGAAGTTGTTAACTGTATCGCTATGTTGCCACTGCCGGTCCAATCAACTCCACCAAGCCCGATCAAGCGCGATGGATGGGAGAGGTCGGAGCGATGCGATCGAGTCTGGTCGGTATCGATCGGGCTTCCTACACGAATATATTTAACATGTACAAAAGAAAAAAAAAACACATACACACAAAAAAAGCTCGTGTATTGGTCAGGTAAATTTGGTCGAGAAGCGGCGTGGAAGACCTGACCTCGAGTTATTTCCGTCAAACTCGAGCTGGTACACGACTTACTCGATATTTCTCGATCACTGTTTTGTTATTTTTATTTTTCTTATTTTTTTTTTTTTTTTTTTTTTTTTTTGGGTGTGTGTGTTGGGGGGGGGGGGGGAGTGCGGGGTTTGGAAACGGTGAAGAACAGATCAAGTTGGTCGGGTAGCGATCGTTCAGAACTTGATTATAGGTCAGGATTATCGAGCAGAAACCGACCGGAAGGTGGTCGGGGAAAGATCGAGTAGGTATCGTGTAGAGATCGGGATGGTCATGGAGGGATCGAGTATTGATCGAGTTAGTTCGCTACGATCGAGTAGCCATCGGAATGGAGGTCGGGATACGATCGCGAAAGTGCAATGAAGACTCGTATTCGTTAAGGGGTGGGGTTTAAACGTGTTAAGATAGAGAATAAGTTGTGTTTGAGCATTTTGATCGAGCACGGTCAGGTTTGATCGGGGAATTTAGGCAGGAGATCAAGCTGATCGAATCGGCAGTGGGAATCTGGGGCCCGTTTACTAAACATCTTGCGATCGTTTTGTGCGTAAGTCAAAAATTAAAGTTGCTTCTATAGTAGTAACTTAATATGGAATTCTGCCATGCATCATCTCATTGGAATCGCCTTCTAAAGACGATTTCAGTGAGATATTGCAAGGCAGAACGCACCAATGAATAAAAACACCAGATACGATTATTGATTTTGACTTACGATTAATTTTTTCGTAAGTTGTTCAGTAAAACGGGCCCCTAGCATGCACAAGGAGAAGAAAAGGACGTCAATAAAGTGAGAGGCTTGGAAAAAACATCTGGTTCTGGTTTCAAAAGTCTGATTATAGCGGCTTTGTTGATATGCAGTGAGTATTTCTAATGGTCTACCCTAAATAGATGCACGTGATCATGATATCGGCAATAACCTATCTCACAGGCACTATTTTCATTCATAAACTTAACATACTTCTCTTTGTATCCAAAATTCGCACTCTCTTGTCACACAATTTCATTCCGATTTAATTCTAAAAAAAGATTCATTTTGTCATTTTCACTATGTTTTTAACTGTACATGTGTGTTTCTAAGTATACTGCTTTTTGTATTTAAGTGATATACAAATTAAAGTATATAACCTACAAGACCCTGGCAAATGAAGACGTTGTAAAACAAAGTCAAATAAGATTTATAGCTGTAGATGAGTAAGATAGATTGTCATTTTCTATGCAAATATACGCTTATCTAAATAATCTAGAAAACAGACTTTTTGACCGAATATTACGCGATGCCTGAAAGGAAATAATCTTTATTTTAACGGGATTTTCGTTCATTTTCGCAACAATGTCCTGTAATTACTTTGACACAAAATTCCTACGGTTTGATGTTTACTGGTAAACTAAAAAAAAGCGTATTTATGGATAAATAACACGAACTATTTTAGAAAAAAAAAAATAATTGTGAATCGAACGATGGAATACACCTTACTCATATATTTCAATTTTGCTTAAATTGGCTTTATTTAAAGCTTCTTTGGAAGTCCTAAAAATCACCGAAGTTTAGAGACAAATTTGATACTTACTACACGACGTCATTTTGTCAAAGTGAGCACAATGTGTTTTACAATCCCAGTATTAGTTGAATGCTAAAGCATTTATTCATTTTTGTAACATAAGATAGGATTCTATATATAAGTTTGGAGAATTATTTGAATTATTTTGTATACATTATTTCAATTCTGGTGGTGATAGCCATTCGCTATCAGGCCGTATTGGATCGGTATTAAGGTTCATGTAAAGTGTTTGAGGCCCAATTTTAAAACACTTCATTTGCCAAGAAAAAGGCAAATGTCCAGGTATGTTATATATCAAATTGAAGCTATTTATGAGCACAAGGAATTGAGCAACATAAGACTGTCATAGCTATAGCGGTATAGCAAAACATTGTGGAAAAGGGTCATTTAGTACAAAACAAGCAACTGCATGGGTGTTGGATAAAATTAGCTCATAATTTAACAAATTACAGTCTAAAGTACGACCTAGGTACTACTACAAACGTTGGTATAAAACTCGAGCCCAAAACGTAGTTATGCAAGCATCTTATTTTAACTTATTTTATAAACACATATGTCATATATGTCATTCTAATTTTGTAAACGTGTAGATCTTTTTAAGGTATGGTGTGTTATCACAACATGAATAGACATTAATAGTTTATTTACCTGTAAGGTTGTTTAGCGATATATCAATTTCTATTTCACTGAATCATAAATATAAAGTAATTTATTATAGATCTGTGATTTCAAAAACTTTAATTTGAAATAAATTGCAGAAATATTTCACAATATTATGGTGTGCTGTTGCACCATACCTAGCATCTATTTAGAAATCAGACCAAACCGGTTTGACAAGTATGTTGACAAAATAAATGGAAATTGATTGTTTCAAAGGAGCTTTTTGAGACCGAGTTTTATATCAACGGTTGTAGTACTACCTGGATAGTACTTTAGACAGTACTTTGTTAAAATATGAGCCAATTTTATCCAACCATCATGCAGTTGCTTGATCTGTACAAAATGACCCTTTTCCACTATGTTTTGGCTTTACCGCTATAGTTATGGCGGTCTTATGTTCCTCAACTGCTTGTGCTCAAAAGTAGCTTCATTTTGATATACAACATACCTGGACATACTGCTTTTTCTTGGCTAATGAAGCGCCCTTAAAATTGGATCTCAAACACTTTACATGAACCTTAATGGAAATATTCTTTTAACTTGTTATATGTACCTTTTTACATTTTTTCGAACTGGGCTGCTTTACCCTACTCTCAGGTGAATAAACTACCAGCCGTGCGTTCAGGATGACAAAAATGTGCGAACAGCTTGCAAACTACACTCCGCCTTGCACGTGCGCTTGATAGTAAAATAATAGAAGAAAAAGAACGAAAAGAACGCACACTACATGTATCTAACGTTTTTCTCCCGATTTATGTTCACCATGTGTATTTCCGTTAATTTATCGTCGCTACCGTAGCACATGCCCATAAGAGCGACGCCCCCAGAAGACGGTTATTTGTTATGGGGGATAGTGCAAGGATACATGACGAAACTACTGCTACGATCCGCCGTGGTTCTTTAATGTGCTCGGTGTAAAGCACCGTCTCACGGGGCCTCTGTTTAACGTCTCATCCGAAAGACAATAAGTTTGTTAGTGTGCCAGCCCGGGTTTGAACCCACACCGTCGAACTTCAATGGTTTTGAAGTCCGGTACATGTACTCTACCAACTGAGCTAATCGGGCTGACATGTTCACCATGAAGGTGCAACGAAAAGCAGCCATCATTTCTTAGACGATTGCAAGTATTTTGTCTACATGAGTGCCGGCCACTTGACGATGTAATAAGGCATCGTAACAGCTAAGCAGGTATTGTTCATGCATACATCATGTAGACGTATAATTTTGATGTTTAAACTTAAGAAGACAGCATAGATCCGTAAATTATGATGGTTTTACAAATGAAAAGTTTGGTAAGAGCAATTATTGTTATCCATCTCGCAAAGAGAAACATGAAAGCACCCTGACCTAATTTAAATTCAATTTATCGTATAAAGCTTTTTTTACCATAATGCAATAAGCTATTTAAAACAACAACAACAACAACAACAACAACAACAACAACAAACTCATATCAACGTTTTCAAACTTTGTTTGCATGGACATTTCTTATTCTTTCTCTCTTCCATTTTTTTTTAAAAAAAATCATTTGTTCACTTATTTTATAATCACCCGGACCTTCAATATTACTGAACTATACACGAACAAAATTTCAAAGGCAATACTTACATCATTTTCTATAACACATCTTTTTGGCATTTCATTGGATCTTAGATAAGTGACCAAATAGTTGTCTTTTTTCCAAAAGTTAAAAACGTGTAACGATATCTGCAATTTTATTTTGAGTGCTTAGCAAAAAAACGTCAAAAGTTTCTAAAAATATTTTTCTAAACAATCAATGGCTGTTAGGTATTTAATCTCGTATCAGATTATTAAGAAGCTCCCAAATTTTTAATGTGAAATAAATATGAAAGGACAAATGTGTATGTTCTTTTTAATTTTTCAAGTATATCATAGTAGATTTATCGGCAATAACATAAAATGATTTCATCCTACTATTTTGTAACTTCTTGCTAGCAGTCAAACGCGATGCTTTACATTTTTTTTACATGGCTAACTTCAAGTCTGCCATAATTTGCAAAATAAATACACAAGCCAAAATTTTGTTAGGACAAGTCTTTTTTTAATAAAAAAAAAATACATCATGACTAATTACACCAGCTTAAGTATCAACAAAAAAGCAACACAACGTTTTGACAATGTAAAGAGGCAAAATATCCAATATACCTTCTAACTAAATACCATTCCATGCTTTCCGGAGTTAAAAACCAATTCATTGAATATTGAGTGGTCTGTCTATTTTATAAAACAAGCACGACTGTAGGCGTGAATGGCTTTACGTATGTCATTAACATATATAGGAATCTACATGTTACAAGAGTACTATGCTAAAGCTTGGGTTCAATTTGTCCATATATATGTGACCCGTCACGCGAAAAGGGACCATTTGGGCAGTTCGTAAATTGTCGATCCTTGTCAGACTGCGCGGACTGCGCAGACTGACTAGGATCGAAACCTTTTGCACCATGCTTATTTTTTTTAATCTAGAAAGATCAATCTACCTTTCAGTAAAATAGTTTTTGAAATGCGACATCTGGTTGACCTGTACTAGAACCAACCTGTTTTTATTTCAAATATTTGTTTTACAGAGTTCCCAGATGGTCCCTTTTCGTGTGACGGGTCACATATCTAAAAAAAAGAAATTAATAAAAAATAAAAAAATCAAAAAAATCAACGAATCGTCGTCGTAATTCTAAAACGATGTCAGTACAGCTTCAGTCAAGTTTTAGTTTCCGAGGTTTTAGAATTACCACGACGATTAACAGAATCATTTGAAGTGCATTTGGCTACTGTGGTTGCGTTCTAATTCACCAGGTGCTACATGTAGCAAAGGCTTTTCGATTCATTTAGAACAGTTTACTAATTGCCAAGCATATTAAGGAAACCATGGGTCTCCAAATTTTAACCATAGACCATCCAATAGACTAAAACTATCAGCAAGAATATTTTCTTCAAATTGCTTACAATACGCTGCACATTTTTTTTTATTCTTTGGAGAAGTTCGTTCTTAATATCATATCGGGGAAAAACGTTATTTAAACATATTTATGTGGCATTTAGACATTCTTGAAGGTTTCACATTTACATAACAACTTCAATTGGATTGAAATGTTTGCTTTACATGTATATGTTTGTTGCTAATAGTGAGCTATTCTGCTGTGAATGCATAAAATCTTTCTATGCCCTTAATTGAAAAAGAGGGGGGAAATTGCTTTGCACCTGTCTGTTGGTAGGTTAGTTCGTCTATCCGTTTCTAGAACCGTTTTGTCTGAAGCGTTAATGGAAAATATGCAAGCTAAAATCATGAAACTTCACAGAAAGTAAGCTCTAATCGAGAAGAAGTGCAATACACAAAGATAATTTCTCTTCTCTTTATATTTTCTGACTTATTCCTCTTTGTTGATTTTCTTATTTTTTGTCCATAGCATTACGCTAAAAGTAGGCAAGCTATAGTCACTAGACCTTAATAGGTGCATAGAATCTTATGAAGGGAGAGTGCAATGAGAAAGAACCATTAGTTTGGTCCTCATGTTTTCAGCTCACTTGATCACAAAGTCCTCAATTGGAGTTTTTAGGATCCATCTTCCGTTGTGTGTCGTCAACTTTCTCAAAACTTACTCTGCTCCTGAACCCCTAAGCCAGTTTCAGTGAAATTTTGCCAGAATGTTCCTAGGGTGACCCTTGTCAAACTTTGATCGCGAAATTCTTAATGGTCCATACAAATGGACAAAGCACGAAATGGCATTTTTTCGCTTTGAAATCTTTGAAAGACATCTCCTCATAAACCACTAGGCCCATTTCAATGAAATTTTTTCAAAAGTATAGTCAACCCCTTCAAAATCGTTTGCAAAATTTTGATTGACAAATGAATATGGGCGGGGCATTATTTCACTGTGAAGTCATTGAACAACATTTTCTCCTAAATCACTCGGCTGATTCAATGAAATTTTGTCTAAATGTTTCTTGGGTAACCCTTTTCCTTTATTGTTCGCAAAATTTTGATTGGCCCACAAATATTGGCGTGATAGGGAGTTGCACTTTCTCACTATAAATCTTTGGATGATTTTGCCTCGTTAATCACTCGGCAAATTTCAATTATTTTTTGTCATAATGTTCCTTGAGTGACTCTCTTCAAAACATGTTCGCGAAGTTCTTATTGGCCCATAAATATGGGGCAAGTCAGGGCGTGTTATTTTTTTTTTTTTTTTTTTTTGTATAAAATCTTTGAACAACACCTCCTTCTAAACCACAGAGTCGATTTTTATAGAATTTTATCTACATGTTCCTTTTGTGACCCTTTTTCAACATTTTTCGCGAAATTCTGATTAATAAATATCGGCGTGGCATTTTTTCATTATGAAATCTTTGGGCGACATCTCCTCCTAAACAACAGGGCAGATTTCAATGAAACCAGAATTTTCCCTTGTGATTCTTTTAAAAATCGTTTTTGAAATTATGATTGACCCATAAATATCGAAGTGGCTTTTTAGTACAAATGAGCGCAAAGTGCTCAAGGTCAGCTATTGTGATCACTCACCGTCCGTCGTCCGTCCATCGTTCGTCTGTCTGTCGGTCGGTCCGTCCGTCCGTCCGTCAATAATTCCTTTAAACTTTTCTCCTCCTACACCACTACAAAGTGAAACTTGACAGGGACGTTCCTTGGGTAAAGCTCTTCAAAAGTTGTAAAATGAAATTAAAAATCATCAAAAACTCTGGTTGCCATGGTAACAGAAAGGCCGAAATTTTCCGACAATCTCAGAAAAAATCTTCTCATCCTTAACATCGAGGCCAATCGAGCTGAAACTTGGCAGGGATAATCCTTGGGTAAAATTCTTCAAAAGATGATAAAAGAATTTAATTTCATCAAAAACTCTGGTTTCCACGATAAAGGACAACCAGAAAATAAGCCGAAAATTGCTGAAAATCTTTGAAAAAGTTAATCTCCTCCTAAATCACTAGGCCAATCGAGTTGAAACTTAGCAGACGTGTTTCTATGGTGGAGCCCTTCAAAGGCATTAAAAGATTGCAATTTCATCAGAAACTCTGGTTTCCATGGTAATGGAAAGACTGAAAATAGGTAGAAAATTGCTGAAAATCTTAGATTTTTTTCTTTTCCTAAATCACCAGGCCAATCAAACTAAGCAGGGATGATCCTTGTTCAAAGTTCTACCAAAATTATTAAAGAATTTAATTTCGTTAAACATTCTGTTTTCTATGGTAACAGAAAGACGGATAATTGTTGAAAATCTTATGAAATTTTTCATCCTCCTAAACCATTTGGACAATCAAGCTGTAACTTGGCGGGGATTTTCTTTGGGTGAAGTTCTAACAAAGTTGTCAGAAGAAGTTGATTCCATCCAAAACTCTGATTTCCATGGTAACAGAAAAGCCACACATTTTCGAATATCTGAGAAAAAATTATCTACTTCTAACCCACTGGGCTAATTAAGCTTAGACTAGTAGAAATGTTCCTTGGGTGAAGCTCTACCAAAGATGTAAAAAGAATTTTATTCAATCACAAACCCTGGTTTCCATAGTAACGGAAATTTATAAAAAAATGCGAAAATCTTTAAAACATTCATTTTCTCCAGAACCATTTGGCCAATAATCTTGACCTCGGCAGGGATGTTCTTATGGTGTAGTTCTACTAAAGTTGTTCAAAGAATTCAATTCCATCAATAACTCTGTTTGCCATGTAAACTGCAAGGTTGAAAATTTACATAAAATTTAGAAATAAAATCAAATTGCAGTAGGACGAAATAAAAGTATGTTTCTTTCAAAACGATCCTAAATGTACATCAAATAATCTCGGGTGTTTATAAAATGAGTTATTTGTTGACTTACTCAGGTGAGCGTTATAGTACCATTGTGGTCCTTTGTTTCCCTTTGTATTCTACAAAGATCTCCTCCCAAACCTCATCCACTTGACCAATTAAATTTAGGTGAGCCATTCTTGACCTCTTGATGAATGTTTGCTCTTATTTAAATTTCATCTTTAGATATTGTTCTGGGTAATTCTGATAAGGTATGCAAGAATGCTAGACTTATGAACTGTTGAATGTATATAAATTTGATTCAAAATACCATGCACAAGAACCATAACTCTATTATTCTAATTTCTTTAGCTATTGCATTTTGATTAATTTATCTCTGGAGCATTATTTCAAAATAATGAAAGCTAGAATGATGAAAACTCTCAGGTGGAAGGATCTCATCTAGGATAAATTTAGTGCACAAAAACATAACTCTATAGTTTAGCTCACCTGAGCACGAATACCCAAGTTGAGCTTTGGTGGTTGATTCTTTTCCTTGTCCATACATGTACCGACTATCAATAGGGGTCAAAAGGAATATTTAATGAGTGCCAGGTCATTGTAGATAAATAATACTAGCTCCCTGGCTGGACTAAGGGTGCTATTGTCACGGTGTTGTTTCCAATGATTGTTACTCTGTCAATGCTGTTGCAAGTATATTGTTCACATGTGTACTATGTACTCATACCTTGTAATGCTGAATAAAAGCATGGGCAAAATTACTTTAAAGAAACAAAGCACTGAAAGCATTATTATGCACTTTTTTTGTAAGTCAATATTCATTTTCAAAATGTAATATCTTAAATTTCTCTTATATATATTTATATATATGAATTTGTCAGATGCATTATTTGCAAGTTTAATTCGTACAATGATAATCCGTTTAAAACAGTAAAGATGTTTAATTATGTATACACCTGCTATCTTATTATTTTGAGGACATTGAATGAGTGGTCATTGAGTACTAAATATATGGAACAAGTCATCTATTAACAGATAAAAGCGAGGCTGCGAGTTTGATAAAATTCGGTATTAAATGACCACAAGTTTAATATTCTACACTCCTCAAAACTCCTAAGCGGCCACTTGCATCTTTGGTCATATGTTATAGATGCCGCAAGATTTCATCCCTTTTTCACTTGAATAATGTAGCCAAGTCATTCATAAAATCACCAAGAAAAAAATCAGCGAGGTAATTCAACAAGAAATGTTTTAAAATTAAACAGAAGTAGGAGTACCCTCGATTTCAAAGTTAACATTGGTGGGTGGGGTATTTTTGATATTTCTTGTTAGTATTAAGAATGTGTTGAAAGTTGTGTAATTTCTTTTAATTTTTAGAAGTCCAAAGCCGTTCTCCCACTGGTATCAGTACTTAAAAGTGATGGGATTTTCGTTTTTTAAAATATCTGTAAAATTTGTCATTTTTGTGACTTTTGAATTTGAGGGTACAGACATTCTATCCGTCTCTAGTGCTTCCTGATGCATGATTTTACAAAACAATTAGATAGGCTTGTGTCTGAATGGCCACTCTTCGGAATGACAAAGTTCACATTTCAAAATAAGAATGGAAAATATGAGAAAAATTGAGAAATGTAAGGTGGCCGCTTAGAACTTTTGAGTAGTGTATTTATAATATGACATGTTTTTGTGATAAAACGAAGACATTTCAGATATTTATAGATTTCAGTTAGTCCGCCAAACATATGACGCCGATTGCAAAATGACGTCATTAAATTCATGATATGGCGTCGCTTTCATAACGTAAATATATGGTTACAGTACGGAACATCGGGAATTTGACAATCATTTCAATCACAATCCGATCATTCACGGGCAATCACGTTCAATCAGCGTTCAGCGTTCAATCAGCGTTCAATCACAATTTTACAATCAGCGTTCAATCAGAATCGTTACAAAGCGTTCAATCAGAACCGTTCACTCATTCCGATCGGTTACATGATAAGAAACCGTTCAATCAGTTTTAACGAAATTATTTTCGTTTGATTAAAAATAATTCATTTTGTTGATAGAATAGATAAATAAAAAGGCAAATTCACAATTTTCTCGAAATAAATAGCTCTAGCGAGTTTCGGAAACATCCAGGCAAATTAAAGGCGAGACGACGAGTACTTGCGAGTGTTCGTTTCTTATTCCAGTTCGATCCAAATACCGTTTTCGCCTCAGTGCCAGTTCGTACCTAGTCCGCCAGTAGAGAATGAAAGGATGAACAGCCGAGAGATTTTCCTTACTTTCTTTAAACAATTTCTCTCCTCAGTGGCCGGCTTTACCGGGGCCAAAATGCTTAATTAAAGGCAAGAACATTTTTACCCTTATGAAATATTACTTATTGAAAGTGCTTTCAATTGACTGGTAAAACAATCCTATCCATGTTATTCTCCAATATTTCATTGATTAGGACATGCTCACCAGCCACGACATGCATCTCATTTTCATACGGCGGATTCATGGAGACTGTAATGTAGACTGGTAAACCTGTCCCATCTACGCTACCCTCCGATCTATATCGATAAATTGAGGCAGGCTCGCCAGTCAAACCGTAATGTAGGTTTTACTCTACAGTTGGGTCTTCAAAGTTAACCACAAGTTGATTAAATTTCCCGAGGAAAATGAATGATAAGACTCGCGATAGGGGCTACTTTAGATCCGCAACTGCAGTCTAGGGGGAGACTGGGTAATTGTGGGGCTACATTTTTTATGAAAAGGTTTCGGTCAACTTGTATCGAAACTTCTTACATTTAACTATTGAGCCCTATGCCGGTGGTATGAGCACCTAATTATTGACTCTTGATATTACTGTATTTTACCAGTGAATACAGTAAGAAGAACCTGGAAATTGAAAATTGAATGACCTGAGAATGAAATTGAATGCGTGTGATGAGCAAAATTAGATTGATTTTCAAGGGAGGTAAAACAAAATCGACAATAAATTAGTGCCAATTGATTACCTCCCGTTAAAAGATCTATGAACTTTTCTGGATTTGTGTCTTTACAGACAAATCAGACCCTTTAAAAACAAACGACAGCCTTAAAAAATCATACAATCATTTTATTGGAATACTGATTATTTTGCACAGATTCAAAGTGTTTTTTTTTATTGATTTTGGAGCGTTTTAAATTGATTGGAGTGAGTGTTAGGAATGAAATATTTGAGCACTAGGCGAGTGATTTCGATTGGTTTTGATCTAGATGAATGTCAATTTCATAATGTGATTTGCCGTTACACAAGACCTTTTCTGAACCATCAGCTGGGAGAAGAAAGTCAAATTTGATGGATGCAACCATCAGAGATTGGGCCTGGGACCCAACAATTTGTGTGTTAGAAAGTGGGTTAACACTGCCTTTAACAATCTTAGGAGTCTTTTCAGCTTTTCAAGCACTACCATTAGATCCCTTCCTAGCCTCTAGCTGCTATCCCACATAGATTTATGATTATTAATCCACAGGGGCTAAGCCTAGCAGTAATGCAGGGCTGTCAAACATGGGGTAGCGAGTTAGAACCCCGGCTCAGCCAACTTACATCCGTCAATATTGATTAAATTAGAGTCAACGGCTAATGATATTTTACTTACGATAAAATGTAGCACGCCTTAGATGGATGAGCAGCTAGTGGCTCACAAGAAATGTTGAGGTTTTACTGGTGTGAGAAAGGATATGAGTTGGTGCACTTGCCAACTATAATATAACTGCACTAATATTGAAAGTGGTATTAAACCCCATGCAGACAAAACATATCAACCCATTCTGGGGAACAACTTGTAGGAAAGGATGTTGGCTCTAGGAGCAAATGAATTTGTGTCGGATACACTACCACAGCAGTTACCCAAATACATTCGCCTATATTGTTGTGATAACAATATATTTCACATATCCTTGAGTCACTTACAACACATGCTAAATATGGCCATGATTTGTATAGAGGTAGTGGACCCTTAATAGTTCTTCCACATATCCGAACTCATGATCTTTCACAATGTTTACAGAGGTTTCATAATTAAAATCATTAGGAAACCTCAGTTAACACTGTTACAGTTCATTACTCTCAAAATGTCGTGTATCTATCACGGGTGTACTACCTTAACCCAATTCAATCTGAACCTGGAAATTCCCATTTTGACAGGAGATATAGACAAGGATCATCCTGAACATATGTGCAGTCTGATCTTAGTCTACACCATTTTTTTGACTAAGAACTGTGTTGAGACTAAATTTTAAAGACAAAATTTGTTGGATGATTTTTCTTTCAGAGACATTCAGCACTTTGCCTTAAAGCTAGTGTAATTTAGCCTGGATTTATACTCAGCATAAGAAGGGTAATGGCCATTGGCATTGATGAGCTATTTCCCATGTGCGGATCCAGTGGGGGGATATCAGGACAAAAAAATTACATTGAAATACATTTATACAATATATCATCAGTGGGTGACCAAAATGCTACCTCATTTGAGATTTAGCTTAAGGTAGTGGAACCGTAATAGTTCCGCAGCATTTCGGAACTCATAGTCTTTCACAATGTTAACCGAGGTTTCCTAATGAAAATCATTAGGAAACCTCGGTTAACATTGTTAAAGATCATTACTTCCGAGACATTGCGGATCTTTTACAGGTCCACTACCTTAAGCCTTTTGCTCACCAACTGATAAATTGATTAATAGACAACTATGTTTTTGCTGCTCTCATGGAAAATAAAAGCACCACATGTGGGTGCCTATGCTTGGCTGTTGGTGAAAAAAATTGTCAAAACAGGGGCACAATTTGCAAAATATGCATCTAGATTTATACATCTTGGCAGTAGAGTTGGTTCCTTGGTTAGAGAAAATATGATACAAGTTTCAATTCAATACCTTTAGGAATAACATAGATATCACAAAATGTCAAATGTAATGCAAGACGACAACCAAGGCTATAGCAACTACTTCACTAAAAATTCAGGATCAGCACATGTATTTCTTTTTGTAGAAATGTTCAAAACAAAAGGATTTGAACCTTTTATTGGACCAAATATTTACAAAATGCATAATAGAGTGTAATTACATTTATTTAATTCTATAAACAAGACATACCAAACAAAAATCCCTAAAACAATCTGTATATGACCTGTTCAATTAATACATAAACTGTTTTTAATAACTGCCTATCTGATTCTTTATTCTCTTAAGTAGCACCTTCCTTTCCATATCAATGAGTCATTCTACCCTACTATAAAGTCAAATTGTGAATAGCAGGAAGAGAAGTCTCAGAGTTTAAACTAAACTCAAACTTTTTCATTTGATTAATTTGTTACAGATAAAATTCAATTTCAGAGTGAAACAACAGTAGCTAAGTACAATTAAACTTGTTAATTTTGTCTCTTGTCCAATGATAAATTCAATCAATAGTTGAAAAAATGCATTTGATAAAACAATAATGATCAAGCAAAGAGGTGCGTTTTATAGATTAAGATTTTGAAGATATCTTAAGATTTTTAATCGGAATATCCCGAGCAATTCAGTTGAAATTCTACATAGCAGTCAGAGATATTCCGATTAAAAAATTAAAATAAATCTTAAAAATTCTTCAACCTAAAAAAACACACCTCAGGTCAATTGAAATTCAATTTTAAAGATAAGTAATATGGCTTTTCTGTATTTAGAATTCTAAAAATGTTAAAAAAATGAAAAAAGTTACCATCTTGCTCAGTCAATGCAAAGTGTATAGTCCAACATGGATCAATATTTTGCCAGATCAGTATTGGTTTGAAGGTAGTGGACCCGTAATAATTTCACAACACTTCAAAGCAATGAATTTTAACAATGTTAACCGAGGTTTCCTAATGATAATCATTTGCAGGAGTATTTTTACTGAGAAACTGGGGCTGAATATTGGCCCCTTCCCCTCGGCAATTTTTCCCCCAAAATGGACCTTTTCCCCTCCCAAACAAATTTCCCCACCCTAACAAGGTTTTCCCCAGATAATGTTTATGTTATAAATCAAAGATAGTGGATAATTTGCTTTTAAAATGCATTTACGGTTCCATTTTTAGTCATAAAACAGCATCATACATCTTTCATAAGGGGCAAAAATGTAAACATTCCAGAATTTCCAAGACATCATTAGGCTCCACTCTGTCGATTCTGTATCAATATTCACCAAATCCGAAACCCTCTGCCATTACAAAATACGCCAAACATCGCTCTGCCACAGACTTTTCCGTGATGCCTTTTTATTATGATTCTGCTCAGACTTTAGACAAGGAACCCTATTTAGATAGTGGACTCGTAAAAGTTCCGCAACATTTCAGGAGGCATGAACTTTAACAAGTTAAACCGAGGTTTCCTAATGATTTCATTTGGAAACTAGGTTAACATTATGAAATATTATGTGTCACAAACAGCATAGATTGACCACTTTTAGTCAAATTGTAAAATATTTGAGGTAAATTATGTGAGAGATTATAACTAGAACTAATTCTAGCATTCACTTTGGATAAAACAGTGTGTCTCACTCAGTGTCATTGTGGTAAAGGAACTTGATTCTTGACCTGGAAGTTAGTGGTTCAAGCCCAAATGTCATCAAGGTGTTAATAAATTGGCACTTAGTAGCCAGCCCCAGTTCACCCAGCTTTTTGTCACCATCTGAAATAAATGTATCTGGCACCCTAACCAATGACTAACAGTTTTCATTCAGCACAGACACACACTCCAGTAATACCCGAAAGGGGAAATAGGCAGTAGATAGATAGGGAACCAGCCAATCAGGCTCCTCGTCAAACCAGTCCCATGGTCAAACAGGCCCCAATACGGTCATACCGGCCCCCCAAAATAGTCAAACCGACCCCAAATCAGACAAACCAGGCCTTATTTTATTTCAAACTTTGCTTATATACATGCAATTTCCTTTAATTTTTGAACTATTGACTGTAATGCAATAGATAAATAGTGACAAATATATCGACTGATAGAAAGTGTATGTTCCTCTTTTGCTTAAGCTACTGTCACATAAACACTCTGTTTGCTTTGGTGAGGCATCACTGATGACTTAATGTAGAATAGTTGATGAAATTGGTGACAAATTTCTGATAAGTTGACATCTAATTCATTCTTTCGATGCAATGCCCTGTGAATGGACCGGGCCAGGTCTAATCATCTGGTTGGCTCTGGTTTCCTTTTTAAACATCACAGACACAGAGTTTTATATTCTTTTCTGACCTGTTTACTTCATTTTGGAATCAACCACTATCGTTGGCGACCCGACTAGTCAACGGCATCTAGTAGGCTTAATGACCACATGCAGTAAAGTCGACAGGTCGAAAGGTTCGAGGTCCGAAAAAGAGACATCATATTCAACTGTCGATTTCTTTGGCGATCCTAGTATTCTTAAATAAGATCAATGTCAAGTCTAAACGAAGCTTATTTTAACTCCAGCCAATGGTTTTCAAGATTAAAATCTGGAAACATGAGAATTTTTCCAAATAGTTTTTTCTTTAATTAGAGTTCAGTTGCGTGTGTAAATGGCGGCTTTTTATTCAAGGGAAATAATCTTTACAACATGATAGTAGTAAATTTGCTGTGGACCCCTGCGGATAATTAAAAAAAATATGCTTGGAAAAATAAAATTTTCATATTTCGTTTAATTTCTTTCGTTATTTATGTTTTTAATTGAATGATTGAACGCACCGTTCAATTTGATTGAACGGTCGGATTTAGCATAGAAAGCGTTCAATCCAATCAGAAGAAAAAACGTTCAGCGGGCAATCACGATCATTCATAAACGTTCAATCACCGCTCAGCGTTCAATCACGTCCCAATCGGATTGTCAAATTCCTGATGTTCCGTACTGTAATCATTTGCACAGTTATTCCGCTATTGTGATAACACCCTTGTAATATTCAAAATATTATTATTATTTCACTCCCACGACTTAGGTCATGTAATAAAGATTTACAAATTACTAAGCACACCAACACCAACGGGAACAACGCCAAGGTGATCCAAACAGTTCGGATTTTCTCCGAAAACAGCCGAGCCAAAATAATGATATTCTAGAGAAGCCTCTGAAGACCGTGGTCCGTTCAGTTTGCCATTGTTAGCTGAAAAAAAAGTTAGAGGTGACCGTTTTCCGATCCTGAACGCAGACCCGCCCTGTATTCGGGATCTTCAAAACGATTTGCAAAGTTAAGGTAGTGGAACCGTAATAGTTCCGCAACATTTTGGACCATATGTTCTTTCACAATGTTAGCCGAGGTTTCCTAATGAGAATCATTAGGAAACCTCTGTTAAAACTGTTAAAGTTCACTACTCCTGATACGTTGCAAAACTATTATGGGTCTACTACCTTAACAACACTTTTATGTTCGACGATACTGAACGGTGCGCTACAACAAACCGTTTTCGCACTGTTTGAAGCTTGACCTTCGATTGAACCACGAACTAATTAAGTTCCAGTCTGTAATTAATACAATGAAGGTAGTATACCCTTCAAATTTAATGGTAATGCCAGTGTACTTGGTTCTTTTAAATAGCTTAATTAAGTGGTGATATTTTGTTTGTTCAGAGTGGAATAAGGCAATGGGGAAATGTCACCAAGGTTTTACCCAGAAAACTGTACTGTCGACTTCAAATCTAAAGTCGTGGCATAAACGCGCCTACAGTCTCATCTATGAGACATTTAACACAGGGACACACCCACAATTAAGAATATCGCGAGATCGACGTTCATCTCGATCAAAACCATTCCAAATCGGCGCCCCTTTCATTCACCCCAAACACTCACTCGAATCACTCAAATTTGCTCCAAATTCATTAAAAACTATTCGATATTTCTTTGCCCGGTTAGAATTTTATAGGGTTTGATTGTTACATCCAGACACAAAAATATAAAGAATTGAGATTTTTTTCAAAAGGAGTTAGTTATTTATCGCTAATTTCATCACAATCTACTTTTAATCTTTATTTTTCTTTTGTTCCTACCAAATATATTCGAAATTCACAAAATTTTCAAACACTAAAAAAAAATCAATACATTTGCAGTCTTCTGAATTTGTGGATTGAAGAAAATAACCTCAAAAGATTTTATGACAAATATATAATGCGTACTTAATGTTTTGTATGAAAAAAATATCTAACGAGGTTGGGAGAATTGATTATTGTCGAGGCACTGCCGAGATAATGATCAATTCTCACAACCGAGATAGAAATTTTTGTCAAACAATACACTAAGTATGTATTATATTTGTCTTGTTTTCGACGATGTTTCTAACTGAAATGCAAGTTTCTGAAAATAACTGCATTATATCATTGTTCTAAAAATAACTATGTGATATCATAAAAAAATCATATGGGTTGTTATCAACTACTGTTAACACACTGATATTTGTATAGCTATAAGATAAAAGGGAAACAAACACACATCTTGTTTATAAATATTTCATATTGAAATCTTTAAGTCACAATTTTATCTTATAACTATACAAATATCCGTATGATAACATGCTGTATGATATTTTTTATGATATCACATAGTTATTTTTAGAACATGATATAATGTGGTTATTTTTAGAAAGTTGCATTTCAGTTAGAAACACCGACGAAAATAAGACAAATATGGGTTATAAGATAAATATAATACATTCTTAGTGTATTGTATGAAAAAAATATCAAACTCGGTTGTGAGAATTGACAATTGTCTCGGCAGAGCCTCGACAATTTTCAATTCTCCCAACCTCGTTAGATATTTTTTCTCATATAATACACTAAGTATGTATTATATATTTACAGTAAGTAATATCGTGAAATTGAAATTCGCTTCGATCAGAACCATTCTAAATCGCTAGCTTAGCACTCCATTTATGCGTTCCATACAAACACTCGAATCGCTTAAAACGCTCCAAAATCGTTAAAAACAATACGAAATCGATAACGAAGATCAAGATTTCGTTGATTTAACAATTTATTCACGACTCTTATTTCAAAGAGTCTGGATACACAAATTGGAAAGTATGTATATCTTTTAAAGGGAGGTAATAAATATGACTAATTAAGTCCAAGTTTGTTTACTTTATTATTCATTTTTAGTCAAAATTTTGTTTTAAAATAGTCCCTATTATCTATTATATTTATAAACCATTGTTGATTTGGATCGATTTGGCACTATTCCTTGCAAGAAAAATGCAATTTCATGGTTGTTTTGATTCAGAAATCATGATTCATTATCAAAACAGAAGTTTGATGTTTGACCAAAATCTGCCCCTTACACAGGTTAATTTTCTCACATATCTATTGCAAGCAGCCGTATTGAGTGAATGCTCGGATATGTCAAACGAGCCATCTAAATGTATAATCAGGTAAAGTATAGCGAGATATACAAACAACAAATTGAAGGACCTATTTTACAAGACAAATAATTAAATTGTTTTCATGGTTGAAATATAAGTCTGGCTGCTGCAAGACTCTTCTTTAAAGGGAATTAAATTTGGTAGATGAAATCATTATTCAGTCCATTGTCTCTTAAAATAGGAAAACCCATTTTGTTCAGCTCTAGTCAAAAAATCAAAGTACCGAAAGCTAGCAAAGCATAGATATTTTGTTATTCTTCCTTTTAAAGATTTATTATGATACAAAATTAGGGTTAAAATAAAGCGAGGGGTTAAAAAGCATACTTTCGAATGGGTTCTTCTTTGAATATATTTCGTCCAAGTGACCGTACAATGTAGTGTGCATAGTTAACATTTTTGTCATGCTAAGTCTTTACTTTTCACACATTTAACATTCTTGAAGATCCACATTCAAATACACTGTACAACCGTGAGTGTGAAAAATTTCTTATAAATCCCGATTTTTCTTATTTTTTTACTGTTCATATGTTCTCATTTTCTATTTGAGTCCCTTTTCTGACATAAAATGAATTCTGGTCATTGTTCATCACGGGTGAGCCAAATTTTCATGTCCCTACGTTGTATTTTCAGATGAGCTTTGCCCTTCAGAAGGTTTTATCATTTTGACTAACATACTGAGCAAGTTTCATCATAAATGCGCTAAATAAATGACCCTTAGAATGTAAACAAAGAACGTGATAACAGGTATAGACCTACAATTTCAAGTGAGTGATCAAAGATCAATTTTACATTAAAAATTATAGGAGATAACGGTTTCTCGCACCTCACTCTTTCTTGCGGAACTATATCATTTTCTCGTGTTTTCATATGGAATATTTCAAATTTTAATTCATACGGTTCATCTTAATGACCTGACAAACATTACTATCCAATATTCATGAATTTTCGCCCCTTTTATATAAACACTAAAGAGAGTTAATGAAGAACGACGTACGAGTGATATCTAATGATAACACAGCTCACCATAAGCCCGATTTGCCCTTACGAGCTTAAAGTATGAGGGGGTGCAACTGCCAACATAGGCATGCAACATTACGGGAGAACTACTTTTTATGGCGAAAGCATTCATTGATTTAGTGGTTAAGCTGCCAGAGGTAGTTTGCACTCATTTGAACTTTGAGACTTCCTTAAAATTGTGTATGTTAACTTAAGCCAGCAAAGCTGACGCTTTTGCTAGCTAACAAGGACTTGGATTCAAGAGACAGCAAAGAGAAAATAAATTGTTGCAAATTAAAAATCAAACCAAATACGACTGTAGCCTGTCTACCTAAATATGACCCGTTACTGAAATAAAAAAAAACGTAAATGAATATGGGGATTATGTATTTGAGTTGCCCGCTGATAGTTGACAAGGGTCCAGTCTTAAAGGTATTGGACCCTTGTGAGGCGCAAAGAGGACGGTTTTCGAAAATATGCATAAAACAGGGTATAATTAGTATTCGATATCGAGGAAATAACAAGTATAAAGGTATAATAGACTCGAGTCAATTTATGCACACTAAATTTATTTGTGACATGTAGGGCGAAAATCGGCCATCTGGCACTTCTCCATAGAGAGATCTTCCTTGATAAATAAGTATTACTTTAATAGACCCAACACTATCAAATATAGTCAACTAATGAATTCAAAATCACCAAAGAAATTAAAAAAACTATGCAAGTTTATTCAATGTATTTTGAGTTACTTCAAAAATAACCAATAATCTTATTATTTTATGTAAAAATGTTAATTAGCTTACCCATATCACAGTTCAATGCAGTTAACAATATTGCGATGTTGACAAGGTCAATGACTTTTGAATGAATTTGAATGAGTGTGATATTGGGTGAGTTTTTGAGTGATTTTAAAGTGAGGTGATCAGATATTGCTAATTCTGTTCAAGATGAACAGAATGGGCAATATTTTTCAACCCCCTTATTTCTTAAAGAACCAATCAGATGTTTATGATTTTAAATAACTCTCTTTTTATCTCAGTGAAATAGAGAATTTTCCTAGTTATAGCTAAGTTGAATGAAGTTGTAGATCTAATCTCTGGAGTGAATTTGGAACATTTTTGGAATGGAATAAATGATTGACTGAGCAAGCCGAATAGAATGAGGTGCCAACTTCACATTGTTCTTAACTATATAAATCACCTCTAAATTTTTTTGGGGGCTACTATCAATTATTATTTATTAGCCCTGTGTTAGAAAAGATCTTAGGAAAAGGAGAAACTGCTTGATATTGGGCTATATGTCTGCATTTGCATTTTCAAATTGACTTGCCCGATTAACCTTATTGCAGTTTAACCCTTTGCTGTTTAATCCCTGCTTTTTATGTGCCTGTGATTTCATAATTGAGAAGACAGTGTGAAAGGTGAGGAAATTGCTTCTTACAAGCGGTTTCTCCTTTTTCCACACTGTTTTCTACCCTACAGAATGGTTATTTTTCAAATTGAGTCCACTTTGGATTTTCATCTGCAAAACATTTGAATTTGGACGGGTCCAAAATTGTGTAAAACAGGAAAGGGTTAAGCAAAACTCTAAACTCTTCAATATATCTGGTATTTGATCATTATCTCTTATTATTTTAAGCCCTTTATATTTATAACCATGGATTACTAGTAATTCTACAAATAATCTATAACGCTCTGAAGCTTTGTTTGTGAAATAACTGTGAAGGTGAGAGAAAAAAGGGCATAACATATTATTATGCACTTCGAACCTCTCCTGAATGACATAATTTGTTTAAATTTTGTAAAAATAATTTGTACAGAGTTGTGGAATGGGGACAGGTGTCCTTTGCTGTTGTTGTAGGATCCAGTTTAAGGACAAGTTGACTGAATAAAAATCAAATTTGCACACTCACCCTGGATGAATAAATTCCAAATCATAGGTCAGACTGCCACTTAATTATCAAAATAAATACTTAACAGTACTAGAGAACATTCTAAGAGAAAGGAGGGCATGCCTTCAATAGGCAAAATCTCCTCTCATCTTAATGTTGCTCCTTATCAAAAATATCTCTTAGTCCCTTTAAAGAACAATTGAAAATTATATCATAGTCCCAAATTGGACAATCACAATGTAATTGCCAAATTGCCCTAGGACATATTAGAAAATTTAGTAATTCCACACCCCTATGTAGCTGTTAATTTCATATCTTCGCGTTTTAAGAAAAAATAAAAATGCATCGTGTGGTAAAGGGGGTTAAGAAGGCTAATAACTAAAGCTGTAGTCGCGATAGTTCTTGATTACACTGAAATTGACCAAGCAAGTAATAAATACGACAATTCACAAGGGCACGCCATCTGTCCACCTTGTTATTTTGTTTCGAACAAGACGGACAAGGATGGAGTGACCAAGTGTAGAAAAAAAAACCTGGAAAATAATAAAAAAAAAAAAAAAAAAAAATGCAACATGTAAATATCACCGCTTACAAACTATCGATGTACTTTTCACCCTTTACCTACACGATAAAAATGGACGTCTCTTACCTTTGGCTATTACACAAATTCGATAAGAATTCCAATTATATATCCTGATTAAAAATGCGAATTATCAGCTGATTTCACAAAGAGTCATTCACTCAAACTTTTTATAACACTCATAGACTCAAACTGAATAAATGTCAGTTACTGATGAGACCGTTTTAATTTCCCGATTTAATTCTGTCACGCGTATCTATTTGTAAACGAAATCGACACAATTATGTTTTGAGCAAGTCACGTGACCAGATGAGTAACGCTAAAGTCTATTTCTTAAAAGTTTGGTACCCGGTCTCAAAAAAATAATGAAACGTTCTCAAACCTATTCTCCAATATACGGTGAATGGATTTCAGCACGTTTCACTATTACTTGCCTTGATTTCTTTAAATAACCAACTTAAGGTATCTCGCGAAAATATAAGGACCAAAGTAATCAGTGTCTACCCAATGATTAAAAAAAAAAAAAAAAAAAAAAAACACCCGCCCCTCTTGTCAAGACTGGCTTACATATTTTGATATTGATTGTTTACATGTATGAAATATATGTTCATGTATTTACAAGTTGTGAATTTGAACATTAAAAGGATATGTCTGTCTGTCTGTGTCGGTAACTTCTTAGAATGATTAATTTGAAAAAAAAAGAGAGATTTGTTCCAAAAGACGTCAAGCGAGGGAAGGATTCCTTAAAGTTTATATACTGGAAGATAATCTTGATTTTAAAAAAAGCCAAATCCGATAAGTGTTCATCCTAGTCAGCCTGCGCAGTTCGCGCATGCTGACGAGGATCGACACTTTACGCATTCCCCAGATGGTCCCTTTTCCCCTACACGTCACACTTGTGTATATATATACATTATGGCATCTCCCCCGGCAACTGATTACAATATCAATTTCTTCGTTAAATTAAATCCAGTCAACTGGAATTCGATTTGTCTCTATCCCGCCCATGTCTAAAACTAGGGAGATCCTCCCATGCGACGATATATCTTGTAAGCTAAACTTTAAAGTATAGAAATAAAGTATATTAACTACAGTTTTAATTAAGGCGTAGATACGAGGTTTTGAAACCAAACAAACGATTGGTTTCCCTGACCAAGAATTAAAAAAAAACTTTCTCTATGTTGCTCGTCTCAATCATGGTGTATAAATAGGTACCTGTGAGAATCATTCGGAACATCCCTCGGCCATTTCCGTAAACTGCAACAGACCTCGGATGTATATAAGGCGGATGAGTTGGTGACAAATTTATACATTTTGTTAGGCGGAAACAGTGTAAGAAAAACCAGCGCGAAAACAACCGGCGATATTTTTCAAATCTATAATTTTATACAGTGGATTAAGTCTGAAAAACATTAATTTTTGAGAATGACGAATTAAGATTCTTCAACCTTATTTAAGAATCAAAAGATATTAACATAAGGATACTTTGGTCTCACGTCAGTGACTTAAACGGGTAGCGTTGGTGATGTCGAATGTTTTCACTCAAAGTTTCGAGGGATAACGCCATTTTAACTGACGTCATCCCACATTTTTTACAAATAGTCCGTCTATGTATATCCGATGTTGATCGTGACATTGGCCGAGTGATGTTCCGAATGCTGTGAGAATGTGAGTCAAAATGCTGTGGCATTCGATTTAAAATTGAATGAAGATCGGTAGTTAAAGTATACAGTTATTCGAATAGGCCTATATAGATATTGCACGAAACTATAGACTGTAATGTCAAATTTAACGTTTACATTTTGTAACTTCTTTAATACACTAAAAAACAACAATAACGCACCACTTAACTTTCTAGAAATAACTTTTTTCCCAATCAAACGATTGTAAATATGGTTGTACCGAAATAAACGTTAACCATTTTTTGACTTAAGGCTACTGGGATGAATCAATATACATACGCATTGAAGAGTTGAAAACGCACAGATGCGACAACACCCAAAATAAAAATAAAAATAATTAAATAAGAGCCAATTTTCATTGCTCAGTAAATGTAAATAGCGCGTGAGTTCATGTGCAATATT
Source organism: Fragum whitleyi (assembly GCA_948146395.1). Lineage (NCBI taxonomy): Eukaryota > Metazoa > Mollusca > Bivalvia > Cardiida > Cardiidae > Fragum > Fragum whitleyi. Next base: position 37,787,395 of record OX411545.1, read on the forward strand.
TTTCTCAAAGAATATCTGACACGTGGATCTCTTAACTAAATCAAGAGTAACTCCCAACATGGCTATCCATTCGCTTTGCATGCTGCCTCAATCTGACTCAAAGCCTTGCGTTTTTGCGCTCTTTTGGGGACTCTCATTGCAGCTTCGTTTCTGATATGCTCGAGTTTGAGACAAGTCCGGTCGGTTAAAGAGAAAGCATTGGTATAGCTTTAAAAAGGTGTTCGCGAAGAAAGTCCATAATGACATGAGATGAATTAACCATAACATTGACTTCCTTACGGGGTTAACCTTTGGCTATAGCTAATAAAGGTGTCAATACACGGCTTAGATACCTCATCATTGTGGTTCACTGTCATCACTGGTCCACGATAACATGAATAATCAAAGTACTGAAAGTACTGATAAGTTGGAATGCGTTCTAGAGACTAACGAAGCTGACGCCTCCCGCACACCACAGGTGATCGCATAATATGTCTCGTCTTTTGACGGGCGTATATAAATCAATCTATTTCACTAACGAGAGACGCTGAAACCCCTGAATCGCTATACGGGCCCGAATCTGATGAAAGAAAATGATAACAAGAGGGCCATAATGGCCCTAAACCGCTCTCCTGAATTCGATTGGTCCAGCGGATCTTTCCCAAGAAACTTTCTGGCAAAGATTAATTCAAATTTGCCTAATTGTTGAAGAGGAGGCATTATTCAAATTATAAGCAGTCATAATAGACCCTGCCAACCCACTCATTACAGAGGAGACACAAAATTAGTCCTACCCTGCCAAGCCTATTTTTTGCCTACAATATTTGAAGAGGGTAATCAAAGGAGCATTCTTGTAAAGTTTCATTGAAATCTGCCCAGTGGTTCAGGAGGAGATGTCGTTCAAAGATTTTGGGCTCAAAATAAGCACCGCCCTGCCATACCCATATTTATTAGCAAATTAGAATATAGTGGCAATTTTGAAGAGGGTCACCCAGGGAACATTCTGGCAAAATTTCATTGAAATTGGCCCAGCGATTAAGGAGAAGAAGAAGTTTTAAGAAAGATAACCACGCACGACGGACGACGGAGATCCTAAAAGCTCCCCATGAGTACGTTGTGCTCAGCTGAGCTAAAAAGGAAGAAAATAATACGGACCATACAGCCGACTAATGAACGCACAGGCGAACACTTATACACTCAAAACAGTTTTTATATCATTTTTCAAATGACTTCTGCTCCATTTTAGTTATCAATTATATTTTTAATTAGAAGTGTCGCAAAGTGGACCTCAACAAGTGAATGTCCATGATGAAAAGCTATTTTCACAGGGAAGTCGTAACTTCATATGTTAGAATCTCAAGACAATTTTTGGACGGAGTTCAATTGTGATTTCGACATTTGTGACTCAAAAATTGGACACTTTCTCGGGTCATTGGCAACATTTGTGTCAAGTTTTATGATTTGGGTCAATTGGATGTTCAGTTAGAGTTGAAACTGTTAACAGTTAAAATTAACTGATGACCGTGACATGTATGACCCCGAAACAATAGGGCATTTCTTTGGGACATGGGCAATATTTGTGTAAAGTTTCATTATTGCAGGTCAATTGCTTCTCCGTTTATCAAGAGGAAAGCAAAAGGTCAATGGACTGAGAGACAGACATGATTAAATCAATATATGCTCCTCTACTTCTGAGTTGGGGTACAGTTAATAACATCGTGAAATTGATAAGGAAAACGATTTTGGAATGATTTAGGCATGATGTTGAATGAGTGAGCGGAGCGAGGTTTTTTTAGTGAAATTTAAGGGAATGATTCCAATGTCGCGTATTTTGTTCAGGATGAACAAAATTAGCGATATATAAAACCTATATAAAATATGCATAAAAGTTCAATCAATAGCTTTCTATTTCGCCAAGAACCAATCAGACGCTTTAACTTTAAATTATGTCAGTGAAATCGCGATTTGGTTCTTGCTTAATTCATTTTGAATGTACATGTTGATCTTATTTTTCTAATATTTTTGAGCGTTTTTGAATGGTTTGAGTGAGTGTTTGGAATGAATGAACGGAGCGCTGTGTGAGCGATTAAGAATGTTTTTATTGAGATAAATGTCCATTTCACGCTGTAACTAACTGTATGATGGTGCTCTTAAAAGTATTGATGTGTAAGAATGTGAAAATATTTATTAACTTTAAAAGTGGATCATCACTTTAACAAAAGATTTTTATTTCGTAGTTTAGACAGAAGTTTACAATATAACACCTTGTCAAAAGTTAAATGTGTAATGAGGTCGGTTAGAAAGAGAAACTATACCCTTAAAAGAATCTACAACATAATTCTACGAAAAACAGGTCGCGACCTCACCAAATAAGCAGATCACGTGATTGATCTGTGCTATTGCCACAATACTGAGAAAACAGATCGCGACATTACCAAATAAGCAGATCACGTGATTGGCTAGTGCTTTGGTCAATTGTTGACCTTATAGGAATTGGCTTATCACATGATTTCCAAATATAGTAATGCAAACATGTGATACTAATATATTCGTACCCAACTTTCAATAAATACCGTTTAAAACATAAATGGGCGTGTTAATAATATACATGAAGTGATAGTTGCGTAATTGTACAGCATTATTACTTTTTGATGAAATAAACTGTCTCTGTCAAATTGAGATATACAAAATAGGCCGAAGTGTATTCACATCCTGTTCACGTGATATGTGTTCTCAATAAACCCGAAATGAAATTATCTTGTGTTCATTTTGCGGTTTTGTTAAATCTAAGTTTGAATTGCTCCGCATTCCAACTTAAAAACTGTGACCTTGCGAGTAAAGAGAACCGGGTGATAACATATTACAATGTAGCCTCCCCATCATTTCAGCATCCAAAGTTCAGCACCGGTTTTTGTTAAAATAAAAGTTATGACCCCTCATGTCAGGTGCAAGTGTCCTTCATTTTAATCATGTAAATGAATCAGGTCTATATGACCATACGCGATGACGCTTCGAAATTCAATATTTCCCTTTTGCCAAACTCGAAGACTTGACTTTATCTGATAAATGTCTGTACAGTTTTACGTTAACACATTTATATACTGTTTTACTCGACCAACTTTATCTTCGTACAATGCATTCGGTCTGCTGCACGAGCGGAAAACATGCTCAACATATTCAGGTATCTTTGTTCAAGTGAGTGTGGACTCAGAAAAAGATTTTACCGTAAATGTTAACCGAGTAGCTTGCCAAAATAAGGTAATATCATATAAGCAAATCGGCAGATTTAAGGCAGAATCATTTGCCATTCAAAGGCGATGCGTTATTTTTGGTGTTCAGTATATAGTTCGATCGAAGGTGTTTCTTATATACTTAGATATAAACAATAACACGAACAGAATTCTTTGTTACTCAAGATTTCGTCCTTTTGATAGCATGGTAAACTTTATAATGATCTTAGTGACTTAAACATATTTCTGAAAGTGAATTATATTTTTCTGGTTATCGTGTTTAATAAGTAAACC